>OX451215.1:113603767-114128206 GCA_949628195.1 Phasia obesa | reverse complement strand
TTTTTTAGGGTCGTCTAATTTGTAAAAAATTACTACTACTTAATTTTATTAACTACTAGTTGTGCCCGCCACGACATAGGCAACCTGACAATATCTTGTTCGATTTTGCTTTGAAAGTAATCCGCACCAAATTTTAAGACTTATTTTTATAGTTATGGTTTATTTTTTTTCTTTATATAGAGGCTTACCCCAGCCGAATTTAATACTAGGTAATCGCAATGTTACAACAAAAACAATCACAGGCAATTTTGTTTGTGTAAAAATACCCACAGTTGTCAAAAAGCCAAAGAAAAATTCTAAGAAAATAAAAAAGAAGAAAAATTTGTTAGACAAGACACAAAAGTTTTGTTAGTGTTTGCAAAATATAATATTTATTGATAAAAGTGAAAAAAACGTAAAAAATAAAAATAAACAGAATCTTAGAGTGAAATAAATTTTTATTTTAAAATTTGACACAAGATTTGTTCCAGATTATTTATTTTATTTGAAGCTTCATCATTATCTCCCAGAAATTATTTTTTTCTTTTAAGCGGTGTTCGCTTCATTTAAATGTGGGCCTTTGCCAACAAATTGTGGGTCACTTGGAACAATTATTATCGGCTACCTGGAGATCTGCAATAGGTAGAGTCATTAAACTTTGCAGAAATAACCCTCATAATGATTTGCATAGTCTAAAAAAACACAGACTGGATTGGGACAGTAGGCTGCCAATTTGATTAGTAATAGAAATAAACTACTAATGGCTACAAATACCAATTTTCAGACTTTTGGCATCGCTTAATTTACGTATTATATAAGGAAAATACTATTTAGCAAAATTTAGGTTATATAAAAGTTTGTTGGCGGGTAGCGCCTAAACAGTTAATTTCTCGCAAAACACAGTTAGTATATCCTATTCCTACTACTAATGGCTACTAATTTCAGTTTTCAGATTTTTGGAACCGCTTAATTTACGTATTTTATAGGGAATTACTTTTTACTGCAATTTAGTCTTTTTAAAAGGTTGTTGTTATTCCTAGTACTAATGGCTAGCAACTCCAGCTTTCAGATATTTGGCACCGCTTAATTTGCGGATTTTATAGGGAAAATACTATTTAGCGCAACTTAGGCTTTATAAGAGGTTTTTGGCGGGTAGCGCCTAAACTGTTAATTTATCGCAAATGACAGTTAGTACTTCTTATTCCTACTACTAATGGCTACCAATTCCAGTTTTCAGATTTTTGGTACCACTTCATTTACGTATATATTTTATAGAAAATACTATTTAGCGCAATTTAGGATTTATAAAAGGTAGTTGGCGGGTAGCGGCTAAACGGTAAATCTGAAATTACAGAGAGTACAACTTATTCCTACTACTACTAATGGCTACCAATTTCAGATTTTTAGCGGCGCTTAATTTATTTTTTTTTATTTCGGACCAGCACTCAGGGGATGACCACTACTCATGCAAAGCATTGTGCCAGAACTAGGAAATTATGTTATGGGAAGGAGGATAGAGGGAGTAATGGTTGTGGACATTCGATTTGAATTTTCCAACATTGTAGTTGACAGGTAAGACCTCTGTAGGAAGATGATTCCACTTTTGGCCAAAATTACACAAACAGCAAAAAATGTTAAATTTTTCTTTCGAAATTTTCTACAAACTATTAAAAATAATTATTAATTTGTATATGAATGGTAGTAGGTATATAAACTATGTTTATTTAACACCTTTTTGTTAACAAATTTAATTTATTCAGAAAAAAATTATTATTTTTCAAAAGTACGAATACAACAATTGTGCAACTGTGTCATAA
This sequence comes from Phasia obesa, assembly GCA_949628195.1. NCBI lineage: Eukaryota > Metazoa > Arthropoda > Insecta > Diptera > Tachinidae > Phasia > Phasia obesa. The sequence goes on along the minus strand of OX451215.1, from coordinate 114,126,410 downwards.
TAGTTTTTAGATGCATGCAAGTATATTGTAGCCACCTAAAAGTCTTCAATAAGTTGCTTAAGCATTTGACAGACTTTTCGTTCATTTTTTGACATTAGCTTAAGCTAGCTTATGCATATTATAGTTGGGCCTTAAATTGGCTTATTGGCAGAAACTCTACCCTGAGCTTAGATTGTAAACTTCTACTGTACAAGTCGATCCTCAAACCAATTTGGTGTTATGGGATTCAGTTATGGGGCACTGCCTCAGCTAGCAATGTAGAAAAAATTCAAAGGCGCCAAAATAAGATACTACGTATGATTACATCTGCTCCCTAGTATATAAAAAATTCGAACATCCACAAAGACCTAAACATGCCATCAGTTAAAGCAGAAATAGCGAAACATGCAGTCACATATCTTAAAAGGCTTGAATCTCATCCAAACCCTTTGGCGCGTAACATGCTGAATGAACCTAGTTACATTCGACTAAAAAGAAGAGATACTGCTTTTCTTGGCCGTACATTAGAGGGATGACTCGCAAATGATTGCAAAATCCGTGAAACAAACATTATTTTTGTCTAGCACTGGCTGGACTTAAAAAGTATATTTTTATTTTAGACTTAAGATATGAGTAATTATTGTTAGTTCAAAAATATTGAAAAAACAATGAACAATTTATGAAAAAAAAAAACACGTACGTTGACTGTGCGACCATAGTTGCCAAATTTTTTTTTGGTAGTATCGTAATTTTTTTGGGAAAAAATCGTCATTATTGTCAAAATAGCTTGTTTAAATCGCCATAAAAACGTCAACGGCTTTTTACCTATAAAGCATTTTTTTAAAGGCAAAACATATCAAAAAACTCTTAAATTAACAAATCTTAGTAATAAAACAGAATTCTTTTAAATACAGATCTTTCTTAGTTGTTGTTTGTTTTACTTATATTTACTCTTTCCACAATTGCTGAAGGACAAGGATTTTTTTCATAAATTAAGTCAAAACAGGAAACAAAAGACTAGAATCTCTAGTTTGCAACACTTTTATTTTTTTTTTTTCTAATAATCCAATAAGTTTGTATATTTATTAGAATACATTTTTTTTGGTTTAAGAATTTTAATTGCCTGGATTCAACAAAATTTGAAAATTTTTTTATAATATCAGAAAACTAACTTTTTCCTTCATTAATAATATTAAATAGATTAATTTGCTCAAGAACTTCAAGTTTATTTTTAAAATCAAGTCTTGATAATACCTGATCACACAGCTCTATATAAAAATTTAAACAATTATAATTAACCAGCTGTGAGGTACTCAGAAACAAATGCTTTATATAAAATTCTTTTTTTTTGCAGCACCTATAAATCGGTAAATTTTCGTACTTTTACAACTTTTTTTCTATATTTGAACCGAGATATTAAGGTACCACCTCACAAAATTTTATTAAACTTCATCCAGTAGTTTTTACGTGATGCGAACACGGACAGGACAGACAAAAATTCCAAAAATTGCTGTTTTTATTCCATCTCGATTACCATCCGCACCAGCAATAATATTTTCAAAAAGTATTTCATGTATAGAAGATAGCCTGTTACAGTTTTATTATATGTATAGATATTACTTTTTATTTTTCATAAATTTCTGCTTCTGGCAATACGTCTCTGGCAATAAGTATTCCTAAATAAATGTCTTCAATGTCTGAAAAATTATTTTAGTTTTTATAATCAATTAAATAAAGGTTTTCAGTTTTAGGCAAACTAGCTTTTAAAAAGTTGCTCAAGTTATTGTTGTAATTTTTCAAGAACTCTAGGCTGCTTTAACAGTATAAATTTTGCAAATTTTAAATTGTCAAAATTAGCGCACAAATCGTCCTATTGTCACCATGCCATTTTTATGACCCATAATCGTCAAAATGGCGATAAATCGTCTAATCAGGCAGCTATGTGTACGACGCCAGATCGATGGAAGCAAATAAATATTTGAAAATCAACCGCATAACATCTTTTATTTATAAATATAAATAAACATATAGGCCAACAATTGTTATATCATCAACCTTTGAAATATTTCTTTATCAGAAGCTGAAAGGAAATCTGTTCTTTTTTTGAGTTAAATAATAATTTCGAAAATATATATATATATATATATATATATATATATATATATATATATATATATATATATATATTTATATTTATATATATATATATATATATATATATATATATATATATATATATATATATATATATATATATATATATATATATATATATATATATATATATCTAAATATATTAAATATACATATATTAACCTTTAACTTATGACGTGGTAGTAAATCTTACACTGTTTTTTTTTATTTACTAAAAAACTTTTCTCTGTTGCACGCAAATAATTTTATATTCTCAGTACCCTCATATAATATTGTGCTCTTATTGTCAGTTGTGTATGCTTTGTCGCGGGGTACAGTAACGCAGAGTTATATGAGCTTCGGTGTAAACTTTACTACACCTCGTCGTTGGCGCTATTTTTTCGTAGAAAATTTTTTACTACCACATAGTCGTTTGTGTGATTTTTTCATAGAAATTTTTTTACTACCACGTCTACGTTGGCGTAAGTTTTCTTTTAAAAAATATTTATGGTTTGGTTTTGAGTTAAAAAAAAATATTGTTTTGATACTAGGTAGAAAATTAAATAGTGAAAAATGTCACATTCAAACAATATAAGCACTCAGGAAATCAGTCGAATATTAGAGCAAGATGAGGATTTTAGCGGTGACGATATTTCTGATGATGGAAGTGAAGTTGATGATGAAGTCGTCGATCCTAGCTTCTTCACTGAAATTTTTAGTGAAACTAGTTCAGAAGTATCGGAAACGGATAGCGAAGAAGAAATACCCACGACTCTAATGGCAAGAGTAGACAACGAAGAAGAAGTTACTGAAGCCCTACAAAGCGAAGTTGAAGTAAATGATAACTCAGAATCTCGTTATTATTATGGAAAAAATCGTTTTAAATGGTCGGCACAACAACCACAACGTTTTAGTAGAACTCCTCTACATAATATTGTAAGATTACCATCTGCAGTGGGTTCCCAAAATAATGAAGACGAATCAGAAAATATAATCTGTCGGTATTGGTCAAAATTTTTTGATAACTCTATTGAAAATATAATTATAGAACACACCAACAAAAAGTTAGATACAAAATTTCAATCAACGAATAAAGTAGAAGCAAAGCCTTTGGACAAAATAGAATTTAGAGCATTTTTGGGTTTGTTGATTTATACGTCTATTTTTAAATCTAATCGAGAATCTATCGATCTTATATTTGCAACTGATGGAACCGGCAGAGATATTTTTAGAGCAACAATGTCTAGGCTTCGATTTTTAACCATACTTTCGTGTTTACGGTTTGATAATTTTTCCGACCGAAAAGAGAGGTTATCAAACGACCCTTTAGCTGCAATTTCAGAAATTTTTGAGAAAATAATCGCAAATTGTAAAACAAATTATTCTATAGGTACTCATGCTTGTATTGACGAAATGTTAGTACCATTTCGTGGTAGATGCAAATTTAAGGTTTATATGCCTCAGAAACCGGCAAAGTATGGAATAAAAATAATGGCTTTAACGGATGCACGTACACACTATCTTGCAAATGCTTATATTTACCACGGAAAAAACTCAGACGGTATTAACCTTACAAGTGATGAAAAAAAGCTTGCAGTTCCAACTCAATCTGTATTGCGATTATCCAGTATAATTGAAGGGAGTAACAGAAACATCACTGCAGATAACTGGTTCTCATCAATTCAATTAGCTGAAAAATTAAAAGAACGCCAACTAACTTATTTGGGTACTCTAAGAAAAAATAAAAAAGAGATACCTTTAGAATTTTTACCAAACAGAAGAAGGGCAGTTGGAAGTTGTATTTATGGATTTACAAAAGATGTTACGCTTTTATCTTACGTACCGAAGAAAAATCGTTCTGTAATTTTAATATCATCAAAAAGGAAATGATCTGTTAACTAATAAGCCAGAAATGATAGCTGACTATAATAACACAAAAGGTGGAGTTGATGAGCTAGATAAAAAGTGTTCTATTTACTCGTGTAATCGCCGTACGCGACGTTGGCCTTTAGTTGTATTCTACAGATTAATAGATATAAGTGCAGTTAATGCATATGTTTTGAATCAATCTTCTCGTAATTATAATGAAATTTCAAGAGCAGACTTTTTAAAATACCTAGCCAGAAATTTAGTTGTGCCACATTTACAAAGAAGAGAACACAACCAAAGATTAACTCGTTCTCTACGAGATGTTATACATATGATATTGGGTTCTGACTCTCTTCCCCAGCCTGTTGCTCAAAAACCGATTACTACAAGCAAGTTATGTTACATTTGTCCCAATAAATTAAAAAGAAAAACAACTCACACATGTTTACAATGTGTGGGCTGTAGCAAGCGATTATGTATTAATTGTTCGAACACGGAATTTGACGAGTGATATTTTTACCTTAAAGACTGATATTTTTTTTAGTATGTAAGAGATATTGAAATGTTCCTTTTTTACTTAATGTAATTTTTTGTTAAGCTAATTTTGTTTTTATGTTCAAGCAAAGAATTTTAAATTGTTTGTATGTGTATAAAGCAGAATTTTTAAATATAATCATAAAAAAAAGGTGTAAAATTTACTACCACCTCTTCCAATACGTTACAACTTTTTACCTTGTAACATAGTTATTTTTTTTTTAAATTAATTTATACTGTTAGGCTGTGGAAAAATGCCATATAATTTTCTGTTAAACTTATATTTTTTCTAATATAGAAGTGAAGAATAAATCAATTTTTTGTTTATATAAAAAAAGCTTGTAAAATAAACAACAAGTTTTAAAAACAAGAACATTTTTTTTTTAATTTTTTGTCTTAACTTTGGACTAAGAAGTAATTAACCTTCAGTAATGTAAGTATAAAACAATTATAACATTAACAACGTTAACAATAATACGTAAAAAAAACGGTGTAAAATTTACTACCACCTCTTCCTGTATGTTAAAAATTTTCACCTCGTAAGTTAAAGGTTAAAATTTACAAGTAAAGTGTAATATATTAAAATATATTACAATAATTTATGCGGGGTATACACCAGAGAACTGCATGAGTTGATTCACTTTCGCTGTCCACTCACATTTAAATTGCTTTTGTTCTGTCTTTTAACATCAATATGTACTAATGATATTGCTTGCAGTGTTAACTGTCTAACAATTGACTGTTATTAACACACCCTTGTTTTATATGTGATGTTAGCGAAAGAGTGTAAACATTTCTTGCTGTTGTTTGATTGTTTTGCAGAACACTCAAACCACTCACAAAAGCACGTTGTCAAAGTATTGACTAGCGTTCGAAAAAGAATGTTATAATGTTTATGTGGGGCTGTAATTCTGTTAATAAAAATCTTTAAACATCTATGTACGAGATGGGAGTTAGTAAGGGAGTCTTTCATTCATCAAGCAAAGACGACTTGAATTAAAACATGTTTCTATTGAAGTAACATGGTCTTAATCTCTTCAAAAGTGAACTTTTGAGCATTTGAAGTTTTCTTTAAATGTGTCTTAAAACTTTTGACATCAGCCTCCCAAAGATCACTCATATGTGGTGCACCTGGATTATAAAATGCCATTCAATGACACTTAAAGTATTTCGAGCATAAACTTTTTGCTCTCAAGACAGACAGAAAGAATTTTTTAACAGCTTTGAGTAAACTTGAAGCAAAGGCCGTCCTATTTTCGGAATATAAATGGGTTGGGCAACCACGCCACGAGTAAAATCTACTAAATCCGGCTAGGAATGTCTGAGATAACATATAGCTAGTCACCTCCATATGTATTGCTTCTGTCGCTAAACATACAAAAACAACCACATAACCTTTCGTTATTTTACAACCCCTACGAAACGTAAGAATTTATTTCAAAAGGCGCAGCGAAATCTAATCCCATATGGGTAAGACGCCTGGAAAGGATTGCTTTTTCGGGGGTAACGAAGCCATCAATCGCTGGTCCGTTTCTTTTCATATTTAAAGCCACTGTGGAGCGAATTATCGAAGTTGCTGCTACTGTAGTTGTTTCCATTGATATTATTGAAGTTTTGGGTCTTCTCCAGTATTTTCTGTTGTCCATTTTGTGTATTCTTTATGTGTCTAACAAATGTTGCATTTCCCCACGCTGTTATACCATGGCTTAGATAAGATTCAGCGAGAGAAAAGTACGATTGTCTTAACACATCTGTTGTTCCGCTGAGATGAAATAACATATAACCTGCTATACGCCGTTTTTTCTGTAAATTTGTTTTCCACTTGAAATTCTGGTCAATAGAGACACCAAGATATTTGTAAACATTAACCATTTCATTTTATATAGTTTATTTGACCTTTTGGTTAATATTAATTTAACTATTTTATTTTAAGCTTTAGGTCTTTAAATAATTTTATTTATATTTTTTCAATATTTCGTTACTCCTTGGTGTAGCATCATCAGGAAAAATTATAAAATTAACAGTAATAAAAATTACAATTAAAAAGTAATAAAACATTTTTTTCAAACTAACATATTTCAAAAAACAAATTTTGTCATAGACATATAAAAATTTGTTTAAAACAAGTATAACAAATATTAAATTATCTCTTATTTAAAATGTCTGTAAATCTGAGCTACCTTAAAATTAATTCTCTGTGTGTTTGGTGTATTAATAATTTGTAACATTTCTAAAATACAACGACGTTTATAGTTATTTTCTGAATTTAGAACTGAAACATTATCAAAATTGGGATAGTGATTTAAACTAGCACAATGAGAAGATAAAGCTGTTTTTTGCGAATTAATATTCCTATATTTTTGGTCTGATTTATGTCCTGCTATTCTAGTTTTAAGTTTATTTTTCGTTGTGCCTACATATACTTTATTACAATTTTCATTTTCATTTCCGTTACAAGGTATTTTTAACCGACTTCAAAAAAAGAAGGAGGTTATCAATTCGTCTGTGTTGCTTTTTTTTTTTTTTTTTTTTTTTTTTGTATGTTTGTGCCTTCAGAACTCGGTCATTTCTGAACCGATTTTAAAAATTTTTGCGCCATTAGAAAGGTTATGGCTACAGATTGGTCCCATTTTAAAAACAGTTTAAAAGTTTAAAAATTAAAGGGTGTCCCCATACAACATACATGTTTTTTACGTGTATTATGAACTTTATAGGTCACCCATTTAAAATTAGAAAAAAGTGCGTATCACTATAGCTCCCAATAACAAAAAGTAATTAAAAAATAAAATTAAAAATTAAAGGGTGACCCCATAGGTGACGTAATTTCACCTTTATGGTCCTATCTTTTGAACCGTTATAGATAAACACTTGAAAGTTGCACATAATGTTCGTTACTATGTCTGTTATAATAAGTATAAATATTTAAAATTAGAAATTAAAGGGTGTCCCATTTGTTGGTTTATTTTGATATATATATGGCCAAACTTTTGAACCGTTATAGACAGACAGTTGAAATTTACAAAGAACTTGTATTGCTAAGTCCGCTATAATAACAAGTGTAAAATATGAATTTGGAAATTAAAGGGTGTCCCAATAGTTAATGTAAAAGTGATATATATGGCCAAATTTTTCAACTGTTATAGATAGACAGTTGAAATGTACAAAGAACCTATATTGCTTAGTCCGCTATTACAACAAGTATAAAATTTGGATAAATTAAAGGGTGTCCCCATTATTGATGTAATTTGACCTTTATGTCCTTATCTTTGGAACCGTTATAGACAAACACTTGAAAAATAGACAGAATATTCACTACTATGTCTCGTATAACAACAAGTATAAATATTTAAAATTGGAAATTAAAGGGTGTCCCAATAGTTGATGTAATTTGATGTATATGGACACAAAGTTAAATTTTACAAAGAAACTGTATGAAAAAGTATTTATATTAAAATTTGAATTTAAAGGATGTCCCAATAGGTGACGTCATTTGATATATATGACCCTATCTTTTAAATAGTTATTGACAAACACTTAACAATTAGACAGAATGTCCATTACTATGTGTGTTAAAATAAGTATAAATATTTAAAATTATAAATTACAGGGTGTCGCAATAGTTTATGTAATTTGATGTATATGACCAAACTTTTAAGCCGTTATAGACAGACGGTTGAAATTTACAATGAACCTGTATTGCTACGACCGCTATAACAAGTATAAAATTTGAACTCGGAAATTACAGGGTGTCGCAATAGTTAGTGTAATTTTATGTATATAGCCAAACTTTTGATCCGCTGTATACAAACAGTCGTTTGGCATTGGTTTGACCTGAAAAAGCACAGAACCCTGGGGTCTTGTGCCCCTATATACTCCGGAAGTACTGCTCCCCAGGTAGAAAATCGACTGATATTTGTTTTAGATTATTGAATTCAAAAATTAGTTTTTTTATCTGAATTGACAGTTTGTGCAATGACATTTAAAAAATCCCGCTACAATCTTCCTCGAACATAATATAATCATTGTATAATTACCGTCTTAAAGAAACATGATTTTAAGTTTGCTGTTTTGAAGTCGGTTTTTTTTTTGCAAGAATTATATATACTATATTTGACAATTCTAATTTTTGGATTCTATCTTTAGTTTTACTGAATAATTTGTTTAGAGTATTTTGAGTCTTAAAAGCCATGTTATATTTAGTATTATCAAAGATTTTAGATTTTTCTAAACGTTCAGATATTTCTGGTACATATATTAAAGATTTATAAATTTTTTGTTCCATAATATCTCTTGTATTTTGATTACTTCTCCCATATTGATTTATTAATCTATTTGTTAATTGTTTTGGAAAATTATTATCATTTAAAATATTTCTTATTTTTTTCTTATTATTTTTATGGAATTATTTATTACTAATTGTCGTTTACAATGTTTGGAATAATAGTTAATAATTCTTCCGGAAGACGTTGGTTTTTGATACCAATCTATTAATATGTCATTGCCTCTCCTTATGAGTAATGTATCTAAATACGGAAGTCTTAAATCACACTCTATCTCAACTGTAAATTTAATGTTAGAATTAAATTTATTAAATGTCGTTAGTAAATTGTCAATTGCCCTATCGGAAATTATACAAAATAAATCATCTACATATTTAGTCAATATTATTGGTTTAATACTTAACTTTTCAATACTCATGTCTAGTAATTTCTCCATGACAATATCTGCTACAATTGGGGAAGCAGGAGATCCCATAGGTAGTCCTTTCTGTTGTTTATAAATTTTATTATCGTATCTAAAATATCTGTTATCTTCAATACAAAATTTTAAGATACTTAAAAACAAACTTTTTTCTATACTTGTGTGTCTTTCTATGATATCCCACTTTTCTTCAATAGTACTAATTGCTAAATCAACAGGTATACTAGGAAATAATGAAACTACATCTAATGATATCAACCTTTCGTCATCTTTTATTTTTTGATTTACTATTTTATCTTTAAATTCTAGAGGTAGTCCATACAATATAGGTGCATTAGATATATTTGTTTTCAATTTATTTTTGTCTAAAGTTGAAATAATGTTTAATCTGAAGAGCTCTTCAACAAAACCGTTATATATATTTTGTAATTTGTTAGTGGGATCTTTATTTAATATTTGATAATTTGTGCTATCTTCTAAAATATTATTAATACGTATACTATAATCCTGTTTACTTATTGCTACAGAAGCGTTACCTTTATCTGATTTTAATATAAGTATATCTTTGTTCCTTTTTCAAAAATTTTCAGCTTCTTTTACCTTATCTAACACATATTTATCTCTACTAGTCTCATTTTGTTTAAATGGTTATCAACTACTGTGATTAACTATGTCCTTGCTATTTCTTGTTCTTCTTTAGTTTGTGTAACGGGCAGCAGTGTTAAAAATTTGTTGTTGAAACACAAAAACGTTCTTGTGGCCAGATTGTTGGCGGTACTGGCATGCTGGTGTATCGCTCCGGCTCAAGCTCGCCGTCTTGGGGGGGATCTTGCCAACCCATTGGCCAACCTGTTCGCGCTACAAAAAAATTCATGCCAGGCTTCACTAAAAAGTACTGAAATATAAAAAAAATGTGGAGCCCGAAAGTGCACTAACATCAAAAAAAAAAAGGAAATAAAAAAAACTACTTCAACCCCGTATTCTCTGCACTTCATTTTGTTCCTTAGCACAAATCATGGCTAGCTGCTGTTGTGCTAGCTTTGGCTGCCCTCCCTCTTGACATCCTGGTGGATGTCACCATGATAATTTGTTGCCAATACTTTTAAAATTATCCCTAATCAAAGTGCTTACCTCTTCATCACCTTCCTATTAAATTTCAACGACTTATTCTTCCATATTAATAAAAAAAACAAATCAGGTTTTTCAATAAATAAACATTATAAAAATTTGTGATTTTATTAAACTAAATAAATCTTCATTATTTATAATTTAAGCTAAAATTTTATTAATTTTAAGCATTAATAAATAAATTTTTAATCTTTAATCAATTGGAAATCTAAACAAAATTTTCTTTTATAATAATAATTATATGTATGTATATATATTTAAATCTAATAAAAATTCCTGTCTTTTTCCTCTAAGCGACTCCTGACAAATTTCTCCCAAGGACGGATTTCCGGAACTGCCGTCAGTCTGTAGACGTGTCCAACGTACGCGTGTTTTCCGGTTTGTTTATTAAATTTTCAATTATATATAAAATGTTCTTAATTGTTGTTTTTAAGGTAAACACCTACCATGTATCGTGGGCAAACTACCCTTAATTATGGACGAAACCTAGGCTTGAGCTCAACCCTAAACTACGCGCACCTTTTGTCAAAAAAAAAACCAAAAGGGACTGGATATAAAAAAGTAATATTTCTGTGTTTTCCCTAACTATATAAATTTGGAGAAATATATATATATTTTATTTTTATTTGCAGGTCCGTTTGTCGTCTGTAACGTTCTGGTCTTAATGGCAGAGGTACCTGGCACCGCCGTGGGTGACGATGCTAACTGCTTCCGGCTTCTTCCCTCGCTGGATGTGACAGTGGTGACTTTTTACTTTTAGCGTTTAAATTTTATTTTAGTGTACTTTGTGTTTTAATTTTTATTGTAGATTTTATTTGTTAATTTTTGTAAATTTTAGTTACTTTTTAAGTTCTTAACTTTTAGATTTTTAGTTTGTAAGTTTTAACTTTTTAGTTTAAGGTTTTACCTTTTTTTTTGTTTTTAAGTTTTAATCTTTTAGTTTTAAGATTTTACTTTTGTTGTTTTTAAGTTTTAATCTTTTAGTTTTAAGATTTTACTTTTTATGTTTTTAACTTTTGTTTTTAAATTTCACTTTCTAGTTTTTCAAGATTTTGTTCTTTATTTGCTAGGTTTTAACCTTTTAAGTTTTAGTTTTTAAGTTTTCCCTTTTTTAGGTTTTAGGTTTTAAATTTTAACTTTTTAGTTCTTAAGTTTTAACTTTTAACTTTTTAGCCTTTTAGTTTTTAAATTTAATTCTTTAAAATTTCTTTTGTTTAAAAGTTTAGATTTTGGCTTTGTAGATTTTCACTTTTAGTTTTTAAGTATTAACTTCTAGTTCTTTAGATTGTAGTTTTTAAGTTTTTAACTTTTTAGATTTTAAGTATAAGATTGTATATATTAAATAACTTTATGTTTAATAAAACTTTTAAATTCAATTTTCTTAATTTTGTTTTATTTGGGCATCTTTGTCTGCACCAAAAGGTAAGTTTTCTACACTTTTCACCATTAATTTTTCGGCTGCCACATGTCACACCTTACTTCGTTATTGTCCCCAGGAAAAAGAGACCGACATTTTCTTGTCTTCTTTTCAAGCCTCGGTCACGCCACTTTTTCCACCAAAGAGTGAAAAAAGTGAAGTGTAGAAAACTTACCTTTTTTTTGATGCAACCAAATAAGTGTAAAATTTAAAGAGTTTAGAGAAACTCGAATTTATTTAATAAATAAAATATTTAAGTTAAAAATTAAATATTAAAACTTAAAAGCTAAAACTAAAAAGGCTAAAAGTTTAAAAAGTAAAATATGAAAACTTAAATATGAAAAGTTACAAACTAAAAAGTTATAAACTTAAATATAAAAAGTTAAAAACTTAAATATAAAAAGTTACAAACTGTAGCAGCAGCTGTCGCAAAAATAAAAGATATGTTGCCAGATGGTTGGCCGCGCTGGCATGCTGGCGTTTAGCACCGGCTAGGGCTCGCCGTCTTGGGATGGTTCTTTTGCCAACTCATCCGGTTTATTTGCAGCTACAAAAAAATAAAAGAATCATGCCAGCTGAGCTAAATGGAAATAAATAAATAAATAAATAAATGAGGCCCGAAGCAAGTTTCTCTCTTCCTATGCATTTTTACATACACACACGAAATATCACCCTGGCTGGTGTTCTGCCAGAAATCGTACCCACCCTCTTGAGGCTACAGGAAGGCCTCACCGTGGCATCATAAATTAAATCAGGCTTTAGATGCCCCAAAAACTGCCTTGCAATATTTTACCTTCCGCTACTTACCGCACTATATTGAACCTAGACCGTCATATTAAAATTCAAAAAACTGTGATAATTTCTATTTCATATTAGGTGCAAACATTTTTGGGTTTTATTTTCTTGTTTAAGAGCCGATTTCAAAATTACAATAAGTATTATTAATTCAGATTGAGAAGGAAAAAAAATCGTAAATCGTAATGAAAGAAAGTTAAAGGGATTAAATTATTCACAAAATTTTAAGATTTTCTTTTAATAAAGATGAAAGTTTTTCTTTTTAATAAAACAATTAAAGACAATTAGATTAGGCAATTAGTCTTCAGCCCTTTTTACAATTCTATCTTCTGCTTCCAGGTTTTCCAAGTTTCTTCTACTTTCAGGTTTCTTCTCTTTTCAGGTTTCTTCTACTTTCAGGTTTCTTCTCTTTTCAGGTTTCTTCTCTTTTCAGGTTTCTTCTACTTTCAGGTTTCTTCTCTTTTCAGGTTTCTTCTGTTTCAGGTTTCTTCTACTCTCAGGCAGAGCCAAAGCGGCTCTGCCTGGTGGTTATAGGATCCGTCCGTCCGTCTAGTTGTCTAAGTACGGGTTTTCTCCGGTATGTTCACGCAATTATAATTTTACATATATATTACACTTAGATAAAATGTTTCTCTTTTAAGGAAGACAAATTACTAAAACTTAGGGCAAGGACTCCCTGACGCGACAAAACGGATGCTAATAGGCCTGAGCTCACCCTACGCACGCGCACTCCTGGCTTTTATTGCCAGAGGACTGGATTTTCTTTCGGTAAATCAAACGTGTGTTCCCTAATTATAAACACTAGAGTTCGCCCCGTGGTCGAAATTCGACCAAATTTATTTCTGACACATTTTATATAGTTTACATACATAAGTACACATTCTTTTTTAATGAAAGAATCGTTAATAGCAATTCATGTTATTCATATATTTATTAAATTAAACAAAATGGGAAACAAAATTGTAACAAAAATCTTATACATACTCGTAGTAGTGAGACGTATTTTATTTCGGTTTAAAAAAAAGTAAATAAATTGTGCGTAATTCATATCAAATTGTACTGCGCATAGCATGGTTTTCTGCCACATTCAGTCACCAATGCACCGACGCGATGATAATACACATCATGAATTTTAAAATGATAGATTCCTTGCATACAATTTCTATCAATTTTTGCCTCTGTACAAACCATTGCAAATGCTGAGTTAAAAGCACGAATATTTTCAAAAAAGTTTTTTGTTTTACGCTTTTCAACAGCGTTTTGTGAATTCAAATTATTAAATAAAGAATTAAAAAAGTTATTTTGAGACAATGGCATTAAAGAAACTTTTCACTTGTGGCAACATGCTGTAAAAGAAGTTAAATCATTTTGAGTTACTTCAGACTCAAAATGCTTAGCACTACAAAAACGGCATATTAAGTGCATTGGACCACAGTTATGACTTACAAAATTACTTGGAACAATATTGAAAGCACATTTAAAACTATTTAATAATTCATTGTCATTACGCAGATTGTCGGTGTTATTATTTCCAGATCTGTTCTGAGTAAGATATTGAATTGCTCGTTGCCGTCTCTCCATTCTACCAGTTATTGATCGTCTTCGTGGCATCTCAAAAAAATATAAAAATTAGTTTCTTTAACAAAAAAGAAAATATATTTTCAGAATAAATGCAAAATTAGGATAACAGTCACTTTGAATTCAAAGTCAAAAATATTTAAAAATCTTAAAACGATTTAAAACGTTTTATAAATTATATACATACAATTTAGAAAATTTTAAAAAGGTAAACACATAATAAAAGAAATACCACCACACTTTTAATTAACACTTCCTAACAAAGGCTTTAATAATTTGAAGCTAAGTATAAAATAAAGCTGAAAAATAATGCATTTACAAAACAACTAAAAACAAAGGCAAATCGAAAAAATAACTAATTAAAATTTCTTGCATTGATTTAAAAGGCAATTATTTAATTTTGTGTACATAAGATGTTTTCATGTTTTCGTCATTCTTGCACATGTGAACATATGTAGGAATGTGTAGACATACATACAAATATACATATTTAATTATGTTTATTAACTCTCATCTGTTGTTGTGTTTTCAACTTTACTCATTTAAATAGAGAAACAACTGTATAATTACTCCTTCTCTTTTTGTTTTCAAAAAAATTAAATTGCATACAAACACGCACATTTGGTTTTACTTGAAGCTACCACATACATGTGTGTTTTTAGTATGTGTAGTGGTAGCAATTTAAAGAGCCATTTATTCCTAAAATACTGAACCGATTTTAATCAAATATAGACTGTGCACTAAAGCTAGATAATATCTACTAACCGGTGAAAAAATAAACAAAATCGGTTGACAAACATAGGAGAAAAAGGGATCCAAAGTTTTGTCTTTGCCTATTTATATATAGATTACCAAGCTAAATATATAAATATAAACATTACCAAGCTAAATATATAAATAAATGAAATTCGTCCGTAGGTCGTCTGTAGATCCTGTACAAAAGTCGGATGTGAGTTACCTGCACCACCTGGACTGGTGGTGCCTGCTGCAACTTCTGCGGTTTTGTCCCTCGTTGGATGTGACTGTTGCTGCTGAAGGTTTGGATTTACTTTTCACTTTTCTTATTGTTTAATTATACATTAAATTTGTTTTCTTTTAAATTTAAATTTGTTTTCTTTTAAATTTAAATTTGTTTACTTTTACTTTTGCTGTTGTATTTGTGTTATATGTGTTATTTTGATAAAAGTTTAAATAAAGATCACCAATAAAACTTTACAAGATGCACCATTAGTTTATTTCAGTTTTGTTTTTTTTATGATTTTTAAGTATTTTACTTCCAAACCTCAGTCACACCTTCTACCGGAAACCCAAAAGCAAAAAAAGAGGCGGAAACAAGTTTCGTTCCCAGCAAGAAGCCTTGTTGGGAAGCAAAATATCCCCTTTCTAGAATTTTCCATCTTCATTTCAGCAATTACATCGCATATATCACTCCTAAAAATTGTTTTCTTCTTCTTCCTTTTTTCAAACATCCTGCTAGGAATATTACCCTAACAGCTGTAGCAATAAATATCATTGCACGGTGTTATCCTAGCACAGGGTGCACATGACAAACCCAACCATTTCTGAGATCCATTTATGGATCCAAAATGGGAGGGAAAATTCAATACAATTACTATTTATTCGATTTTCAGACATTAAGACAAAATCGCAAAAAAAAAAACGCTAAAAGCAAAAAGAAACGTGATGGCAGCGCTATATCTGTACTAAAAAAAAAATGTTGATCTGGCATCCCTTCTTTCTATTGGAATATACAGCTGACCTAAAGAAACAAAGCGAAAGAAAAAGAGAAATACTTTACAACCAAAAACTACAATGACGCTGGGTAAGTATGAATGAAACTTAAGTTAATTAATTTTTTCAAAATAACATTTAATATTTTATTTTAACCATTATATTTTTCTAGGTAATGGCGTATGGCGGATTGTGGCCTTTGTTAAAGGTAAGTGAAATGAGTTAAATGTATTTAAAAATTATCATCTTAACATTAACACGTTTTTCATAGGTACGTCGACGTCGACGCAAAGCTTTTCCTCTGTCAACCAAGAGCAAGGGTGAGTAAAATTTTGTTAGTCGCAATTTACATTAGACAGAAAAATGGGCAGACAGACGAGATTTGTAGGCAAGGGGTTGAAGAGGTAGAGTGTGTATTTCATGACTAGTGTACTGGACATTTTTTCGTTTCTCTTTTCTGCTTTTCGCTTTTTTCTTTGTTGCTTCACTTTATATTTCTCAAGTCAGCCTCATTTTAATGAGTTTATATTAAACACACAGATTTTGAAACATACAAACATGTAAAGAATATAACACAGACAATAAAATGTGCAAAAATCTGTCTGTCTTGTTTATGTCCAATGTAAATTCTTTAAGCAAGAGCAAAAGAGAATTCAAAAAATGTCTGCCCTGTTTCTGTCCTATGTAAATTGCGACTTAAATAATTTGGGAAGCTACTAAAAAAATATGGCTTCTAGGTTGGCGACACTGTAATCGTTATTTTTATGGCGACTTCCTGTGAAAATCATGCTAATGGTAAGTATCAAAAAAAATTTTTTTTTTTTTATAAATACATACAATACAATTCTTTCATACATTGTTTTATTTTTTTATTTTCAGATAATGTAAACGATTTGTATGGCATCCCATCATTATGGAGATCCTCCCACCAAGGTAAGCGTGTCAAAAAAAAATTATTTAAATTAGCATTTTCCTAACGGCTTGTTTTTTTTTTATTTTTACCTTTTCTTTAGGTCGATCACGGACGGACGGAAACTATTTCAAGGGTTCAGCAATGTGGGACTCCAGTTAGAAATGTAAGTAAATCATGAAACTATGTGAAAATGTGCAAATAACAATATACCGATCAATGTTTGCTCGCACTCATTGATGAACGAATATTTTACTTTTGCTCAACACGCTATAAGACCGGACTCAGAAATATGTTACTACTCTAGGTGACTAACATCCACTAGCTTCTTAATGGCATAGTTCCTCTAGAGCAAAAATGTGGATGCACTTTTGGAGTGGTAACGGTTACACATGTAACCAGCTTAGAAATGTAAGCTTTTGTTGAGCTAAATAAATATTCAGTTATTGTGAACGGCTATACTTCTGCTGATCGTAAGGCCTGACCCGCCGTGCTTCTTTTGGCACCGTCTAAGAATTTATGCTACACAGCTATCTACTACTAGAAAAATAATTAATAATATAAAAAATTTATTCATTAGCAAAAGTTTACTAACACATTTTAACAGGCCGATTCGGTTTTCGCGTAATTACGTTATTTATTGTTTCAAATCTTTACCATGAAAAATGCCTAAAGACTTTCCTTTCAAATCTTCGACTTCGTATAAGCTTTTCCCGACAGGTTTGACAATTCGGCATTTTAGAAATTTACGCGCGAGTTTTGCGTTAAAACCGCTTTTAAAATCACTTTGCTGAAAATTTCGCCTATAAACTTCCTGTCCCTGAATAAATTTTACTTCACGGCAACGAGTATTGTAGCTCTTTTCATTTCGTAAATATGCTTTGTGCAATGTCTCCCGTAACTTCTGCCGTATCAGTGCCATTTTTTCTGACTTGGACACGATGTCCAGCTCAGGATCACTTAAGCTTTTTAGCTTCCTAGCTAATTCATAAACACTACCGTGGCCAATCATATTCATTCCGAACAGAGCGAAATACGGAGTAACACCTATCGACGTTTGCACTGACGATCTCAACGAAAACTCGATTTCGGATAAATATTTATCCCATTCTGAGTGGTCTTCATGTAAAAAGGAGCGTATTGCGGACAAAATAGATTGATTCACGCGCTCAGACGCGTTAGCCTGAAGTGCGTGTATTGCCGTGCGAATGTGTTTTATCCCATAGTTCTTGACCAGATCAACAAATTCCGCGCTTACAAATTGCTTGCCATTATCTGAAACAATAGTTTCTGGTGTTCCAAATTTGTGAAACACTTCGGAAATCAAAAATTTAATTACACTTTTGGTGTTGGCTTTTGGCAGAGCTTTAAGTAGCACGAATTTTGTCAAATGGTCTAGGACTATGAATATAAAACAATTTCCGTTCTTCGAGCGCGGGTATGGACCAAGAAAATCTATGAAAATCCGCTGAAACGGGCGTTCACTGATCGGTTCCGCTCCCATAGGTGGACGTAAAGTAATGTTCGCGGGTTTCGTTTCTTTGCAAATCTCGCAGCTAGCTACGAAATCGCGGACTTGGGTATTTAGATTTGGCCAGTAGAAAAATTCTTTGACTCTGCGTATAGTCTTTCCAACGCCTCCGTGACTAGCTTGCGGTGAGTTGTGCGACTTGTCAATAATGGTTTTGGTCAATTCATGAGGTACCCATAGTTTCCATGAGAAATCCTCATTCAAGACCAAACCATCATAAGGTCGTACTCTCTTATAGGCAAAGCCATCAATTACTTTTAAGTCAGGCAACCTTTCAGAATTAGCCTCTATTGTAGAAACTAGTTCTAAATAGTCACTGGACTTAAAAGCACTTGAGCTAAGATCGACCAGTCCTTCTACATCTGCCGAGACTTCTTCCATTTCATAGCGGGATAGGGTATCGGGTACTACATTTTGTTTCCCCTGCCTATGCTCTATGGTGAAATCATAAGATTGCAGATGTAGACTCCACCGAGCTAAACGGCCACTTAAGTCTTTATGTGACATAAGCCACTTAAGACTGCTGTGGTCGGTTATCACGGAGAAGGGCATAAGCTCTATATAGGGTCTAAACTTCTTAATCGCCAGGACCACCGCAAGACATTCACGCTCAG
This sequence comes from Phasia obesa, assembly GCA_949628195.1. Classification (NCBI taxonomy): domain Eukaryota; kingdom Metazoa; phylum Arthropoda; class Insecta; order Diptera; family Tachinidae; genus Phasia; species Phasia obesa. The sequence continues at coordinate 114,107,490 of OX451215.1, read as the reverse complement.
TGACAGAATAATTTTTCTGCGCTGGTGTTAGTTTGTGCGAGGAGTAGGCTATTGGATGTTCTTCTCCAGAATCGTCTTTCTGAAAAAGCACAGCTCCAATGCCTACGTCTGACGCATCGCACTGGACGTAAAAATGTCTGGCGAAGTCTGGGTGATTAAGTAGTGGGCTCGAAATCAGATCATCTTTGAGTCGATCAAACGCGACTTTAGCTTCATCCGAAAACTTAAATTGCTTACCCTTCTTTAGCGTTTCAAAGATTGGAGCCGCAATGGTGGCATAGTTTTTCTATACCAGCCTGTTGCCCCCATGAAGCTCCGCACTTGTTTCGCTGTTTTAGGATAAGCCAAACGAGTGATCGTTTCCACTTTAGCCGGATCAGGTTTTAATTTGCCTCCGCCTACAATGTATCCTAGATATCTTAACTCTTTGAAACAGAATTTAGATTTCGCTACATTGATGGTCAATCCTGCTACTGTTAGACTTCTAGCTACTTGTGCCAACAACTCCAAGTGCGTTGCAAAGTCTGGAGAAACTATCAAGAGATCATCTAAGTAGACAAAAACTCTTTCACGAAGCGCCGCGGGGATCACTTTATCCATTAAACGGCATAACCTTTGGGCTGCATTGCACAACCCAAAAGGCATGACCGTAAAATGATAAAGTGGTCGTCCTGGTACAGTGAAAGCAGTTTTTTCTCTACTAGATGGATCTAGTGGAATCTGCCAGAATGCATCTTTAAGATCGACACTAGAAATAAAAATCGTGTCTCCCAAGCGACTTAACAAACCCTCTATGTGTGGCAGAGGATAGGCATCCTTAACCGTTAGTGCATTGAGTTTACGAGCGTCCAAGCACAACCGATTCTTTTCGCCCTTGCGAACCAAAGTAACCGGATGGCTCCATGGACTCTCGCTCACTTCAAAAACACCAAGGTCAAGCATCCTATCAAGCTCTGCAAACATAAGTTTTTGCACCGCCGGAGAGACAGGATAGTGACGATCTTTCACTGGGGTTGCGTCACGAGTATCTATCGAATGCGTCTCTAAATTTGTTTTTCCCAATCCTTTTTTAGTGTAGCAGGGGAACATCGATATAACCAAATCTAATTTCTGCTGCTGTTCAGCACTCAACGAATGAGTTACGATATCTGGGGTACTCTCTGCCTCCGTGCAGAGACTTATACCATTTGTCGTTAGACTATCAACGTTGGCAAATAATTTAAAAACCTTCATGAAATCAATCCCCAAAAATAACTCACGATTTAGAGTAGGCACTAAATAGAAACTTATGACCTGCGTTGTTTGACCAAACCTTACCTCTGCTCGAACACGGCCTATGATCTGGTGTCCAGTACCATCAGCTGTCTTAATTATTGTAGAAAAGTCATGGACTTTAAGTCCAGCCTTTTCCACAAACTCAAGACAGTTGCGGCCAAGACACGACACCGTAGCGCCACTATCAAGCAGGCCCTCGATTTCATAGCCCCCTAAATTTATGCGGGTATAAAGACGTGAGTCTTTACCCTCATAAAGAGAAGCTAGCGAGATTTCGCGCCTTAAACGTTTGCGAACTTTATACCGTTCTCGAGCTTTACGAATACGATCTGAAACCTGACCGAATATTCTTTGCTTAGCCTCTTTATATTCGTTAATGCGAACATGAAGAGGCTTAAGCTCCCTAAGCTTACATTCACTACCTTCTTTTATCGCTAAGTTGTTATTTTTCAAAATCCTAATTTTTGTTGAGCCTAAATCCATTTGTTGACAAGGAACTGGGTCTAAACCTCTGTTGACCGCGTCTCCCCAGTTCGAGACGGGTTTCGCTGCCTGTTTCCCTGACATTTGGGACACTTAGGCGTCACTACATTTTCTTTACCACACCTAAAACAAAACACACGGGTCACTGGCTCCGGACAGTCAACAAAACTATGCCCAACGACCTTGCAATTCCAGCAAGTGTAGCTGCTCGTCGACCGAATAGCGTCTACCTCAAAATCGACCGAGTCCAAGTAATCATCGTGGCCAGAAATTTCGTTCACCCTTTGGGTGTAATTTGGGCGCTGTTGATACTGCTGTCGCTGGCTCGCCAACAGGTTTTCTGCCCGCCTTACCTCGCGACAGAATTCAGACAAAGTCCTTAAGGTGACGGCAAACATCATTTGAGCTAACGCCGGTTTCAAATTTCCTCTCATAATTTCCACCAGCTGGCTTTCGTCGTAAGGATTCTCCTGCTGATTTCTGAGCTTTATTACCGCATTATAAAATTCCTCAAATGACTCCTGCGGCAATTGCCGCCGGTTAAAGATCTTCATCTGGACCTGGTACTCCTTTTCGAAGCGGCGATATTGAGCTAGGAGAGCTTTTTCTAACTCCTCCCAAGTGTTTATATGCACTATCTTGCGGTAGTCCCAGTACCAATCAAGGGCAGGACCATCTAATAACAGGTGGAAGCTTCTTAAAATATCATTATCGGAGCAGTTGTAGTCTCTCCTAAGAGCTCCTACGCGAAAAATAAACTCTTGCACATTCATTGTTTTATGAGTGCCATCAAACTTTACACCCCATTTGGGGAGTTTAAAACGGTCAAGCGGATCGTATTGATTGGGTACTGTCGGCTGGTAATTTGGCTGTTGGGGCTGATAAGCAGGTGCAGACCAAGCATCCTGTTGATAGCTAGGTTGCGAACTACCTGGTTGGTTATAACTAAATACGTTTAGCCTACTTTGCCGAGGCAAAGGCAATTCTTGCTGTGGCTGGTTTTGTATTGACTGCTGATTAAACGGCAAAATATTTGGCTGCGGCACTACATAACGTTGTTGCTGATACGGTGTTGGTACTTGCTGTTGCGGTTGTTGGTTACTCAGCACAATGTTTGGCGGTTGTAAAAATGGCTGTTGTAAAGCTGGGTGTTGCAGATACGGCGTTTGACTCTGCACCGGCTGCTGATTCGTCGCCAGTGGATTTTGTGATGAGCCTTGTTGCGCATTATGATACCCTGTGGGTGATCTTGGTGGTCGTTGACTGCTAGGCAGACTATTCTGTTGCTGTAGAGTCACAGAAAAGTTTTGAACATTTTCGCCAGCACGCGCATACTGCGGTGCTGGTACTAGCGGTGGCGGTTGTGCATACGGTTGTTGCACTTGTAAAACACTATTTGGTGGTGGTTGATGTATTCCAGCCGATGGCTGATGTAAAACAGAGACACTGCTACTTACAGGTGGTACTGAAGACGACCCTTGACTTTGTTGTGTATAAGGATTCATGCCAGCCTGTGACGTCATGACTTGCTTTATTTCTAGCAAGGCCTGCTGAATTTTGTCATTCACTTCTCGCATGAGACGTGCTTGACATAGACCTACAGATGCTTCTACCCACTGTTGTATATTACTTATATCGAAAGATCCGGTGGTGGGATTATTTATGTTACCTTCACGTACCTCTCGGCGGATATTTTGGGCGGTAACACTCAAAAAGGACGGTGATACCACTGTCTGGTCAGCACTATCGCTGCTAATCGAAAAATTCGGTGAGTCCGGAGTTGCACAAACTGGATTACTCACTGTTGTAAACGTTGTTGTTGTGGTTGTATTTGTTGTGGCAATCGAGCTAGACGACGGATGTGTTTGAGTCGGTACGACTGATGTGGTAGACGCATTCGTTCCACCAACAGCACCAGTGCTGGTCGTTGGCGCATTATTGTCTTCAGACAACATCTGGCTGGCGCGACGAGTTAATACCATCAAGACGAAATTAATGCCAAAAATAATAAAATAAAAATAAAAATACAAAAAAAAATCGAAAACAGTTCAGTGATGGAGACTGCTTCCTGTAAAATGGTAAAATGATGCCTAGAGCAAAAAAAAAAATTAAGACGACTTCTAAATGCCTTAATTAAAATAAAAAAAATATACCTATAGTAAGATACAATATGCTTCAAGCAAACAGAAAAAGGTAAAATAAGCTAATAAAACCAATTCAAAAAAATGCTATTTGGAAATAAAAAACAAGATGTGCCTACTTCAAATGTAAAATAGGCAAAAAGGCCAAGTACAAAATGCCTAAAATAAAGAAATATAAAAGTATATAAAAAGGTATAAAAAAAAAATAAAAAAAAATATCCTAAGGCCAATAAAGGGTAGACTTCAAGCAAAATCCCAAATGCCTAAAGTATAGAAATAAAAAGTAAAAAAAACAAAACCGATTCGGCGAAATCGCTTTTTAGAAATAAAAAAAATTTTAATATATATGGTAAATGAAAATTATGCCTAAAGCAAAAAAAATAAATAAAATATAAAATAAAAATAAAAACTGAAGGCGAATTCAGGACGCCTATTGTTAAGAAAAATATCCAAAAATAACGAAAAAGGTTAACGCAAATGGAAAAGAAATTAAACAAAGAAAATAAAATCGATGCAAAGGATATATAAACGTTATTCCTAAACTCAGAGGAAATCAAAACTTTTCTAATTCTTTTCAAAATCAAAAAAGTACAGGAAATAAATTGGATAATAACTAGGCGGCAGTATTGCAGGTAAGGTAAAAAAGTTGCAAGGTCAGTATTCTATGTGATATTCTTTTGTGTGTGCAATTTTTTAAATAAATTTTTAACTATTTTTCAGGAAGACTCCAAAAAGACGACAAAAATAAAATGAAAAGGTTTGGCAGAACTAGTGGTCCTTGCAATCATAAAAGAAAGTTTTGAGTGCTGCAACTGAAAGTGGAGATATTATCCCCTGCTAAACGGACTAGCACTTTTCTTTCTCCAAAGTTGAAGTTCAACCCGAATATGAAATTCGTAAGCAAAAGTAAGTAATGTTATTTGCCACTATTCTATGAACTATTGTTTGTTGAAAGCTAAACAAGGGTTGTCTTAATCATTTCCCCTCAGCCTGAGCAATTAAAACTCTATTCTAACATCTTATTTGATGTTTAACTTATCTAAGCCTCAGGTTGATGAAAAATGATTTAGACTTCTAAATCTACAAATCCTTATGACCATACCACCCACGCCATATGTCGCAACGCGAACCTAGGTTCCAAGCCTTGGGTGTCGGGACTTACATATGTGTGAGTGGAATGTGCCATAAAGCTTTGGCAGATTCGACAAGACTAAATAACAAAAGTTACTATCTTTCCCTGTTGGAACACGTCGCATAGCAAGGGACTCTTGGATTACCTTACTGACGTACGCGGCCAACAAATAGAAAAAGAAAAAAAAAACAAAAAGTAAAAACGGAATTGCGTCTCCTTGGACTTGCTTCGGGCCCCACGTTGGGCGCCATTTTTGTATCAGCAGCAGCTGTCGCAAAAATAAAAGATATGTTGCCAGATGGTTGGCCGCGCTGGCATGCTGGCGTTTAGCACCGGCTAGGTCTCGCCGTCTTGGGATGGTTCTTTTGCCAACTCATCCGGTTTATTTGCAGCTACAAAAAAATAAAAGAATCATGCCAGCTGAGCTAAATGGAAATAAATAAATAAATAAATAAATAAATGAGGCCCGAAGCAAGTTTCTCTCTTCCTATGCATTTTTACATACACACACGAAATATCACCCTGGCTGGTGTTCTGCCAGAAATCGTACCCACCCTCTTGAGGCTACAGGAAGGCCTCACCGTGGCATCATAAATTAAATCAGGCTTTAGATGCCCCAAAAACTGCCTTGCAATATTTTACCTTCCGCTACTTACCGCACTATATTGAACCTAGACCGTCATATTAAAATTCAAAAAACTGTGATAATTTCTATTTCATATTAGGTGCAAACATTTTTGGGTTTTATTTTCTTGTTTAAGAGCCGATTTCAAAATTACAATAAGTATTATTAATTCAGATTGAGAAGGAAAAAAAATCGTAAATCGTAATGAAAGAAAGTTAAAGGGATTAAATTATTCACAAAATTTTAAGATTTTCTTTTAATAAAGATGAAAGTTTTTCTTTTTAATAAGACAATTAAAGACAATTAGATTAGGCAATTAGTCTTCAGCCCTTTTTACAATTCTATCTTCTGCTTCCAGGTTTTCCAAGTTTCTTCTACTTTCAGGTTTCTTCTCTTTTCAGGTTTCTTCTACTTTCAGGTTTCTTCTCTTTTCAGGTTTCTTCTCTTTTCAGGTTTCTTCTACTTTCAGGTTTCTTCTCTTTTCAGGTTTCTTCTGTTTCAGGTTTCTTCTACTCTCAGGCAGAGCCGCTTTTTTGGTGGTTATAGGATCCGTCCGTCCGTCTAGTTGTCTAAGTACGGGTTTTCTCCGGTATGTTCACGCAATATTTTACATATATATTACACTTAGATAAAATGTTTCTCTTTTAAGGAAGACAAATTACTAAAACTTAGGGCAAGGACTCCCTGACGCGACAAAACGGATGCTAATAGGCCTGAGCTCACCCTACGCACGCGCACTCCTGGCTTTTATTGCCAGAGGACTGGATTTTCTTTCGGTAAATCAAACGTGTGTTCCCTAATTATAAACATTACCAAGCTAAATATATAAATAAATGAAATTCGTCCGTAGGTCGTCTGTAGATCCTGTACAAAAGTCGGATGTGAGTTACCTGCACCACCTGGACTGGTGGTGCCTGCTGCAACTTCTGCGGTTTTGTCCCTCGTTGGATGTGACTGTTGCTGCTGAAGGTTTGGATTTACTTTTCACTTTTCTTATTGTTTAATTATACATTAAATTTGTTTTCTTTTAAATTTAAATTTGTTTACTTTTGCTGTTGTATTTGTGTTATATGTGTTATTTTGATAAAAGTTTAAATAAAGATCACCAATAAAACTTTACAAGATGCACCATTAGTTTATTTCAGTTTTGTTTTTTTATGATTTTTAAGTATTTTACTTCCAAACCTCAGTCACACCTTCTACCGGAAACCCAAAAGCAAAAAAAGAGGCGGAAACAAGTTTCGTTCCCAGCAAGAAGCCTTGTTGGGAAGCAAAATATCCCCTTTCTAGAATTTTCCATCTTCATTTCAGCAATTACATCGCATATATCACTCCTAAAAATTGTTTTCTTCTTCTTCCTTTTTTCAAACATCCTGCTAGGAATATTACCCTAACAGCTGTAGCAATAAAAATCATTGCACGGTGTTATCCTAGCACAGGGTGCACATGATGGTTAGATTTCATCCCCCAGCAGATTATATCGTCACCCGGCCAGGTATTTTGCCACAGACTTTTGACCTACCACTGACGACCTCGAACCTAACAAACAAAAAAAACATATATATATATATATATATATATATATATATATACATATATATATATATATATATATATATATATATATATATATATATATATATATATATATATATATATATATATATATATATATTTTCCTTTATCTTTTTATTAGCGTTAGGGAATACAGAGTTAAACTTACGTTAAATAGCAAGCCAGTCCTCCGGGAAATTCGGCCCGAGAGTGCGCGATTCGTAGGGTTGAGCTCAGGCCTGATATTTCGTCTTCGCGGTAGGGGTTATTAGCCCGTAGTAAAGAAAGTTAAATATATATTGAATACAGTAATGAGTGTTGTGATTACGTACCTATAAACAAGTGACTAAAAGGACGAACGTATCGGCATTCCTATAGAGCCGCTATAGCCGATGAAGTAAAATCCGGGATCCTGCAAAAGAAATTAAGAAAGCCGCCATCTTAAATTAACTTATTTCTTCCATTTTAAATCGCCATTACATTTCTTCTTTTCAAACAAACATGTAAACTTCATTTAAAATCGATTCCCTGTAATTAAAAAGAAAATAATATTTTATTTAATTGTTTTTTTTTCAAATTTCTTTTAACAATTTTTTTTTGAATTTTATAATGCGTAATTGATTTATGTTAAATAAAATTAAAATGTTTATATTTATAATGTTCATATAAAAATCTAAGTTTTTTTTAATTAGCATGGAAGGTTAAGGTCACAAACAAGCGGTAAGTAAGGTAAAAAGTTGCAAGTGTGATTTCGGGGTATCTAAAGCCTTTAATTATTATGATACCATGGTGAGGTTATTTTCCAACCTCAAGAGGGAGGGATAGTTCCTGGCAGACTACCAGCCAGAAGGATATGTTTTGTGTGTGTGGAAATAGGAATTAACAGTCTTGCTTCGGGCCTCATCACTTTTTTATAAATTTTATTTAGCTGGCATGAGTTAATTTTTTTGTAGCTGCTAAATACCCAGTTGGTTGGCAAATAACCAGCCCAAGACGGCGAGCCCTAGCCGGAGCTAAAAGCCAGCATGCCAGCGTGGGCAACTATCTGGCAACACATTTTATTTTTGCTACAGCTGCTGCTTCAAAAATGGCGCCCAACGTGGGGCCGAAGCAAGTCCAAGGAGACGCAATTCCGTTTTTAATAATTTTTTTTTTGCTTTTGTTGTACGCGTATGACAGTAAGGTTATTTAAGAGTCCCTTACTAAGCGACGCGTGCTAACGTTGAAAATTATTAATTTTTTTTTTTGTTTTGGGCGAATCTGCCGAAGCCTTATGGCACATTCCACTCACACATATGTAAGTCCCGAAACCCAAGGCTTGGTACCTAGGTTCGCGTTGCGACATATGGCGTGGGTGGTATGGTCATAAGGGTTTGTAGATTTAGAAGTCTAAATCATTTTCCATCAACCTGAGGCTTAGAAGAGTTAAACATCAAACGAGATGTTAGAATAGAGTTTTAATTGCTCAGGCTGAAGGAGAATGTTTTAGACCACATTTTGTTAAATTCCAAGGAACAATAACCCAAAGAATAGTGGTCAAATTGGACTATATAATTACCTTTTTGAATTCCATATTCAATTGAGAAACCAGCATCAGAAGCTGTTAATGCTAGTCCGTTCAATAGGAGGCCATTGTCTTAATTGAATCGTTGCAGCACCAAATCTGCATTCTGTTGATTGCTATCACCACTATTTCTACTAACGTTTTTCCTTTTTGTTGTCTTTTTGGAGTCGTCTTCCTGAAAAATAGTAAAAATTTTATTTTAAAATTACACACATACACAAAGTATATCACAAATGAATACGTACCTTGCAACTTTTTACTTTACCCGCAATACTGCCGATTAATTTATAATCAATTTTTTTTTTTAGATTTTTCTAATTTTGAAAAGAATTAGGAAAGTTTTGTTTTGTTTCCTCTTCTATTAGGAATATTATAGATATCTTTAACATCGATTTTATCTATTTCGTTTATTTTTCATTTGCCTTTATATTAAACTATTTCATTATTTTTGGATTTTTTGTTTTAAGTTACCTCAAGTTTCTGGATTTGCTTTCAGTTTTTATTTGCTTCAGGTATATTTTATGTACTTTGGGCATATTTTCTTATTTTTTATTTAATATAGGCATATTTTGTTTTTTATTTGCCTTAAGTTTTTCATTTGCTCTAGGCATATTTATATTTTTCTATTAGTAGAAAACGATTTCTTTGAATCGGTTTCGTTTTTTTTGTTACTTTTATTTTTATACCTTTTACTTTAGGCACTTGGAATTTTTCTATAAGTTCACCCTTATTGGCCTTAGGTAAATTCTTTTTATTTTTCATACTTTTTCATTTTTATATATATATATATATATATATATATCTATGTATATATATTTTTTTCATAATTTAGGCTTTTGTAACTGCCTTAAGTTTTCGTTTGCTTTAGGCATTTTTATTTTTTTATTTTTACATTTTATAAAGCAGTACCCCTCAGTGGAATTGTTTGTTTTTCATAATATTTTTATTTTTATTGTTGAATCGTTTTTTTTTCTCTTGATAGTATTAACCCGTCGAGCCAGCAAAATGTTGTCTGACGAAAATGCGACCAGCGCTGGTGCTGTTGGTGGCACGAGTGCGTCTGCCACATCAACCGTACCGACTCAAGCTAATCCGTCGGGCAGCTCGACTGCAACAACAACTACAACCACAACAGCAACATTTACCACAGTGAGTAATCCAGTTTTTGCAACACCGGACTCACCAAATTTTTCGATTAGCAGTGATAGTGCCGACCATACAGTGGTATCGCCCTCATTTTTGAGTATTACAGCTCAAAATATACGCCGAGAGGCACGCGAAGGCAATATGAATATTCCTAACACCGGACCTTTAGATGTGGCTAGTATACAGCAGTTAGTGGAGGCATCGGTAGGCCTATGCCAAGCACGCCTCATGCGGGAAGTTAGCGGCAAAATACAACAAGCCTTACAAGAAATTAAGCAAGCCATGATGCCTCAGGCTGCCACGAATCCACCTCCTCAGCAAGGTCAAGAAACAGTTTCAGAACCATCAGTAAGTAGCAGGGGCTCGGGTTTGCCTCAGCCATCGGTTGGTATACAACAACCACCACCAAATGTGTCTTTACCTGTGCAACAATCGCATCCACCACCTCCACCATTAGTTCCAGCACCACAGTATGTGCGTTCTGGCGAAAATTTTCAAGTTTTATCGTCTGTTTTACAGCATCCAAATAGTTTGCCTAATATTCAACAGCCACAACGATTATCCACAGGGTATCAAAATCAACCGCATCCAGTGTCATCACAAAATCACTTAATGGCTAATCAGCAGCCAGGACAAAATCAAACGCTATATCAGCAACAGCCAGTTTTAGTACAGCCAAACATTTCACAACAACAACAGCAAGTACAAGCGCCATACCAGCAACAACAGTATGCATTGTCGCAGCCTAATATGTTGCCTTTTAATCAGCAACCAATGCAAAACCAGCCACAGCAAGGATTGCCTTTATCTCATCAAAGTAGGGCAAACATTTTCAATTTTAATCAAGCAGGTAACTCCCAGCCAAGCTATCCACAGGATGTTTGGTCTGTACCAGCTTACCAGCCGCAACAACCTAACTATCTCGCCATGTCGGTGCCAAATCAATACGAGCCGTTAGATAAATTTAAGCTTGCCAAATGGGGAGTGAAGTTCGATGGCACGACTAAATCGATGAATGTGCAAGAATTTATTTTTCGCGTAGGAGCCCTGAGAAGGGACTACAATTGCTCTGATAGTGAGATCTTACGAAGTTTTCACCTTTTGTTGGACGGTCCTGCCCTAGACTGGTACTGGGATTACCGTAAGATAGTACACCTAAACACCTGGGAAGAATTGGAAAAAGCTCTTCTGGCCGTTTTGAAAAAGAGTACCAGGTACAAATGCAAATTTTGAACCGTCGGCAATTGCCGCGGGAGGCTTTCGAAGATTTTTACAACGCGGTGATAAGGCTCCGAAACCAGCAGGAGAATCCTTACGATGAAAGTCAATTGGTTGAAATAATGAGGGGAAATTTAAAACCAGCTTTAGCCCAGATGTTGTTCTCAGTCACGGTAAGAACTTTGTCGGAATTTTGTCGCGAGGTGAGAAGGGCTGAAAACCTACTTGCTAGCCAACGTCAGCTGTACCAGCAGCGCCCAAACTATACTCAAAGGGTGAATGAAATCTCTTACCCTCAGGATGAGCTAGACTTGGTCGATTTTGAGGTAGACGCTATTCGGTCGACCAACTGCTACACCTGCTGGAATTGCAAGGTCGTGGGACATAGTTTTGTTGATTGTCCTGAGCCAGTGACCCGCGTGTTTTGTTTTAGGTGCGGGAAAGAAAATGTTGTAACCCCTAAGTGTCCAAAATGTCAGGGAAACAGGTCGCGGAACCCGTCTCGAACTGGGGAGGCGCGGTCGACAGAGGTTTAAACCCAGTTTCGAGTCAGGGAATAGATTTAGGTTCAACTAGAATTAAGATTTTAAAAAATACAAAGTTAGCGACAGAAGGGGGTAGTGAACTTAAGCTTAGGGAGCTTAAGCCTCTTCAAATTCGTATTAAGGAATATAAGGAGGCTAAGCTAAGAATTTTCGGTAACGTGACGAGTCGGATTCGGAAAGCGCGAGAACGATATAAAGTCCGAAAACGTTCAAGGCGCGAAATCTCGTTAGCTTCCCTTTATGAGGGTAAAGACTCACGTCTCTATACCCGCATAAACTTAGGGGGCTACGAAATCGAGGGTCTGCTTGACAGCGGCGCTACGGTGTCGTGCCTTGGCCGCAACTGTCTTGAGTTTGTGGAAAAAGCTGGACTGAAAATCCATGATTTTTTCACAATAATTAAGACAGCTGATGGTACAGGACACCACATCGTGGGTCGTGTTCGAGCAGAGGTTGAGTTCGGTCAAACAACGCAGGCCATAAGTTTCTATTTAGTGCCTACTCTAAATCGTGAGTTATTCTTGGGTATCGACTTTATGAAGGTTTTTAAATTATTTGCCAACGTTGATAGTCTTACGACAAATGGTATAAGTCTCTGCACGGAGGCAGATAATACCCCAGATGTCGTAACTCATTCTTTGAGTGCTGAACAGCGACAGGAATTGAATTTAGTTATATCGATGTTCCCCCGCTACACAAGAAAAGGTCTAGGAACAACACATTTAGAAACACATTCGATAGATACTCGTGACGCAACCCCAGTGAAAGATCGTCACTATCCTGTCTCTCCGGCGGTGCAAAAACTTATGTTTGCAGAGCTTGATATGATGCTTGATCTTGGCGTCATTGAAGTAAGCGAGAGTCCATGGAGCCATCCGGTTACTTTGGTCCGCAAGGGCGAAAAGAATCGGTTGTGCTTGGACGCTCGTAAACTCAATGCACTGACGGTCAAGGATGCCTATCCTCTGCCACACATAGAGGGTTTGTTAAGTCGCCTGGGAGACATGATTTTTATTTCTAGTGTCGATCTTAAAGATGCATTCTGGCAGATTTCACTAGATCCATCTAGTAGAGAAAAAACTGCTTTCACTGTACCAGGGCGACCACTTTATTATTTTACGGTCATGCCTTTTGGGTTGTGCAATGCAGCCCAAAGGTTATGCCGTTTAATGGATAAGGTGATCCCGCGGCGCTTCGTGAAAGAGTTTTTGTCTACTTAGATGATCTCTTGATAGTTTCTCCAGACTTTGCAACGCACTTGGAGTTGTTGGCACGAGTAGCTAAAAGTCTAACAGTAGCAGGCCTGACCATCAATGTAGCGAAATCTAAATTCTGTTTCAAAGAGTTAAGGTATCTGGGATACATTGTAGGCGGAGGCAAATTAAAACCTGATCCGGCTAAAGTGGAGACGATCACTCGTTTTGCTTATCCCAAAACAGCGAAACAAGTGCGGAGTTTCATGGGGGCAACAGGCTGGTATAGAAAATTTATACCAGACTATGCCACCATTGCAGCTCCAATCTTTGAAACGCTAAAAAAGGGTAAGCAATTCAAGTTTTCGGATGAAGCTAAGGTCGCATTTGATCGGCTCAAGAGTGCTCTGATTTCGAGCCCACTGCTTAATCACCCGGACTTCGCAAGACATTTTTACGTCCAGTGTGATGCGTCAGATGTAGGCATTGGAGCTGTTCTTTTTCAGAAAGATGATTCTAAAGGAGAGCATCCAATTGCCTATTTCTCCCATAAGTTGACACCGGCGCAGAAAAATTACTCTGTCACTGGGCGTGAGTGTCTTGCAGTGGTCTTGGCGATTAAGAAGTTTAGACCCTATATAGAGCTTATGCCCTTCTCCGTGATAACCGACCACAGCAGTCTTAAGTGGCTTATGTCACATAAAGACTTAAGTGGCCGTTTAGCTCGGTGGAGTCTACAGCTGCAATCTTATGATTTCACGATAGAGCATAGGCAGGGGAAACAAAATGTAGTACCCGATACCCTATCGCGCTATGAAATGGAAGAAGTCTCGGCAGATGTAGAAGGACTGGTCGATCTTAGCTCAAGTGCTTTTAAATCCAGCGATTATTTAGAATTAGTTTCTACAATAGAGGCTAATTCTGAACGGTTGCCTGACTTAAAAGTAATTGATGGCTTTGTCTATAAGAGAGTACGGCCTTATGATGGTTTGGTCTTGAATGAGGATTTCTCATGGAAACTATGGGTACCTCATGAATTGACCAAAACCATTATTGACAAGTCGCACAACACACCGCAAGCTAGTCACGGAGGCGTTGGAAAGACTATACGCAGGGTCAAAGAATTTTTCTACTGGCCAAATCTAAATACCCAAGTCCGCGATTTCGTAGCTAGCTGCGAGATTTGTAAAGAATCGAAACCCGCGAATATCACTTTACGTCCACCTATGGGTGCTGAATCCATCATCGAACGACCATTTCAACGGATTTTTATAGATTTTCTTGGTCCATACCCGCGTTCGAAAAACGGGAATTGTTTCATATTTATTGTCCTCGACCATTTAACCAAGTTTGTACTACTCAAAGCTTTACTGAAAGCTAACACGCGAAGTGTAATAAAATTTTTAGTAGCTGAAGTGTTTCACAAGTTCGGTACTCCGGAGACAATTGTCTCAGATAATGGTAAACAATTCGTAAGTAAAGAGTTTGCTGACTTAGTAAAGAACTTCGGTATTAATCATATTCGAACTGCGATACACTCGCCCCAGGCGAACGCGTCTGAGCGCGTGAACCAATCGATTTTGGCAGCAGTGCGCTCATTTCTACAAGACGATCATTCAGAGTGGGACAAGCATTTGTCTGAAATTGAATTCTCCTTAAGATCGTCAGTGCAAACGTCTATAGGTGTTACTCCATATTTCGCTCTTTTCGGTATGAATATGATTGGTCATGGCAGTTTTTATGAATTAGCCAGGAAGCTAAAAAGTTTAAGTGATCCTGACCTGGACATTGTGTCCAAATCAGAAAAAATGGCACTAATACGGCAAAAGTTGCGGGAGACATTGCACAAAGCATATGTACGAAATGAAAAGAGCTACAATACTCGTTGCCGTGTAGTAAAATTTATTCCGGGACAGGAAGTATATCGCAGAAACTTCCAACAAAGCGATTTTAAAAACGGTTTCAATGCTAAGCTCGCGCGAAAACTTCTTAAGTGTCGTATCGTCAAGCCTGTCGGGAAAAGCCTATATGAAGTCGAAGATCTTCAAGAAAGTCTTTGGGAGTATTCCACGGGAAAGATTTGAAACAATAAATCAGAATTTCGCAAAAACCGTTTATAGCCCTGTTAGTAAAAATAACTATATTTCTACCTCACTTGTTTCACATACATAGTAATTTATAAACTTTTTAAATTTTACTGAACTATTTTTCTGATAGGGGATATTTGTGTAGCATAAATTCTTAGATGGTGCCAGAAGGGGTACGATGGGTCATGTCTTACCTATCGGCAGAATCATAGCTGTTCACAATGACTGAATATTTGTTTAGCTCAACAAAAACTTACATTTCTAAGCTGGGTACATGTGTAACCGTTACTGCTCCAAAAGTGCATCCACATTTTCGCCCTATCGGAACTTTGCCATTAAGAAGCTAGTGGTTGTTCACCTAGAACAGTAACATCTTTCTGAGTCCGATATTACAGCGTGTTGAGCGAAAATAAAATATTCATTTATCAACGAGTGCAAGCAAACATTGATCAGTCATTGTGGCAGCGTGATTTTGACTGATGGTAAGATCAGTGACTCACGTACGTCCTGAAAGCGTTGAATAAGGACTTTATAAATAGTTAGCTACACAGATCCTTCCAGAAAATATATTAAAAACTACGCTAAAAATGTATAGGTACCCATTTACGTATGTAAATAATATATGTTTGTGGGTAATATTGTTTTTAAAAATACCTTAAATCCTATCACTTACCTTAAGAAATGTTGAACCGGCTGGTGATTCATTTGTTGAATTGTCGTCTTATATTTTATTTGGTTGCAATAGCTGAATAAAATACCTGTAAGAAACAAAAGGACTTTAGTATAAAGATTTAGTTTCTGTATATTAGTTTGAGTCTCATATTTCTGTCAATAAATATGTATTAGCATTATAATTTTGTTGAGTTACCTTTTTTTTGGGGGGGTGCCACACACGCATGAATTTTTTTGTAGAGGTGCCATTCAATAGCTTCGATTTTAGTTTTCTCTCAATCCTTGGTACTCTTGGATTTTCTTTACCTGTGGAGGAGAAAAATTTTTATTTCATAACAATCTTAGTAAATGAAATCTCTTTCACATAAAAAAAAAAAATGATTTCAAGGCAATGTATGAAGTATTAGTAACTAATTGTATTACCTACTGCCTTTAGAACATTTTAGGAGATTTTACAAAATAATTTTTTTGTTGTTTTTTTTTATTTTTGCTAGGCTTTTATATTTTCTAGTACAGGAGAAATGTCAGGGGGTACTTCTCGCCAAAGTTCCAAGGCGATAGCCCTGGAGTCTTTGGTGGTTTTAGTCCCTGCGTTTCTACCTCCCAGCTTAGCCGAAAATGGTTAGTTCACTACAGAAAAAGGACTTACCTAATTTAAAAACCCGCTGGCCAATAGTAATTGGTCCTCCGTCGGCCGTTAATAAATTTTCTCAACCTGAAAGGAAAGAAAAAAAAAATTTATTAGTTTCTAAATAAAAATTCAATTTTTAAAAATTTTAATTAATTTTATAAAAAAAACCTATGAATTTTAAATCATATAAATTTTGCTCGCCACTGTAGAAAAATTTTGAGTTTTTATTTTGAAAAAAATTTTATTTTTGCAATATGGCACTCACTCTGTTATTTATTTAACATTTTAAATAAAAAAATTTTTCATTTCAAATAACTTTAATAAAATTAGTTTTCTGTTGTCCGAATAATTTTTGAACACACTGTATAGTCCATCAAACTTTTGTGATGGTCACTGTATGCTCAGTTTGCATAAATTTTTATTTTGTTTCTTTTTATTTATTATTATTTTTTTTTGTACACAGCAATTTGATCTTTTTACAAAGCGTAACGTTACGTTACGGTACTAAATATTTTTTTCTCTCACTTTTCACTTAATTTCTTTCACTGTTCTCAAAAATTTTCATGATATTTGGTGCTCACTTACCTTGGTTATCCGGATGCCTTCGGGGTTCACAAGCCCACAGCCGGTTGTCCGTAGCCAAGGGATGAAAATGCTGTGGAAGAAAAAATATAAAATCAATTTATATGAACACATAAATACTAAATACATTTCCAATAAATTTACTTACCGTGTGGTTTGATGAAAGTTGCCGTCGAAAAGGAAATGACCTTTTAAGTTTTTCAGCTAGGCGCCGCCATCTTCATTCTGTAAAAAAAAAAAATTTTTTTATATTATTATAGGTTGGTAATAACCAACTTTTATTTTCTTCCACTTACTAGTGATTTCGTCCCGAAAAGATAGCGTGAAAATTCCGCCCGATGGTCGCCAGCCGCTGTCGCCAGTAGTGTGCTGAAAATACAATTAAATTAGTAATTTTGCAATTTCTTATTTTTTTTTTTGTTACTTACCTTTACGCCTCATATTCATACCAATCTGAAATAAAAAGAATGTTAAAAGTTTAATTAAATGATATTTAGTAAATAAATAAATAATATTACATTTAATTTTTATGCAAATAAAAAAAAGAAATTCTTACCTTTTTCACTCAATTGCAGCTTCATGTTTATGTTCTATGTGTGTATACTAACGCGTAGTATTTTTCATTTTTTCTTTTGCCATATTCGTTCATTCATAACAGTTGTTAAATATTTAACGAAAGTGAGTTGCCAGATCAATTTTTTTTTGTGGTACAGGGAAGGTGCTACCAGAATGTTTATTTTGTTTTGACATTTTTTGTTTGCGTTTTTTTTTTGAAGTAACTGAAAACAAATATTAATAGCTAAATTTTCCCTCCCATCCTGGATCCACTGATGGATCCAAGGAATGGTTGGGTTTGTCGTGTGCACCCTGTGCATTATTAATTTTATATGGGTAATGCAGTGCAATCAGCTGCAAAAAGAGGATGGCTATAATAGTCAATACAAAAAAAAAACGTAAACAAAAACAAAAAACCTGTAGCAGGCAAATTAAAATTGCTGAAATAAAAATAGCGGGAGGGTTTTTTTTTGGTGGAAAAATAAAAGTGGCGTGACCGAGGCTTCTTGAAAAGAAGACAAGAAAATGTCGGCCTCTTTTTCCTGAGGACAAGAACGAGGTAAGGTGTGACAGGTGGCTGCCAAAAAAATTAATTGTGCTAAGAGTGAAAAAAGTGAAGTGTAGAAAACTTACCTTTTTTTTGATGCAACCAAATAAAAGTGTAAAATTTAAAGAGTTTAGAGAAACTCGAATTTATTTAATAAATAAAATATTTAAGTTAAAAATTAAATATTAAAACTTAAAAGCTAAAACTAAAAAGGCTAAAAGTTTAAAAAGTTAAATATGAAAACTTAAATATGAAAAGTTACAAACTAAAAAGTTATAAACTTAAATATAAAAAGTTAAAAACTTAAAGTTAAAAACTTAAATATAAAAAGTTACAAACTAAAAAGTTATAAACTTAAATATAAAAAGTTAAAAACTTAAAGTTGAAAACTTAAATATAAAAAGTTAAAAACTTAAAAAGGTAAGACTTAAATATGAAAACTTAAAAACTAAAAAAGTAAAACCTTAAAATTGAAAAGTTAAAACTTGCCAAACTAGAAAGTGAATGCACAATTTAAAGAATAATTAAAGCTAATTTATTAAAAGTCACCAACCAGCCACACATCGCCCGTCACATCCAACGAGGGACATTGGTTAGATTTCATCACCCCAGCAGATTATATCGTCACCCGGCCAGGTATTTTGCCACAGACTTTTGACCTACCACTGACGACCTCGAACCTAACAAACAAAAAAAACATATATATATATTTTCCTTTATATTTTTATTAGCGTTAGGGAATACAGAGTTAAACTTACGTTAAATAGCAAGCCAGTCCTCCGGGAAATTCGGCCCGAGAGTGCGCGATTCGTAGGGTTGAGCTCAGGCCTGATATTTCGTCTTCGCGGTAGGGGTTATTAGCCCGTAGTAAAAGTGTCTTCCTTAACCTGAAAAGAGAAGTTATAGAAAGTTAAATATATATTGAATACAGTAATGAGTGTTGTGATTACGTACCTATAAACAAGTGACTAAAAGGACGAACGTACCGGCATTCCTATAGAGCCGCTATAGCCGATGAAGTAAAATCCGGGATCCTGCAAAAGAAATTAAGAAAGCCGACATCTTAAATTAATTTATTTCTTCCATTTTAAATCGCCATTACATTTCTTCTTTTCAAACAAACATGTAAACTTCATTTAAAATCGATTCCCTGTAATTAAAAAGAAAATAATATTGTTTTTTTATTTAATTGTTTTTTTTCAAATTTCTTTTAACAATTTTTTTTTTGAATTTTATAATGCGTAATTGATTTATGTTAAATAAAATTAAAATGTTTATATTTATATTTATAATGTTCATATAAAAATCTAAGTTTTTTTTAATTAGCATGGAAGCTTAAGGTCACAAACAAGCGGTAAGTAAGGTAAAAAGTTGCAAGTGTGATTTCGGGGTATCTAAAGCCTTTAATTATTATGATACCATGGTGAGGTTATTTTCCAACCTCAAGAGGGAGGGATAGTTCCTGACAGACTACCAGCCAGAAGGATATGTTTTGTGTGTGTGGAAATAGGAATTGACAGTCTTGCTTCGGCGAGCCCTAGCCGGAGCTAAAAGCCAGCATGCCAGCGTGGCCAACTATCTGGCAACACATTTTATTTTTGCTACAGCTGCTGCTACAAATTATTAGAGGTCTTATGATAAAAAACTTTAAATATATATGGGAGTTCGTAAGAATTGTGCAATATATGTACATATGTAGATGCTTATATGCATTACATGAATGGTTCTCCGGTGATGTGCACGTTAGCTTCATATACAAAGTTGCAAAGAAATGTTTTTGAATATTAAGGTGGAAACTTAATAGATAATCACCCCTATCGCGAATAATTGTTCCCATGAAAAAAACTCCCAAATTTGTCTATCGTGAATGATTCCAATAACAATTTACTTGTATTTTACGATAAAAATCATTCACTATAGAATTTTTGGGAGTTTTTTTCATGGGAATAAATATTCGCGATAGGGGTGAATATATACATGTATATATTTGGTGGAAAGTTTTAATATATACGTGAGCCAAGCAATGATCCACATGCCACAAGCCGCGATTGCCTTATGATTTAAATGTGTATTTCTAGATAAAAATTAAGGTAAGCAAAACAATTTCAATACCCTGTGATATAAATACATACTTATAAAAAATTGTATTTTCATTGAAGGTAAATGGCAAATGGATAGGTTGACGTTTCAATCGCTCCAATGGATTATCATGTTGCACCACTTGAAAATACTACGCCTATGAAGCCCAAATTAAAATCTTAATCATAATTATTAAATTTATTCAAGTAAAAAAAAAACATTTTTACTTTATTTGAATTTAAATAAAAGAATTTATTTTCGTTTTGAATATTTATTTGTTAAAGTTTATATTTTACGATTTATATAAAGTCATTCATTTAATGTTCTGTTCTTATAGATACATAAATTTATATATTTTTGCCTGACTCAAAATATTTATAAGTTCTTTATACATTGTACCTACAAAGTATAGTATTAAATTGAAATCTTTGTTTTAATATTTTTTTCTTGTACTATTTTTTTACTTGATTTGTTAAATTTTTTAATTTAAGTTTTTTTATTGTTTTTGTTTGTTTTGTATTTAAAAAATGCAGAGCAAAAGGCCGATGTTGCTTAAGCTCTTTGTTTTTTTATATTATCTTATAATTTTAACTGTAAGGTAGTTCGGTAATAAATAAGTAAATAAATTTTTTGTTCTTATTTAATTAATTATTTTCGTTTAATTTCAAGTATCGTTAAAACATACAAATTAAATATAATATATTTAATGTTTTCATTACTTAGATTTAACTCTTAAATGCTCAATTATTATACAAAATTTAAAAACAAAACTAACAATTGATTACATAATATTTTCATTTGAATAAAACAATATCAATGAGAGTATATACTCGTATATGTATAATTTGTAAAATTTTACAATGTGTTAAAGATGATTAAAAACAAATATATATATATTTTGTATTTAGTTTTGCTATTTGTAATTACAAGTATTTCGAAACTGTGAAAGAAATAAAGGTTTTAAGTATAAAAACAAACAAACAATTGTATTTTAATTATCTAACAGAATAAAAATTTTAAAGAATTTTTAACAAATTTTAAATGTAATATATAAGAGTTTGTGGTTGATATGGATACCTGCTGCTGCCAATTTACTTGTTTGTTCAGATATGATAGTATTCAGGAAAACACATCATGTCATGTTAACACACAAGTTAATTTGAATTAAGACGGATAATGCACATTAACTCTGTCGTCTGTCTACGCTATTAGAAAACTGCAATTAGAAAAATAAAAGTTACATATGTATAAATATTAAAAAATTTTAAATTAAACTTGTAATATATTTTTTTACCTTGAGCTTGTAGTCAGGATTAGTAAAAAAGACCTGCCAACTCAGGGCAATTATTCTTCGTATGGTAAAAACCTGTTTGAATATTAAATAATATATGTATATTATAATCAAATACAAGAATATTTTCTACCAGTTTTCAGTTAATAATAACAAATTCAAGTGCTTGTGTTTAACGGTTCAAAAGATAGGGCCATATAGATCAAATTACATAATTTATGGGGACACCCTTTAATTTCTAAATTCAAATTGTATATTTGCTATAGTGGACTTTGCAATACAGGCTCTTGTAAATTTCAGCTGTCTGTCTATAACAGTTCAAAAGTTTGGCCACATACATAGAATTACATTAACTATTGGGACACCCTTTTATTTCCAAATAAAAATTTTATACTTTTTGTTATAGCGGACTTAGCAAAACAGGTTCTTTGTAAAATTCAGCGGTCTGTGTACAACTTTTCAAAAGTATGGCCATATACATCAAATTAAATGAACTATTGGAGCACCCTTTAATTTAAAATTTTCAATGTTTATATATTTTATTATAACGGTCATAGTAATCGACATTCTGTTAAATTTTCAAGGTTTTGCCTATAACGGTTCAAAAGATAGGCTCAAATAGGTCAAATTACGTCACCTAATGGAGACACCCTTTAAATTTATTTTTTTATTAATTTCTGCTGTTGGAAGCTATACCGACACGCAATTTTTTAAAATTTTATTTTGGTGCCGGTTCTTAACACACTTAAAAATTATGTATGTTGTATGGGGACACCCTTTAATTTTTAATATAATGAACTGTTTTTAAAATGGGACCAACCTGAAAGCATAACCTTTCAAATAAAGAAAAAAATGTTAAAATCGGTTTAGAAATAGCTGAGTTCTGTGGTGACATACATAAAAAAAGCAACATTCAGACGAATAGATAACCTCCTTCTTTTTTGAAGTCGGTTAAATATAACAACAAATAAAACCCTCAAATCGAACACCTACACCGGCTTCGCTTACTAAAGTTTTTCTGCATAGCCAGCCTTCTGCCGGGCACAAGGATTTTCTCCTCTATGGTATGACCAACACCGGCTTCGCTTACTAAATGTTTCCTGCATAGCCGGCCTTCGGCCGGGCGTAAGAATTTTCTCCTCTATGGTATGACACACACCGTCTTCGCTTACTAAAGGTTTTTTGCACAGCCGGTCTTCGGCCGGGCGCAAGGATTTTCTCTTCTATGGTATGACCATCACCGGCTTTGCTTACTAAAGATTTCCTGCATTGCCGGCCTTCGGCCGGACACAAGGATCTTCTCCTCTGTGGTATGACCAATACCGGCTTCGCTTACTAAAATTTTCCTACGTACTATGCATAAAATTTCATCAAAAAATGTCACCGATTCTTAATGGGTTAAATTTTTTTTTAATTTTAGCACCACCTGATAGATATTTCCAAAAGCTTTATATTGATACCCATATTCACACAATTTGTTCAAAAATGTAGTACACAATCACAATTTCATATGAAATGTTCAGAGGCATAATTTGCATATAAAATTTAACCATGTAAATACTTACTTGGTCGGATTTTTCGGAAACTGATGAAGTTTTTCCCCTTTTGGGCAGCCCATTATGCATCGGCGACTCCTGAAATAGCAAAATAATTTAATTATAAACAAATTTATTTGAATAGAAAACCTTTGTTATACTTACATTTTTTCCTGTTGTTTGCTTACTTTTATATATTTTTATTTGACCGCCTGCTGATGGTTTTTCGTTAAATATTATTTTAGGCACAAATTATTTTAAAACATAAAACTATTTATAAAACATTTATGTTTTCACAGAAATTAAAAATTTCCAGCAATTTCACACTTTATTTTGTAAACAATAAAATGTCAAATTGCAGCTATAACCAGAAAGAGATAGTAATATAAGAAAAGCATTAACTCTTGCTATCCCTTTCCAACGAAAGCTGTGATCTGGCAACACTCCCATTTTCGTGTCTTATCTGGTTTGATTTGTGATCCGCATCACGTTTTAGAGAATTAGAGTGCTGCACAGTTTAGTTGAGCATATATCAAAAAAAAAAATTACATGCCAACTTTCTATATTTACATTAGCATAGACAAATTTGTAATGCAATCTTTTATAGTTTGGTGTAATGATTTTAAATTTGGGCTGGTTTTACGTGTTACGGGGGGAGTCTATACATATAATAAAATAGTAACGCATTTCCTTCTGTCTGTCTGCTTTTCATTTGCGTTCGCATCACGTAAAAACTACTGGATGGATTTCAACAAAATTTTATGAGGAGGTACCTTAGCATCCTGATTCTAATAAAGGATACTTTTTTTCCGCAAAAATATCTCGTTTTCAAGGAAAATTGAGAAAAAGCAGTGAAAAAACGTAATGTCCGGTTTAAAGGTACTGAAATTTTCGGTTTAAAACTGGGATATTTTAAAAACTACTGCGCAACCTAAGGTGCAAATTGAATAAAATTTGTATTTCATTTGTATTTTTACTTTGTAGAATTACAATGTTATTAATATTTGTCTTAATAACATTGTATTCCACACCAATTGTAAGAGAACAATGTAATTGCGGTTTTCACTAGTTTTTTCCACTTTCTTTTGGAAATAAGATATTTTTGCAGTAAAAATATCCTAAATTGGAATCAGGATGCTAAAATTTTGCGAAAATCTATCCAATAGTTTTTACGTGATGCGAACAGAAATGAAAAGCAGACAGACAGACGGAAATGAGTTACTATTTTATTATATGTATAGATTTTAAACACTTTTTACAGCGCTTTACAATAATTTTTAGAATTTTTTTTTTAAATTTTAGAATTTTATCCAGGTACCTTTATATAAAATAAATACATAAACCATAACTGAAGCACTATAAAAGTAGAGTCTTACAATTTTGCCACGCATGTGCAAACCCATCATATGTTAAAGGACAAGTTCGAATAATTTAATGGGCTCCACGTTTCGGGTTATTCTTATATAAAGCAAAAAACATGTCCCTAAAACCAGGCCAATTTACGTAGTCCCCATTAAAGATTTCCGAATCGGAAATCGATAAATAGATATGTGGACCTAGAGTCCTTGTTCTCATTGGCCTGCTTAAGAGAAAATGCTTTTAAACGCTCTAAATTATCAGAAATAAGAGATATGCCTTTTACGTACGTACTATAGGAAGACATATATTTCTGCTTTATCTCCTTTTGAAACTTCTTCGATTCCCCTTCGCACAATAAACAATCGTAAGATTGACGGACTTGATCCTATAAGCGATTTAATTGGCTAATGCTTAGAACAAGGCGAATTCATACCAGGTGGAGTCGGTAGCCCAGCTGATTGTTTTTTTCTCTCGTTTTTTTGCTAATGTCTTGTCAATAAATACATTGTTTCATATCTGCTAATCTAATGTCAAAGTTGTTGTTTTGGTATATTTGTTGTCCTACTGTTCACACCTGGTATGAATTCGCCTTGGCTTAGAAATATGAGTACTACAACTGTAGTCTCAATTATTATGATTTTTGAATGCTCTGTTTACTACTCTTTTATTTACAACTGCAATTCAATAAATTTGTTGTATTATATACCGTTATCAAAATTTAGCAAGACCTATGAAACTAGGGACAGTTTTTTATGTTTAATTACATGTGGAGACTATACGTATTTTTTCATAAAAAAGTTTTCGGAAGATCATTTTTCTTTTAAAAGTAACATTTTTGAGGAGTTAGGATCATAGATAACATATAGATGGCCAACTCTCCAAATATCAAAAAAGTGGCTACAAATGTCTTCACACATACGGGTACGGTGTGAATTCAACACACTTAGGGGAGTAAGATTTTTATTCACATTTAAAGCGTGTTTACATTGTGTGTACAAGTCATGTGGAATGTCAGATTTTCCATACGTAAAACTATACACATAGTGTAAACCTCTTGAAACATAACATATGTTATTTTTATTTAAAGCACGCTCTATTTGATGTGTAAAACTATATGACAACAGCTGTTTGCAGTGATGTTCACTTTTAGATTAAAAAATTCCGCTTATGTATTTTTATCATAATTTTTGTTAGTAATTTCATGTTCGCAGATTTTTATCGATACCTCATAGGTGATATTAATAATAAAGTTACATATGTAATCTAATATACATACATATGTATGTATATTATATATCTATTTGCAAGTTTGTTTAATTGTATATCAATCACGGATAAATCGAATTTAATGATATTTTAAACATACAGATCTTTATTTTTTGTGGGTCCAATGGGATATATCTGTTTTTAAAACTAGGGCCAGGAGGGTATATGGGACATTTTTATACGAATGACTCAATTTTAATATTTTTGTGTTTATCTATTTTACCTTTACTAAAAAAGACTGAATTAAATTAAAAATTTACTTTACTATAGTGCATTATTTTTAAGTAATTTTTAAGACGGTAAGCAAACTGTGTAAACTGTAATATCACCTAATTAACAACTTTGGACCGCAGGATAAAAAAATGCTACAGGGGTATTGTGGGTATCGAAAGTGCTGCAAATCACTTCATTGAGCCGTTACTTTACTTTTGAAAATGAGAGAACTCCATTTTGTGAAAAAAATTAATAAAACCTAAGTCTTATTACAAATTACATAATTTTATGTTTTTAATTCATGTTGAATAGAACTATTTTTTATATTGCAATATATTAAGAAGCATTATCAGAATTTAACAATCATACTGCAAATATGGTGGAAAATCTTCGCTATGTATCCTAAGAAATATATGTATTGTAATTTCTTACTTTCCTTTTCCACTTTTTACTCTTAAAATTAAATATAATTTTAGTTTTTTTTTTTTTTTGCTTTACTGTACCAAGAAGAATGATATGATATTGAAATAAAATATGTATGTAAATAAAATATGAAATTTTTTGGTATTATAATTACATTCCAGTAAAAGAAAATCAAAGTTTTCATCAAATCATTGCCTTTGAAAATGAGACAACTACATTGGCGCACACCAAAACCTTTTTTTCCTGCTAAAATGGATAACTATTATTGCATATTAAACTTACATGCAATAAGACCACAAAAAATATAAAATAAGTCTATTCCGGCTTGTGAATTTTTCAACAGCATTCAAATGCAAATCATTAAGTAAAATAAAATGCAGTTCTCTCATTTTCAAAATCAACGGCTAAGTTATTTTAAAGAAATTTAGTTTAATTTGTCATAAGAATTAGGATAAAAAATATTTTATTCCTATTAAAAAAAAGAGTGAAAATAAATTGACATTAACATCAACAAAATTATTCATTCAATTTTTGCTGATATAGTTCAAATGATATTAGTTATTACTTATTGTATTATTTATTATAATTATTTTTTTTTATATAATTTGTATCTTATAAATTGATTTCTGTACTGTTGTAGAAGCACCCTGATAACACAAAACGGTAGTTCTTTGCATAGTTGACATCACTAGCGGGTGTCTAATAAAATGAAATGGCGGCAAAAATATACAAAATTGCCTAATAACTTATTACAACAAGTCCAATAAAGCTATTATTATTAGTTTTATTATATAGTCTAATAATTTAAAAAAATAATTCAACGAAACCACACTTTGAAGACCAGTTGTTTTAAATATTTGATTTTTGTTTTCAACAACAGGAGGTTATGTCATATGTACGTAACATGGATACGTTTGAACACAAAAATTATAAACCATATGTAAAACACTGATTTTGACATACACATGAAATTCCATATGGATAGCAATTTTGACAGTACATATGACTTGTACACTCAATGTAAACACACCTTTAGGCACTATTACGCGATATTACATTGCACTTTACAAATATTTAAACAATTTTGAATTTTGCACAAAAAATTTATTTAACAATTTATTGTATTTTAAATTTTTTAATACAAAATAAATTTAATTTTGTTGACATTTTTTGTGAAATTTATTTCTACACAGTATTGTATTTTTTGTCTTTTAGGGGATGAAAATTTTCAAATCAATATAATAAATATTTAAAATTAGCATTTAATCTAACGTTTTTTCGCACATACATAAATATATTAGAAAAATACAAAATTCATATTTTTATTAAAAAGCAAAAAAAAACAAATATTTAATTTTAACATCTAAAATTGAATGTAAAAAAATATTTTGTTTTTACAAAGACTTAGGTTTTTGTCGTTTCAGTTGATCTATGTGTTATCTATGGTTAGGACTAATTAAAATTTGTTGTTTTATTTTTTTTTTATTACTTCTCATCTTTTTTTAAGTTAAATATGGTTCGTCCACTGGCATTGTCGAAAACTAATCAAATTCAGGAATTTTTACTCCAAGGTAAAAGTTGCTGTGAGATTTCTTTACTTCTTGACATTTCCAAAACCAGCGTAGGTAGAGTGCTTTAGACCTTAACAAATCTTCCAGCTCCATTTCGAGGAGGCAGGAAAGTTGAAAACGCAGTGCAAATACAACAGCAGCTTGTAGAGCAGTGGTATCCAAATCTTCATTTTCAATGCACAATTGGGCTACAAAAACAATGAAAAAAACTCACTCCGACGCTTGTTCTCTTCTATTTCAGTTTGATTTCAGTCGTTAATTGAGTGTTAACTGATGAACATATGCGGATGCTTACTACTTTTTTTCAGCTTTGAATAAATTTCCAAATTAAACCAGCAAACAAAATTATATATTGGAAGACAAAAATTTTTGTTTTGTCATTAAAAATGCTTTTGGTAACATGCAATGCATTTTATGTTACCAAACATTTAAAACAAAGAAAACCTTTTCAACTAAAAGGCATTTTGATCTTTCTCACAAAGAAATAAATAAATTAAAAGAGCAAAAAAGGAAAATGTTTTTTTCTTAAGCAAAAAAAACACTATATGCAAATAATTAAAGAATGGGTTCTGCAAGAAGAACAAAATGAGGAAATTTTGCAAAATAAAAAATTAAAAATGGAGAATTCATAAAGTCAATTCCCTTGTCACCCCAAACTGTTGTTAGACGTATTGCCCAAATAGGAAATTTGGTGGAGTCTTTTATTAAAGAAAAATTGTAAATTTCCATCGTTTTGTTTAGATGAAAGTACAGATATCAATGATCTTTGTCAACTGGTTGTCTGTGTAAGATGCATTGATGAACATTTTAATGTTTTTGAATCAATGTTGACATTGGAAACTTTTATGGACATGTAACTGGAAAGCTTTTGATGGAAGTTGTAAGTGATAAACTTTTGTCTATTGTTGATGTAAACAAAATTGTCGGTGTCTGCACAAACGGGGCAAATGTAATGGTAGGAAAAAAACACAGGTTTGATAAGTAATATAAAAAAAGTGAAATGACAATGCAGAACTTTCACTGAGTTGAGATTTTTGATACACTGCTCAACAGTATTAAAGACAGGTTTGCAGATTTTAAGAGTATACAACTGCAGTTGGATTTATTTAATAAGCCTTATAACTTTGATGTTACTCAATATGATGCGATATACATTCAGAACTTATATTTCTTCGAACCGAAGTCCAAGCTCCGGGAAAAATGCGAATAGAATTCTGGAAAAATCTAAATGATTTCGATTTTCCAGAGTTAAAAAGAAGTGGTTTGAAATTGTTATCCCTTTTTCCTTCTACATATTGCTCCGAACAAATTTTTTCCGACTTAACATTTATTTGTTCCAAGCAGAGAAATAAATTAAGTTCTTCAAATTTAAAACATATTTTGTTAAGAAATTGTTACAAAATCTTAAATTTGGAAAACTTTATTTATAATGCCTAAATACACTTAATTTTTTAAGTTTTAATTGTAAATTAAACTCGACCAATCAAATATGTATGAAAAAAATTGCTTAATTCTGTAAAAACTGAGGCATATTTTTGTATTTAATTTTATTAACTTTTTTTAAACTTAATTTCCAGTTTGCTTTTAAAAGTAAAATTAATTACATTTGTAATGCTTAGTTTTGTGTTTGCTGGGCAATATTATCTTATCCAATACAGACGTCTTTCATTTATTGAGAGTTTTGGTTAACTATGTTGTAGAGTACGAAGATATTAGCGTTTCTGTAGAAACAGTCAGAAATACGCTGCGCTCAGCTGGCTTGAAGGGACGTGTCAAAGTAAAAAAGCCATTGCTCACCAAAAGGTATCAAAAACTGCGCTTAGGCTTTGCAAATAATTTGCCTCATGGGCGGTAGAAGACTGGGGAAAGGTGATATGGACAGATGAGACCAAAATTAATCGTCTTGGGTCGCATGGTATTTTCTTATTAAGTTAGCAATATAGCTTGGTTGGGAAATGGATAGTTTTCCATTATCATACTCAATGAATAAATCAATACAATACTTTAGTTTTTGCAAATCTTTAACGTTGAAATTTCTTTTCAAGTTTTCATACAAGTCTGTAAATTTATTTTCATTATTATATGCAATTACTATGTCATCCACATATAAAGCTACAAACAAAAGACTTCCATCTTCATTTTTATGGTAGATACACTGATCATATTTGGATTGTATTGACAATATTACTGGCAAATTTACTGACAATATTACTGGCAAATTCACTTCTAAAATTAAACACCTTGCCATTTCAACAAGTGTGCGGATCATTCGTTCCGCAACACCATTTTGTGGTGGCGTATATTCTGCAGTTAATTTATGTTTTATACCGTTTAATTTTAAATAATTTTCAAGCTGATTTCTTTTTCAAGTTTCAAGTTCAATATTCGGATTTGTTTCTTAAAAATTTAACAGTTACATTTCTCGAGAACTCATCCACAAATACACAACGATTCGACCACAAATAACGGAATGTATCAACTCTAGTAATTGGCTTGATGATTTTTCGTTTTTCTTTGGGAATTTACCACGAACTTGCTTAGCTCTTATACATGTAGTACATTCTATATTATATGCATTAATATGTGAAAAACCTTTAACTATACTATTAAAACTTAATTGCTTGAGGGAATGGTAATTTAAGTGACCAAGCCTGTTGTGCCATAAATCAATTATATTCTCTTTATTATCTGTAGTATAACAAGAGTGAAACTGTCCAACGTTGACAGTATAAAGTCCATTATTTTTACGAGCTTCGACCGAAACTATACCATCTTTCAATATTTTTGCTATTTTTCTTATTTGCTTTTACTTCCCTACAATTATTATTTAAGCCGTCTAATAAAATTACAACTTGCAATTCTTCTTCAATTTCTCCATTCAATTCTTCTAACTGCATGTAGTTTTCATCAAATTTTTCTAAATATTTCGATATAGATTCATCAGCATCCATTTTATGATTCAGAGGCTCCTGTACAATTCAGCTTTTTGTCGCTTTGATTTTCTTTCATACGCGTTGCTCAGATAGTCCCAAATTTTTGGCGCTAAAGCAATCAGGATATCGGCTCTTGCATCCTGGTCCTTTTCAACCCATTGTTGGTGTAAATCTGGCTCAGCTGGAACAACCGTTTCTCCAGTGAAAATCTGCAACAATCTGCCTTTGTGCAACAAAGCTTCCATTTGTATCTTCCATGTTGAATAGTTAGATCCATCAAAGATTGGTATTTTTCCAGCAAATGACGTCGATGTCATCTTTAATTTAAATCACGTTATGATTATTAAATTAAATTTGTCCTCAGAATCTCTCAACTTGGAGTCCTGGGCCCATAACCTGTTAATTTATTAATTTACGCAACACGACGTATTTCTATAAAAGTTGATTTATTAAATGAAATAAAATTTTCAGTTTGAATAATATTTTAAATAACAAAAATTTCTTTGAAGAATATAAAAACTATTTTTCACAAGTAGAATTTAAACAAGTACATTTTGTAAAATCAACAATTTTAAATATTCACGATTGCTAACCGGCGTGCGATTAACCGAATTCGACAGCAGATGCTATTATCCACACCCTATACGAACAGCTTTTGGCTATTAAATCGGCTCTTTCAAAAACCATGGTTGAAAATAAAAATAAATGAACGAAGGTATGATAAAATGTTTGCAATACTTTTTCAACAGATTATGCAAGCCACTCAAATCTGTAGAACCGTCAACTAGCAGTTGTGTTGTTAACGAAATGGAACCAACTTTTAAAGAAATACTTAACAAAGCAATAAATAATTCAAAGGCAAAAACAGATAAAACAAAACCAAATATAGCTAATTTGTTTGAAAAGGAATTTGAGTTATTTGAAGCCAGTAACATTCCAAAAAAGAACATGGATATCTTTATAATGCTTTGTTAACAATAAAACCTACCTCAGTGGAAAGTGAAAGGGACCTTTTCATCGCCGGAAATTTCGCAACAGAATGTCGAGTGAATTGTTAAACGCACTAACTGTTCTAAAATCATATTTTGTAAAATATTAATTATTGAAATACTTTTTCAGTATTTATAAATATTCGTTTTATCTTGTTATGTAGTACATATTTTTGTCACCTGAATTGTCTTTAAGTTTTATTAAATGTAGTACTAATATTTAGTCCTTTTTGTTCTTTTTTATGTTGCGGTAAATATACTTTTCTCTTTAAGAGCTGCTTTTTCCCGGAAATTCCCGGGAATGCGAATATTTTTTTTCCGTTTCCCGGGAAATGAAAAAGTCCGGGAAATCTCGAACCCTAGTTGAAACAAAAGCTGGAGAGGAATCTGGCTAAAAAACAGTCTCTGAGCCAATGGAACGAAGAAAAATAAAATAACTTAGTTATTTTGTTTACTCAAGATTTAAACAATGCCAGTGGGAAATGAAAAGCCACTGAAAGATTAAAAACGCAAAAATTAGAATTCTATGGAACAAATATATTTTATCTTAATATTGATGATTGACCTTATAGTTTAGCAGTAAAAAAGACAAGAAGGTTAAAAACTTATCCGGTTCAACAGGAAACAACACCGTGGGCATTTGGCCAAGATGACAGCTTGAATTTTGCATAAAAGAGACGACATTATGTAAAAAAAGAGACTTCAGCCTTTATATATAACTAAAACATCACTGATATTAATGCAAAACTATAGATACGGACTTTTAGCATTAACAAATAAAATTGCATTAATTAAAAATTTAAATTTTAGTATTAATATTCTCAATGAACTTTCGAATAGCCAAACCAAATTTTTTTATTCTCATAATTAAATAAATTTTATGATAAAACCCCTAATCTGACAACTCTGACCAGAGAGTATACTTACTTTATTTTGGCCCTTAGATATTTTCCTTATAATTACGTATGTACATTAGGGGTATAACCAATTTTTTGGCATAGTATTATGAGGTCAACCATGTTCTAGTAACCACAAAAATCATAATCTTTTGTAATTTTTCTCAAAAAAGTTCACGCACCAATTGGTTTTTCTAAACAGGTGTATAAAATATTATTTAAAAATTTATTATTTTTTAAATTACTTAAAGTCATATACATATATATGTATAACAAAAACAAGAAAACGTATAAGTTAGTTATTGAAAGATACAAATTTAAGATTTAAATTTCGAGGAGATTTAAGAAAGGATAAATATCCTGAACAACTTTAATTTCACTTTCCGCACAGATATTACTTCTTTGTTAGTTTCTTATTATTGAATCGCCTTTTTTCCAATGCTTAATACAGCAGTTTTTATCAGCTTCATATCTTGAAAGTAATTGATATAAAACTTCGAAATTGTCGTCACGAAATCTTTGGTCTGAAAACCATATTTCAAACTATTTTCCGCAGATAAACTATCCGATATGCGAGTCAAGTCATTCTGATATTTGGTATTAATATATAAGCTAAAATCACTAAAATGGCTCTTGAGTTCCAACGAGCGTTACTTATTGGGGGTATAGGTTTAAAATTTATATATGGAATTTTATTTTGGTTTCTTGAAAGAATCTTAATGCTATTTCTAGTTCAAACAAATATGCCTGTCGTCGCACCATTTAATATTTTTAATATCAAGCATTTCACTTTTTGAATGTAGCTGAACTTTAAGTTATTGTAATTCGAAATTGATACCCTTACCTAGTGTCTATACCTGATAAAAATTTGTCTTGATAAAAGTCAAACTTGCCACTGCGCAACTCATCCATTACGTGCATCAATATCAAATCCAAAATGTGGTGTTGACAACCAATATATTGTGGTATTTCCAATCTGAGGCTTTTACAAAATTTCTGCAAATGTGTAACTACACCATTTATCTTATCGGTGTTAACTGAGGTTGTACCACAAATGATCATTTTTATATTGTTCCATAAATCAAACTTGTAGAGTAATTCTCTAATGCCATTAAATATAGTATTTGCCTTTCCATCATTCAAAACAAGTACTCCCAGATATATTTCTTTAGATTCATTTTTTAAAACTATCACATAAATTTCCTTTCCGTTAATTCTTTTTCCATCGATGTGAAGACACCAAAGTTCTTCCTTCAATTGTTCTTTTAACTGTTTTTCTTTTTGTTCAGCCAATTTAATAACAGTCTTGTAATTGCTGGTAGTAACATAAGAATCGGAGAGTTCTTTACAAATGTTTGCTGCTTTTTAGGGTTCCGTACACAAAGTGTAAAAACGAAACCCTATTGTTTTCGCTACAATGTCTGTCCGTCTGTCAGCGCCTTTTATCTCTGGAACCGTAATAGGTAGACTCTTGAAATTTTCACAGATAATGTATAGCTGTTGCCGCTATAGCAACAAATACTAAAACTTATAGGGTGTTCCAATAGAGAGGTGTTATTTACGAAAAAGTGTTTATTTCATGAACTGAAGGAGGGATACACTTGAAATTTACAAACAGTTATTAAGACTTAGTTCACTATATAAACAAGTATAAAAAAATAAAACTAAAAATTAAAGGGTGTTCCGATAGTGGTGTGAAATGCATGTATAAGACCTAAATTTTGAACCATAATAGGTAGACGCTTGAAATTTTCACAGTAGGTGTATAATTGTAGCCGCTATAGTAGCGAATACTAAAACTTATAGGGTGTTCCGATAGAGAAGTGTTATTTACGAATAAGTGTTTATTTCTTGAACTGTAGGAGGAATACCTAAAAATATGCAAGCAGTAATCAAAACTCAGTTCGCTATATAAACAAGTCTAAAAAGATAAACCTAAAAATTAAAGGGTGTTCCGATAGTGTCGTGATTTGCATGTATAAGTTTTGAACCATAATAGGTAGACTCTTGACATTTTCACAGAAGTGGTATAGCTGTGGCCGCTATAGCAACAAATATTAAAACTTATAGGGTGTTCCGATAGAGAGGTGTTATTCACGAATGTGTGTTTATATCTTGAACTGTAGGAGGCATACACTAAAAATTTACAAACAGTATATAACTTAGTTCGCTTTATAAACAACTATAAAAAAATAAACCGAAAAATTAAAGAGTGTCCACTATAGCA
The DNA here is from genome assembly GCA_949628195.1 of Phasia obesa. Taxonomy (NCBI): domain Eukaryota; kingdom Metazoa; phylum Arthropoda; class Insecta; order Diptera; family Tachinidae; genus Phasia; species Phasia obesa. Next base: position 114,072,758 of record OX451215.1, on the reverse strand, counting down.
ATAAATACTAAAACTTATAGGGTGTTCCGAAAGTGAGGTGTTATTTGATTTTATGTCTTTAGTTCATGAGCTATAGGAGCCAACCACTTAAAATTTGGAGACAGTAATTAATTCTATGTTCGCTTTCTATTAAATTAAACCTTAAAATTAAAGGGTGTTCCGAGAGTGACGTGCTTTGCGTGTATATGCCCTAAGTTTTGAACCATAATAGGTAGACTCTTGAAATTTTTACAGATGATGTATAGCTGTTGCCGCTATAGCAACAAATACTAAAACTTATAGGGTGTTCCGATAGAGAGGTGTTATTCACGTGTTTATTTTATGTGTTTATGTGTTTATTTCTTGAACCCTAGGAGGCATAGACTCAAGATTTAAAAACAGTAATTAAAACTTTGTTCGCTTTATAAACAAGTATAAAAAAATAAATCTAAAAATTAAAGGGTGTTCCGATTGTGGTATGAATTGCGTGTATAAGGCCTAGTTATTGAACCATAACAGGTAGACGCTAGAAATTTTCGCAGAAGGTGCATAGCTGTGGCCGCTATAGTAACAAATACTAAAACTTATAGGGTGTTCCGATAGAGAGGTGTTATTCAAGAATATGTGTTTATTTCTTGAACTGTAGAAGGCATAGACTCAAGATTTAAAAACAGTAATTAGAACTTAGTTCGCTATATAAACAAGTATAAAAATAAACCTAAAAATTAAAGAGTGTTCCGATAGTGGTGTGAAATGCGTGTATAAGGCCTAAGTTTTGAACCATAATAGGTAGACGCTTGAAATTTAAACATTAGGTGTATAACTGTGGCCGCTATAGTAGCAAATACTAAAACTTATAGGGTGAGGAGAGGTGTTATTCACGTGTATGTGTTTATTTCTTGAACTGTAGGAGGAATACACTAAAAATACGCAAGCAGTAATTAAAACGTAGCTCGCTATATAAACAAGTTTTGAACCATAATATGTAGACTCTTGAAATTTTCAGAGGAGGTGTATAACTATTGTCGCTAAGCATCGAATAATAAAACTTATAGGGTGTTCCGAAAGTGACGTGTTATTTGTGTTTACGTCTTTATTTCTTGAGCAGTAGGAGGCAGACATTTAAAAATTACACACAGTAATTAAAATTGTTGGCTATATAAACAAGTATAAAAAATAAACCTAAAAAGTAAAGGGTGTTCCGATAGTGACGCGATTTGTATGTGTATGGCAGACTTTTGAATTTTCCCCAGATGGTGTATTACTATAGCAACGAATACTAAAACTTATAGGGTGTTCCGTAAGTGACGTGTTATTTACGTTTACGTCTTTATTTCTTGTGCTGTAGGAGGCAGACATTTAAAATTTACACACACTAATTAAAAGATTGTTGGCTATATAAACAAGTATATAAAAAATAATCCTAAAAATTAAAGGGTGTTCCGATAGTGGCGTGATTTGCATGTATAAGGCCTAAGTTTTGAACCATATTAGGTAGACTCTTGAAATTTTCGCAGAAGTGGTATAACTGTGGCCGTTATAGCAATAAATATTAAAACTTATAGGGTGTCCCGATAGGGAGGTGTTATTCACGAATGTGTGTTTATTTCTTGAACTTTAGGATGTATAAGGCCTAAGTTTTGAACCATAATAGGTAGACTCTTGAAATTTTAACAGAAGGTATATTACTGTGGCCACTACAGCAATAAATACTAAAACTTATCGGGTGTTCTGAAAGTGAGGTGTTGTTTGCCGTTATGTCTTTATTACTTCAGCTATAGGAGGCAATCACTTAAAATTTGCAGACAGTAACTCTATGTTCTATTAAATTAAGCCTTAAAATTAAACCCTAAAATTAAAGGGTGTTCCGAGAGTGACTTGATTTGCGTGTATATGGCCTAAGTTTCGAACAATAATAAGTAGGTTTATTACTATGGAAACTATAAAAAATAATAAAAATTAAAGGGTGATCCATCAGTGATATGTTTCTGACGTATATTACCTTATTTTTGGAACCGCAATAGGTAGGCCTGATATTTTTATAGAAAGTTTATTACCATGGCCGTTATAACAACAAGTCCTAAAATTTAAAGGGTGTTCCAATAGTGATGCAATTTTCGCAAATATGACTTTGATTTTAAAAAGAAAAGGGTGCCCCATAAGACATGAAAAAATTAAAAAATTGAGTACTAGACATAGTACGGAACCCTACGTGTGTGAGACTAACTCGCACTTGACTGATTTATTTAGTACTAATATGTACCTATTCACCAATGTTACATCTGAATGTGTAGTAGAGAGTTTGGGCTTAAGACGAGCTGGCGGTATATAGCTTTCAGATTCTTCAGATAAATAATTTTCATCAAAATCGCAATTACAAATTGATCTAAAAACACTTTGTATGGAAGCTGAATATTCCGAGTGGAAATCACTATTTATTTTATTTTATCAAAAACATCCTTCAAATCATCACAATCTTTTGGTCTTTAAATACTTTTGTGTATAATATGAGATTTTCTATTTTTCTGTTTACTGATCTCACTCCATAAATCACATATTTCATTTGTTATTGTTTTAATTCTATTCCTGTTGTACTTTTGTATTTGAGTTAAGCCATTATATCTGCCAATTATTATTTCCATGGTAGGCGTTTTACTGAAATGATTTAGTCCAAAATCAATGTTTTGGATTTTACGCGGCATTACTAAACTGTTTTTGAATATAGTTTTTCCAGATTGTGGAATTTTTTTCAACTGATTGGAAACTTTTCTTGAAAGACATCTAGGAACACTTAATGACCAGATTATTTAAATCATTTTGAGGCCTTCTTAATGCAATATTGAATATTTATAATTTTATACGTTAAAAAAGGTTAAAGATACGTTTTGGTTTGTAGAAAAATATCTTACCATCTCTAAATATTAATGAAATTTCATACTTGAGCTATTTTTTGTTTTAAATAAACATATTATTATTTTTTCTTAACCAAAAAGAAAATTAAAAATTTTCAAAACTTTATCGCGGTTGATGTGTTAACTTTTTTGATCTTAGCGAAAAAATTAATATACGTTCCCTTATAGTTTTTTATGCTCTATCGGACTGTGCTATACCAATTTTTTTATTTTAAAAAGTTATAAAGTTAAAAATTTATTTCCCTAATGTACATATGTATGTATGTATGTTTTGAAATATTTATTAAGTTAAATATTTATTTTTTTTTTCTATAAATTAAACAGTTATTTATTATATAATTGAGTTAACAAGTTTTAGTTTTAATAGTTAAAACTATTCAATGTAGTTTTGATTTTTTTTCGCAAAAATCACTTTACATTTAGCAAATGTCAGCTCATATACTGAATAAGTTTATATGTATGTATGTATGTATGCATATAGTAATTATTTACATACATATGTATGTATACGAAAGACTGTTTTGCTTATTTGCCAGTGACATTGATATTTTCAATAAACTTTTTTGGAAGGTAATCTCCTCATGTTAAGTTTTATTTTCCTAAATTAATTAACAACAAATAACAAAGATAGTTCCGTTTTTAAATTTACGACCGCGCTTATTCGTAACATATTAAAATCAAATGTCTTTAATATTTTGGAGAATTCAATGAGTGGTGCAGGAGGTGGATGGTAAATTATTAATAATGAGTAACTATGCATAATAAATGTCGAGTATTATTTAATATTCTTTAATATTTAAAGTAAATGCATTTACTTTAAATACTATTTACTTTTTTTTTTGTTACATTTTGATGTTCCTAAATAAAAAAAAAAAAATGTACTTTTTTTAATTTGCAATAGTTTTGAAGTATTAAAGTTAGAAGAGAGAAATTATTCCTCTTCTGATTCTTCTTCCGTAGTTGCATCGACTACATCGGCATCTCCACTGTTAAGGTTCAAGTCAATAGTGGGTTCTTGTACTTGTTGTAGTTCAGGAGTACCAGGTTCTTCATTAACTAGTTCTTCAGCAGTGCTGGCAGTGGTTTCAGCATGTTCAGATTCTTGAAAGGTTTGTAATTCTTGGGCAGCAATTTCGGCTTCCTGGCGAGCAATTTCCGCTAATTCAGCTGCTTGACGTGCTAATTCAGCTTCCCGTTCTTCTTCGGCTTGTTTTTCAATTTCAGCCAATCTATTAATTTCTTCTTCGCGAATTCTTTGTTCTTCGACGAGACGGGATGCTTCTTCAGCCTTACGGGCAGCTTCTTTAGCTTGTTTAGCTTCCTCTGCTATTCTGGCTTCCTCGGCTAATCTAACCTCTTCAGCTAATCTAGCTTCCTCGACCAATCTTGCCTCTTCGGCCAATTTCGCCTCCTCTTCTAAACGCTTTCTCTCTTCTTCAGCAGCCTTACGCTTCTGTTCCTCTTCAAGGGCTCTGAAAATTACAGAAATTAATAATTTACTATTTACTACCAAGTTTGAAGTTAACTTACTTTTTTTCGGCTTCTTTAGTTGCCTTGAGAGCTTCCTCAGCTTGTTTTTCGATCTCAGCTAAGCGCCTCATTTCTTCTTCCTCTTCTTGGCGCTTGCGTTCTTCTTCAGCTAAACGTGCTGCCTCCTCGGCCTGTCGTGCAGCCTCTTCTTTAGCTTTACGTTCAGCAGCTTCTGCTGCTTTACGTTTTGCTTCCTCTTCCAAGGCCCTTTTAAAATTAATAAAAATTTGCTCAGTAATATTGTTAAAACACAAAACAAAACAAAAATTGCTGTAGGTTTAGATCTAAAAGGTATATTTTTATGGCATTTATTGTTGGCAAAACAATAACTTATTGAAAGGTCGCTTACTTCTGCTCACGACGTTTAGCTTCGTCAGCACGTTGAGCCTTCTTCTTCTCTATTTCAACATGATCTAAATCCTCCTCATTGACAGCCATTAGACGTTCCTGGCGTAAACGTTGTTTTTCTTTAGTTTCGTCGTCAATGGGATCTTCCAATGGTCTGGGAGCAGAGAATTTTCTACTTGGGCGGTGAGGGTCTAACTCGGGATCTTAAATAGAAAATGCATACACAATTAATAAAAAATTCATCATTTAATTTGCAAATCTTAATTTAAAATAAAATGCAGGCAATAACTACATGTTTATATATAAATACATACAAATGTATGAATAAAAAATTGTGAAATTAAAATGCTTATATAATTTACTTAAAAGCATAGGAAACGATAGCACGAAATATGAATCTGTACTTACTCGTATTCTCTTAACTAAACTGTTAAGAAAAGTGTTCGGGATCTGGATCATGGTTAATTGCAAATACAAATCTTAACGACCGTCTAAAGCGTAGGATTTGTAATGATTTGAAAGATCGCTTTTAAAAACTATTATTAACAAAAATAACATATCTACAGAGTTGCATTTAAATTGTCTATAAATTAAAAAGAAATACATAAATAGGCAATTAAACTATAAAGCCTTACAGAAGAAACACACACAGATAAATGTTCAGTTCATACACAAATATAATTTGTTCAATATGCAACCGCACTTATATTAGGTGTGATCCCGTACTCAACATTGGGATCCCGCGTGATCACAATTATACCGAAAACTGTTCCCGTACTGCAAGATTGGGTAAAAGAGAGTAATTTTGAGAGAGAGTATTCTTCTTCTTCGTGCACGAAACAGCCCAAACTTTTTTTTCGGGTTGATTGTGTAAAAGCAAAACAATCAGCTGTTTGAAAGTAAACTAATAGAAAATTAAAAATATATATGTGTTCATATGCTCACAAAAGTGCACTAAATCTGTTATTTAAGAGTTGTATCATAAAAGATTAATAAATAAATCTTCAAAAATATGTTGGGAACTGCGAGTACATTTAAAATATTTGTGTTTTTAAGTTTTACATAAGTTTTGGGATATAAAATTGGTTTTTTCTGTTCCCGTACTTTCGGGCATTTTTGTCTCTAAGAGAGTTTATTTTCGTTTTTTTTCATTTTACCGAACTTTTCCCAAAAAGTACGGGATCGCACCTAATGTTAAATCGGTTGTATTATTGCAAGGCGAATTCATACCAGGTGGAGTTGACAGCCCATCTGATTGTTTTTTGCTCTCGTTTTTTGCTAATGTCTTGTCAAAAATACATTGTTTCATATCTGCTAATCTAATGTCAAAGTTGTTGTTTTGTTGCAGTTGTTGCTCTACTGCTCAGACCTGGTATGAATTCGCCTTGTATTATTGTATTGCAATAGAAAAGTATGATTTAATATTTTCATATCATATTTATATTTCTGTCTTGCATTTGGCATTTAAATTTTATAAAAGTTTTAAAAATGAAAATGAAAATAACCGGGAGAGTGGAAAGAAACACCATTTTGTTGTATTGATTGTTTAACAATAAAATACATACCTATATAAGTATAACAATTATGTACTAAGTTTTCTTTTGCAAATTGTGATGGAAGGATGGAAGGGGATTGCGAATTGAACAATTGTTGTTGTTATTAAATTTATTTGTTAATAGTTTTGTGAATTCTTGTTTTTTTTAGTGCCGACTATTTTTTACTTTGCGGTATCGGTATCGGAATTTATTAACGAAAATAGATAACTATTTGCTCCAATACTATTTAGTAATATCTCAAACTTTGTATATAAAATATTTTATTATTTGAATGACATGATGATAGTTTAATAAAGTAAAAAAAAACTAAATAGAAATAGAAATCATGAAAATTTGTTTTAATTCATTAACTTTGTAACCACTTAGGAGCTTCGCACAAACTACGTATGCAAATTTTGAGGTTTTTTATTCATTAAGGTAAGCAAGTGTGTAATTGTTATTCAAATCGAATCGATATGTTATGTTAGTTCTGGTCTTAATCTCATAATCAATAAAACAAATATTATTTCACAAATCTTACTTTATTTTGTTTTATATACCAAAAGTTATGAGAATTTGGTCAAATATAACAAAATTATACATGTTACGTGGCGTCTTTAAAAACGACATCACTAGTTACGGCCTCTTTTCAATGTCAATTGTTACTCTTTTAAAAATTAAAAAAAAAACCTTTACACTGAAAGTCTTGGATACTAGTACATATATAGGGGCACCCAAGTAATACTGTATTTTGTGGTATGTTTACTTCATGGGTTGTGGATTGTTTCTTCACTTTGGTGATTTTTTGTTAACTATAAGGATAATAATTTGAAAGCGATCTAGGGTGCAGTAAACTAAGTTAAAGAAGCTTTTAATAGTTCAATGCTTGATTTCGTAGAGTACGGTCGCGTCTTACTAAATAGCAGATAGCTGTTACAAAAAAGCAGGCCAACAACATTCATTTTTGTAGTTTCAGTATTTGTTCATATTAAAATTGACGTTTGCCAATTAACAAAAAAATAGCAGGGATAGCAAGATATATGGCCATGGGGGCCAAATCTCATATTTTAGATTTGAAAAAATAAAATATGAAAAGACAAAAAAGCCATCGACTCTTCCAATAGGTGTGTTATCTAACAAATCAACATAATTGAAGTAAAAACAGTAAAACCTCGACCATTGGTTGTCAATGCTAAAATGAACCTACGTGATCTCCAAAAATGTTTGGGTAAAGACGAAATTTATAAACGAATGTCTAACGGAACTAACGTAAAAATACTGATGCTTACGAATTATGGAAAAAAATATTGTACAAGGAAATAGAATTCCATAGATTCAACTCAAAAGAGAATCGCCTTTATACAGTTTTCCTGTTTGGCCATCCAAAAATTATTACTGATGATATCAAAAATGATATTCAAGGATACAATTTAACACCTTTGTAAATACCAGAAATTGGTACAAAGTTCAGTTCAGTATATAATTCTGTGTATAAAGTACAATTTTCAAGGAAAAATTTCGTCGCAAAATCACTAAGCAATGTATTTTAAATACGTAATATAATAGTATCTTTGAAAAATTATAAAAAAAAATATGTGTTTAAAAAACAACTTAGTACAGTTCACTAAACACACCGTATTACAATCATAATGAAGTACAACAAACGAATTAAACAATCTACATGATTAATAACTCTAGACATAGAAAAGGCATTCGATACCGATTGGCACAACGGTGTTAGCTATAAATTGCTTCGAGCTAACATATTTGAACAGGCTTATTGCAGATTTCCTCATGGAATAGATTCGTTCTCGTCTCCAAAACAAATTACATCAGGTCTACCACAAGGTTCAATGTTATCACCATTACTATATTCAGTCTACACATCGGATGTCTTGTACATGAAATTCGCTTACTACAATGATAATAACTTCTAGTAAACTCACTAAAGCACTGATAAAGAAAATGGAACAAATACTTTTATAATTGGAAAATAAAACTAAATCCTATTAAAACGCAAGCTATTATATTTCCATATAACAAATCCCTTAAAAGCTTACCAAATCGTCAGTTAAAATTCCAAAATGGTCATATATCTTTAAAGTTGCTTCGACGTTTGCAAAACAGAGAGACGAAATATGTCTTTGTAGCCAGTTCTTAAGAAAAGATCAACAATCAACAGCTCGACCATAACAATAGTGGAAAATGCCCAAAACGCAAGTGAGAATGGACAGATACGTGACTGTGTTAAAAAGGGCACGAAGACCTAAATCACATTATACATTAATTTTGTTGTAGTGTTGTTTTTAATATTCGTGTATATTTTAAATCAATGCGAAAGTGTTCTGCGAAAGCTTTTTGCAAAAGAATTAAATTATACAATTGCAACTAAACGTGATCAGCTGTTTGCGAAATTAACTAAAATGTCAAAAAGCCCAGTATGAACACTTTAGATTTCATTCGTAATTTCAGCTCGAAATTACTTAATTTCGTGGCAGCCTGAATGGGCTATTAGGCTTAAGATATGAGTAATTATTGTTAGTTCAAAAATATATTTGAAGATTCAATAAATAAAATATGAAAAAAAAGAGTGTGATTAGACCAACCCTGACCTATGCAAGTCCCATTTTTGAAGAAATCATACAAAATAAATGTCTAAAAATCATAAACAATAAAAATTGGAGATATCCCACTGAACTTCTTCACAATGAAACTGAATATGAGCGTCTTCAAAAAACTCAACTATAAATACCATGAACCAATTCAAAATCCTTCTTATCAACTGATACGGCAATGCATCAGTCGGCAAATGCTTGCAGCTCTAAAAAATAAGATTTATTAAATTGCAAATGACGTACATATGTGCTTTTGTTATCTCTAGATAATTTTATGCAACAAATCTTTAACTATATTTAAAGTTTGCTTTCCTTACCTCATAAAGGATTTTCCTATTATTAAAAAAATAATAATCAAGATCTGTGATTATCAGGATAATTCGTTGCAATACAGAGACCTGCATGATTACGATTCAAACGGCAACATTTTGCATTTTCTAAAATGAGTGTTGAGCTAGCACTTAACATTAAAAAAATGAATGCTGTTAATGCATTATTCATATTAATGAGACTGTTGTTAACATATGCTTGCCACTGCTTGCAATTTCTGTTTATTCCTATGATTCACAAAAGCAATGAATTAGTTTGAGTGGTTCGTAAAAGAAGCTGCTGACAAATGTGTATAGTTTTACAGAAGATTTTTATTCTAATATGAGAAAAATTATTATATTGTTATTTATTTATTTATTAATGATTATATAAAACATTAAATGAATTTATATAACATATATTTAAGAGTACGAGAATCTAGGCCTTTAATTAATTATTAGTTAATAATTTAATTTAAAAATTTAGAGACGGATTTTATTATGTACATATTTTCATATGTATGTATCGAAAGAAAATAAAACGGAAGTTAAGAAAAAAAAATTAAATAAAAAATTTAAAAATTCGTCAATATATAAATAAATATATGTTTATATATATGTACATATATATACACTTATTATAAAAGTAACAAAATTAAATAAAATAAAAAAGTAAATGAAATTATCTATTAGTCATATTTATCAACTGAATTCAGGAAAAGTAAATTATTTACAGTTTTCGAACCAACGTTCGTTATGATGTTACCTGCGACTAAAAACGCGCGTTCGAATTGTTGTGCAAGTTTGTGTTAGTTTTACGAAGTTTATATGTAAATACCTGATGAAAGAAATAATTTTAGAGCAATTTTATATATATGTATATTGTAAACAATTTAAGCAAATTTACAAAAAAATGTGTGTAGGTAAATCACTCTACCTGGAAAAGATGCAAAAAATATTTGGTATTTACAATCTTTTTCGGTTTAAATAATATACATATTTTAAACTCTTCCCTTGAAAATTAATTTGTCCCAAACCTTTTTTGTTCAAGAATATATTTTTTATTGATACATATCGTTAGCTAAAAACAAACAAAAATATAATTTTACAGAAGAAGCAAAAACCTTTGTAAAATGAAAACTAAACTATACGATACGTATCTTTGTTTTTTGTTAATAAAAGCGTAGAAGTGTGAAACTTGGTCAAGGCATGTAGTTTAATGGCATTCATAAAAACCAAACCGTTTTGGATTTTTTGAATAGTTACGCCTTACAAGGCAGTAATTTATGATAATCTTAAATTGTTTTTTCATTATATAGAACACAAATTTATGGTGAGTCAATGGAGAATTCAGTTAATGAACAAAATTGTATTAATACTTTTGTCTATTTTGATTTTTCTTTATCCATTAACACTACTATTTTTCAATACTTATTTTGTTTTTTCAAATAGAAAAAATAATTACTTTATTGTCAAAAAACTCACAATTTGTTTGCCTTACTATAATTTTCTCATTTAATTCATTAAATATTTTTGCAAAAATAGAATACGAGTACATGAGTTAACACCACATAAGTTTTCTCCCTGTTTAATAATTTTTTCCCACAAAAAGAAAAGTGCGATCTAAGCATTTACTATTAATTTAATTTAAACTCATGTGAAAATTATTGAAAGGAAAAGGGCAACCTAAACATTTCCTGTTTGATTAATAATTTAATGCACTGAAGTAAAGAACCAATGTTTCCGGTCACACAGACAGAATTCTGGAGAAATATTTTGCAACTTTATTTTAAGTAATTATTAAATGCAAAAGTGCAATCTAAAAATTTCCTTTTTAATTAATAATTTCCAGTCACACAGACAAAATTCTGAAGAATTAAATCACGCCACTTGTTAATAACCAAAATATTATTTTAGCTTAAGCATCAAAACTGTTATCATTTTTAGTATATAAGTTATTGTAGAATTACCAATTTTGTCATTAGTTTTAATCAATTAGTTCAGTGTTAACATCGCCTGCGAATAATTGAGCAGTTTTAATTCAATAAACAAACAAAATACTTAAATAAAAAAAGAAGTGTGTTTTTTTTAGAAAGAAACTAACATTTTTTTAACTGGCGCCCGAGCAAAAGTGTAAGTCCGATTTATAGGCTCCGTAGTAGCTTATAGCAAACCGGGGGCATTACGCGTCAGCCTTCAATATGCAACCGAAAACAAAGAAAAAAATCCCTAAGGACAAATTATCCTTATTAGAAAAAATATATAAAACTTTTTTAAGTGATAAATTAAGCTTAATAAAAAAAGGGGATTTTTTTAAGCTAAAACTAAATAAAAAAGTGTTTTTAAAGGCGGAAAAAATTGCATAACTAATGATCAATAAAATTTAAGTAAAAAATCAATTCTTGATTCGAAAGCAAGAATAAAATCCCCAAAAGAGGAAAACAATTTTAACAAACACATGCTGCCAGAAGAAGACAAGCAATCAGTAACAAGGAGAGGAGTATCATCCTTTGCAGTAATACCAATTGTTGAAGAAGCTATTACACCAGAACTAATCGTGGCAACAGAACCAGTAATAACAAGCAGCATCAGAGACATCTATAAAAAGGAGTGCATATATAGAATAATGTATATATCTAAAGTTAAAGTTTATAATTCTGAAACAAAATTGTATAGAAAATTGTATAACTTAGAAGTACTTAGGCAATAAGAAAGATTAAATAAAAAAAGAAATATGGCTAATCCAAATAATCTGGTTCGCCCTCCGGTGCTTCCTGCAAATGGCCCACAAAACGTTCAGTTAGGTATGGACGATTTAACGGCACTTATCTCAGGTGTCGTTTCAGACATTTTTAGACGACAGGGAGCGCAAATGGTTCAGGCAGCCCTGAATCCAAGTTTAGACATACAAAGCAGTATAGACGAACAAATAGATGACAGACATAGGAATAACTTAAACGACATGGATAGAATTCCGGACGTTGTCAAAAGTTCAAAGGAATTTAACGGTCAGCCAGGAGAATAAAGCTCATGGAAAAAGAGCGTAGATAGGATTTTGGCAACATTCGGCCAATTAAGGGGACACCTAAATATTACGGTATCCTTAGTATAATTAGGAATAAAATAGGGGGGAATGCTGATATAGCGTTGGAGTCTTACAACACTCCACTAAATTGGCAGGCCATTTCACAATGCCTGACTACACATTACAGTGACAAGCGAGACTTGTCGACTCTGGAGTACCAGATGACAACACTAGTACAGGGGAATCAATCCATACAAAATTTTTATCATAGGGTGTATACTCACTTATCACTAATACTTAATAAATTAGGATGCCTTGAAATGGGCAATGAAACAATTAGCCTAATTACAAAATCCTACAGGGATAAGGCCTTAGATACCTTTGTAAGAGGTTTAAATGGCGATTTACCTCGTCTTTTAGGAATAAAGGAACCAGTGGACTTGCCACAGGCACTCCATCTGTGCCTTAAGTTACAAAATCAAGGTTTTCGTACGAACCATGCTCATAGTGCAAAGAGCAATATACCAATTCAAACATTACCAAGGAAAAATCATAATGAACGACAATTCTACCCACATTTGGCTCATGTTCCACGGGTCAACCAATCTGCTTGGCAGCCTAGACAACAATTCGCTGGCCAAGGCAACCAATTTAGACCTCCTAAGCTACAACCACGTCCTGAGCCAATGGACGTGGATCAGAGTATGCATTCTCGTCATGTAAACTATATGAATAGACCCCACCATAATGACTTACAGGGAAAAAGGCCTGGGTCAACATCATATCATCGGCAACCAAAGGCACAGAGAACCTTCCTCATTAACACTAGGCAGGCATGTCCTGAAACATCCAATGGGGAGCATATGGAACCAACGGATGTGCATTTTTTAGCCTAATGAGCTCTTCTCTACCTTATTTTGAGGCTAAGACGGAGAGCGGGAGAATTTTAAAATTTTTAGTTGATACAGGCTCCAGAAAAAATTATCTTAAACCATATTTAGCTAAGAAGAGAATAAATAACAAGTCAGTGTTTTATGCCAAAACAGTTGTAGGTGATATCAAAATAACTGAACATACTATAGTCAAACTTTTCAATTTAGATAATAAGATACAATTTTTTTTAATGCCGTCGCTTAAAACGTTCGACGGTATCATGGGGAACGATACTCTTAAAGAGTTAGAGGCTGTGATTCACACGGGAAGCAACTTTATGACTTTACAAAATGGGAAAAAGATAGGACTTAAACAACTATCTTCGGGAACTCTGAACAACTTAGAAATGCGAGTGGATAACTTATCGCCTCAACAAAGGCAAAGTATTAATATTATTGCTCGAAAATTTCCCAGGTTGTTCTCAGAACCCAATGGGAGGTTAACGTATACGACAAGGGTGGTAGGGGAAATTAAAACTACATCAGACACCCCAGTGTACACAAAATTTTACCCTTATCCTGGATCTCTAAAGGCAGAGGTAGAGAGGCAGGTAAAAGTGCTTCTTGACGATGGCATTATAAGGCCATCAAGGTCACCGTACAATTCGCCTGTATGGATTGTACCTAAGAAAGCAGATGCGGCTGGAAATAAACAGTACCGTATGGTAATCGACTACAGAAAACTGAACACAGTGACAGTCGCGGACAAATATCCCATCCCAGAGATATCCGGAGTAATATCTCAGCTGGGGAATAGTAAATATTTTTCTGTGCTAGATTTAAAAAGTGGCTTCCATCAGATCCCACTGAGGAAGACCGATATAGAAAAAACAGCGTTTTCTATTAATAATGGCAAGTACGAATTCACACGTTTGCCTTTTGGCCTAAAAAATGCGCCATCTATTTTTCAGCGTGCCCTTGACGATATTTTAAGGGAGCACATTGGAAAATGCTGTTACGTATACATAGATGACATAATTATCTTCAGTAAAACAGAAGAGGAATATTTTTCTCATATTGAAAGTGTATTCGGAACCTTAGAATCTGCTAATATGAAGATTCAATAAGAAAAATGTAAATTTTTCGAAAAAAGCGTTGAATTTTTGGGTCACGTAATATCAGATAACGGTATTAAAACAAGCCCCGCAAAAGTTGAAGCCATTGCAGACTTTCCTCAACCGGAAAAGAGCTTCGAAGTTTCCTTGGTATGTCAGGGTATTATAGGCGTTTCATAAAAGACTATGCAAAGATAGCAAAACCCCTGACATCCCTTTTAAGAGGGGAGGGAGGCCGCATCTCGAAAAGAAAATCTGCAAACATAAAAATCACTTTGAATAAAGAGGCCATAGAGTCCTTTAAGAAAATTAAGAACACTTTAATATCTAAATACATTGTCATTGCATATCCTGATTATCAGAAAGATTTCGAATTGGTCACGGATGCTTTGCGATTGGAGCAGTCCTGTCCCAAAATGACAAACCCATAGCATTTATTTCGAGAACTCTCAGTAAGGCAGAGGAACATTACGCTGCTAACGAAAAGGAGATGCTGGCCATCATATGGGCCTTAAACTCCTTGCGTCATTACCTGTTCCGCTAGGCCAAGGTTAAGATTTATACAGACCACCAACCGCTGACATATGCGCTCAGCAATAAAAACAATAATAGCAAAATGAAAAGATGGAAAGCGATCCTTGAAGAGTACAACTACGAATTGTACTATAAACCTGGAAGAATGAATGTGGTATCTGACGCATTATCCAGGATTCCGCATGGAAAAGCGCCGGTTCACGCTCTATCAATAGCGACAAATTCGGATGAAAGTTCATCCCATGAACTAATTCCTAGTGTGGAAATACCTATTAATGCTTTTAAGAATCAGTTGTTCCTTAATACAGGTAAAACTTCAACATATCAGTTCAAAATAATTTTTCCCACATATCATAGGCATATAATTGAAGAACCTTTGTATTCTGAACAGAAGATAATCGATCTTCTACGAATATATCTCAACCCCTCTGTTGTAAACTGCATAAAGGCAGACGAGAATTTAATGGAAAAAATCCAGCAGTTATATCCCCATAATTTTAAAATGTATAAGACTAGGGTTTCACAGATTCAGGTGGAAGATGTCACAGATAATCGACAACAAGAAGAGATTATAATTAGAACCCATAATAGAGCCCACAGGAATGGAAGAGAAAAAAAGATTCAAATCTTGGAGAAATTTTATTTCCCTGCTATGGCAGGCAATGCTCAGTTTGTAAAGAGAGCGAATACGACAGGCGACCCAATGAACCGGAGATTAAGGAAACACCCATTCCTACTTATTCCGAACACACAGTACATATAGATCTGTATAAAACAGATACTAAATTAGTCTTAACAGCCATCGACAAATTTTCTAAATATGCCCAAGCTCTAATATTGAAATCTAGAGCAATAGAAGATATTAGGGAGCCTCTTCGCAAAATACTATTCTCTTTCGGCGTTCCAAAGTAATTGTTATAGATAACGAAAAATCATTGAATTCTGCCTCAATCGTGTTTATGGTAAAAGATCAATTAGACATACAGATATTTAAAGCTCCTCCCTATAATAGCTCAGTGAATGGGCAGGTGGAGAGATTTCACTCCACATTATCTGGAATAATGCGATGTTTAAAGAAAGAACGAACGCATAATACGTTCGAAGAACTCCTTGATCGGTCAATTTACGAATATAATTATTCAATACACTCCACTATAGGTAAGAGACATTTAGAAGTATTTTTTGGTAGAACAGTTAGCACAAACCCAGATAAATTTGAAGAAGCAAGAAAGAGTAATATTGAAAGACTGAAGGAAGTGCAAAAAAGGGATTTAGGCTATCATAATAAGAAAAGAAAAGAGCCAAAAACTTATACTCCAGGAGGATTTGTGTTTGTCAAGATCGACCAACGCTTAGGAACAAAATTAACTCCGAAGTTTAGGAAAGAGATAGTTAAGGTAAATAACTCGACGACAATCGTGACAGAAACAAATAGAGTAGTCCATAAAAGTAACATAAAAAGTTAGAGCGAATATAAATAGAGTAAAATCAAAGGAAGTAATATATTTCAATTTTTGTAATATTCTAGTGACCATGGAAATATGCTTAGGCTTTATATTGACACTACTGGCACAAGGACTAACAACTGACGTTAAATTTTTCGACTACAGTAAATCTCAAATAGTTAGCATTAATGACGGACTTGCAAAGATTCAGGACGGGACATTCAGACTAATTCACTTGATTAGACTTGACAAATATGAAGAATTTCTGACGGACACCTACAGTTATATTAACATAGAGATACCGAAGAACAATGCTCTCTTCCCTAACCCTAGACAGGAAAACAAAACATTGAAACCTTCAAAGAACTTACGTCAGAAGAAATATTAACGCTATAGGTACAGCATGGAAGTACATCGCAGGGTCTCCAGATCATGAGGACTTAGAAATAATAAATAGAAACTTAATTAAACTTAATGATAATAACGACGATCAGTTAGTGATCAATAACCTTTTCAACGAGAGGATAAATAACCTCACATTGATAACTAATGAAATTTTCAATAGTTTAAGAAAAGACAATTATATTATTCAAGAAATAATTATTAACCTACAAAATAAGATAAGATTAGTTAAGGAAGAACTTATTAATATAAGATATGCCATTCAATGGGCAAAGAATAATATTATAAATTCAATTTTGTTAAATGAAAAAGAAATTAAATTAGCAATAAGTAAACTAAGTGAAGAAAAATGCCATTCGGAAATGCCGAGGAAGTTTTAGAAATAGCAGACGTAAATGTTTTAGTAATGAAATGACTATTGTATACATTATTAAAATTCCACTGACTTCACTAGAAACTTTCCAGAAAATAATTCTAAGACCTGTTATATCGACGGAAAATAATGTAATTAAAATAAAATTTAAAGAAATACTGAAATATGAAAATTTAATCTATGGTATTGAAAAACAATGTAGAGAATATAATAAAATTAAAATTTGTAAAAATAATCAAATAGTAGTTGTAAAAATAATCAAATAGTAGACATAGGAAATAATACATGCACAGCTAGAATAATAAGTGGCTTAAACTCAACCTGTTCTACCATGAATGCTCATTACGAACCAAAAATTGAAGAAATAAGACTTGGTGTACTTTTACTAAACAACTACAACGGGAGTATTGCAATTAATTCAGAAATCAGAAACTTAACAGGAACTCTTCTTATAAATTTTCACAATTCGACAATTAAAATAAAAGACAAAAGCTATAGTAATTTTGAAGCAATTCCATTCGAGGCTATATCAGCAATTCTTCAACCAAGCCCGTTTAGCAAAGATCATGAAGTCCTACCATCACTCGAATCATTAAACGATCTTCACATTAAGAATACAAAGAAAATTAACAATCTAACAACCTTGACAACAACATCAGGAACATTGTCAATTGGGGTTAAAGCAGCAGTGATATGTGCAGTTTTTATTCTATACCGGCCATGGAAGAAATACAAAGTTAGTAATACATTAAAGCAAATGCCCATCAAATCAACAAACCTATGTAAGTTTTTCAAATCTGTCATATCCAACATTCGATTGAGGACAATCGATTTGAGAGCGGAGGAGTTAACACCACATAAGTTTTCTCCCTGTTTAATAATTTTTTCCCACAAAAAGAAAAGTGCGGTCTAAGCATTTACTATTAATTTAAAATCATGTGAAAATTATTGAAAAAGTGCAACCTAAACATTTCCTGTTTGATTAATAATTTAATGCACTGAAGTAAAGAACCAATGTTTCCGGTCACACAGACAGAATTCTGGAGAAATATTTTGCAACTTTATTTTAAGTAATTATTAAATGCAAAAGTGAAATAGTTGGATGTATGTATACGTTGGTTTATTGTATGAAAATGATACACTGTAAAAATTTCACAACAACAAAAAAATAAATATGGACAACTAAATTTCGTTGTGGTGAAGTTATCTTCACGTATAACATAAAGTAAAAATAAATAAAATAAGACGATTTCCAGGGATAGGATACAGTAAGAAGTATATCGATGGTCTCGTTGTTTTAAGAAATTGAGTTTTTCATTGATTCAAATACATTTCGCAAAAAAACACCTCTTCACAAAAATTTATTGCAAGTCTAAAAAATAACGCCTTTACAAGCAGTTGTACATTACAAATTACATTATGAATATTACGCTTTCTTTAATATTTTTACCTTCTCGTGCCTTGCTATTTGAGACCAACGATATGAACCTTTTGAATCAAAGAAATCTTACGTTATCTTCACGAACATGAAATATGTATATAATATGCTAGGAAAATAACTGGAACGAACGGCGAATCGCCTTCAAGACCACGAATTCATCGGTGAAAATTATAATTTTTTTGAAAATCATTAAAATAATAAATATAGTAGAAGCTTTATTGCTTGTAAGAAAAATAAGAAAATCTGATGAATGAATGAATTCAGCAAAAATGCACTTGTTTACAAGATAGTCAAATTACTAAATATATTCCCATAAAAATTTCTGACGCTAAGTCTGGCAGTGGTGTTTTTGTAAAAAGGCAGCTAAGATAGTTTTAAGTATTTTACAATAATTTTGAATTCAAATGCGTTACAAGTAAATTTTAATAATTTTAATTAAATCTAAATAAAGTCAATCGATAAAAGTAATGTATATGTATATATATATGTATATATATATATATATATATATATATATATATATATATATATACATATATATATATATATATATATATATATATATATATATATATATAAACATATATATATACATATATATATATATATATATATATATATATATATATATATATGTATATATATATATATATATATATATATATATGTATATATATATATATATATATATATATATATATATATATATATATATATATATATATATATATATATAAACATATATATATATACATATATATATATATATATATATATATATATATATATATATATATGTATATATATATATATATATATATATATATATATATATATATATATATATATATATATATATATATATATATATATATATATATATATACTGTATATATATATATTTATATATATATATATATATACATATATATATATATATATATATAAACTTAAAAACTTCCTAAAGATAAAAATTTCAAACAAATAGATAATGAATACGAGAAAAATCGCATTCAATCATGTATCGTAAGTTTCTGAGAACAAAGTCTACCACTACCTAAAGCTTCCCTCTTGTTATTAATATTTTTATTTTAATATTTTTCTTGATTTTTCTCGTATTCCTTCTGAGTTGGGTTGGTTAAATAGATGATGTTTACAACCTAACACTACCCAAAGTTTATAGACACGAAGAGTGCTGATAACGGACGTAGCTATCTAGAAAATTTGCATTTCGCTCTGCTGGTGTCTAAAAATTAAATTTTCCCAATTTTTCTTTAATATCACCTAATTTGTAATTTAAATTATTCTTTCTTAGAGAGAATAAAACGAACTTAAGCTTGACTACAAATTTCATTGTACAAAACAAAAAATTTTTCTGAATCAGAAAAGTTTACTGAAAATTAAAAAAAAACATTGTCTGAATGAGACAAAAAGTTTAAAAAATTAAACAAATAATTTATCTAAAACAAATAAAAATCTTTACTGAAATAACAAACAGTTTTCAAACAACTAATTTAGCTAAATCAAAAACAGTTTTCGCTAATTGTATTTAATAGTAACAGTTTTGTGATTAATTTAAATAAATACTGAGTAAAATTTGAACATATTCAAAAAAAAAAAAAAAAAGATAAGGCCAACACGAATCACTTTACAAGTATCATTGTCAAACTCATTCAATTACGCTGTTTCTTAAAATATCAAATTCTATATAATAAAAAATGTTATCTATATATGGAATTTAACAACAGTGAAAATAATGTATCTTTTTTTCTTTTTACTTTAGTCAAATATTAGCGACTAGTTACTTACATATGTATATATTTTAGGCACAAAACGTTTCCTCTTGAGCACAATTGGGGCAAAACCTGGTTTTTGTTTTATTTAAATTAATTGTTTGGAAATTGTTAGTCAAAAGCATATGTCATTCATATTTACTTTTTGTATAAATAGGGATATCAGTGGTTGTCCTGATTTCGCCTTCCAGTGCAGTGGTATAGGTCATCTTCTCACGAAACGATTTGAGAGTTGGTAGCAAGAAAAACGTAATAGAAATAGTTTTTACCGAATAGATTTGCGTAGACATTTGGAATTGACTTATCGTTTTGTATAGGATTATTAATTAAATTTTGTTGTACGTAATTTTTGTTTCATCCTGTGTCTAATAATATTTTTATGATTCTTCTTCGACTGGTTGATCGGGGTTTCCTTCATAATATTCGGAGAGTTTATTCGCATAGTCTTGTAAAGCATCGCCGTATATTTCATCATCTTCAGCAATGGCTAATGCGTATTGTTCTGTTTCAGTATAAAAATTACGTTGCATTTTTTGAGGTGCACGCATTGGTCTTTTTCCTTGGAATTGTTGTGTTGGTTTTGGAAGATTCATATAATTAATATTTCGAGTTCTTAAGCTTTTATCTATGTCTATTGGCTCTGGACGAGGTTGAGGCTTAGGACCTAAAGGTCTTTGTGGAGGTTTTTGGTTTGAATCTTTGTGGAATATTTCCCTGGTCAAATAATTAATTTTGTTGATTAAATTTAAAGCGATGGTTTGGTGGAATAAAGGAAATATTTTGTTGCGGTTGGTTTGTTAGATGTGGATAAACTAGTGGGTTATTTGAGTGGAAATTGCGTCTAGTTGATGATTGCGGTGGTATGTGGTTATCTGTTTTAGAATTCGACTTGAAATTGTGAGCATAATTTGATCAAAGTGTTTGGTTGTCTAATTTCTGACAAAGACTAAAGGCTGGTAGAAGATCTTTGGGTTCCCTTATGTCCAGTAATCTTGGCATGTCACCATTTAACCCTCTTATGAATGAATCGAGTGCTTTATCTCGATACGTTTTCACAAGTTCATTCAGTGCTTCATTGCTCATTTCTATATGAGGATAATTTTTTTTAAGATTAAATACAATCATGTATGTATCTCTTGGATTCTCTAGATATGTAACATCCCTTTTGTCTAATGAGTGGTGTTGGAATTGTATAATGCTCCTCTTAATTGGAACTGTAATTTAGTGGAGTATTATACAATTCCAAAACGGTATTGGCTTGGCCTATAATTATGTTTCTTTACAGAAAAAATTATTACCAAAATATTTGCAAACAAATGGCTTTTTGATATTTTTTCGATTTTCAAAAACTTTTTTGTTTGAATCTAATAATACCAAGGCACATTAATCAGGTAGCCTGACTATGGAGGGAAAATATTAATAAAATGTTTTATTGTATGTACATATAGACATACAAAACATAGCCTTAGTGTCATTGGAATAACGAAATTATTTTATGCAGCCAAATAAACCATCTTTTAAGACTAAAAATCATTGTGATGTTTTCGAATAAGTGTTTTTGCTATAACTTTTTTTTGTTCGACTTGTTATATAGTTAGGATTATTTTTATAAATAATTTTATTTATTCTTAAAATGTGGGTAAAACTTTCCTTGCTTGAAGAATTAGTCAAATATAACCCAAGTCTTTTTTGGGAAAAACATTTAATTTCAATGCTTGCTGTTATAGCATACACAGCAATACACATACTATGTAATTTACAAGTGCCTATCTACGTCAAATTAAGTCATCCATCTGGACAGGCCTGTTTAGTGTTCAAACTGTCAAGAGTTTGGTCATACTAGGGCCTATTGTAAGCTGCCTCCAGTCTCTGTTGTCTGTGGCGAGCTAAATTGTACAGCCCAATGCGACAAATCTAAAGGTGATACATAAGTTAAGAAATGTAGCAATTGCGGTGGAAATCACACTGCTAACTACAGAGGCTGTCCTGTTTATGCTATGGTAAGGAAGTCTTCTAAAAAATTTGTTACTCCTCCCAAGTAGGCACAATATTAAACAACTACTCTACCCGCAGTTACCCCAACCAACCGCTTAAAATGTTTCATATGCAGATATTTTAAAAACGAATCGTGCTACAGTGCTAAAACAGTTACGTAAATCTCTTCTGAATGCAATTTTGCAACCGGAAGCTAAAGAAAAAATTATTCTGTTAACACTAGTCGACTCGAATCAAGCATCGATGCATTAGTTCATTCGTTGAACTGAAAGACCCTCGTTGTAGAGCATGCTCAGGTTCGGCAATATTAATAAAGGCCCGCCTAAAGCACCATCTACTTAGTGATTTCTGTGCAGATTATATGTAAGTCTGCCTCGAAGACTTTGATAGATATCTGAGATTCGGTACCGGGAATTTTTTAAATTACTAGGACCCCGTTTAATAGCAGCCGGCGACTACAACGCAGAACACATGTTCTGGGAGTTAAGACTAATTACTCCAAAGGATTGTGTCTTGTTTGACGCGATTTCAAAAATGCGCTTAAACGCGACTTCTAGTCGCTTCAGGAAAGTTCTGATGTTATTGATTTTGACGTAGCTAAGGATCTTCCAGATGATATGCCGACTGGATTCCTAGCGACGGCAAGCAGTCGTGTGAATTGGCTTAAATATAAAAAATATCTCAGTGCTCATTGCTCGGAAAACATACTGTTAAGAATACCAAAAGATATCGGGTCGTGTCTTACTGATATTGATAAAAACCTTAAATAAGCTGTTCAACATGCAACAATAACCCGGCAACAAAAAAGATAAAATCGAATTAGCTCTGCAGACGTCAAACTGCTCTTGGCATAAAAAGAAGAAATCGAAGGGAGTGACAAAATTACAGATCTCCTCAACTAAAAAATAGACTAAAGGAAATCACGAAATGGTTAAGAGAGCTACTGGAATCCCGAAGGATTGCTTCACTACAAACATTTTTGGATGGTCTTGACTCTAGCTCACAATCGGATAATATATACGTAAGCCTCCCTTGCGTATTTCTTGTGGAGGCTGGGCAAGGAGTGACATCGAAAAAGGAAACTTATTTGCTAATCATTTAAAAACCGTATTTACCCCGAATATACCTTCTGCTTTAGTGGAGTTGCCAACCATAGATGATGAAGCAGTAATCACCCTTAGATTTAACTTACAAGATGTCGAAAGGGCAACTGCTAGTTTGAACACCAAGATGGTGTATGGTTTTGACAAAACAAGCAACAAGATGATAATGTAACTTCCCCAGGTATCAGTTAGAATAATTCTATTTATTTTAATGCCATTCTACGCTTTGAGTATTTTCCCTCAGAATGGAAGGTTTCTCTTATTACTATGATACGTAAGCCAAGAAAATATCACACAAAGGTGGACTCATATAGGCCAATAAGTCTGTTGTCAAATATATCAAAACTATTTGAGAAAATTCTAGTTACTAAGCTAAACCTAATTTTGTGCAAAAAAGGATGTATTCCGAACCACCAATTCGGTCAGCACAGAACTATTGAACAGATTAGTAAATATAGTAAAAAAGGCTTTCGAAGAAAAAAAATATTGTTCTGCGCTTTTCATAGACGTTTCTCAAGCGTTCGATAAAGTATGGCATAAAGGCCTAGTTTACCAGTTAAGGCAAAACCAGTCCACTAACTTTTTTAAATTGTTTAAAAGTTACTTAACTGATTAAGAATCGATAGCCTGCAGGCGCTGCGAAACGAGGTCAGGATGATTGTAATTGCGTACGGATCTACCGAGGGTAAGGACATCATCCAAAAAAGGCTGCAAAAGCAAAATGGATGCGTGAAGGACACTTCTAAATGGAGAGTTACTCACGCAACTAAATTTGCTAATGTATATAAAGAGGAAGTAGTGCTCACTGTTTGGTGTCCGAAGGAGGATGCGGAGGCCATTAAGAAAGCAGGGGGGAAACTCAACTGTGGACATGATCAGACCGTCGTAAAATTCAATAGGAATGCACGGTGAGCCAGACGTCCTCCCTGGTGCGGGGGTAGGCAACTCTGGAAAGAGGGGTCTATCAGGGAAGGTTGTTCGCGCATACCAGGAAAAACTTAGTATATACCAACTTAATCTTCGTCACAGTAGGGCAGCTTCAGCAATGTTGATGCGATGCTTTGTTGAGGATAAGCTGGATATAGCGTTGTTAAAGGAACTTTGGATTGTGCACAACAAGATCAGGGGCCTGTCTCAACAGACCGCCAATCTGTACTACCCACAGACTGATGGTAGATTGAGGTTATGTATCCTGGTGCGGCATGGAGTACAAGTAGTACCTATGCAACATCTCTGCTCGCCGGATCTTACAGTGGTAATGGTCGGCAGTGGTTCGGGATCATTTCTCATTGCGTTAGCATATCTTCCCTATGAGACGCCAGGACCACATCCTTCACAGGAGGTGGAAAATTTAGTTAGTTTCTGCAGGAAGAGAGGCATGGCGTTGGTCATTGGCTGTGCTGCTAACTCGCACAATACGGTGTGGGGAAGCCCAGCTGACAACTACAGAGGACAACAACTGTTGGAATTTTTAGAAAGATGCGATTTGCTGGTGCTGAACAGGGGGTATAACCAACTGTTGTTGATTCACGAAGGACAGAGGTGATCGATATCACCCTGTATTCCGTTAATATGCTAGGTAGGATTAAGAACTGGAAGACAGAATAACTATGACAGAGCTATCCAGTTCGAGATTCCGTACGGCAAAAGACGGAAAAAAGCCCGCAGACGTATAAGAATACCGAGGAATACTGATCATACCAGTTATGAGAAGTATCTTTTTTATTTATTTATTTAAATTAGGTCTATGGATTAATATTCTCCTTACAGACCAATAATAATAACAAAAACATTAAAATAACAACATCAGTGAATAACATTCAACACTAAAATAATATTACGTTTTATAATATTAACATTTACAGAGAAATCAATGAAATTGTAAAAGTCATTATAATTTTTACATAATCTTCTTAATGGATGAGCATTTGCGTAATTTGTTTGAAAACACTTAATATGAAGTGGTGTAAAATTCCTAGTAGATCTAGAAAGTACATTAAAGTTTATATTTTTTAGCAGGAATTCTGAACAAATTGAGCCGTTTATCAAATTTATTAAAAATGCTATATTGAGCACTAATCGCCTGCTCTCCAATGTCGGCAAATTAATTGAAGTAAGTCTTACAGAATATGGGGAAAGGTTTACATTTGGATTCCAGACAAAATAAAAGGAACTGTTTCTGAACAGATTCAATGCAGTTCTTCTGATAATCAGTATAGGGATCCCATATAATAGATCCATACTCCAAAATAGGCCTCACTAAGGATGTGTATAAACGTTTGGTTATTATATGCTCTGTGAATTCCTTAGCCCAAAATTTAATTTAATCTTTCGGAACATATACGCAGTGCTCCTTTCCGGGCACCTCGTAATACTGTCGAAATCGAGCGAACTGTGGAGCTTCTAAATTCCACAGTGAAGCTGGCTTTCGAACATTCTTGTCCCTTGACAGTAGTGGATGAGAGGGATCCGACACCTTGGTGGAATGGAGAACTTGAATCCATGTAAAAGGATACAATATGGAACTTACCTGGAACGAACATATTGAGAAGAAGACACGGAAGGCAAAAAGGATCATGCATCAGTGTAAACGAGTTTGTGGCAGTAAGTGGGTAAGTCTCGCCAAAGGCTGCATACTAACTTATGCTTCAGACAACAATGGATGGGGTTCAAAGAATTGCTTGTAAAGAGTGTTTTTATAGAGGTATAGAACTTTAAGTTAGCATTACTTTTCAAGATGGCGACCGATTTAACAGCTGTCAAGTGATTTATTCTCAGATTGGTTTGGCAATTCATCATCAATAGACTCACGCCTGAACAGTAAGATTCGTCGAATGGGCCCAAAACGAGATTACCGTTGTTCCCGATTTTCATAAGCGAATTTTGTTTAGCGATGAAGCGCACTTCTGGTTGAATGGCTACGTCAACAAACAAAACTGCCACGTTTGGAGTGAAGGTAATCCTCAAATGTATGTCGAATCACCGTAACATCCAGAAAAACTGACTGTTTGGTGCGCTTTATGGGCTGGTGGAATCATTGGTCCGTACTTTTTGAATGATATAAATAACGTATTTGAACCACCATTCACGCGAAGCATTCCGTACTATACCTTGAAAGAATATTTAAATCAAGATGATCCAACGTTTTTTGATCCAAAAATTCCATCACACATGCATACAAGGAACGGAACGACACGTTCAATTCCTAGCTAGCGTTTCCAAACGAATTATACCGGGAAATGTGGAGGCTGTTATGGCAACGACATAGGGAGCCGTACGAAATTGCCCAGACTTGAAAGCAAAAAAGACTTTAAACAATATTTTTTTTTAGTTTATTTTCTATTACTAAAGCCATTTTCACACTATTATACTAAGTATTAAGACTTGTCAAATACTTAAATCCAATAAGAAAGTGTGATAGTGTGAAAGCAGTATGTTATCAAAATGTGAAATAATACGGAAAGAAATTTGACATCCCATTATACCAAACCATTTTTAGAAAATTCTCTAAACGATAATATTTTAATTATTTAATATTATGCTAATTATCCATAACGTTATTCTCTTGCGAGAACAAAATAAACTTGTGTATGCTTTTCATCACACCTTACGTCTGCATTCAGTGATGGCAAAAAACTATCCAATTGTAGAAGATAAGTAAGGAAAAATAAAAACGTGGTTTGTTTGTTGGTGTTTTGTTGAAGCTTTAATATTCGGTAATATTATTCTATTAACATGCATAATTCTCATTGTGTTTTGTAGAATTTTATTACTTATAGAGTATTTTTGGCTTCTCTAAAATTAGGAAAAAGGTTTCCTGATGATCTGGCCTGAGCAACCAGTGAAATACGTATAGGGACTAGCTCTTTCCCCCAACAAATAAATTGCATTTTTATTATAAAACGTTATGGATAATTAGCATAATAACGAGTGATTTTTTAAGAGCTTGAGAACTTTTTTTTTTTAAAAAACGCATAAAATTTGCAAAATCTCATCGGTTCTTTATTTGAAACGTTAGATTGGTCCATGACATTTACTTTTTGAAGATAATTTCATTTAAATGTTGACCGCGGCTGCGTCTTAGGTGGTCCATTCGGAAAGTCCAATTTTGGGCAACTTTTTCGAGCATTTCGGCCGGAATAGCCCGAATTTCTTCGGAAATGTTGTCTTCCAAAGCTGGAATAGTTGCTGGCTTATTTCTGTAGACTTTAGACTTGACGTAGCCCCACAAAAAATAGTCTAAAGGCGTCAAATCGCATGATCTTGGTGGCCAACTTACCGGTCCATTTCTTGAGATGAATTGTTCTCCGAAGTTTTCCCTCAAAATGGCCATAGAATCGCGAGCTGTGTGGCATGTAGCGCCATCTTGTTGAAACCACATGTCAACCAAGTTCAGTTGTTCCATTTTTGGCAACAAAAAGTTTGTTAGCATCGAACGATAGCGATCGCCATTCACCGTAACGTTGCGTCCAACAGCATCTTTGAAAAAATACGGTCCAATGATTCCACCAGCGTACAAACCACACCAAACAGTGCATTTTTCGGGATGCATGGGCAGTTCTTGAACGGCTTCTGGTTGCTCTTCACTCCAAATGCGGCAATTTTGCTTATTTACGTAGCCATTCAATCAGAAATGAGCCTCATCGCTGAACAAAATTTGTCACATTTGAACATTTCGAACCGAACACTGATTTTGGTAATAAAATTCAATGATTTGCAAGCGTTGCTCGTTAGTAAGTCTATTCATGATGAAATGTCAAAGCATACTGAGCATCTTTCTCTTTGGCACCATGTCTGAAATCTCACGTGATCTGTCAAATACTAATGCATGAAAATCTTAACCTCAAAAAAATCACCCATTATTAAATAATTAATATTTAAATTCCCAAAAATTTTATTAATGATAATATTTTTAATTTTATCAGGGTTGTGTTTTTTTCAAAGCAAGAAACTAAGCTGAGTGAATCGCAGCCGATGATACTTTTTCTTTGTCCTGGACGTGCCTTAAATTGCCATCAGTCTTATCGCCATGCCTATAAATTATTGAATGTACGTATTATTTTTTGTTTTATTTTTTATTTTTTTATTATACGAAAACTTGAACGGGCAAAAAAACTTAAGATCTGGCATTATTGCCGTCCACACAAAATAGCTCAGCCACCGCCGTTCAAGTGCTGATATTTTTAATTTTATTTGAAGTTTGATAGTGTGAAAACGAAATGTTATGTTACGTGAGATATTTTGACAACCACACAATTCTCATTGGATTTGTATCTTACAAATTCCAATGAAAATCTTAATATTCAGTATTATAGTGTGAAGCGGGCTTTAATAAAATTCATTTGTTCATTTTATTCTGACTAAATTAATTTCTAAAGAGAAAAATAAACTCCAAAAATATTTCGCTGATTTTTTCTTGTAAAGTGGCAAAAATGGTTACTTTTTAAAATGTTTGTATGGGGAACTCTCCAGGGGGTGTGCCACTGACATTGGTGAGTCAGTCCTAAAAAGTTAGTGGGGGTTCGTCATACATTTGGACTCGATTGGGGCACTCTAAATGAGTCAAAATGGGATTTTTCAAAATTTGGACCTTCGGGTCAAAAGTCGGGTCATCAAAATTTATTTTAGTTATGGTTCCTTGGGCAAAGTTTCTTATTTTGATCCCTATAATACGATTTTCCTTGTAAGTTGAGCGATAAATCGATACGCCCTAATATATATGTATATACATATATATATAAATTATGTAGTTTTTTGAAGACTTCAAAAAGGAAATTTATTTGAATAAAAAAAAGACTAGAGTGGCCTACACTCAACTTTACTATACCAAATGAAAAAATTAATTATTTTCGGTTTGGGGTGTTAGGTAAACTACCCCTTGCCCCTTCCCGATTATGGCCAAAATTTATACAGCTCTTCGTCTCCATAAACCAAAGGTACGTACTAAATTTCGTTTTAATATGTCATACGATATGACCTGTAGAGCGTTCAGAAAATTTGAGGGTAAGAAAGCTACCCCTTGCCCCTTCCCGATTATGCCCAAAAACTGTATCTTCATCTCCACATACCAAAGGCACATACTAAATTTGACCTGTACAAACTCCACAAAAATAGTGGCATACACAACAGACATCATCACGAAAATAGCCACAACGGATTCTTGATACCTCTAAACTTATAAATCCGTCGAAATCCCGACTTCGATTTTTTTCATGATTAAGCCGTAATGACACTAACTTATTTTCGTCTTTTCTTAATCTAAGATCGAAAGAGTGAAATAGCTAATGTTAGAAGAAGAGAAATATTTAAAAAGAAAACAAAAATGTTTTTATTTTTGTTTAATTTTTTTTTGTTTTCTTTCAATGGTGTATCATTCCATTCTGCAAAAAAACATCAAGATGAAAAAATACAATTTAAAATCGCTATATTCAACAATAAAACTAATGAATTAGCATCACTGTAATATTTTAAGCTTGATTTGTAATTTTTAAGCTAAAATTTTTTAGATTTTTTTTTGACCTTTTGCACTTTTTATCGATAATATGTATAGAGATTTATTTTGCAGATTTATTTTATACTCTATTTTGAACTCTTCGCTCTTGGAGGAATTTTCTTTAACAATATATTTGTACTGTTCTTCAAAATCTTAAAAAGAAAAAAGGATAAATTATTTTCACTGTTGTCAAATTTCATATATAGATAACATTTTTTATTATATAGAATTTGATATTTTAAGAAACAGCGTAATTGAATGATACTTGTAAAGTGATTGATTATCATTTTTTTCTTGAATATGGTCAAATGTGACAAAACTGTTACTATTAAACACTTAAACACAATTAACGAAAATTGTTTTCGATTTTGCTAATTAGTGGTTTGAAAATTGTTTGTTATTTCAGTAAAGTTTTTTGTTTGTTTCAAAATCAAATCAAACAAATAATTTATATGTAAGTTGCCTCCGGTTTTTGTTGAATGTGGCGAACTAGTTACATTGTTCCGCCCAATGCGACAAAGCAAGGATGACTCGAAAGTTAAAAATGTAGCAATTGCAGTGGAAACCGGACTGTTAATTACAGAGGCTGTCCAGTTTTTTTCAATGGTAAGGAAAACCACCTAAAAATTAAATACTCCTGCTAAACACCCACAATATAGAGGAAATGTTCATTATCTTCAGTTAGCCCAACCAAGAACACAACATGTTTCATACGCAAAGATGTTAAAAACCAATCATATTTCAGTACTCAAATCGACACCGACTAATTCTACTCCTAATTTGCACCCAGAACCCAAAGAACAAACACCATCTGGTAATTATAATTGCCTCGAAGCAAGAATCGAGTGCATTCGTTAAACAGTTTTATGAGCAGCATAAAGAAATGGTACGCATGCAATCTATGATGTTGCAGGCGGTACTTAACAAATCATGAACTGTTTAAAAATACATATCGTCACCTAAAATGCAAAAGGCCGTAACTACTCAAAAATTCAAAATTTACTTTTTGATTGATTATGACGAACTTAACCGAAACACATCTACACAGCAAATTTTACATGTATACGTCCAAAAAAACGACTTTATTTGTGAAAAACAAAAGGCCGCAACTGCAACGTCAACTAAACCAAAAAGCCGTACCTGCACTTTTCCAAAAAAAAAAATCAAAACAAAGTTGGCTTTGATTATCTTTCAATGTGTGTTATGTTTGTTTTCTAAGTTTGAATCTAAAATATGGATATTAAGTTTTAAGTAGTCTTTAATTTATAACGTTTATTCCTTCTCCTGTAAAAAACTAAAAAGTGTAGTTACGGCCTTTTGCATTTTAGGTGACGATATGTTTCTGCAATGCAAGCGGCTTAAGCCAACACAAAAATTAACTTGAATACTTCCAGAAGAACCAACAAATTGATGTCATGCTGGTTTCTGAGATACACTTAACAACAAATAGCTCTTTTAAAATCAATGGCTATATTTTATATGATACTAAGGACCCCCGTGGAAGAGCATGTGGAGGCTCGGCAATACTTATTAAGGCCTGAATCAAACATTATTTACTGCCTGATT
Source organism: Phasia obesa (assembly GCA_949628195.1). Lineage (NCBI taxonomy): Eukaryota > Metazoa > Arthropoda > Insecta > Diptera > Tachinidae > Phasia > Phasia obesa. The sequence goes on along the minus strand of OX451215.1, from coordinate 114,041,374 downwards.
TTTGTGAGGATTACCTTGAAGCAACAAATATCTGTCTTGAAGAATTTGATCAAAGCTGAGTTATTTCTTCGATCTATTCACCTCCTAGATTTCAAATATCACAGATTCAATATAGCGACTTCTTCAAATCACTAGGATCTTGATCCCCCAAACATATGTACGTTTTGGGGATCACGCCTAATAACTCTAAAAGGTCGTGTTTTGTTTGAAACAATTTCAAAAAGGCGTCGGAATGTGATATCGAGTAGACTACCCACCTATTGGCATACTGATCGGAAAAAATACCTGACGTTATAGATTTTGGGTGACTAAGGGTATTTCAAGAGAAATGATCGAAGTTGAAGCGTCACTTGAATTATCCTCAGATCATTCACCCACTATCGTCTATATATGGGACAAACAAAATATCGTATCACTAACGACTAGCACAAGCATTAATTGGTTGAATTATAGAATTATAATTATAATTGGTTGAATTATAGAAAGTATCTCAGTATTTATTGTTCGAAAAACATCCCGTTAAGAACACCTGAAGTCGTGGAGCGGAGTCTTATTGATTTTAATCAAAACCTCAAATCAGCTGCCCAACATTCAACAATAACCCAACAACAAGCTAGAAACAATTAAATTTATTCTGTAGATGTCGAACGGCTCTTGGATGAAAAAAGCAAAAATTCGTAGAGAATGGCATTCTAAGAGATCTCCGCAACTCAAAAGCAGACTTAAAGAATGCACGAACCGGCTAAGAGAGATGCAGGAATCTCGAAGAGTAGCATTCCTGAAAAACTATTTGGGAGACCTAGACGCAACTCCTTAATCAGATTATTCCTTATGGCACGCTTGTAGAAATCTTACCTAAACCTCCCCTGCGAACTTCATCTGGAGTCTGGGTAAGGAGTGATACCGAAAAAGGCAATTTATTTTCAGAACATTTAAAAAGGGCTTTTACACCAAATATAAAAACTGATATAGTTGAGTTGCCAATTGTCGAGGCAAGTGCTGTAGTACCGCTAAGATGTGAATTTGGTGATATTGAAAAGGTAATGACGGATTTAAACACCAAAAAAGCCTCTGGCGTTGATAAAACCAGTAACAAGATGTTATTTCAGTTACCTCGTATAGGTCGAAGAATTATTCTTTTTGTTTTTAATGCCATTTTACGTTTTGAGTACTTTCCCACAGAGTGGAAGGTGTCCTTGATTACCATGATTCCAAAACCAGGAAAATACCACACAAAAATTGAATCATACATACCTATAAGCCTTTTATCTAATATGTCAAAGCTATTTGAGAGGATGTTAATAACTAAGCTGAACCCTATTCTAAGCTACAAAGGATCTATATCAAACCATCAATTCGGCTTCAGGAAAAAATATAGTACGATCGAACAAACTCCCAGGTTAGTCAATGTTTTTAAGACATTTAAAGAGAGAAAATACTGCTCTGCGCTTTTTATCGACGTTTCTCAAGCATTCGATAAGGTATGGCATGAAGGCCTAATATATAAGCTAAAACTGAATTTGTCCGTAATCCTATATAAGCTGCTTGTTTTGTGAAAGGAGATTTTTTGAGCTCACCCCAGCCAATTGAAGCCCTTTTTATACTTATTGTATACTTCAGACATGCCAACTAGTAACCGAGTCCACACATCGACATTTGCTGACGACACAGCTTTTTTAAGCATTCACGATAGACCCGAAATAGCATCACAATAATTACAAGACCACATATTCAATTTAGAAAAATGGTTGAAGAAATGGAGAATAAAAGTTAATGAAAAAAATGTACTGATATAACTTTCACACTGCGTAGAGAATCTTGGCCCCCTATTCGGATAAATAACCAAACGATACCTCAGCTTTCAGACGTCATAATCTCGGCATACATCTTGAATCGCCATATAGAAACAAAGGTAACACAAATGAAGTTGAAAGCAGTCCAACTAAACTGACTTATTGGCTGAAATTCTACACTCGCTTTAGATTGCAAAAACTCGAACATTCATAAGGATTTAAACGTGCGATCAGTTAAAGTAGAAATAGCTAAACTTACCATAAGGTATGCAAAGAAGCTTGAAACTCATTCGAATCTGCTGGCCCGTAACATACCTGGTTACATTCGTCTAAAAAGGAGGAACACTGCTTCTCTCATCCGTATATCAGAGGGATAACAGTAACCATGAAAAATTAATTTTTTTTGTCCAGTACTGGTTGAACTTAACAAGTATTTTTTTTTTTAGACTTATGATATGAGTAATTATTGATGGTTAAAAATATATTGAAGATACAATAAATAAAAATGCAAAAAAAATTCAAACAAGTAATTTAGCTAAATCAAAAACATTTTTCGCTAATTGTGTTTAATAGTGACAGTTTTGTGACTAACTTTTGTCTGATTCAGACAAAAATGTTTACTGAAAATTAAAAAAAAAATTGTCTGTATCAGACAAAAAGTTTACTGAGATTAAAATAAAAAATAAAACATCTTGATCAACAGTGTAACTATGGAAAATAGTACCATTATACAGAGTCCAGAATTTACTGCTATGCCCTTTGTATGTTTAATGTCCAGCAACTCAATTGCCTCTGCCTTATTTGTGCTTAATTCTTTTATCATTTCCAAGGACAGGTTTTCCTCTATTCTTTGGTTCGAGTGGCTAGGTTGTAGAATTGCAGGTAAGGGTTGTATTTGTGTTGTTTCAAAGAATTTATAGATCTTATCAGTCACAGATATAGATGCATTAGAGAATTGCACTACATAAGTCCCATTAAGATTTTGCGGTTCATCGTTAACTAGAATTGTTTAATTAAATTAATTTAAAAGGATCCTTTCAGGTACTATTTCTTCAATGGGGGGGTACTACTCTACTTTTAATCAAGTTTGCTAGACATATGTCGCTTTCTATATTGTCCAAATTGTTTCTATTGCATATTGTTATATTATTGTAGATCTTGGAATCATTTTTGATACCATATATTATATTGTCACATATTAGAATTTTTTTATACATTATTTTATTTATACATATATTTTCCAAATTTTATAGGTTTTTCAACAATTTTAAAACACGCATTTATGTTTGTCATAGGGATACTTAAAATATAAACAATTGAATTATGGTCTGATGCAGTTTTTATCTTAGCAAATTCATTACAGTCCGGAGTTCAGGGCCACTATTTGCGAATTGGAGTAGTTCAAAATTTTAATTTCGGCCGAAACCAGTGTAAATAGTAATCTAAAAATTAAGATTGATTTAGTTCCTTGTTATTTTTTTAAATTATTTTGCCTGATTATGTTATAACTGCTGTGTTTTTGTTTTCCTTTACTATTTCTTTCCTTTAGGTCCTCTTAAGTTTTGTTCCTAATCTTTTTTTTTCTTTTACGAACATAATTTGTCCAGTTTCGCAAATTTTAGGCGGGGTCCTCGTATTATTATGCAAAGTTATATTTGCTTTTCTTCTAGTCTTTTGATAATGTCCTGTTTAGTCTTTTCTGTTTGTCGCGGTTCAGTAGTGCCAGTAGCATTTCTCTGAGAGGTTCTTTCACATTTTCAACCGATCGGGATTTTAGTATTTGGGAGGTAATTTGTAAAAAAACATTACTATTTTTATTATCCGATAGGAAAATACAAGTTTCAATCATCAAAGCAACCAACTATTATTGCAATTGAAGAAACAAAATCGTATATTTCTCAATATTTTACTAGTTGGGATCATAGGTGCCAGGTTTTTAAAAGTAATATCATCATATTTTTGGGAAAAAAATCGACATTGTCCTCAAAATAGCTTATTGAAATCATCATAAAACGTCAAACTAAAAAAACCAATAAAACATATTCTATTAAAAGCTAAAAATAACAAAATAAACTCCTAAATTAACAAATCTTAAAGCATATATATAAATACAGGGATCAAACAGTTTAATTAGAATGCACAACAAAATCACATGTAAATAGAATGCACGTTTTTCAATACTTTTAAAATAAAAAATAAAATCCTCGACTTTAGTTTGTGTTACTTTAAATAATTTTTTGTATATAATGTTGTTTCCAAAGACAACTCATTTAATGAATTTCTAAATGAATAAACACTATTTCCTAATTTATTGAAGAATGTCGTAAAACAAGGATTTTTGTAATAAATTAGGTCAAAACGGGAAACAAAAGACTAGCATCCATCGTTTGCATCTCAAACCCAATACGTATATGTTTTTAGGATAAGTTTGTTTTAGGTACATATAATAATTTTAATCGCCTGAACTGTTCCTAGCTCTTATCTTTCACTTTCTTCAACAAAATAGAGAACATCTTTTGTAACCTCAGAAAACCAACGTTTTTTATTATTAATAATATTATACGAATTTATTTGGCGTAGAACTGTAAAGTTTTTTTTTTTTTATTAAATCTTGATAATATCTGATTACAAAGCTCTAAATAAAAATTAACACAAATTTTAATAATATCCTATTTTTCTTTCGAATCTATTTGTACTTCAGACAATACGTCTTTGGTATATTTCTAAATAAATGTCTTCATAACCAAAAAAAATATGTTTTTGATTTTATAATAAATAAAAGTCTTCATTTTTAAAAACTTGATCATTAAAATTTTCAAAAATTTTTAGTATTTCATTATATATAAATTTTTCTGTACTGCTGTTAATAATTCCGAGTATATTTTAGAAAACTTAGATACATTTTATTTATTGAATTTAAATAACTTAAAATCAACTTATCGGTGTAAATTTTATGAATGTTTGCAACGAAAAAAATATCTTTAATGGTTCCTACATCTCTAAAATTCTAATAACAACAGCTTTTAGGGATACCAACGCGTTTTATTTCTAATAGACTTAAAATAATGTCAAATTGGTTGCGCCTCTTCGGATTATTTAAAAAATAATTGTGTCAAAGTTTCTACCGATTATCGAAGTTTCAAAATGTCGATAATCAAATAGAACACGTTCTAAATGAAAAATGTCATATGTATTGTACACATGGAAAATACACATGTTAAGTTTGAAAGGGTTCACACGACGTGTTTAGAATTTACACATGGAAAAGTGACAAGTCATATGACAAATACACGTCGGGTAAAACCATTTTAAGCAGACATTCTAAGAATTGCATTCTGGCATCTACAGAGAGTGATAGCTTATTAAAGAAAACAACAATTGATAAGATAAAGTAAGCCACATGAGGTTTAATTAAACAGTTTGAGAAGTGAAAGTACTGCCTTCGATTGTAACAGTGATTTGAATTTTGTTAGTGGAAATATAAATATTGATGTTAAAAATAATGTTAATAAAGAAGTCTGTAAAATGCCAACAACTCAAAATTCATGCATTCAGAAATAGGTGAAGTTCAATTCGAAACAAATTTAGATTTTTTTAATTGCTGCTAATTGTAAGCAACATCATATTACATATTTATATTACACCTTGGGCTTAACTTTCGCATCACAAATATTCGCAAGTAATAACTTTGAATTAAAGTATGGTAACATTCATAGACCCCCATTCATTTTATATTTAAAAAAGAAAACTTTTAACATAAAATATCTAAATATTCGTGTTTTATTTGTTAACAGAAGAAAAGCAATTACCTTTTTGGTCAAACAAAAATGCCGTTTAACGATTAAAAAGTAATATTTAAATGCATCATACAGTAAGTCAAAACTATAGAATTCAGCAATTCCATTTCATTCAAAATATACTTCGCCAGAGAATTTCACATATCGACTTCTGTTTTATTAGGAGACCATATGATTATTTGATTCGATAACAATTTTATTTTTTTATTTTATAGCATTTTTCGTATTATTGACGTCATATCCTACACGAGATTCTTAATTTTCATTTCAAAATATTTTAAATCTGTTTAAATTAATATATTATGTTGTTTAAAAAAGAACATTAAAAGAAAAAAATATTAATTAATATTGTTTTTAAGAAATATCAAACACACATGTGCGTCATCAAAATAAATTTATATAGTTTTCCCTTCGTATCACAGTCACACCCATTTCTTTATCATCAAATATGACAGAAAATAATTTACTAATTGTTAATGCGAGAATGAAACTCGTCCTTGTCAAAAATAATTTATATGCCAATGCCAGCGGGCATCAAAACTGGTGGCAAATATATGGGTCAAGGCCATTTTGTTGTTATATTCCATCTCTACGATAAATTTGCATAAACTGTGTTAGAGTTCTCTCTTTCTGTTTGGGTTTCTGATTATCCAAATCTATTATCCACTACACATTTACAGTAGGGAGCAGAATTTTGTACATGTTTATAAAACTGGTCTTGAAATAAATTTAAAAAAACAGTTTTCGATTTGGTTGCTATAATCTTGAGTTTTTTAATATACAATTAGTTTTTAATTGTATTTGAATAAGTTTATATACAAAAAAGTGTTGTTTTTAAATTTAAAACAAAAAGTTAATATTTTATAAAACAATAAAGAAACTATGGTGAACTGTGAAAAATTCGATTATAAATATAACAACGGAAGGCTCTTCATCACGTATAATAGTTAATTTAAGCCAATCAGTGGTTACTAAAGTTCTAAACCGGCGAAATGTAGCTCCGGAAGGTTTCGGCTATAGGCTGAAAACTTTTAACTGCTGGGGATACACGCCTGATAATGAGAAAGATGAGAGCTGACAAGTCTTTAACGCCAAAGGAAGCTATAAATAAAAATGTTGGACGGTGGACAACAAGAAGAGCGCTACACAACATTGGACACCTCGCAGCTGTGATATCTTCACTGAACCTGCAGTGATACATAAGAATGTTTCTTCACGTTTACGATTCGCCATGCATCAGAAAGATTGGACTGTTAATGACTGGAAGAGCGTATATGGTCAGATGAGTCCGATATAAACCGATATAATTTTCAATTCAGGATGTGGCCTCCGGAACGTCCCGACCTCAATCCAGTTGAGTATTTGTAGTCAATTGTAAAAAAACGATCGGGAAAATATCCTTACTTAATCGAGTTGTGGCAACGTGTGCCGCTGAAGTAGCAGAAAAATCCAGATGAAATTATACAAAACATGGTTGAAAGTATGCCCAAACGCATAAATAGTGTAATACAAAATAAATAGCTATGGACCAAGTACTAATACTAAATATTTTAAATTTGGAACTATTTATATTACAATTACAATGAAATTTTTAGTCAAGCTTAAGTTCGTTTTTATTCTCTCTAACAAAGAATAAATTAAATTACAAATCAGGTGATAATATTAAAGAAAAATTGGGATAATTTAATTTTTAGACACCAGCAGAGCGGAATTAACATTTTCTAGACAGTTACGTACGTCATCAGCACTCTTCGTATCTATCAACTTTGGGTAGTGTTAAGTTGTAAACATCATCTAAGTATTTAACACTAGAAAGACGGGAGAATTGACATACCTTGAAAGACGGGTAAGGGTCATTTGACTACCTTTAACTTTAACATTTGAAAAATTTAACATTTGAATTTAAAAATTTGGTTTACAAATGTAAATTTAACTCTAAATTGTTCACATATGGTGAATCATCTCTTTGTGTACTGTCTCAACTAGAGTTGTTCGTTTGGAGAGCAAATTCTCTGCCAACGATACTGAGATAAAAAAATTGTCGGTAGTGACATTTCTTCCTTTATTTATGTAAAATTCCATTAAATACCAAGCGTAATCTCTTCCCAAATGAGAAACCGTTGAGCAGATATTTCGATTTTACATCTACGCAAAGGCAACACTTTATACCAAATTTGTCACTTTTATTCGTCATCGCCATGTATTTTGTAAATTTGAATCTTGCTTTTGTAAGAAAGAATTGTTGTCTATAGCGATGTTTTCACCTGATCTGTGACATAATGGAAAGGTCTGTTACGTACAGGCTAGGTTTAGGATGTTCAATCAAAACGTTATGAGGAGCAAGACGATCTGGTGAGAAGCGGTTTTGAGAAAAGGTCTTGCAAGGATTCTACCTGCTGACCATATGTCGCGTTCATTTTCTACTATTGTTGGAATTTGAAAAGGGATTATAATAGCACATTTCTTTGTTTGTTTGGATTTCATTCACCAAACGTTCGGATTTCATTCACCAAACGTTATTCGCAAATAAAAAATTACTTCACTGTTTATACAGCAAATTTTTCTATTTGCAATATTTTTATTTGCGAATAAGTGCTGCGTATAAACGTAGTATAAGATAAAGGAATACGAGAAAAATCGCATTCAGTCATCTATCGTCACTTGGTGAGAACGAAGTTTACCACTACCTAAAGCTTCCCTCTTGATATTAATATTTTTAAATCGCTTCATTATTACTATTATTATGCGCTAATGCAGAAAATAAAAACGTGTACTCAATTCGGCTCCCTACTGTAGGTAAAAAGAAAAACAATTTGCTAATACCCCTACAGAAAGCTTTCGAAAACATCATACATAATGCGTCCAATCAAAAAATTAATGAAATTAAAACACAATATACGTAAATTTTCGATTTTCTTCATAATTTTATATGTATCATTTTCATTTCAAATTCATTCCTGTTTTTATTTATATAATAATTAATAAAATAGTATTTACGATAATTAAAAAGTATATGTATGTATACAAAATATAAAAATATATTAATTTTCACAGGTATTTTCCTTGGCATACTTGTAAGTATGTAGTACTTCTTAGTTTCATATTCTTACTTTTCTAAATATTTGGATAGATACATTAATTATTTATTTCGTTAATGAAGATAAGAATAGATAAATAGAAATAAAAATTATTAACATCAAATATTAAATGAAAATTTTAATATTAAAATTCAGCCAATATGTATGTATATGTAAGTACTTGTATATCAAGGCAAAATTCAAAGAAGAGAAAAATGACAAAATTGTTAATAAATAAATTCACTCTTTCAATAAAAATTATTTGCAATTACAGTAAAGGCGCGATTGTATGACTGCCTGTTTTCGGTTCTGTGTATGTGTTACAAGACCGAACGGCTGTTACAATAGTTTTTTTTGCTTTATGAGTTTATAATTTTAGGACATACAACAATTTAAAAGAAAACGTACTAATAACATTATTTATCAACAAATTAATTTTGTTTTTGTTGAATACGGATTTTACAAAGTACATATGTATATCAGTTTCGTGTGTACATATTTAAGTGCAGGAATTTAAATGAGTCTGACCATATTTGGGGTCTAATGAGAAAACACACAAGAGTTCGTGTTGTGTTGTATTTGTAGGTACATAATGCTTTTAACATACATACACTTGATTAATTCAAACACACATATTTAGGCCTCAACCTCGGCAGCACATACTGCAAAGAATCATCAAATTATAGAAAGAAAAACACAAAAATGTTAGCAAATTACAATTAAATGAAATCAACAAAACAAAAACAATTTCGTTAAAATGCATGAAAAAATTATTTAGAAAAATATAGCATCATTATTAATAAGAGATTGTTAGCCACAAATGTTAAAAATGTGTAATTTTAAATGCAGTTGATACGTTGTGAGTCATGATAAAAAATAGACGGTATTTTCAAGAGAGACAGATAGCTTGGTATATTATGGTGGCTGTTTTGAAATCTTACGTTATGCAAGGGTAATAGCACTTTTACACTTTAGTACATTTTATAGAAACACATGGAAGATGTTGAAAAACTGAAACACTTATTCACACAAAATGGTAAAAACTCACATTGTTGTCCATAATTAATTAATCAAATAGATTCAGAATAATCATTAAAAATTAATAATTCAATTAAATGTTGATTATTATTGCATATCGTTTCCATTTTACAATAAATTATGGCTGCATGCAAAATTACCCTATGAAAAATCGCCCAAAAAGCATAAATGAAAAATAGCCCAAGAAATATTCATACAAAATTTGGGTAATATGTTTTTCATATGAAAGGTTATCGAAAAATTTTGGGTGTTTTTTCTTCGTTTTTGGAGAATAATTCATTTTTATTTTTTTGTAAAAATGTTTTTATAAGAGTGAAAAATCAATGGTTTGTCTTAAAAACGAAATATTTTTAATAAAAAATGACCACTAATAACAAGTATTTATAAAGTTTACCTTAAACCGCAGAAGTGTTAACATTAAACATTTATCACGATAGAAACTGTAAAAATAAGCAATTTAGTTTCTGTCTTTGCTTTTCCAAAAAAAAAAAATTAAATTATAAAATTACAGAATATATATTGACTGACATCACATATAAAGTTGTACCAGTGTCAGTCTTCAAAAAGCTTCTGATTATTTACGTAAATTATTTTGGCGAAAAAGTAGAAGCTGTTTTGTTTCTTTTATACTAGTAAATAATTCTAGCTATGTATGTTGTTATAAAAAAGTTACTGATATGAGCTGAATTATATACATAATTATTGTTATAAATTTGTTTATTGTTAAATTTTAGAATTAGGCGCCGCATGCAAAAAGTATTTATAAAATATAACAAATTTTTAAGTATTTCAACTCATATTAGCAAACTATTTGTACCTTTATTATTTTTTTATTCATATACATATATTTCCTTTCATATTTATTTTAATGAACGCACATATATATTAGCAACAATTTAGGAAAAGCTTCCTAACAGACAGTGATCACAGATTACATACAACTTCTTGTCGAAGCTTGATCGATGAATTTAATCACCGGTTTAATTAATTTAAATCAACGGTTTATTTTGTAATCCCACTATTTAGTGGGATTTATTTCGAAGTGAAATCGTCACTGACTGTTTGGTGGATACGGTTGTCGAGCGCTTGTGAAATAAGAAAATTCTTTTCAAGCTTTGTCTGAATCAGGCAATTCTGACAAATTTCTGACTTTATATTCAGATACATAGGTTCGTATGGTTTTCTGTTAGACGTATCTGGGAAATTTGATTTGCGATATGTCTGATCGTTTTCTGATAGATTTCGTATAAACAAAAGTCAAAAACAAGTCAAAAACAATTTATTTCTTTTAAATATCGACATCTCTGATAGATATCACATTTTACAAAAAAACTGGTTGTAGTTTAAAATACTGTAAGGAATATTCGTTGTGCTATTAAAAGTACAAAACTTTATTTTGCTTGGAGCCTGCTTTGTATCTTTCCACAGTAAAATATAATGCAAAATTTGGCCGGGAAATATAGGAACACGTCAAAAAGGGTTAACCTGGTAAGTTTTATATTATATACATTTCAGTTTTACTTACTTTATATAATACCTTTTAGATAACGAGATCTAAAAAAAACAACAGTGGGATAATGACTTCAAATTTATAATGGAGAAGTACATCAGACATTCTTTTAGAAATTCATACGAATTTTGCTAGATTTCTGTTAGAAATATCGGCAAGAAATTTAGATTTTCCTGGGATGTTACGTCCGCTTAAAAATGCTATTTCAAGAAATTTTTCAACTTTTAGCAAAGAAGACATAAGCAAATGTCACAAATCTGAGCTTATATTAATTTGCAAGCAGCTACTACTAGATTATCTTGACAGACAAGAAATAAATCTTTTTTGTGCCTCTTAGAATGTGTTTATATACCAATGTATTTTGAGACGTATGGATAAATAGGACTGTATCAAAGTTATTATTTCAATTAATAAAAAAAAGAGATTGTGGGTTATAATCAGAAGAAATTAGCAACTTATCTTGTATCAAAGTAAAAATGTCTGATTGCATTATAAATTTTTCATTTAATTTACAACGGACTATGATAGCTGGAAAATTTGCCAATGCACTAATAGATAGATATGTATATGCAATATACATATGTGGGAAAAGGATCTGCGTTTGGAGACAGAACTGACGTAACTATTATCGAGGAAGCGTTTAAATATCATAGATAATGGATTTTTAATAAAATACTGCATTCTTTTACTATTATCTTTACGAATTTTGTCTAGATTTGCAAATGTTTAATTTTTCTATTAAAATACCAGCTACTTATTTTTGAAACTATTACGGGCTGTAAGAGCTATTGTATCGCATACCCAACAACTTGAATAATTTTTTGGCGTAGTAAAAAGGTTAATATACAAGTCAAAATCGTCAATTTGAGAAAATATGATAACTTATCTACATTTTTTTTATGGTACATAACTTTATTTTCCATAAACCTTGCTTTTTTCAGCGCATGTGTTCTCAAGCTCCTAGTTAGTTATCTTAATGCATAACACCACTAGTTTCGTTTAAGAGCCACCAAGTAGAGACAAAGTACAAGTACTCAGAGACTGATAAATGTCGACTCATCACAGAGTCTATGGTAATTGCTAATATTTGTCTCCACATCATTTACAATAGGTGTCTGCCCGTGGTCCAAAACCTTTCTTATATTAGCCAGTATGCTAGACATCCGTCTTAGCCTTTTACCAGGCACACTCTGCAAGTATCGTCTAACAGGTAACTGCGTTAGTGACAGGCACCTAGATTATATCCAAGCACCTTTAAGAGTCTTTGGTGGGAATTGAACCCATAGCCCCACACTATCTATCACATATGATAAATGATATGATGAAGATGGCAAAAGTGAAAAATTATTTACATTTATGGATTATATTGGAATCAAATGTGTTTGATTTTGTTTTGTTTGAATTTTCGTCGTGTAAAATATTCACTACTTACCTGTGTCGACACTCTCCACTTTTTCTTCAATATTTTTCTCTTTCTTGACTGTGGGGTGTCTCAAGTACCATGACAAAAGATTAATATCAGTGCGTACTTTATCGGTATCATACATTTGACGTCTAACATTGTAAGCCTTATTGCCACAAATCCTTACCGAAGCGAGATGACTTTTGCCTTATATATTTTAAATAGTAGTATTTTTTTTATAATTATAGTATAGTTTATAGTTTAACATATGTACATTTTTGTATGAGTTTTTATTTGTGTGAAAGATTGTGAAGAAAATTGGAAAAGAATATTGAAAATTTCAATACAGTCTATTATTAAAAAAATCTATGAAAACAATCATAAAGTAACTACTATTCAAAACAAAAACATTCGTACTTACCAACATATTTGTGAGCTGGCGCTGGATACATTGACATTCTGTGGACTTCTTTGGCAATGTGTCGCACAGGATTTGTGATGCGAGCGACATAAGCATCGAAGGCCACATCAGTAGTAGGTTCATAACTGATAACATAATAAAAAATATTTTAAAAAGTTCATACAACAATTGTTTGGTTAACAGAAACCTACCCAATCACTGGGAATGGAGTCATGCTGCGTGCCCGGCGAACTACAGGTGTATGCAAATCACGAATAAGTGACTGGGCCTTGTTACGTATTCTGCCAGTTTCCTCACGGAACGTCTGAGAATTTGATACAAATAAAATAAAATGATTCAACAAATTAATAAATACGTTTTCAATTCTTGCTGCAGTATTTTATAAAGCGTGAAAAGAGTGCCAGAATTAGAGCGCAGAATAAGAAAAAACTTTGAAATATTAAAACACAACTCACAGTGAAGGGTTCAGTGCTGAGGTAATTGGTTAGTGCTCGGGCACCATAACCGGGCATAGTTCTCTTCAAATAAGAGGGAGTTACACGTACTGGAGAAGTTGTTACTCTGACGGGTGTCAAGGAACGTGAGTAGATACGAGTCACTGGTGACGAGTACAAATAGGATGGTGATGTATAGACATGGGTCGATGGTGTGTAAGACGAGATATATCTCGGCGAATAAGAGGAAACATACGGTGTATACGACGAATAATATGTCGATGGGATATAGGACGAAGTATATTTCATTGGTGTGGTGTAAGTGTAGGAGGATACACGTTCTGGCGACGTTACAACACGAGTGGATGTCGTACGAGTAATACGAACTGGTGATGGCGACCGTATAACGCGTGTTATCACGCGAGCTGGGGAAGTTACGATGCGAACAGGCGATGAAATCACACGAGTTCCACGAGTATAGCTTGATGTCGAGTATATGGGATAACTCGTTTTGTAAACCTACATATTGTATATTATGCAGTATTTTTAGTCAGACAAAATGTTTTAATATTATTTATTTAACTATTTGTCTATTAATATATTAATGTATGGATAATGATTTATGTAGCAGTATATATAAAAAAAATATTGTTATTTTAAAATTTAGTAAAAAGTAAGCCAAACGCATTGCAATAAAATCAACTTTTTAGATTTTTTTTAATTTGGTGTGTAAAAATCGGATCGATTTATCTGCAGGAGAGGTGTTTAAATAGTAGTCGGAGAATTTTTACTCTTTGAAAGATTTTTTTAGGGTTCCATATCCTATTGTTTTCCCTACAATCTCTGTCCTTGTATCTATGTATCTGTCAGAGCCCTCAGCTCTGGAAACGTAAAGTTGTATATATTATGACGTGTTCCGATAGTGACCTTATTTTTGAAGAGTATTACGAACCACTTAAAATTTACACAGAGTATTTTTTCCAATGTCTACTATAACAGCAGGTATTAAAAAAAATTAATAAAAATGAAAAGGTGTTTCCTAGAAGACGCGATGTTGTCAAAGTTGTTATTAATTTTAAAAAATAAAAGGGTGCACCATTGGAAATAAAATATAATTTGTCGTCATCAGCTATCCAAACCACCTGATTTGTTTTTGTTAAAAGCAGGAGGTAGACCTACTTTTGGCATTCTCAATTTTTGTGCTTTGAACTTGAATTATTTATTTAGTTTTGCGCAATATTACACCATTTTAAAATCAATACACATTTTCCAAATGCCACTATTTGTAGGCTTGCCAGGACCAGCATTGTCAACTAACAAAATTTTAACAAAAAATAATTGAGTTTAGAATGAATGGTTTTTAGGGGAATGACTTCCGAACTGGTTTACCAACAAGGCGTGAGACTAAAATAATCAGTTCTCGAATTGATTACGTAATGTAATGTAATACAATACAAAATCAAATAATTACGGAGGTAACTTACAATTTTAAAAAATTTTACTCAAATAACGACTTATATTTATAAAACATTCACTTTTAAACTATAAGAATTAGTTCAATTACTAATTACCAAGGCTCGTATTTTATGCAAATTGGCATTGAGTTGCATAGTTTTGTGCATATAATCGAAGTTTAAAGTGCATATTTGATTGTTTTAAATGCATGTGTAAAAAACTTTTATTACAAAAACAATTTTTAGTATTTTTATTACTTTTAAATTTCACTACACTAATCCATATGATATTCCATAAAAAACGACTTGGTTTTTATCTTCGAACTACATATTTCTTTGTGAACCCATTTTAAATTAATCAACAATCTTTGAAGATTGTCCTAAATGGACAAATTTATTATACTGAAGTAACTTATTAATATATGTAAATGTCTAATATCAGAAGTAAAAAATAAATATATTGAGATTTTAGGAAAGAGTTATGGTTACCAAATTTTTGAATGAGTGGAATAAGGTTTACACAATTTGGAAAGTCAAATGACACCTATGGAAATATCTGCTTTTAGAAACGCTTCCAGTCCAGTTGATGGGAAATAGAGCGGACTTACATGTGAAGGCAATTGATCAATTTCAAAACGATTCGTTTCAAAATATATATAAAGAAAATGTAAATAATGCAATAAAGTACAAAATAATTTTTACGCAATTAATAGAAATTGGATAAATTAACATTATCAAATTATTAGCATTTAAAATACCTTTTAACTATTAGTTCAAATAAAGATATAACGGTGACTACAAAACAAAGAACTTAGTTTGAGGTATCGATACAAAATGTTCAAAAGATATGAAATAAAATCTTATAGCACGTTTCACACAGCACGGCACAGTTTGAATCTACTTGCGAAGCATGAATAATAAGCCTTATTGTGTAAGGCGTTGTCGTTTTTTTCGGTACCGTGTAAACAAATTGCCTGTGACATTTTTTTAATAGAACAAATATTTCAGAGTTATTTAAATTTAATAAAAATTATTATATTTTATTTTTTAATCTTCGCTCTCTCATTCGTGCTTCACAATCCAATCATGTTTGAATAGCCATACAAAATTTTGAGAGCGAAGCACTTTGGTTTGAGACGATTCACTTTGAACCAGTGTTGCCAAAACGGCGGTTTTCACGCTAGATCTGGTGGTTTTTTGCTCTTAGAAGCGGGAACTTTTGAAAAAAAAAACACTTTTTTAGCTGTAAAACTTTTTAGTCAGCGGTTTTCTAGCGTTTTTAAGCTTTATAAATACGAAATTTTAAGCATGAAATATCCGGAATAAGTTATTGTTTGTTATAATGTAACCTGAACTCAGTAGTTTTAACCTCTTATATTGAATTAAATATGCGGCGTGGTTGTTTTATCGATGACGAAAGATTTACACCCCTGAAAGCAGTCTGGGTACAAGTGCTTTCAATTCACTACTTTTGACGACTATTTTAAATTTTAGGTGATATTGTCAACGAAACGTCTACATTTTTTATGTTGTATTTGATATATTAAGAAACGCCATTTGGAAATTATTGTTCTATTTTTTTGCGCAAAAAGTTTAGACTAGATAACCTAAAGTGTACTAGTGAATCTCTGGTTCTCTCTTGCTAGGGTAAAATTTTCAGTACAAAACAAAATTTCATGTTTTCTGTTGCACCAAACGATATCTTGAGATCAACTACAATATAGATTTTATTTCATATTTAACATATTTAATTAATAGATAAAATAGATTTTATTTCATATTTAACATATTTAAATAGACAGTGTTAACAACTGAAAAGAATTTGTAATTTTTCGAAAAACATCGAAAACTCAATTTGGATCCCTAAAAAGAGACGATCCCTTTTGTCATCTTGCGTCACATATGTATATCTACACAAGTTTGATTAAAATTTATATATTTGAAAGTTCTGGTTTGGTGTTTTAGTTTTTGTTAAGAACTAATATAATAAACAAATTTGTGTTTTATATATTTGTTTTGTGCGTTTATATATTTACCAATTGTTTCCACCACTTCATCATATTGCTTTGAAAGTAATCCATACACAATTTTAAGATATATGTATGTTGTGTGCTTCAGATTATATAGTTTATGTATTTACTTTATATAAAGGTACCCTAAGTAATTAATCAGGAACCTAGGCTTTATAGTGTTTAAAATTTCCCGCTAACAAAAATAAAATTTGTTGCCAAGTTGCAGTACCATTGAATTGGTAAAATTTCGTACTTTTACTACTTTTACTACCTTTTTATATTTTCATTTGAAAATTAGATATTTTTAAGGAAAAAAGCATCCTATATTTGAACCGAGGTACTACATCTCCAAAAAATCATATTAAAATTCATTCAGCATTTTTTGCCTGATCCGAACACAGACATAAAGTTATAGTTATATATAGTTATGTTTATAGATATAGCTAATGATTAAATCTGCTAAAAAAGTTGGTATATGGACAAAAATTTAGAAAAGAATTGAAAATTAACCCAAAATTAAGGGATTGGATAAATGAGTAAGTTGGTGTAAATATTAATGGCACTGCAAATTTTCAAGCTTAATTGCACACGCCACAATAAAGCAACATCATGCTTCGAAAAAATTCCATTTTTATTAAAATGTGCTAAAGTACAAAAGTATGAGCTTCTTAGCCTTTATATTTTTTATAGATTTATATTTTTATAATTATAGATTAAATTATCTAAAATTTTAACTACAGATGATCATGTAGTATGTATTTCAACTAATTTCATTTTAAAATTTGTCTTCAAACTTTATTTAGCGGTTTATGTCATCGTTTTTTTCGTACGAATTAGCGGTTTCTAGCGTTTTTTTAAGTATTAACTGGCGGGAATTGATTCAATAGTTTTGGCAATTTGAACTGATTTGAATCTACTTGCGAAGCATGAATAATTTGTCTCTTCTAAAATATTTAATGAACTATTTATTGTACTAACTCTCTTTGTTTCCATAAAAATGTAACCAAAGAACAAAATCAAATTAAAAGTGTTGTTTATACATACATATATAAATAAATAAGCAACCCTGCAGGAAATATCAATAGTGGAACTGTACTGACTTACTATTGTCACAGTCACCAGTACTAGTGACTTATAATACCCTAGACATTGCTATTTACTATAGACATTTGACATATGCTTGTCATTGAATATGCACTACTGACATTGGTACTATTGACTAGGTAGTTCTTTTGGGACCATATGTAGACATTGGAACTAGTGATTTATTAGTAAACTTTAGTAATTCCAGTCTAAACTTTTGATACTTTTTTGAAGTATATGTAATAAAATCACGTTATGGGATTAAGTTATGTGATGTTTAAAAGAGATTTGATAATAAATTATGAACGTTATTAGATTTTTTTCTCATCAAAGGCAAATATAAATATAAA
Organism: Phasia obesa; assembly: GCA_949628195.1. Classification (NCBI taxonomy): domain Eukaryota; kingdom Metazoa; phylum Arthropoda; class Insecta; order Diptera; family Tachinidae; genus Phasia; species Phasia obesa. Next base: position 114,023,003 of record OX451215.1, on the reverse strand, counting down.
TGTAGAGGCCTTGTTGACAATGTCGCCAAAGAGTCACCACAATAGTTGACAAAAGTGGTGACTTGGAGACACTTGTCCCCAGGTATGCTTCAGGGAAATAACTAAAATACAACAAATTGATAAATAAACACAAACAAAAGTATACCAAGTAGTAAAAAGACAAAATCGTGCAATAAATTTTAAAATACAAACTAAACGAAGCACGTATGTATGCGTCGTGTAAACGGTATTATTCGCAATCATGATCCAGAGAGCGATGCAAGTGCTTTGTTTTGTCGTGGAAAAATGGTATTACGATACTTTTTATTCGATATCGCATGTGGTCTACTGTTTTAAAATAATGCTAAAAAAAGATTCTAAAATGATAAAAAATAATGCTAAAGTCTAAAATTTATATTTTTAATGAATTTATTCCTTATAAAATTGATTAAAAGACAATATGTTGTTAAAAGGGCCCTAAAAAGCTGAACAAAGGATGTGGGGACATATTTATGAATAAGTCTTAAACTAAAATGTTTTCAGGATTTAGCTATAAAAACTTTTTTGTTATAAAAGGACAAATATTTTGTTCATACCCACAATGAATTACCTTAAAACTGTACTTTGAGTGGCTCTTGTTCATTTCTCAAGGCTTTTAATTTCCCATACTCATCATCATGTGATAGAAAATTTAACGCTGATTTTATTTAATATGTGAATAATTTTATTTTTATTTCTTCCTTTTTGTGGCTTTATGAACAAAAACTGACTCAGTGCTACAAATTATAAAATATTTTTAATACTTGAACCTTAGAAAGTACGCAATTGGATTATTTACGTGTTGTAAGTGTTAGTAAAGCAGTTCGATAGTAACCAATAAAAATTTGCATGAACAAGCTCATCTAATGGGTGACCTCATTAGCAAGTGGCCATAAGCAAACACAAACTAGCTTACTGAACACTTCTCAAACCATACTATTTGTGAGCAAACCTCTGTTCGTATCATAAACGCTAAGATCTGATCGAGTAAATTTTACTCAGTAAAACGAACTTGCTATACCAGTGAGCGCCGTGTTTACTCGTCTCATGTGCAAAACAGTGTGCTATTTTGATTAATAGTTGTTTAGAACTTTAGAATAAGGTTTAGTGCTTTTTATTTGCACTAGTGGTTTTTGCATTTCTTAAGAAATAAATAATTTAAAGTAAACGTAAGTAATGTTGTTAAAAAATTCTGTGTTTTTTGTTAGTACCCTCGTGTTCGTGTTTCACTCAAAGCATAAATCTGCTTGAACTCTCACAAATTCCTTGTTATTATGTTCAACATTTATACATACACATTTTCAAATTTGCCTATGGAAACTCTGCAGGCTCATCGAATTTAGCTCGCTGTTCTGAATGTTTATTGTTATCCACTCATCGTTACTCGTATGCTTTGAACAGACATGAATTCAATGAAATATTATCTCATGCACTTCGTTTTTTGTGATGAAGAGCTTTAGTAACTAAACATATTTTACTGATTTATCAAATAAATCTTAAAAAAGTATTCGATTACTCGATTGGTTTTTTATATTCCTTTTGGAAAATTTATTTATTTTGCATTTAGTGGACCAAAAGTAACCGGGATATAAAATAACTATTAGCATAGTAGCATACTCGAATATACTTGGAATAATTGGAAAGTCAAAATTTGTACCAATTCCTTATAATCGACCAACAATTGTGGTAGATTTTTAAATAAGGCCGAAGTGATCGAATGATTTTTCTAAAATTAAAAAATTTCAAAAAATACTAATACTTAAATGAAAAATGCTAAAAATAATTCTAAAAGCTCAATGACAAAGTTGCTGCTTAATTAAAAAAAAAGTTACGGGTGCAAAAATGACAAAATTTGCGCACTGATACACACTTTAAAAAAATATGTATCAGAGAGAAAAGTGTGAGCAATAGAAACATGTTGAGTATCACAGAGACTCAAAACATTTTTCGTTTTTTTTATTTTTTTTTTCAAACCCCAAACATTGCAATGTTGCTAACGGTTCTGTATAAAGATTATTTGGACTATTTAAAATAAAATAATATAGTCGTTCATTCATACATATGTACATATGTATGTATGTATGTATGTACGTACAATATTTTAAATTACAAAATGCTTTTTAATATACTTAAGTGTTTTACGAAACTACATTTAGTAAATATTTAAACAAATTTTTAATTAGGAATTTAAAATAGTTAGATATGTAGGTGCTTTGTGCCAGCAGAACTCAGTCATTTCTGAACCGATTTTGTCCATTATTAAAAAGTGAATGCTTAGAGATTGGATTCATTTAAAAAAGGTACATAATTTTAAAACTTAAAGGGTGCCCCATACAACATACATGTTTTTTCTTTATTATGAACCGCAAAGGGCACCAAATTTAAATTTTAAAAGTGCGTATCACTATAGCTCCTAATAACAAAAAATAACACAAAGCTAAACTTAACAATTAAAGGGTGTCCCTATAAGTTTAGTTATTTGACATATATTGCCCAATTTTTGAACCGTTACAGACAAACTATTACAAATAGGAGAGAATGTCCATTACTATGTCCTCTTTAATAACAAGTGAAATATTTAAAATTAGAAATTAAAGAGTGTTTCAATAATTGATGTACATACATACATGGAAAAAAATTTCAACCGTTATAGACAAACGGTTGAAATTTACAAAAAACCTGCACTGCTTAGTTCGCTACAACAAAAAGTATAAAATATTAATTTGGAAAATGAAGGGTGTCCCAAGAGTTGATGTATTATATGGCCAAACTTTTAAACAGTTATAGACAAACATATTAAATTTACAAAGAACCTATATTGCTAAATCCACTATAACAACAATTATAAAATTTCAACTTGAAAATTAAAGGGTATCCCAATAATTGCTGCGATTTGACCTATATGACAGTATCTTTGGATCCATTATCTATCACTATCATTTAAAATTTAGCCCGTAAATTGTGTTTTTTCACAGCTTTTTCTCTACTTTCTCTTGGAAATGAGAAAAAAGTATCCTATATTGGAATCAGGATGTTAACGTACCTTCTCACAAAATTTTGTTAAAATCCATCTAGAAGTTTTTACGTGATGCGAACACAAATGAAAAGCAGACAGACAGGCGGAGATGAGTAACGATTTTATTATATCTATAGATATATTTAAAATATAAATTAATGAGTGTCTCAATAGTTGATGTAATTTGACCTATAAGGCCTTAAAATTTACACAGAACGTATATTACTATGTCCGCTATAGCAATAAGTATAAAGTTGTAAACTAAAGGGTATCCATATAGTTAATATTTAATCTATATGACCTTATCTTTTAAACCTTTTTATATGCTCAGTAATATTATACCTATACGAGTAGCATACTGGCATCTGTCTCTTTCTAGTTCTCTACTCTATGAATATATTCTGTATGTTTGTACTTTTTCCACAATAAATACATAAGTATGTATGTATGTACAAAGTTCACAAAGTATAGGACCATGTTTTTATAGAGACCGCTGTATTCTTGTTTTTGCTTACAATATAAATTATTACTATATTTGAAACTGGTATAAGGCTTAGCTCATTCTATTGTAATTAGCCAGAAACACGATAATAATTTTTCACTTTGTATGGGTGGTCCACTGTCCCAATTAATTTTGGTAGACTATGCGCATTACCATAGGAGTTGCTCGTGTAAAGCTTCAAGGCTCTATCTAATGTAGTTTGCTAGGATCACGATAAAAATTTTTCACTTTGTATTGGAGCTACTACGCCCACTATTCCAATTCAGCCTGTGTTTAGCTTGACTATGTATGTAATATGGGGGTTACTGGTGCAAAATTCCAAGGTGATACCTAATTCAGTTCTTTAGATACAGGAAAAAATTTGTTCACTTTGTATGGGAGGTGCCACGCCCACGTCGAATGTCAAAAAAATAACAAACTGTGATAATTTCAGAAAGATCGGTGCACTGGTGTAGAGTGCTATAGCTTTCCGACAAACAAATGTGCTTTATATATAGAGTCTAGCTATACCCAGTGCGATCCGCTACACCCTTCAAAAAAATACAATAAACACTTGGAAGAAAGTATGGCCTACCTCTTACTCGAAAACGCACGCTATTCTCACATCAAAAATGTTTTAGTTTATATGCAGTAAATTTTAACTTTTTATGGGGGGTACCACTATCCTAATCCTGTCTGTGTTTTGCTAGACTATGCACATTATTATTAGGGTTACTTGTGTAAAGTTTCAAGACTCTATCTATTGTAGTTCCCTAGGTACACGATAATAAATTTTCACTTAATATGGGAGGTAATAATAATAATTTTTCACATTATATAGGAGGTACTACGCCGACTACCCCAATCCAGTTTATATATTGGTAGACTATGCGCATTAGCATAGGGGCTACTCGTGCGAAGCCTCCAGGCTCAATCTATTGCAGTTTTCTAGGTACACGATAATAATTTCTCACTATGTATAGAAGGTACCACACCCACCATTCTAACTCAGTGTTTCTCTAAACAATGTATCTTCGTATATCTGATGCAAAATTTCCAGACGCTACCTATTGCAGTTCTCTAGATACAGGATAATAATTTCTTACCTTGTATAGGGGGTACTGTGATCACAGTCCCAATCCAGTCTATGTTTTTATAGAGTATATGGGTATGCAGGTTTTTTGTACCTACTTTTAAGATCATATCTATTATAGTACTCTATGTACACGATAATAATTTTTCACTTTATATGGGAGGTACCACGCCGACTGTCTTAATTCATTCTGTAATTTTGTACATTATACGAAATTGCACAGGGATTACTCACGCTATCTATTATAGTTCGCCAGGAACACGTTAATAATTTTTCACTTTGTATGGGAGGTACCACGCCCACTATTCCAATTCAGTCTGTGTTTATCTTGACTATGTACGTTAATATGGGGGTTACCGGTGCGAAATTCCAAGGTGCTGGCTATTGTAGTTCTCTAGATATACGATAATAATTTTTCATTTTGTATGGGATGTACCACGCCCACTATTCCAATCCACTCTATCTTTCTCCAAACTATGCATGTTAATATAGAGGTTCCTATCGCAAAATTTTATGGCGCTACCTATTACAGTTACCAAGATATACGATGATAAATATTTACTTTGTATCGGAGGTACCACGCCCACAATTCAAATTCAGTCTGTGTTTCGGTAAACTATTAACGTTAATATAGAGGTTATGGGTGCGAAATTTCAAGACGTTACCTATTACTGTTACCAAGATATACGATGATAAATATTTACTTTGTATAGAGGTGCCACGCCCACGTCGAATATCAAAAAATAAGTACCCTATTTTACCATCCGTATATCCAATAACAAACTGTGAAAATTTCAGAAAGATCGATTCACTGGTGTATGCAGCTATAGCATTCCTACAAACAAACACATTTTGTGCTTTATATATGTATCTGTGGCAATATGGAAAAAGTGCTTAAGTCTGATTAAGTCTTTAAAATCAATTTAAAAAAAAAATAACTTATCTTTAAAGTTTACCTATGGGAGTCAAACGTATGATTTAAAAAAAATATCTTATATCTACCAAAACTACGCAGGCGTTGCAATTAAAAAGTTGTGAAAGAAGTTTTTATGAGATCGAATAATAGCTTCTAGTTTCTTAAGATTTTTTTCAAATGCGATTCGACATTGAAAAAAGATAAGCAGAAAGTTTTTTTGCTATAACTTCCTGAAAAATTTTACTAAATAGTTGAATATTTGCACATGGGTAGTTTGAAGTACGGAGATTTCAAAGGTGCCAGTAACTAAATAAATAAATATATATATATATATATATATATATATATATATATATATATATATATATATATATATATATATATATATATATATATATACCGACCCCCATCCTCAAATGTAAATGCTTTTGTTAATGAGATCGACGGAGTAATAAACAAAATTAAAAGTAAACAAGAGACTGTAATTATCGGAGATATTAATATTGATATATTAAAAAATAATTTAACAACAAAATATCTTGATATGATGATGTCAAACGGGTTAGAGAGCGTAATCAATGAGAGCACACGAGTGGATGCAAGACTAAATACACGTACATGTATTGATCATTGTTTTGTAAAAGATAATAAAAACAAATCAACTGGTTATTCTGCAATAGCAACAACAGCGATAGCTGACCATTACAGTGTTCTCTGTTTTGTACAAAACGAAGAAAAAGACAATAATAACATACAAAACCAGAGCTCGCCAATCGATTTATTGAGTCCCCAGGGAGCCACAAACGTTTTCTGCAATAATTATATCATCAATAACAAAAAAGTTGAAACAAACTGGTTAAACTTAATAAGTGGTATAGATAATGTAAATAAGTGTAAGACATCTTTAACAAAAAATTTTGCGACATATACGATATATCACTGAAAAAACAAGAAAATCAAATCAGTGGATAAACAGTGAACTCATAGCATGTTGTGTAAAACGGGATCAACTTTATAAAAAGTGGATTAATAATAAAAATAACAGAATCTATGAATAAGAATATAAAAGATTCAGAAATATGCTAAACAAAAAAATTAAATATGCTAAAAATAATTATTACAGAAAAAAAATTATTGAAAATAGAAATAATATTAGAATAACTTGGTAACTTATAAATGAAATTAATGGTAAAACAGTAACAAACCTAGATGCAGTTATAATTAATAATTTTAAAAACAAAAACCTACACGTTATTTTGGACAATTTTGCTAAGAACCTAAAAGAAAATGTGCAAATGATACTACACACATGTGACAAAATAACACTAAATTACATTAAACCAACTCTTACAAATTCTATATTTATGGAAAATACAAACGAAATTGAAATATACAATATTATAAAGACTTTAAATATTAAAAAAAAAGTGCTGGTATAGATGGTATAAGAGCAAAGGATATAAAAAAATAATGCACAGACATTAACACCAATAGTAACAAGTATAATCAATAAATCTTTAGAAAACGGCTGTGTTCCCGAACAGTTAAAAACTTTAATTGTTAGACCTGTATATAAATCCGGCTCCAAAAATGATTACAATAACTATAGACCAATTTCAATATTGCCTGTAATAGAAAAAATTATGGAAGAAGTAATGGTAAGAAGACTTACAGAATTTATAGAGAAGTTAAAAATAATCAACAATAACCAATACGGCTTTCAAAGGAACAAAAGTATAAACAAATTGCTTCGCAACTTTATTAACTCATGTCTAACAGAAAACTCACACTGTCTAGTTTTGTTCGTTGACTTTAGCAAAGCTTTCGATACTCTGTCTCACAATAAACTATTAGAAAAGTTAGAAAGAATTGGAGTACGAGGTGATTGTTTACTATTCTTTAGAATGCAGAAAATTTAGAGTAAAACTTAATAATAACATCAGCGAAGTAAATATAACACCCGGTGTCCTTCAACGTTCAAAACTTGGACCTCTTCTTAATTTGATATATGCGAATGATCTTATCAATATACTCAAAAATAGTAATGTCTTAGCATATGCAGATGATACTGCATATGCTGTATCATCTGTAAATGACAAAAATGTTGCATTGGCAACAAAAACAATGTAAAATGAGCTGAAGATGGCTATCAAATGGTGCCATGATAATGGATTAATAATCAATGCAAATAAAACAAAAGTCATGCACATTAAATCACTTCACTTTCGATTTCATCCTATAAACCTAAAATTTCATACCATCGACTGTGTTCATAATGAAACAAATATAAGAGATGTAATACCGCAATAGAATTGGTCAACACATAAAAATATCTAGGGGTTTATGTCGATCACAATTTTACTTGGCACTTTCACATTGAACATGTACAAAAACAGCTTCGTAAATCTTCAATTATGCTCTATCACCTAAGCAACTTCACCACTTACAGTGTATTCAGACAGGCGTACTTTTCGCTTTGTGAATCTTATTTAAGACATGGGATTACTGCTTGGGGAACTTCTACATTCTGTAGTTCTCTTCAGAACACTCAAAATAGGGTTCTAAAAATACTGTAGAAAAATTTATACAAATCTACACAATACAACAAGACATATTAACACCATGGCTAACCAAAACATTAATAACAGCAACGAAACGAAACAGCACAACGATAAACAACAATCGCATTAATCCTATCAATAACTACCAGAATACATACTCAATTGAAAATAATAGCGAACTAAATATACATTCAACAACACAATATCATCCAACTCAATAAATACCCAAACTATAAACAACATTGCCCTAACCGGCTATAATCTTCATAAAAATCATCTCAATAACATTACAACACAACAGAATGTACTAAATATTGAAAGCATATATAAAATCACAATTGTAAACAATTTCCATAATGAGAGCAGGTATTTGGTGTCAATAGACTACAATTACAACCAGATAAATTCAAAAACAACTACGAGACAGCCAGACTAGGAGTAAAATTGCCAAAGTTTCAACATACCAAAAAACATTTTAAATATTAAGAATAAATATAAAAGAAATAACGAGTTTGAAAGCTGCAAAAAAAATTTTATACCTATCAGCTACAGGTCGTCATTAAAGGCGTAGATGCATACATTGATCCAGCTGAAATAAGAGCTGGACTTCAAAAAGCGGGTTTTGAAATAAAAAGTGTAGATAATCTCCGAAATCGAAAACGTGTCCCCCAACCGCTATTTCGAGTTGAACTGGAACCTGGCGATTTAAGATTAAAAAAAAAACGAAACGCACCCTATATACAATCTAAGGTATTTGTTACACCGCAAAATCACAGTAGAGGAACCACATAAACGATCAGGACCCGTCCAGTGTCTAAACTGTCAAGAATATGTTCATACTAGGGCTTACTGTAAGCTGCGTTCTGTTTGGGTTGTGTGTGGTGAGCTGCATTGTTCCGCTCAATGCGATAAGTGAAGGTGCGGTGGAAACCACACTGCCAACTACAGAGGATGCTCTGTTTATTCTGTTGTAAGGAAGACGTCTCAAAAACCCAATTATCCCCATAAGCAAAAACAATATCGACCAAACCAACCCTCAGCTAGGTCAACCAACCACCCAACATATTTCATATGCTGATATGCCAAAAAACAACCAAGTTTATAAAGCGCCATCGTCAGTTAACCCGAACCAACTTTTGCACCCGGAACCTAAGGACCAAACACCTTCGGTTAACTATAGTCGTCTGGAAGGAACCATTAAGACATTAGTACAGTCGTTAAACACTTTTATGAGCTCTATGGGTAATATGATGCAAGAAATATTAAAAATGCAATCTATGATATTGCAGGCAGTACTTAGCAAACCATGAACTGTTTAAAGATATGTTTCTGGAACGCAAACGGCTTACGCCAACATAAAAATGAACTCGAATACTTCCTTAAGAACCAACAAATTGATGTCATGCTGATTGCAGAAACACATTTAACAAGAAATAGCTTTTTTAAAATCAATGGCTATATTTTATATGACACCAAAGACCCCCGTGGCAGAGCATGTGGTGGTTCAACAATACTTATAAAAATACTTATAAAGGCCCGCATCAAACATTATTTACTATGTGATTTTTGTGAGGATTACCTTCAAGCAACAAATATCTGACTTGAAGAATTTCATCAAAACTTAGTTATTTCTTCAATTTATTCACCTCCTAGATTTCAAGTATCAGAGAGTCAGTATAGCGACTTCTTCAAATCACTAGGTCCCTGTTTCATAACATCAGGCGACTACAACGCTAAACATACATTTTGGGGATCACGACTAATAACACCAAAAGGTCGTGTTTTGTTTGACACAATTTCAAAAATGCGTCTCAATGTGATCTCGAGTGGACAACCCACCTATTGGCCTACTGATCGATAAAAAATACCGGATGTTATTGATTTTGGCGTGTTTAAGGGTATTGCAAGAGAAATTATTAAAGCTGAAATATCACTGGAATTATCCTCACATCATTCACCCACTATTGTCTATATATGGAATCAACAAAATATCGTATCACCAACAACCAGGACAAGCATAAATTGGCTGAAATATAGAAAATATCTCAGTACGCATTGCTCGGAAAACATCCCGCTAAGAGCACCAGAAGACATAGAGCAGTGTATAATTGATTTTGATCGAAACATCAAATTAGCTGCCCAAAATGCAACTGTAACCCGGAAAATAGACAGATGCAATTACATTTATTCTGCAGAAGTCGACCGGCTCTTGACTGAAAAAAGAAAAATTCGTAGAGAGTGGCAATTATATAGATCTCCTCAACTTAAAACTAGACTTAAAGATTGCACGAAGCGGCTAAGAGACCTACTAGAATCTCAAAGGGTAGCATCTCTGAAAAATTACCTGGAAGATCTGGACCCAACCCCACAATCAAGAGACAGTCGTACGTAAGCCTCCATTGCGAACTTCTTGTGGAGGCTGGGCAAGAAATGATACCGAAAAAGATAATGTGTTTGTTGATCATTTAAAAAACGTGTTTACTCTAATTGTCTCGAGCTTCGAGATATTGAAAAGGCAATAACTGATTTAAACACTAAGAAAGCTCCTGGCATTGATAAAATCAGAAACAAGATGTTATTTGAATTGCCCCGTATAGCCCATTTTACGTCTCGAGTACTTTCCTACAAAGTGGAAAATTTCTTTGATTACTATGATACCTAAGCCTGGAAAAGACAACACCAAGGTTGAATCATACAGACCTATAAACGTTATTATCAAATATATCAAAGCTGTTTGAAAAAATATTAATAATTAAGTTGAACCCAATTCTGAGCGCCAAAGGATGTATTCCGAACCATCAATAGGGCTTCAGGAAACAACATAGTACGATCCAACAAACACACAGATTAGTAAATGTAATTAAAAAGACCTTTGAAGAAAAAAAATACTGTTCTGCACTTTTTATCGATGTTTCTCAAGCATTTGACAAGGTATGGCACGAAGGCCTTATATACAAGTTAAAGCTGAATTTGCCCAAAAACTTCTATATGCTCATAAAAAATTATTTAACTGATCGAAAGTTCATACTAAAAGAAGGAGATTTCTTAAGCTCGCCTCAGCTTATTAAAGCCGGAGTTCCACAGGGTAGTATTTTGGGACCCATTTTATACTTGCTGTACACATCCGATATGCCAATTAGCAATCAAGTGCACACATCAACATTTGCTGATGACACAGCTTTTTTAAGTATTCATGAAAGCGAGCAAGTAGCATCACAAGATATACAAGATCACGTACTCAAATTGGAAAAATGGTTGAAGAAATGGAGAATTAAGGTGAATGAACAGAAATGCACTCATATAACTTTCACACTGCGTAGGGACTCATGCCCCCCTATTCGCATAAATAATCAAATAATACTCCAGCTTTCAGACGTCAAATACCTCGGTATACATCTTGACCGGCGCCTTACTTGGAAAAGCCACATAGAATCCAAGTTGACACAAATGAAATTAAAAGCAGTCCCACTTATTGGCAGAAACTCTATCCTCAGCTAAGATTGCAAATTACTACTCTACAAGTCGATACTTAAACCAATTTGGTGCTATGGGATTCAATTATGGGGCACTGCCTCAGCTAGCAATGTTGAAAAAATTCAAAGGCGTCAAAATAAGATTCTTCGAATGATCACAGTTGCTCCCTGGTATATCAAAAACTGTAATATTCACAAAGATCTAAACGTGCCAACAGTTAAAACAGAAATAGCGAAACATGCGGTAACGTATTTGAACAAGCTTGAAACTCATCCAAATCCACTGGCGCGTAACATTCTTAATGCTCATGGTTACATTAGACTAAAAAGAAGATATACTGCTTTTCTTGGCCGTACATTAGAGGGATGACCCGCAAATGATTTCAAAATCCGTGAAACAAACATTTTTTTTGCCTTGCACTGGCTGGACTTAAAAAGTATATTTTATTTTAGACTTAAGATATGAGTAATTATTGTTAGTTCAAACATATTGAAGATACAATAAATAAATATGAAAAAAAAAAATAAGTTCGCAATGAAATAATTAATTTTTTGATCTTATTAAATATGTTTATTATAAATTATGAATGTACATATATCTCAATTGTCACATCTAGTTTATTTAATATTTTCAACCTGAAAACAAGCCGTGAGTTCTTAATCACATAATTAACTTTTGTAAATGAAATAAATATATAATAAATATAATAATAATAATAATAATAATAATATTAATAATAATAATAATAATAATTAATATGAATTTATTGAATTTTTAACTATTTCTTTGATGTCATCTATATCACTGTCCATCCATCCATAAATAAACAGAAACCATCTTTTTAACTTCTCTTTAAAATATAATTTGTTAAAAATAACGTTTGATGCTTGAGTTTTCCCCCATTTTCTGCGTTAAATTTGACGTTTTAGTAAAGTGTTGCAAAGTTTTTTTTTTCATAAGTTGATCCCTTTTTATGCAATAAATCTCTTTGTATTATACGAATGTCGTATACAGTACCAAATGCCTTTCGATACGGTTACGCGGTAGGGGCCCAAAACTGCGTTTTTATTAAAATATATAAATTTAAATTACGTAACAGCTTTTTTCCCTCAAGAATTTTTAAAATCTTGTGATTTTAAAACGATTAGCTAAGTGAACTTGTTTTAAAATCACTTGCTTATTTTTGAGAGATCTTTGTTGTCATTTTTATAATAAATTGCTTGAATAAACAATTTGAAGAAACCTTAGTTAATTTTTGTATTAATTAATTATTTTTTTTGTAGAAAAATATATGACAATTAAAAATCTTTTAAACTATTAGCAGATTAAGTGTTTAGAAATTAAAGCAACGCTTTCCAAACTTACAAAATGTTGTGTGCCACAAAATAATTTTTTACATGCCCATTTTTGAACTGTATTTTTTAATCCATTTAAGACAACAATGAAGTTCTAGGCCCTTCCATTTGTTTCAACTTAAGGTATATTTTCCGTGGTTTTACAAATTTTAAATCAGACAAAAAATATAAATTATGTGGTCTACCGAATAATTATTATTTTTTTTTTCAAACCAAGTCCTTAAAACTTTCGCAAATCACTAGATATAATATTTATTTTTGTTGCAAAATTTCCAGCGATAAAGAAAGGTAAAAGGGTTTTTTAATTATTACTGAGGTAGGATTAATAGTTAACATGGCTGTAGGGTAAGTCCCTACTCATGTACTATGTTTTATAAAATCTAGTTTTTAAGTTTTCAATTATTAAAATGGCTTTTTCAAAAATGTAAAATTCTGGGGTTTAATCACCGCATTCGATATCGAGTAACAAATTCGATACGAGTCGAGTAAGCTAATTATGCCATTCGACATGTATTGAATCGTTATTTTTATTAAATTGTAATAGATTAATAATAAGTCAACAAGTGAACAAGAAAAAACGGGTTTAAAACATATCCTTTCGAATGAAATTAGGATACTTTTTATTTGATATCGAATGCCATGATACCAAAATGAAAAATTGCGAGAGATTTTACTCGATATCGAATGCCCTGATTGTTATATAAAAATAGTTTTAACTTGAATAAACGCATTTAAAAATATAATTCAATTATAAAATAGTTTATAGAATTAAATCATCCTATAATTGGCGATGCTACATTGAACATTTAAATTTGTATCAAACAATATACTTTCAACATAAATTAACAAATAAATATCAATTTAGTTCTGTTTTTGGCGTTGATAAGTGCGGACGCGATTTTTTTTAAGCTCTCGCATTAACAAAAAACAAAACATACATTGTGTGAACAATTTAAAACAAAAACAAAAAACAAACCTGTTATAATACAACAACAAAGTTGTTTGTAAAATATTTTTTTTTCTTTTTTTTCCCCTTTTCTTTATTTTGTACAACGGCATATTGAATTGCTACTTTTAAAATAAAATAAAAACAATAAAGGCTAATGAGCCTGTTTAATTTAAGCAACAAAAATGTTGACAATGTTGCAATAAATAAAAACAAAAAAACTAGTGACTATTTGTGTATAAATGCCACGCCAGTATTACGTGCACAATCTTGTTCTTCACTTTTACTAAGCGATGACAATAAAATAAATACAAACAAATCGCCTTCTGAACACAGTGTTGCCAAAGATAATATGGATAGTGTAGAAAAACCCAAGACGCAAGTGGGAATGGACAGATACATAACTGTATTGAAAAGAGGTCGAAGTCCTAAATCTTCGCAGATTGCACCAATGGCTAAAGTACAAAAAGACAAGGACTCTACCGGAATAAATTCCCATAATCGCTTTGCTATCTTGGATAGTGAAACGAGTGTACATAAAACGGCAATTAAGTCGTTCAAACCACCTCCAGTTTATTTAAGGGAGAAAAATTCAAACGATTTAATAAAAAATTTAATTACAATTATTGGCGAGAACTCATTTTATGTAATTCCCATAAAGCGCGGTAACATTGATGAGACAAAAATACAATTTATTGATGAAAGTAGTTATCGTAAAGCAGTAAGCGAGTTTGAGAACTGCAAAAAGAAGTTTTATACCTATCAGCTGAAGAGTAGCAAAGGTCTACAGGTAGTCATTAAAGGTTTAGATTCATATGTTGATCCAACTGAAATAAGAGCCGGACTCCAAAAAGCGGGTTTTAAAATAAAAAGTGTAGATAATCTCCGTAATCGGGAACGTGTCCCCCAACCACTATTTCGCGTTGAACTGGAACCTGGAGATATCAGATTGAAGAAGAACGAAATGCACCCCATTTACAATCTGAAATACCTGTTACACCGTAAAATAACTGTAGAGGAGCCGCATAAGCGTCCAGGACCTGTCCAGTGTCTAAATTGTCAAGAATATGGTCATACTAGGGCTTATTGTAAGTTGCCTCCGGTTTGCGTTGTATGTGGCGAGCTACATTATTCCGCCCAATGCGACAAAGCAAGGGATGATTCGAAAGTAAAAAAATGTAGCAATTGCGGTGGAAACCACACTGCTAACTACAGAGGCTGTCCAGTTTTTTCCATGGTAAGGAAAACCACTCAAAAACTAAATACTCCTGCTAAGCACCAACAATATCGAGCAAATGCTCATTATCCTCAGTTAGCCCAACCAACAACACAACATGTTTCATACGCTGATATGTTAAAAACCAATCATACTGAAGTACATAAAGCGACACCGACAACTAACTCTACTCCTAATTTGCAATCGCATCCTAAAGAACAAGCACCATCTGGTAATTTTAATCGTCTCGAAGCAAGCATCGAGACGTTAGTGCATTCGATAAACAGTTTTATGAGCTCTATGAGCAGCATGATGCAAGAAATGGTACGCATGCAATCTACTATGTTGCAGGCGTTACTTAACAAACCATGAACTGTTTAAAAATATGTTTCTGGAACGCAAACGGCTTGCGCCAACACAAAAATGAACTCGAGTACTTCCTTAAGAAGGAACAAATTGATGTCATGCTGGTTGCAGAGACTCACTTAACAACAAATAGCTTTTTTAAAATAAATGGCTATATCTTATATGACACCAAAGACCCCCGTGGCAGAGCATGTGGTGGTTCAGCAATACTAATAAAGGCTCGAATCAAACATTATTTACTGTGTGATTTTTGTGAAGATTACCTACAAGCAACAAACATCTGTATTGAAGAATTTCATCAAAACTTAGTTATTTCTTCGATTTATTCACCTCCTAGGTTTCAAATATCAGAGAGTCAATACAGCGATTTCTTCAAATCACTAGGTCCCTGTTTCATAGCATTAGGCGACTACAACGCTAAACATACGTTTTGGGGATCACGCCTAATAACTCCAAAAGGTCGTGTTTTGTTTGACACAATTTCAAAAATGCGTCCGAATGTGATATCGAGTGGACAACTCACCTATTGGCCTACTGATCGACAATAAATACCGGATGTTATTGATTTTGGCGTGTTTAAGGGTATTCCAAGAGAAACGATTAAAGCTGAAGCGTCACTTGAATTATCCTCAGATCATTCACCCACTATCGTCTATATATGGGACAAACAAAACATCATATCACCAATGACTACCACAAGCATTAATTGGTTGAAATATAGAAAGTATCTTAGTACTCATTGTTCGGAAAACATCCCGCTAAGAACACCTGAAGACGTAGAGCGGAGTGTTATTGATTTTGACCAAAACCTGAAATCAGCTGCCCAACATTCAACAATAACCCGACAATTAGCTAGATACAATCAAATTTATTCTGCAGATATCGAACGGCTCTTGGCTGAAAAAAGAAAAATTCGTAGAGAATGGCAATCACAGAGATCTCCTCAACTCAAAAGCAGACTTAAAGAATGCACGAACCGGCTAAGAGACATGCTGGAATCTCGAAGAGTAGCATCCCTGAAAAACTATTTGGGAGACCTTGACGTAACTCCTCAATCAGATTATTCGTTATGGCGTGCTTGTAGAAACCTTAAAAGGCCAGTCTTACGTAAGCCTCCCTTGCGAATTTCAGCTGGAGGCTGGGCAAGGAGTGATACCGAAAAAGGAAATTTATTTGCTGAACATTTGAAAAAGGTTTTTACCCCAAATATATCGACTGATATAGTTGAGGTGCCAGTTCTCGAGGCTAGTGCTGCAGTACAAATAAGATTTGAATTTGGTGATCTAGAAAAGGCAATAATGGATTTGACACCAAAAAAGCCCTGGCGTTGATAAAACCAGTAACAAGATGTTAATTGAGTTGCCCCGTGTAGCTCGCAGAATCGTTCTTTTTATTTTTAATGCCATTTTACGTTTTGAGTACTTTCCCACAGATTGGAAGGTGTCCTTGGTTACCATGATTCCTAAACCAGGAAAAGACCACACAAAAATTGAATCATACAGACCTATAAGCCTTTTGTCAAATATGTCAAAGCTGTTTGAGAGGATGTTAATAACTAAGCTTAACCCTATTCTAAGCGACAAAGGGTGTATTCCAAACCATCAATTCGGCTTCAGGAAAAAACATAGTACGATCGAACAAACTCACAGGTTAGTCAATGTTGTTAAGAAGACATTTGAAGAGAGAAAATACTGCTCTGCGCTTTTTATCGACGTTTCTCAAGCATTCGATAAGGTATGGCATGAAGGCCTAATATATAAGCTAAAACTGAATTTGCCCGTAAACCTATATAAGCTGTTAGATAGTTATTTAACCGAACGAAAATTTATTGTGAAAGAAGGAGATTTTTTGAGCTCACCCCAGCCAATCGAAGCCGGAGTTCCCCAAGGTAGTATATTGGGGCCCTTTTTATACTTATTGTATACTTCAGACATGCCAACTAGTAACCGAGTTCACACATCTACATTTGTTGACGACACAGCGTTTTTGAGCATTCACGAAAGACCCGAAGTAGCATCACGATATTTACAAGACCACATATCCAATTTAGAAAAATGGTTGAAGAAATGGAGAATAAAAGTGAATGAACAAAAATGTACTCACATAACTTTCATACTGCCCAGAAAATCTTGCCCCCCTATTCGGATAAATAACCAAACGATACCTCAGCTTTCAGATGTCAAATATCTCGGCATACATCTTGACCGGCGCCTTACATGGAAACGGCACATAGAAACAAAGTTAACGCAAATGAAGTTGAAAGCAGTCCAACTAAACTGGCTAATTGGCAGAAATTCTACTCTAGCTTTAGACTGCAAACTTTTGTTATACAAGTCAATTCTAAAACCAATATGGTGTTATGGCATTCAATTATGGGGCACTGCCTCAGCTACCAATGTAGAAAAAATTCAAAGGCGCCAAAATAAGATTCTACGTATTATTACATCTGCTCCCTGGTATATAAAAAATTCGAACATCCATAAAGATCTAAACGTGCCATCAGTTAAGGCAGAAATAGCGAAACTTGCCATAAGGTATTTAAAGAAGCTTGAAACTCATCCGAATCCACTGGCCCGTAACATACTAACTGAACCTGGTTACATTCGACTAAGAAGGAGGGACACTGCTTCTCTCATCCGTACATCAGAGGGATAACCCACAAATTACAGTAACCGTGAAACATACATTTTTTTTGTCCAGCACTGGTTGGACTTATCAAGTATATTTTTAGACTTAAGATATGAGTAATTATTGATAGTTCAATTATATTGAAGATACAATAAATAAAAAAATGCGAAACAAAAAAAAAATAAATATCAAGATTTCACAAGAAATTTTGTTTAAAAGAAGATTAAAATCACATTTTCTTGAAACTTTAAAAATCAAGGGCCTGCAAATATCTCATTCAAGAACCATTGTCCTACTGAACTCTATTCACGGAATCTAAATCCTGTAATTTGAAGGGTTTGAGATACAAATTGAAATATCAATTGTCGTTATTGCTTAACAGTTTATTTCACAAGAAGCAAATAGAAATACGAAGGATTTACATCTCCAGACGTTAATTATTATTTACAGATAAGTTTTGTTGTTTTTGTTTACTATAAACTTCAATTATTTTTCTTTACACAAATTTAAGAAGATTTCTCTCCAGGCATAAAAGTATTTTGTGATCCCACACCTGTTTTTTAAATTAAAATTTTGGTTTTAACACGTTCCTTTGTTGGAACTTTTTAATTGGCAACAGATAACAATAATAGTCTATCTAATAATATAGAATCGATGTCACAACCGTCAGACAATTCTAACACAAATAACCTTAGCCAAAATTCTACAATGCTGCAGAATCGTTGTTTAAAACTTCCTTATTTCTGGCCTGAATGACCGGAAGCATGGTTTATTCACGCTGAAATTCAGTTCTCTTTAAACAATATTATCGATGACACAACAAAATATCATTATATTATTATACCCTTGCCATAAGAAATGATTAACAAAATTTTAGATGATATACAAGTTCCTCCGACCTGTATTAAATACGAAAATTTAAAAAAAGTTTTTGTGCAATAGATTTGCCCTCAGCGAAGATTCTCGGCTAGAACAATTATTTTCTAGTTCTAAACTTCCGAATTACTTTGTGCTGTGAAAACAGTAATAAACAATGATACCACAATTTTTATATAAATTGTGACTCCGAAAAATGCTCCAAACGATTCATATAAATTTAGCTTGACATGACAAAGTTTCCCTTGCAGATAAGATATCTGAAGTAAATTCAACCCCACAAATATCTAGAGTTGAAAATAATTCCATAAACTATCTTCAGACAGCTATACAACAATTAACTGAATTGTAGAAATCTAAATGAAGTATTACTAGAAGTTGGAAAAATAAAATATAGAAGACGTTTACCGTTTAAGAGAAAATTATCAAAACCGATAATAATACAAAAGATTTATGTTGGTTGGCTTTAAACCTTGCAGCTTTTCTGGATCTATAAATATTTTTTCAGACAGTACTTTAACCTAAAGAAAACCATCATGTCTGTGGAAAATGATGGACGCAAACCCCTAAGGGTCTGTGAGCACATACACAGTCTCAACCAGAATCGCACAAAGAGAACAAAACATGTAAAAATTTTAAATCAGTAGCATAGGTTTGTGTCACTTTGCTATATATTTAGCCAACCAATGCATTTTCATTTTAACCACTTTTTTTGGTTTGGGGCCTTTGTCTATATATTAAATCAAAAAGCCGCCGTTTTATTTTCGATACTATAAATAACTTAAAATTTTTAATTGATACGGGCATTGTTGTTTCAGTTGTTCTTTTCTCTAAATTTAAATCATTAGTTAGAAATTCAAATTTTACTTAGGTCTTCGAAGAGATTTTGAATTTCCCTTCTTAATAGCAGATATTGATACACCTATCATATGATTCAATTTCTTAGAGCAGTTTGTTTTAATGTTTTTGTTGATGCTAAAAACAGACTATTAATAGACTCAAAAACTTTGTTAAAATAGAAAGGATCTTTATTAGTGCTGGCAAAGTATTGAGTTGTGGGTACCGAGTACTCGATACTCGATATTTTTTTGGGTACTCAATACACAAAAGTAATTAATCGATACTTTTACCGTAGTATTTTTAGAAATCAATTTTTTAAAATATTTGACAACTACGACGATAAATTTCCTCTGGTAGTATGTAAACTGAAGTCTTGAGTACTATTGAGTACCCAAATGAAAAGTATTGAGTTGTATCGAGTAATTGAAAGTAGTAGAAATTGCCAGCACTACTCTTTAGAACTTTGTTCCATTTACTCATTGAAACCACATATTAATATCAGTAATAGATATGCGGAGTTACAGTAAATTCCGCTTAATTGAGTTTTCAAAAATGCACATGTTTTGTTGCAATTAACCGAAGAATCAAATAACCGATACTCGTTTAATTGAGTCAGTGAATCAATTAGCCGATACTGGGTTAATTGAGTGAATTAACTGGATTAATTGATTCGGTGACTATTAAAAAAATCCCACTTAATTTCTCGAAGTGCTCAATGAAATGAAAAACCTGGTATTGAACTTTAAAAATTTCAGTTTATTCAAATATACATACGAGTACAAAAAATACATGAATGTTACTAACTACTATATTAATAACTTAAAAAATGAAAATATAAAATCAGGTACGTTCACATACATATGTATATACATAATTTATGATTTAAATAACATGAAATTAAATACGTTTGAAAAAATCTGTTATTAGAGTTTGTATTTTTGATTTGTAGCAATGGGCTACGTTTTTTTCCATATCGCCTAGTTCAGTTGGAAACTGATTTTTTGGTAAAAAGAGTTCTCGAAGAACGTCAAAAGAATAATATATTTCTTTGCTGGCAGAAGGACTTTTTATAATTTCTTCATTCTCGGAAGTTACAGTTGGGTTAATTTCATTAAGGATGACCTCGTCTGTGAGTTATCCGCAAAATGTTGTTGTCGCAACATACGTAATTCTCAAATTCCTCTTACTTCAACAAATAAAAATAAGGAAAAATAAATTATTTGGAGTGATACCGCAAAAAAATCTTTTGAAAATAATAAAAAAACTATTATCTAAAAACACGTTACTATCACATTTAAATAACAACTTTCTTTATCTGTAGATGCTTCTAACTTTCGCATAGGTGCTGTTTTACAACAAATTTATACTTATGGTCATAAAGAACCTCTCGCTTATTTCTCAAATAAATTTCAGAGTTCTTCAGAAAAGAAATATTCAATTTTTGATAGAGAGCTTTTGGTAATATACAAAATTAAACAACATTTTCGAAATTTTTTAGAGGGCAGACATATGTATGTATACCGATCATAAGCCACTAACTTTTATCCTAGACTCTAAAATAGAACGTTATCCGCACAATTTACTAATAATATCCGATATATTTCTGGAAAAGAAAACAACGTTGTAGATGTACTTTCTCGTATTCAAAAAATTTATGTGATAACAACAAGCGATATTAATATTCAATCACTTTATAACGAACAACATAATGGTGATACTCTAAACTTAATTGTATAAAAAACTAATTATAAATGTAATTTAAAATTAATACATGTACCTTCAGATAACTTAAAAATATCGTGTGATGTATCCAAAAATACTCCTAAGCCATATATTCCACCAATGTAAAAAAAAATATTTTTAACAAAATTCATTCCTTATCTCATGCAGGTACGCGAGCTACTAGAAATTTGATTCAAAATAAATATTTTTGGCCAAAAATGAGAAAATATATAAATGATTGGTTTGCAAAATGTCACTCTTGTCAAAGTTCTAAAATTATCAGATATGCAAAATCCCCTACTAGATCTATTGCAATTCCTACGAGTCGTTTTGAACATATTCACATTGATTTAGTTGGACCATTTCCTGTTTCTAATGGTTATAAATATATATTAACAATTATAGATAGATATTCACGTTGGCCAGAAGCTTAGCCCCTACGTGATATATATAACTACTCGATCTGTTGCTTCGGAGATCCTCTTAAAATTACTACAGATCAAGGTACACAGTTTACTTCATCGCTGTTCAATGAACTAACTACGCTCCGAGGATCCCATAAAATTCATACTTGTCCTTATCATCCACAAGGCAACGGATTAGTTGAACAATTTCATAGTCAACTTAAATCTTCTTTAATCTCTTCACATAATTCAATTAAATGGTCGGAAATGTTACCATTTGTTTTACTAGGTTTGCGAACTTCAATTAAATTGGAGCTATAGTGTTCTCCAGCTGAACTTGTTTACGGTCAAACTCTTCGTATCCAGGTGAATTAATTCTTGAAAAAATATTAAAGGCCCAGTTGAAGAAACTTTGACTACGCTCTGAAAACATTTTTCTGCAGTTATGTAGATCGAAAGTTGTTTATCACAATACAGATAAAGACTTTATTCCAAAACAACTTTCAACTTGTGAATGTATACGTTAAAGTAAATAATAAATCAGGATTAAATCCTCCTTATGAAGGACCTTTTCGTGTAATTGAAAGAAATGAAAATTTTTTTTTAAATTAATAAAGGTAATGTTATTTAGATTATGATATTGATAACGTTAAACCAGCTCTTTTTTCAAAGGACGTTTCTGAAGACATGACATTTACAAACAGGAAACATAAGAAACCCTTCAGCTTTAAAATTATATAACTTAAAATGATCTTTATTTTCCTTATACTGGTGGGGAAGTTATGTAGGGTACGTCCCTACTCATGTACTTAGTTCTATATTATCTAGTTTCTAAGCCTTCAATTATTAAAATTGGCTTTTCAAAAATGCAATATACTGATTGTTATATGTATAAAAATAGTTTTTAGCTTGAACAAACGTATATAAAAATATAATTCAATTTTTAAAAAATTTATAGAATTAAATCATCCTATAATGACATTATAAAGATAAATCAGAATCCGATATTTCTGGCTTCAAAACAAATTAAAAGCATTTAGGTATTTTTGTCTGCCACAATTCCTAGTTGATAGTGCTATAAATTTAAATGAGTTGAATATGAATAATCCTGCGTAATGTTATATCACATTTTTTTACATTAATGACTATGATACTTTTCTGATGACATTGTTTCCCGTTTCCCGAACCCTAGGTATGACTTATAAGTGTTCACAAAAATAGTAGTATAGACACCGAACCGTCCACATCATCGCAAAAATGGTAAAAATGTATTCACTAGACCTCAAAACGTAAAGATCCGTGGAAACCCCGACGCCTTTCTTTTCTGATCCAGCAGAGGCCAGATCGTCCTCGCGTTTCACAAGTCGATTCGTTGCGCCATCTGACCTGGGCTAGATCATAAAGGGCTCGGTTTATTCGATGCCCGCAAGGAGAAAGACCAATGACACAATAGACGTCAATGGTGCCATCGTGAAGTAGTTTCCTTTTTCGCCAGTTCATCAGCAACACAGTTGCCTACGATAGTCCCATGTCCCTGCACCCATTTAAGGGTGACTGTTGAATTTTTCGCCATTGCATTTAAGGATTTCTGACAAGCTGCGGATGGTTTTCTAACCTGCTCCCACGCCTTCTTTTTTTACCTCTTTCTTTCCTTCTTTCTTCTTTTGCAGGTAACATAAAGGGACCAACACTTGGATCCAAGTGAGCTGCATTGAGGCTGCCTGCTTAACATAACCTAGGTACATTTTATTTATGGAATTTAAATTACTTAAGATCATATTAGATGTGTCAATATTATCAATATTTGATGAAAAATAAAAAAATCTTTACTGGCCTTTATGTTCCGTACATCTCTAAAATTCTGACAACAACAGCTTCTAGGAGTAACCAACGCGTCTGACAGGGATGCAAGATTTTTTTTGGTTTTATTTCTAATAGACTAAGGCCTATTATTGTAACTTACCAATAGTTAAAGTTAGGATTTTATTGGAGCAATTAGTAGTTTTTCGTTATAATAAGAAGGATAATGCTCATTACTATAACTTGTCCTTAAAGTACGTGATAGCTAAAGGTTGTTTTAAGCTTACTTATAATAACAAAAAACTAGGTATCGCTCCAACAAAATCCTAACTTTAGCTATTGACAAGTTGTAACAATGGGCATTAAAATATTATGAAATTGGTTGCACCTCTTCGGACTATTTGACAAATAATTGTATATATTCCTTGTCAAAGTTTCTACCGATACTGTAAGTTTCAGAAAAGCGTATGAAGTACACAACGAATAAAAGACACGTTTTATTATGAACAAGTTATTGTTGCCATTTTTGAAGAGGTGGGCAAATTTTCAAATTTTTAATTATTTAAAATCGTTAAAATTAGGGTATAAATCGTCCCATTGTCACCATGTCATTTTTAGGACCTAAAATCTTCAAAATAACGATAAATCATCAAATCTGGCAGTTATACCTCTAATGTATAATTCATAATATTTATTACGATGTTTATAAACTGTATGTGAAAAAAGTCATCCATTCATAATATTTATGGAAAAATTCATGGGACATAGGTATTATTTTTTCTGTGTACATATGTCTGTATATATACATATATATTGTAAACTACAATGTTAAAAATTTTAAAGCAGTCACATGTTATCTGGTAAGTAATTCAAGTATCATAGGAAAATAGCTTTGTCAAAAGTAATATAAACCAGATTACGCCAATCTTTCAATCCAATTCTAAGTTTAATTGCAGGTTTGCCTTATAACGTTTGCATAACTATTACGTGAATTTTTTTGCACAAAATTATATCAAGCAATTTGTTGATTACAGATTTGGCAACCCTTAATTTTTTAACATTTAAAAATAACAAAACCTTTAATTTGATTAAAATTAATAATGAGTAGACCGTTAATTTAAATTACATAATATTTTGACTGTAATAATTTTCTACAAAGTAAATAATAAAATAAAAATTACTTTAAAATATGTATAGTTTTTCAACTATTTATACGTTTTGAGGTCTCCTGAAGTTTTGAGTTCTCCATTTTGTCTATTTTCGCAATGATCAAAAGGAATGAAATGTATAAATTTTGGGCATAATCGCGAGGGAGCAAGGGGTAGTTTACTTACTCCCAAATTTTGTGAGCGCCCTACAGGTCATACCGTATAACATATCAATTCAGTATGTTCCTTTGGTGTATGGAGATGAAGAGCTGTACAAATTTTTGGCATAATCGGGAAGGGGAAAGGGGTAGCTTGCTAATTCCCAAATTTTGTGAACGCTCTACAGGTCATACCGTATGACATATCAAACTAAAATTCAGTATTTGCCTTTGGTATATGGAGATGAGGAGCTGTATAAATTTTGGGCATAATCTTGTTTGCGATATTGACAAGGGTTATGCCACGCCAATTCTTGTACTGTGACAAGTCAACTTTGTTTGGTAAGTTAATAATAATGCCTTCCTTTAAATCATCGCACAGTGAAAGTGTTATCCAAAGATTTTTTATCTCGGGGTCGATAAACTTGGAACTGATTTCAGGTGATGCTTTTAATAGTTCAGGAGATAAATTATCCGGTCCTGGAGCTTTGTTATTTTTCAGGGATACTATGGCATCTATAATTTTGGGAGTTTCTGGGCGGTCTGTGAAAATGTCGTCCCGAGGATTGTGTTGAATGCAATCACACACATCGAACCGGTGTTCACTAACATTGAGGAGTAGTGCTCTACCCAAGACGAGAGGTATCCAAAAGCGTACCGACATTCTAGGTTCCAAATCTTGTCCATTTTTTTTAAGCTGAAGGTCTTCATCTTTTAAATCTCTTTGTTATTATTTATATTTGTTGTGGTTTTTGTAATCTTCAAAATTTAGGATGAGTAGCGGCCTAAAGCATCCGAACCTGGAGCTGGGGCTGCCAGCAACGCCTCCAGGCAGACAGTGGACTTGGATTTAATCTATACCTACACGATGCAGTCATGCTTCAGTAAATATTCATTTTTTTTCACTTACTTGCCTGAGACGTTAAGATGTATTTAGCCATTCAGGCTATATGATTGAGCGCCTAGCCACGAGCTAGCTATCAGAGGAATCTAAAAAGCAATTGGAAAGACCGGAAATAGTGAGCTGCTAGAACAGTCGCACAAAGGAATCGTTTCTGGTCATTCCCAAGTGAATGACAGTCAGAGAACTTTCCGCACTAAGTGCACCTTTGTAGAAAATCCCATACAAAGAAATACAAAGAATATATAATATTCTGCTTCCAGTATCCCTTGTTCTTAACACAGAGCATGTCCTAGGAAAGTAATGCATTATTTCAATGTATCCTGCGAACGCATTTTATTATTTTTATATTATAAAATAATGTATATGTACATTTATATTATTTATACATACATGTTTATTTATTTTATTAAAACTAATAAAAGAAAAACATTTTAAATTATTATAAACCAAAGTAATATTAATATTAAAGTTATACAAAATAGTTCTATTTCCAAATAATTTAAAAAAATTATATTTATATAATTTTACTTGCTACATTTTTGATCTTTATTAGTACAGGTTAAAACATAAACTGCGTATTAAGCAATAAAATTCAAGTAAAGAGGGCAAATGTAATGATGTAAGAACGAACCTTTTTAGGGAAAAACACGATCAATTGTCACACGAAGAAACAGCACATTGCTTCTTCTGAAAATTTGGGAATATACGTGGTAATCAATATGTAATTTTTGTGTCGGTTGAAATTACCTCCTCGATTCCAGAGTAATATACCAATACCCCACTTTGCGTCGTGGATACGTTCCAAAAAACACGATGCAAATTGAAACTACGCAAAGTGAATTATGATTTTCTATATCAAACCGTGTAAAGATCGAAGATAGGTTCAAGGGTTACGAGGGTTTTATAAAGAAAATTGAACAAAGTAAACATTTAAAAAACAAAAATAATATAAAATTTTATTACATATGTACATAAAAAAAACACAAAAAAAAAACAAATTCAGATAAAACAAAATAAAATTAGTAAAAAAAATAAAATAATTAATTAATTTATAAAAAACAAAATAAAAATTCATCACTATCTGATGAGATGAGATCAGCTTTTTTTCCAACGTAAAATAAATTTCCTTGTAGCAATTGATATTCGTAGCTATCGCTTGGGACACATTTAAACTCGTTCCGCTGTCAGGATCGTTTTTTAAAAAAATCTGCATAGCTTCCTCAATGAAACACATCGCTTTGGAAATTTGTTTGTAGGTTAAATTTTGTTCTTCGGAGATTTCTATTGAACGGTCACTGCCATCTTCTTCGTTAGTAAATTGCTTTTCATTAGGAAATTCTTGGTTGTGCGAGGTTAGCACGTCATTTTTGTCAGTCTCCTCCATACCATCAAAGTTTGAAATTTCCTGACGAACAGCTGGTACGATCAACTTCTGCAGCGCATATTCTATCAACACATTCAGGCCATATTTTGCGCCAAAAACCATTCATGCAATATGGTTTTACCTCCTCCCACGAATCGGCAATAATTTCTATTGCTTTCATAATGTTGAACTTTTTCCAAAAATCTAGAATGGTAGGCTTATATTGTCCATCAGTCTCACGTAAAACAAGTTTAAATGTTCGACGAAGGCACAACTTTTGAAAGTCGATATTATTCCCTGATCCATCGGCTTACTAACTGATGTCGTATTAGGCGGCAAAAAAACAAATTTCACGTTTTCTGACAACTGATCAACATAAACTGGGTGGCCAGGAGCATTGTCTACTAGGATCAAAGCTATGAACTTTAAGTTTTCCTTGTTACAATAAGCTTCAATTTTAAACCCAGTTTTGAAGTAATGATGCTGACATCCATACTTTTTTGTTTGCTCGCCAGTGCAGATTCGCAGAAGCAGATTCTTTGAACAACCATTCATAGCTCTTAGATTTTCTGATTGATAAATGAGAAATGGTTTAAATTTGAAATCACCATTTGCATTACCACCAAGAAGAAGAGTCAGTCTATCCTTGCTAGCCTTAAACCCTGGCGCAGATTTTTCTGTTTCGGATATGAAAGTTTTGTAAGGAAGACGTTTCCAAAATAAGTCTCGTCTCTTCATTATCAAATCGTCGCAGAATATCTAATTTTGTCTCCTTTTTATTTTTGGTAATCCTACCAGAAGCGATCTTTCCACTCATTTGGCTAAACAAAATTACAAGTGTATGTAAAAAATAAAATAACTCTGCCAATAGAAAAATTTTAAAAATATTTACCTTTTTCATAACCAGAAATAACCCGTAAAAATTTAAAAAATTATTATTACCTTTTAAAAAAGCAGAAACTGAACTCTAAAATTAGCAAAACAAAGTGAAAATAAATCCGTATTAAAATTACTTTGAGTTTCAGTTGGAAAGGAAATGGCGCAAAAAAAACAAAAGTCATGCCAAGGCATATAACAGGTAGACTCGCGGCGAAAAAAAGTATGTACAACTAACTCAGTAATAAAAATACGTACATTTTGTTTTTGTATAAATCATTTTCGGATGTAAAAAAAATGTTAGTACATTTTGGCACTGGAAGATGCAGACAAAAATAGTCACCTGAGCTGTCAAGTTCACCTGTAATGAATTCGTCTTGAGTCGTGCCATCTTTTAGAAAGATAAAAAAAAATTAACGACCGATTAGTACTAAATCAGCAGCGACGCAACTGCGAAAAAACTCAAAACGAAACGAAACGACGCAAAGCGAGGTATTGGTGTAATATATTAAATATTTAGTTATATACATGTGTAATAAATGCCTTTTTCCCGCTGGGTATTCTTAAGTACTCTGTGTAAATTTGAAGTGTCTGCCTATTACGGTTACAAAAATAATGAAATATGTGGTCTATGAAAAGGTGGCTTATGACTCAAAATCAAAATTTCGAAAAATTAGCTGTTAAAGATAGACAATGCATTTCGTCAGTTTCTTAGAAGTTTTTTTTTGCATTATGAACAGTCATGCCCAAAAGGCAACAAAGGCACATTTTCTAGACAGCCACGTCCGTCATCAGCACTACTTGTATCCAATCTACTTAGTGTTAACTAAAAACAATGTTGGAAGTAAAACAAATAAACAAAAAGTAACTTCATTGCTAACCGAAGGTTCGCTGAAGGAACAACAAAATATAGGTGGTAAATATTAAAGTAAAAATATTCAACAAGAGGGAAGCTTAAGGTAGTGGTAGACTTTGTTCTCACCAATTGACGATTGATAATTGAATACAAGTTTTCTCGTATTCCTTTATCTGGGTTTGGTTGGTTAAATAGATGATGCTTACAACTAAAACACTACCCTAAGTAGATTAGATACAAGTAGTGCTGATGACGGACGTGGCTGTCTAGAAAATGTGCATTCCACTCGTGCTGGTGTCTAAAAATTAAATTTTCCCAATTTTTCTTTAATATTATCACCTAATTTGTAATTTAATTAATTCTTTCTTAGAGAGAATAAAAACGAACTTAAGCTTGATTATAAATTTCATTGTATGTAATTAAAAAATTATTGTTCGTATTAGAAGTAGAGCCAGTTTAAATTTTTACTTTAATTGTTGTAATAATAATATTTTGCGCCATATCGTTGGCCGTAGTTTGTTAAATCTTTCGTTTTTCTATGCGCTATTGGCCATTTCGAATTAAATATTGTTTGCTGTTTGGCATTAAATATGTATATTTTGGATTGTAATTTGAATCATTTATGAAAAAGTAAGCAATAAACCACAAGTAACTTGTACTTGTTTGTTTTTTAATATTGAAACTGCCACCATTTTCGTTTAATTTCGTTTTTTTGTGAGCTATTGGAGTTCATAAAACTAACTCCTGTAATTCAACTTTACTGAGGAAGCTGTTTCGAAGCCAACCTCAATTCGACAAAAACAAGCCGTTTTCTTTGGAAGTGGTGTAAGTCTATTTTGATAAAAAATTAGTTAATGATAAAAATAAATACTTTTTTCAAAAAAACCTGTTAAAATTTTTATTGTTTTTATCATTTTAAATTTTCGTAGTTAATGAAGTAACAAATATAATTACTTTGAAAATGGTTTAAGTCCACTATCCTCAAAGACATACTAATACTTAGTTCAAAATTGCACTACATACAGGCCTGTTCTGAAAACGGCGTGGTTTCAAAGCACGAACTGTTTTGAAATCACGCAGACGATTTGATGCTGTTCTGCAAATCACGCGATTTTACGGTTTTCGGCGTGCTTTTAAATTTTCGAAAACGCGAGAAAACAGCTGACTTTTTACATTTATGCTTTGTTTGTTTATATTCTTACATTTTTAATTACAATAAAAGGTGGAAATAAAGTAAAAAAATGCCGGGAGCTACTTTATTGGCAGTAATTGCTTAAAGAAAACAGCATTTAAAAAATGAGCGTATTAAAAAACGTCATTTACGGGACTTTTCAAATCCTATGGATACAAGCGAAACCTTGTAAGTAAGCACAATTAAATTGATGTAAAAGGTCTAGTCCAATCCTTTTCCAGCTTCATCTCGTTTTACCGGCTTAACAGAAGATCTTTCCAAATGGTATTGGAAGATCTAAAAAACGTCATTTACGGGACTTGTCAAATCCTATGGATACAAGCGAAACCTTGTAAGTAAGCACAATTAAATTGATGTAAAAGGTCTAGTGCAATTCTTTTCCAGCTTCATCTCGTTTTACCGGCTTAACAGAAGATCTTTCCAAATGGTATTGGACGATCTAGCACCGAAGTTACCACGTAGCAGTATTCCTGCAAATATACAGCTAGCGGCTGTGCTTAGATTCCTAGCCGTCGGATCTTATCAAGCGGTTATTGCTAATGATGTAAATATTAGTATGGGGCGGTCCACTTTTTGTAAAATCTTGTGGAATGTGTTGCAAGCGTTAGAGGAAAACTTGTGTCCAGCATGGATTTCTTTAGAAAAAGTAAATCACGAACATTGGTAAACAAAGCAAAATATTTTTTTACAAAACAAGCAGTGTACTTAAATATCTGTTAATATTTACGTTTTTGTGTGTATAAAATATAATTTTATTACAAAAATAAATAGAAAACATATCATATGAAGTATATAATAACATTTTTTATAGATTCTAAACGAATTACTTAGAATAAATAAGCAAGTGATTTCAAACCAGTAGGAATTTAGCTGTCCCGTTTTAAATCACGTGATTTCAATATTTTTTGTGTACAGAACACCTTTTGCGTGATTTGAAATCACGTTGACAAAAAGTGATTTTCAGAACACCCCTGATAATTTCTTTAGTGTTTTTTTACATGTGTGCAAACATTGTAAATAACATAACTATTTTTATAGTTTCCCGGAATTTCGCTTTTTCTCCGTTCATTATACAATATAATAAATACAAAACCCTTAAAAGATGCAATTCTCCAACACATCATGACTATTTTCAAAACCTCGATGATAATGAAAAAAGTTAAAATATATTAATAGTAAGACTGTAAATATTGTTGGTTGAATGGTAAAAGTTGAAATAAAGCTTTTTTATTTCGTTTTTTTTTTTTTAATTTATTTTTATTGTTGAAGTATTTAATAAAAAGATATCGGTTTGTTTCAACTGAGATCCCGTAGTTAATACTTTGTAAATGTAAGATTTTTATTTTCTGCTGTCTTTGAAAGTGTTGTAAGTCCTTTTGAAGTCATTAAAATTATATATTTTTGTTAATCACGCTTAAAAAATGATTACATTAAAATTTAAATTAATTTAATATTTAAAAAATATATTACTCTAGATTAACATACATATATCCATATTTTTCAAATTATTCAAATGCAAAACCTTAAATATCTCCATATTAAATAGGATACACTTACACCACTTTCAAAAAAAAAAAAACGGCTCATATATACATAAATGAAAAAAGAGCTGCAAAATAGAAGAAATTTCGTTCAGAAGAAAAACAATTATTAAATTATTATATAAAATAAAATAAAATATTTTTCAATTTATATTTTTTATTTTGCTTCTATTCTTTATAACAAAGAAATAGAATCAAATTATATAAAAATGGTCAAAAACTACAATAATTATTTTTTATTTTAAACATTTTAAATCAAATGCCCGCAACAGAATCTAACAGCTTTTTTCGTTTAAGCTTCTTAAAATGCGAAAAAAGAATAATGTTTTCAGATTATGGTGCATATTTTTATTTAATGATGAAAAGATATTAGAAAGAATAAAATTTAATAAAAAATTAAAATTAAATTAATTTAACTTATTTTTATTATATTTACACCCCGTTAAATAACGAAAAGAAATAGTCATATTGAAGAAACTTCTTCAATATAAGGAATTAAAAAAAAAAAATGTTTATGAAAATCGTATGTAGATTTGACTAAGAAGTTTGTTAGCTGCATAATAACCTACTTTTATTCAAATCGTCACCCCAGTTTACAGTATTTAGTTAAATTATTGGTTCAGTGTATAAAAGCAATACAAATTTTATTCATCTACGCCAATTGTTTTAGAACTGATAAAGTGAGAGTAGTGTAGAAGATTTATTATATCTTAACATATTAGTTTTCCTTTTAATGTGAAATTTGAGCGTATTAAAAAATATAGAACAAATACCGAAGACTATGTAAAATATAGAACCTTAGGCCAACTCGAAACCTTGTGTTATTGAGATTGCAAATTTATGCAATTGTAAAAATTTCGCATGAATTGTGAACGGTTTTTTATTTTAGTTTGTAACACTTGTTGCAAACAATCATTTTGGCTTTAATGAAAATTACGATGAAGGAAAGCTCTTAAGTTCTATTAGGGGAATATTTAATTGACAAATCTGCTAAATAAGTTCTTTTCAACGAGAGTATGAAATATTCTAAATAATACAATATTCATTCAATTAAGAGGGCAAGCGTACATTGTCGAAAATTTGAAAGTAGTCCAGTATTGGATAACAGTTAACAGTGTTGTATTGGAAGTTGATGTACTAGAAACACAAAAAGTCACGGAATAATCAATCTGTCCGAGTAATAGATGAATCATGCCCAAAACTCGTAGGCCAGTAATTAATAAAAGTTAATAGGAGCGTTCTTGCATTAGAAATGATTGTACTAGAAATAGATGTTATGGAATTATCAATTTAAGGTTTTTATTTTTTTTTGTTTTTTTTTTTCGTTTTGCACAGCAAATAATAACTTTTATTTTAGATGTTGCATGTTTGCAAAAGTGTAGCATGTGCATTTCAGTATTTTTTGTTAGTGTACATATAAAAAAATATCCTTTACCATTTTGCAAATGCTTCGATGCTAGACCATTAGTATAAGATTATCAATTGGGCTTTTAATGTTTTTTACTCAAAAATAATTTACGGACAAAATTGCTTCCCTATGCATTACCCATCTGTGATACAAATTTAAATTTAAAAATAATTTCTTTGGTTTTTGCCAATTTTCGTTAGTTTACTATGGATAAAAAACATATTTATTATAAACTAGCAGTGCCCGCCACGTCGTGGGCGTCCTGACAACATTTTGCTCGATTTTGCTTTGAAAGTATACCACAACAATTGAAAGACTCTTACTTTTATAGTGCTTCACTTATGGTTTATGTATTTACTTTACATAAAGGTACCTATCTCTGAATAAAATTCATAAAGAATTCTAAAATTCAAAAAATTATTGTAAACTTCTGTAAGAGGTGTTTAAAATATTTTAATAACAATGTAATTCCAAAAAGTAAAAATACAAATTACATACAAATTTTATTCAACTGGCATCATCTGTTGTGCAGTAGTTTTTGAAATATCCCACTTTCAAAAATAAAAAGGTGAGTTGAAAAAATAACCGTGTTGAAAATATCCCAGATTTAAATCGAACATTTCTCCACTTTCTCATGGAAATAAGAAAATTTTGCGAAAAAAAAAATATCCTATATTGGGACCAGGATACTAAGGTACCTCCTCACAAAATTTTCTTATAATCCATCCAGTAGTTTTTACGTGATACGAATACAAATGAAAAGCAGACAGACAGACGGAAATGAGTTATATTATATGTATAGATAGATATAGATATTCTTACCTTACACATATGTATCTTATTACACTTGGCAACTGAACATAAAACCTTGGCAACACTTGTTTTTTTTTCGATTCTCTTGCGAGAACAAAATAAACTTGTGTATGCTTTTCATCACACCTTACGTCTGCATTCAGTGATGGCAAAAAACCATCCAATTGTAGAAGGACAGTAAGGAAAAATAAAAACGTGGTTTGTTTGTTGGTGTTTTGTTGAAGCTTTAATATTCTGTAATATTATTCGATTAACATGATTATTCTCATTGTGTTTTGTAGAATTTTATTACTTATAGAGTATTTTTGGCTTCTCTAAAATTAGGAAAAAGGTTTCCTGATGATCTGGCCTGAGCAACCAGTGAAATACGTATGGGGACTAGCTCTTTCCCCCAACAAATAAATTGCATTTTTATTATAAAACGTTTTGGGTAATTAGCATAATATTAAATAATTAATTATTTCTTTTGCTATCACACAAATATTTAATCGTTATTGTACTGAATAAAAAACAAGCATTTTTAAAATTGTAATATTTTCAGAAGCTTATAAATATGTTATAGATCGTGCATCACAAATTGTGAAAAAAGTCCTCTAAAAACAGCCTGTCTCGAGAAATATAAGAAACTAGAATATGGTCGCGTTTAGTTCATGATGTAAAAACGAGATAAGTATGGTTGAAACGATTCCAGCGTTTCTTAAATCGAAGAACGCATTCAAAAAAACTCTGATAGATTTCAATTGCGCAGAGTTGTAAGTTTAGTGGCAGTTTTAAATCCCAATAAAGTTGCAGTAGAGGCCTTGAGCCTCAGGGGAACAAATTTGTTAATAGCTGATGTTATTAGTCAGACCCTCTACGTGCAGCTTTTGTCTATTAATTCGGCTCTTTCAAAAATGATGGTTAAAAAGAAAAATAAATGAACGAAGGGATAATAAAACGTTTGCGATTTTAAAGTGTGGTGAAATTGCTAATGTGCCAAAAATAATGTCATAAAACTTTATTTAGCACAATTGTTATTTAAGCCAATAGAATCTATAGAACCGTCAACTAGCAGTTGTGTTGTTAACTAAATGGAACCAACTTTTAAAGAGAGACTTTCCAGTGATTTGTTAAACGCACTAACAGTACTAAAATCATATTTTGTAAAAAAAATAATTAATGAAATACTTTCTCATTATTTATAAATATTTGTTATATCTTGTCATTTTCGCCACCTGAATTGTTTTTAAGTTTTATAAACTGTTAATACAAATATTTAGTCGTTATTTGCCTTCTTTTTTATGTTTTATTAAAACTATGAATTTTTCCTTGGAATTCCCGGGAATGCGAATATTTTGTTTCCTGTTTCCCGGGAAATGAAAAAGTCCGGGAAATCCCAAACCCTAGTTCTGCATTATTTTAGGCGTTGTTTTAATTAAATTGAAATAATACGCATAACAAATTATGTTCAAGGCTTTTGCGGCACCTCAAGATGTAGTTCTATTATAATAAAACTTTGTAGATTAACTTCTCATATAAAAAGACAATTTTTAATCACTACCTGAACTACCCGTTCAAAATTATTTTTTGTCCTATACCAACGTTTTAGCCCAATGAATGTATACAAATATATATTTTTATTTGGACCAACCCAGATTATTTTTTCTAGTACTTTAGATAAGTAACTCAGTATAGTTATTGGCATTAATTCCTAATCTGTTTTAGGATTAGGAAAATATGGAATATACAGCCATGCCACAGAGCTGAATTCCGTTCGGAAGTGGAATTGATTCCGTACTTTGCTTCTCTAGATAACGTAAAACGAAAAAATTTTTCGGAATGACACCGCTTTCAATTTGCTATGTGGAATTTGTATTTAGCGTTTTTTAGCCGTTTTATTAAAATTCTACTTCATATTTTATCTATTTACTTCTGTAAATATAGATATTTTGGTCATTTTTGTTATATTTTTTCTGATTTAATAACACGGTTTTAGTAAATCGAAAAAATACAAAACCACTTTTTTTGTATTACATATTCAAACATAAGAACGAATATGACAAAACAAAAAATAGATACTTTGAAAGATAATAAAAATTCAAGAAATGCATAGTTCACAGTTTGTAGTCCGAACCCTCCCCTACACACTTATACTCCATTTTATATGTGCCGGGTTGCGACCGTGGGCACCAGAAAAATTTTCTGACCCAAGGTCCAATAATTTCAGCACAAATTAATGAATACATAACTTTAACAAAATCAATTATTTTCTGCACAGCTTTGCAACGTTGCTTTTTGAAGTATTTCGGACTTTTTAATACAAATCTTAGACTAATAAATATAAAAATCATATCGAAAAATAATTGTGTGCTAAATAAAAATTCTTTTAAATATTAGTTATATTTTTTACCCGATATGCCCACAGAACTATCTGGACATTTCAACAAGATACAGAGAAAGTCAATTTTGGACCACCATATTCGCTGTGATAATGTTGAAATAGACCAATAATATTTTGGCTCCCCAGGTACTCTGGTGTTTACTTTGAATAGTAATATAACTTTGAAATCGGTAACCATAACCAATCGGCCCCCTTCTCAAAATACGTACCACAGTACGGGGGCCAAAGTTTGACATTTTCTGACAAAACTAAAATTAAAGTTAAACTTATTACTATAATATTTAATAATAATTTTCAAAAAAAAAAAAAATAAAATGTTGTTTGTTATGAGTCGATTGTTACATTTTATAGCAAAAATTAAAGACCAAAGTCTCCCCTACAAAACAGAAAAAACCGCTTAAAAAATTAAGAATCCAATCAAAAGTTATGGATTTTTGAGCGCCTTCTCGTGAAATGGTCCATTGAGCGTCGTGGAGTTTTAAGGAATGGTCCAGTGTAATACCCATTACTAATTGCCGAAAATATCAATTCCATATGGCAAATTGAAAATTGTTTTATTCCGAAATGTTTTTTCGTTTTACGTTTTCTATAGAAGCAAAATACGGAGCAATTGCACTTCCGAACGAAATATAGCTCGGAAACATGGGTGCTTGTTTTTGCTAAATTCATTCTTATGTTGCCACATTAAAAGTGGTTTTGTATTTTTTATGTTTTTTTTTTTTTGATTTAATGAAACCGAATGGAATCTCTAGTAGCTAAAACCATTCCGATAATTTCTGACATGCCTGATAACTACTCCCAGTCAAATAATTATGTATATGTGCAAAATTGCCTTTCTGACTATCGAGTGCCTAAACCACGTCTAAAACAACGCCATGCAAATGAAAATGTGGTATTTTATGAAAAGTATAAATTTTATGAAGATAAATTTGAATCTATGATATTCAGTCACACAAAAAGTTTAATTTGTACGTACCAGATGGTCTCCATAAAAATTAAATGGACGTAAGACGCCCACGGGAAGCATGCCACAATCAAATTCATGGTGCAGGATCACTCAATGTATGGGCGGTATTTTTTATCAAGAGGGAAGCCCAAAATAGGCTTTGTGCTAGAAAAATTGAATGCAGAAATCTACATAGATTTGTTACAAAGCGAAGACCTTAATTTTGATGGTCCTTTACAAGGCGTTAAATGGACTTTGCAGCAGGATAATGTACCGGTCCACGTGGTAAAGAATATAAAGGCGTTCTTTAATTTTCGACAAATTGATTTGCTCAAGTGGTCTGCTTTAAGCCCAGACCTCTATCCCATAGAAGATCTATGGTGAATACCTTCATACATCTTGAAACTCATACATCTTGAAACTATATGACAACTGGAAATACCTAAAAAAGGAGATATTGGATAAATGGGTCAATATTGATGTGTCTGTCCTGAAAAAACTGGTGGAATCAATGCCCCGTGAGGTCACATTGGTCAGGATACACAAGAGTAACACAACCTCTTATTAACATATATAAAACTTTTATTTTGTAACTAAAATAATATGTTTATCTACATATTAAATAAAATTTTTGCAGATATAAATATTTTCTATGGAGATTTAAAGCTTTAATTTATTTCCATGTTAAAAAAATAGATTAGTATATCTTTTTTATTATATTTTAAGTTCTTTTAATTATAAATTAGCAAAAAAATATCTGTTCCCAATTTCAATTGCTTCTTTTAATTGAAATTAAAGTTGAAGCATTGCACATAAGTATAAATATTTGTCTAAAGTATGTATGTCAAGTAACGTGGTAGAAGTTGATGTTAACGAAAACTTTTTAATGTTCGTTTCGTTGTTAAAACTAAGTTTTAACGAAAAAACTTAATATTTTATTGTGCAAAACAAACAATAATTGATGAGCAGTGAATAAAAAATGGAAATGCGATGAACGATAATGAATAAAAATAATATCGAAATATATTAGTTAGTTAAGGACTTACCCGAGAAACCTTGGTTACAGTGGGATACTGAAAGCCAAAATAAACAAATATAAATAAACAAACAAATCATTGCAACTTAATTTAAGTAAATGCCTGATGATCGGAATAGAAAAACGTAGATTGAATGACAGCATTTTAAAACCTATTACTTCATCCATACTATCAAATAAAATTTACAGTTTGTTTATACATATTGAACTGTAAGATTTACATAAGTATGTATTTAGGTATATTTAATTTTTTCATGAATTTAACTTAACGTATCACTTATATTTCACTTTTTTCCCTTTCAGCATGTAGAATAATTCTCCTTCCAATATTTAAAATTTCAAACACCTTTTCGTAACAGCTGCTTTAGCGGCAGTATAGGAAATTTGTTAAAATAATTTTAATTCCAAATACTATTAATTATAGTTTTCACTTTATTACATATAAGTATTTTTGAACATTTACATATATTTCAGTTTTAGTATAAAAAATACGTGGTCAATGCTAAAACTAAACTTGTTAAAACAATAAATTAATAAAAATTTTATAAAGTAGAAATACATATGCATGTATGTTTGTATGTATGTATGCGTACAAATTGTGTTATTTGAAATTTATGAATAGAAGCTCAAAAGGCAAGTTATAGATGGATGATTAGTAAGTACTATTAATGCTGACTACTTTGATGCCAAGGCCTTTTTAAATTCATTCATAATTAGTATGTAGTTTTGATACATCTTATTTAAACACGATAGGAGAAGTGACGATAACGAGTACCACCAGGCAAATTTCCAGAGGTGGTGGAAGAGTAACTGTACCCACCGGGACCACCACCTGAGGTGCTAGTACGTTCGGTGCTGTAATTGTAACCACCGGGGCCACTGCGAGATGAGGATTCATAGGATGACTCATATGTTGAGCGTTCAGGTCTAGTGTGGGGATTTCTGGAATCGTAACTACTTTTATCAACGGTGGACTTGTACGAATAAGAGTAGTCGTTAGAGCCACGTGTACGGTGAGTGCCAGGAGCGGAGCTGCATAAGTCCAAGCGAGGAGTCTGTGAATTTTTATTAAAATACATTTACAAAAAATTTTTCTTTAGTTTTACACAATTTTCTTAATAATATCTCTAACAATTTTAATACTGTCTAGGTATATCATTTTATTAAATTTTAAAGGAAAAAATGCACATCTCCAACTTGAAAACTATACTCATAAGCAGTTTAATGAAGAGAAATTGAAACAAGTTTGAATTTTAATTAAATACGTTTTATATTTGTTCTTCGATTTCACTGGAGGCTTCAACGAAAATTGAAGATATGAAAATGTATGTATTAAGATAGAATTAAGAACAAGCAAAGATAAAAAAATTAAAAAAAAAGAAAATTAGCCGTACAACTATATTACATACATACATACATACTCGTAGATCAAAAAGGTTAATAGCAATTATAAAATTAGTACAATCAATCCAGTATGCATATATACATGCAGTTATACATATATATACATATATACATACATACATACATACATACATACATACATACATACATACATACATACATACATACATACATACATACATACATACATACATACATACATACATACATACATGCATACGTAAGATTATAAAAAGTAAAAGTCAAAGCACTTAAAATATACAAATAAATACATTTCTATTTGTATGTGTGGGTGTCAGTGTTTATTATATTTACGATTCAGAATACAAGAACTAAAACCAAATCCAAAAAAACTTATTTAAATAAAATAAAATGAAAGAACTGCTTCTTTTTTGGTATTAATAGACGTATTTGGTGAATTTGGCACCTGATTTTGGATTCCAAAAAATTTCTCGTCTAACTGTTAAAGATTCAGAGGCCGCGCGATGCATTCTTGGTAAAACAGCATCTAAACTGTCACGCGATGTGCGACCAGCTGTATTGCCGCCAGCTTCTACGGTGTCAATATGTTGGCGCACCATAGACAAAATACGTTCGCGATTTTTATCACGAGCTGGCACGTAGGGCTTGATCGGTTCGTTGAGCAATTTATAACTTGGCTTAATTGCGGCTCTATTAATTGGATCTAAAATAGAACTTTTACGCTCTTCACGTTCAGAACGACGTCGACCAAAAGCTGTAATTGGATCCGTTATCAAGGACGGCCGAGGCACAAATGGACACTTTTCCCAGTCTATTTGTGTTTTCGTTGGTCTCTGTAAAGTACCCACATGGGAAATTAAGATTTTTTGTCTTAGAATTAGGTATAGACGCTTATTTATTTATATTTTGGGTTTTAAAATTTAAGCAATTACATGCTAAATAGCCCACAACTAAGCGACATTTATATACACATACGTTTATCAGGTGGGCAAACTCTATGGGACAGCAATCATACATACATATATTTACAGCAAAACCTTAGCTGGTATTTTTATATAAATTGAAATTAAGGGTGTACCAAAATTAACGCAATATTTGAATTTGTTGCCAACTGTGTAAAGTGTTAAAAACCTCATAAAACGAATTGTCAGGCAACAGTTTAGCGTTAAAAAAAATTAAGAAAAAGGCGTTTTCATTGTTAACCAAAATTTAAAAAATAACGAGTTACCCTGATAGCTTTTTTATTATAGTTTTATTATTATTGAAGTATAGATTTTAGGGGTTAATCAAGTAGCTATCTAGTGCTATAACTTCGGACATACATCGGTGCGATATTGATCGTTTTCAACCCTGAAATCTATATTTTCTAATTAAATCTTGCGTCAATTTTGGCACCTCGTTTATTTAATTATTATGATAAAAAAATATAAATTTGGCATACATGTAAAAATGTTTGTATCTGTACAATGTAAGTAAACAATTTAATTTCCTAACTTTTCGCGCAGTGTGGTGGTAAGTATTGGAAATTAATTTATATCGTGACTAGAGATGACATGGTATGTAATAACGTGGAATATTAGTAGATGTTATATGCTGTTTAAATAAAATAGATGAAATAGGTACTATTTATTGTTTGTGTTATAATAAAATTAAAACTAGAAGGGATGATATATAAATTTAAAGCCAAAACTTTTCACCAATTTCTAAAAAAAGTGAACAAACTTTGTTACGGAAAATAACGAAATTTAGTTAACAAAAATATGTTACATTAAACAAGTCATCAAAAATCTAAAACCAATGGTTGTATGTATTTAAAAATATTCTTAACAACCTTGTCAAAAAATCGAAAAATGTCTACTGACACATATGTACCACACATTTTGTTGTTTTTGCGATTTTCCATGAAATATTTATAGATATTTTTAACATATGCGCGCGCATCTAACATTACAAAACAAAAGAAAACGTTTCCACCCGCAATAATGTATTGGCATTATATATGTAGAAAGAATTATAATTTCAAATATATTTTGTATGTGTATAATATGTTAATAATAATAAAAAGAGAAATAACTTAAAGCATTTATATTAAAAATTTCCTTTCATATGTATGTATTTATTTATGTATGTACCCTACAAGCAATTTGGAAGTTGACTACGAAATAACACACCTTAACTTAACTTTTATGGCCTAACTATTAGCTAACTACAATGCAAATGCAAAAAATTTGTGACGATTTTGTTTTAAATATTTTTCATGTCTTTTTAGGGTTCCGTACACAAAGTGTAAAAACGAAACCCTATTGTTTTCGCTACAATGTCTGTCCGTCTGTCCGTCTGTCAGCGCCTTTTATCTCTGGAACCGTAATAGGTAGACTCTTGAAATTTTCACAGATGATGTATAGTTGTTGCCGCTATAGCAACAAATACTAAAACTTATAGGGTGTTCCAATAGAGAGGTGTTATTTACGAAAATGTGTTTATTTCTTGAACTGTAGGAGGGATACACTTGAAATTTACAAACAGTTATTAAAACTTAGTTCACTATATAAACAAATATAAAAAAATAAAACTAAAAATTAAAGGGTGTTCCGATAGTGGTGTGAAATGCATGTATAAGGAATAAGTTTTGAACCATAATAGGTAGACTCTTGAAAATTTTACCAAAGATGTATAACAATGGCCGCTATAGCAAAAAATATTAAAACTTATAGGGTGTTCCGATAGAGAGGTGTTATTTACGAATATGTGTTTATTTCTTACAAACATTAATTAAAACTTAGTTCGCTTTATAAACAAGTCTACAAAATAAACCTAAAAATTAAAGGGTGTTCCGATATTGGTGTGCTTTGTATGTGTAAAGCCTAAGTTTCGAACCATAATAGGTAGACTCTTGAAAATTTTACCAAAAGTGTATTACTGCGGCCACAATAGCAAAAAATACTAAAACGTAGGGTGTTCCAAAAGTGACGTGTTATTTACGTTTATGTCTTTTTTTTGAGTTGTAAGAGGAAACCACTTACAATTTGCAGACTGTAATTAAAACTATGTTTGTTTTATAAACAAGTGTACAAAATTGAACTTAAATATTAAAGGGTGTTCCAATAGTGACGTGATTTGCATGTATATATCCTTAGTTTTGAATGAATAGGTGGAATCTTGAAATTTTTACAGGAGGTGTATAACTATGTCCGCTATAACAAATAATAAAAATTAAAGGGTTTTCCGCCAGTGACGTGATTTGCATGTATAAAGATGTATAACTATGGCCGCTATAGCAAAAAATATTAAAACTTATAGGGTGTTCCGATAGAGAGGTGTTATTTACGAATATGTGTTTATTTCTTACAAACAGTAATTAAAACTTAGTTCGCTTTATAAACAAGTCTAAAAAAATAAACCTAAAAATTAAAGGGTGTTCCGATATTGGTGTGCTTTGTATGTGTAAGGCTTAAGTTTTGAACCATAATAGGTAGACTCTTGAAAATTTTACCAAAAGTGTATTACTGCGGCCACAATAGCAAAAAATACTAAAATGTAGGGTGTTCCAAAAGTGACGTGTTATTTACGTTTATGTCTTTTTTTGAGTTGTAAGAGGAAACCACTTACAATTTGCAGACTGTAATTAAAACTATGTTTGTTTTATAAACAAGTATACAAAATTGAACTTAAATATTAAAGGGTGTTCCAATAGTGATGTGATTTGCATGTATATATCCTAAGTTTTAAATGAATAGGTGGAATCTTGAAATTTTTACTGGAGGTGTATAACTATGTCCGCTATAACAAATAATAAAAAATAAAGGGTTTTCCGCCAGTGACGTGATTTGCATGTTTAAAGCCTCATTTCTTGAACCGTACCAGGTAGACTCTTGAAATTTTGTACAGAAGATGTGTTGCCACGGCCGATATGACAATTACTAAAAATTAAAGGGTGTTCCGACAGTGACATGTTTTTCACTTTTTAATCGCAATAAGTAGACTCTTATTATATTTATAGAAAGGAAGTCGCCATGGCCACTATAATGAATAATAAAATTAAAGGGTGTTCCGACAGTGACAAGATTTTATAAA
This sequence comes from Phasia obesa, assembly GCA_949628195.1. Classification (NCBI taxonomy): domain Eukaryota; kingdom Metazoa; phylum Arthropoda; class Insecta; order Diptera; family Tachinidae; genus Phasia; species Phasia obesa. Next base: position 113,979,210 of record OX451215.1, on the reverse strand, counting down.
CCGTAATAGATACCCTCTTGAAATATTTACGATAGATGTGTTACTTCGGCCGCTATAACAAATATTTAAAATTGAAATGTGTCCATTAGTAACGTGTTTTTCACGAATATTACCTTATTTTTTAACCGCAATAGGTAGGCTCCTGATATTTTAATAGAAAGTGTATTACCATGGCCGCTATAAAATCAATTACATATTAAAATTTAAAGGGTGTTCTAATTATGATGCAATTTTCGCGAATATTACTTTAATTTTAAAATTTAAGGGTGTCCCATAAGACATAAAGAAATAAACAACTGGAATTTTTAAATTATACTGAACATAGTACGGAACCCTACGTGTGTGAGTGTAACTCGCACTTGACTAATTTATTTTAAATTATGAAATGAAAATTTGTGTGGCATCCTTTGCCTTCTTTTGTGTTTTTAAATTGGGATTATATCTTAATGCTATTTGGTAGCAAATATCTTACTGACCATTAATATTTGTTAATATTTTTAATGAAAAAGAAAAGGCTTCAATCAAAAACAAATTATACTGATGCAGGATAATATAAACGGAAAAATTTCATTGCATATTTTGCATTGCATATTTTTCGAAAGTCTCCTCAGCTTATAGTTAACTAAAAATTTACTAACTTTAAGCTAACTTTTGAGTAGTAAGTAGTAAGACAAATGACTTCACCCTTTAGCGTAGCTAAAGCTATCGCTAAAAATCTAAAAAAGCATACAAAAACTACATATTTTTCCACCTTTAATTTTAAATTATCTTTTTAAGGACATAAAATGAGGATTTAAAACTTAAAATATCAAAATATGAAAGAATTCGGGAAATATTATTATGCATTTTTAGAATTTTAGCGATAGCTTTAGCTACGATAATTACAGAATGTGGTCCCTAGTTGCAAAGTACGTTGCTTAAAGTGCATTAGAAGTTCGTTGAGTTGTTGATAGGGTATTTTAAAATTATTATATTATTAATTACAAATTTATTCAAGGAAACACTGAGAAATTGAATCATATGTATATGTTCATATGGATGTACGAGTATATTAAAAATCTGACCGTAAAGAGACAATATGGATACACATTGGGAAAATGAGTCAGAGAGAGAGAGAGAGAGAGAGAGAAAGAGATGTGTTGTTTCAAGGCATATTTAACAAGGTGATAGCGTAAGGGAGAGGAAATATCAGGAGAAACTTTTTTGCATTTTTTTATATGGATTTTGACAGTAATATTTATTTTATTCTCTCTTAAAATACATGATTAATCTCAAACTCCATATAAAAAAACTGAAAAAATTTTCCTTTAATATTAGCTCCGCCTTGTGCTGTCACCTGGTTAAATATGCCTTCTGTTGTTTTATATATCCTAATATACATACATACATACATATTTGAATACAAAATAAAAAAACTTCAGAAAACTAGAAAAACTACAATATTTTAAATTTAAATTTTCAAGCAAAAGTACCAAAGAAAGAATCAAATATAGAATATGTAAAGTTTGTAGATTCATTAATACATACAGTGCCTGCTGTTGGTTTTTGAATTTTACAGAAATATAAAATAATGGTAAATTAATAATGGCTAATTTTCTAAATCGTATATATGTACATACATTCATACATACATACATATGTATGTATATGATAATTTAAGAATAAAAACCCTGCAGGAAATGTCAATAGTGAAACTGTGATGATTTACTACTGACACAGTCACCAGTACTAGTGACTTATAATACCCCAGACAAAGCTATTCACTCTAGACATTTAACATGTGGTTGTCATTGAAAATGCACTACTGACATTGGTACTATTGACTAGGTAGTTCTGTTGGGACCATATGTAGACATTAGAACTAGAGATTCACTAGCTTATTTACATTTTAATAATTCTAGTTTACACTTTTGGTACTTTTCTGAAGTAGTTGTAATAATATAACGTTATGTGATTAAGTTAAGTGATTTTTAGAACAGATCTGATAATAAATTGTGAACGTTATTAGATTTTTTTTCCTCATCAAAGAAAAATATAAAAAATGTAGACTCTTTGTTGACAATGTCGCCAAAGAGTCACCGAAATAGTTGACAAAAGTGGTGACTTGGAGACACTTGAAAATTTGTAAATGCATATCTAAACGAAATTACAAAGTAAACGAGAATAAACTCCTGAAAATTAATGACATGACATTTTGCCTACTCCCCTTGCTTCTAGAGCTGCAAAACTATCGATAGTCGGTCTATTCGATTGTTTCGATAGTTTACTTAAAAACTAATCGATACTATCGAAGCTTAACTAATTAATTAAATTAAAGTAATTAAAATCAACAAAAAACATGAAAATCGAAAAATCATAAAAGGAAAAGGCGTATAAAAAGGTACAAGAATTTAAAAATGGACCCAAATGGACATAATAAAATGTTATATAACTATTACTGGCTGTCGAATTTTAACTGTATCAAGAGGGTAGCTGCATCCATTACGAGGGTAGTTTTATAATTCCATGACCTTTTGTATTTACACCGCAGTAATTTTTAACGCAAGACAGATCCCGTTAAGTGTTAGCTAATAGTACCGAGTTTTGCGCAAGTTGCGTGTATTACGCGGGCAATTTGATAATCAAATTACATTTTTTATATCTAGTGCAGTAATATCCAATGCAATTTTGATCTCATTAACGGTTATCTAATAATACTGTTCCCGTTATCTTTTACTGTCGAATTTTGGCAAAGTACACTTGTCCTGGTATTTGATTAAATATTTTATTAATTAGAATATTTCATACGATCGATGAAAATAACTTCAACAATTTCTTCAATAAAAGAATCTACCAATTGTAGTTTAAAACTTTCCTTCAACGAAACATTTATTGAAGCCAAAACTCCAATATGAAGATTTTGTTTTGCAACAAGTATTGCAAACTGAAATAAAAAACCCTTCACAATTCATGGGAAATTTTTACAATTGCATAAATTTGCAATATCAAATGAACAAGATTATGAAAAAGTTTAATATCTATATTTTGCTATTTATTTGCTTTAAATACACCTGTAGTTTGTAAAGAGAATGAAGACTGTTAAAGGCCAGGCTTCACTGACAGAATTCTGTCAGTGAAATAATATCAAAAATATCGTGTCGCCAACAACTTGCACAAGCATTAATTGGTTGAAATATAGAAAGTATCTCAGTACTCATTGTTCGGAAAACATACCGCTAAGAACACCAGAAGATGTGGACCAGAGTCTAATTTATTTTGATCAAAACCTTAAATCAGCTGCCCAACATGCGACAGAAACTAGACAACCAGCTAGATACAATCAAATTTATTTTGTAGATGTCGAGCGGCTCTTGGCTGAAAAAAGAAAAATTAGAAGAGAGTGGCAAGCACTCAGATCTCCTCAACTCAAATCTAGACTTAAAGATTGCACGAAACGACTAAGACAGCTGCTAGAATCTCGAAGAGTAGCATCTCTGAAAAATTACTTGGAAGACCTCGACGCAACTGCTCAATCAGATTATTCATTATGGCGTGCATGTAGGAACCTTAAAAGACCGATCGTACGTAAGCCTCCCTTGCGAACTTCTTGTGGAGACTGGGCAAGGAATGATACCGAAAAAGGCAATTTGTTTGTTGGACATTTGAAGAAGGTTTTCACCCCAAATGTATGTACTGATATAGCTGAGTTACCATCAGTAGAGACTAGTGCCATAGTACCCCTAAGATTTGAATTTAGCGATATTGAAAGGGCAATAGCAGATTTAAACACCAAAAAAGCCCCTGGCATTGATAAAACAAGTAACAAGATGTTAGTTGAGTTGCCCCGTATAGGTCGCAGAATTATTCTGTTTGTTTTTAAAGCCATCTTACGTCTTGAGTACTTTCCCACAGAGTGGAAAGTTTCTTTGATTACTATGATTCCTAAACCAGGAAAAGACCACACAAAAGTAGAATTATACAGACCTATAAGCCTTTTATCGAACGTGTCAAAGTTATTTGAGAGAATATTAATAACTAAGCTGAATCCAATTCTTAGCGCGAAAGGATGCATTCCGAACCATCAATTCGGCTTCAGAAAACAACATAGTACGATCCAACAAACACACAGATTAGTAAAGGTAATTAAAACGACCTTTGAAGAAAAAAAATACTGTTCTGCGCTCTTTACCGACGTTTCTCAAGCATTCGATAAGGTTTGGCACGAAGGCCTAATATTTAAGCTAAACTTGCCCGAAAAATTGTATAAGCTCTTAAAAGATTATTTAACGAATCGCAAGTTTTTATTAATAGAAGGTGACTTTTTAAGCTCGCCACAGCTCATTGAAGCCGGAGTTCCCCAAGGTAGTATTTTGGGACCAATTTTATATTTACTGTACACATCAGATATGCCAATTAGCACCCTAGTCCACATATCAACTTTTGCAGATGACACAGCTTTTTTAAGTATTCATGAAAGTGCCGAAGAAGCATCACAACTTTTACAAGACCACATACTCAATTTGGAAAAATGGCTAGAAAAATGGAGAATAAAAGTGAATGAACAAAAATGCACTCACATAACTTTCACACTGCGCAGGGACTCATGCCCTCCTATTCGCATAAATAACGAAATGATACCACAGCTTTCAGACGTTAAATACCTGGGTATACATCTTGACCGTCACCTTACTTGGAAAAGCCACATTGACTTCAAGTTAACACAAATGAAACTAAAAGCAGTACAACTAAATTGGCTTATTGGCAGAAACTCCACCCTGAGCTTAGATTGTAAACTTCTACTGTACAAATCGGTCCTCAAACCAATTTGGTGTTACGGGATTCAGTTATGGGGCACTGCCTCAGCTAGCAATGTAGAAAAAATTCAAAGGCGCCAAAATAAGATTTTACGTATTATTACATCTGCTCCCTGGTATATAAAAAATTCAAACATCCACAAAGACCTAAACATGCCATCAGTTAAAGCAGAAATAGCGAAACATGCAGTCACATATCTAAAGAGGCTTGAATCTCATCCAAACCCTTTGGCGCGTAACATGCTGAATGAACCTGGTTACATTAGACTAAAAAGAAGAGATACTGCTTTTCTTGGCCGTACATTAGAGGGATGACCCGCAAATGATTTCAAAATCCGTGAAAAAAAACATTATTTTTGTCTAGCACTGGCTGGACTTAAAAAGAATATTTTATTTTAGACTTAAGATACGAGTAATTATTGTTAGTTCAAAAATATTGAAGGTACAATAAATAAATTATGAAAAAAAAAATATATATATATTTTTAATGAAATAACCAAAATTTTCTGAATTCCGTTAGTAATTAAATTTCACCGACAATTGTATCTTATTGTTGCCAACTAATTTAGTCTGTCAAGTTAACTGTCAAGTCCTTTGCGCTACAGGCGCTTTGGATTTATTTTGTTAACTGTTATATTGAATTACATATATACAACACAGCCATTTTAACTTAATAAAATATATTTTATATTTGTATTGCCACTGGAACTGAAAGGACTTAATTTTTTTCTTGCGATTCAATTTTCGTTAATTGTCTTAACCACCATTTTTATAAACTTAAAAAAGCTTAAGATTTAACATGGCGCCCGAGCAGGGACATTAAAGTTAAAGTTGTTTGAATCGCAATTTTCCTGTAATATAATTATCAAACAAAATTGCTAATAGCTGTTGCTCTAAACTATTGAGAATCTACATCTTCTAAATTACTGAAGATTTCAGCCTATATTTTGTTCAGCAAGGCTTTCAACTATACTAAAGCTCAATTGTGACCATCATCAGAATCTTCATTGGAAATAACCATGCCAAGGTGTAGCTGTTGCAAAAAGGAAAGTGGTTGCCGAAACCAAGACCCAAACCAGGTACTAAGTTCGAATAATTAGTATGAGAATCTAATGATTTGAAAAATAAAAACTTTAATTCGAAAAGTTTTTCCATACTTTATATTTATTCGATCTTATCAGTTTATTTAAAAACATTAATCAATATTGCCTTGAAAGTGAAACATATGCATGTGTGCATAAAACTTAATTTATTTGTGCCTCGTTAACATAACTATATTTAACCACAAAGTTTAAAAAGTTTAAATTTATCTGGTTGATCTCGCACACGTACAAAAATTATCAATTTTTCATACATGAAATTTGTCCAGATTTCATGTTCAAATGATAAAGTCTATTTGTATTTCTTATTTTTGTATAAACAATTCAAAGGCAAATTTTTCTAATTTGCTTACATCACTATTCTTTTCTTTACAACCTCTTTAACTCACATCATCACAGTTGGATAACTTTGCACTTGCTTTGGTTGCATATCCCTGTGATTCCAGCGACACATTTATGTCTGCGATAAAATTGTTACCTCATTTGCTGCCAGAAGCTAATGGAAAATGATTGGAATATCTTCTAATACCACTTTTATTTAAATATTATTACTCATTTTGGACACATCAGTCTGATAATAATAGTTGATTCAATTTTATCTTCTTTACATAAAATTTTTTCATGTGTACTCTTCGACTGTGTAGAATCGCCCATCGATGATTTGTTGTTATAACATTTTGAATAGCAATTGGTAAAAAGACAAAGATAAGCACATTAAATTTTTATGAAAAAAAAGCAAACTAGAAAGAAGTGTTATGAAAAAAGAACAAATATAGAAAAGAAGAAGGAATAAGAAATGATAAGTGAAAAAGAAAATAATATGAACAACTCAGTACAAAATTGAAATACCTAAAATTTGGTGAACATAGCCTGGGATTGAGGCTTCCTAAACCCGTGCACAAAAACCTTCAAGCATTTAAAAAGTAGGTACATATGTATTTCCATACAAAAAAGTATTTTTGAAAATATTGTATCCGATTTTGTATTATTTTATATATTTACAATACCTTGCAATATACTTATTTGTTTAAAGTTGATACGCCTTGTAGGCTCTTGTTAGAATATTAAACAAAACAAATTCTTGAATGATCTTGATGATCTTTAATATCACATAGTTTGGTAATGAAACATGTGTCCAAGAAATTTTTACATTATACAAACATCAATTATATTCTTGTAAAATCATCAAAATCAAAAAATTGAGTCATATTTCAATAATTAAGAATATAACAAACAAAAATTGAGTTATATTCTTATTTCTTGTTTATCAAATTACTTGACGTTCTAAGAATAAAACACCGTGTTTCATATTCTTTACATTATTGATCTTAAATTATAAATCTATAAATTTGCATAAAAATGGGAGGTGGAACAAGACACCAGTCTTTAACCAGAGGAAACAGCGTAGAAATGCTGTATCAGCAAAAAAAACACTGTGTTGGCTAATATAGCCAGAATAAATCGTTCTATAAAAGAGAAAACAATATCTCTTAAGCCAAACGAAATAAAGTGTCGGTTAGAAATTCTTGAACAATACATTGATCAAGCAATGACTTACCAAACAGAAATAGATATTCTCGACCTTTCAAATACTGATAGGGCAGATTTGGAGGATCTTTGCGTTGCTACTAAGTGCCTCCTAATTGACTTACTTCCTTCAAATGTGCAGAATCTTAGTGATACTACGTTAGGCCTCCAAGGCCATAACAATAGATTGCCTACCATGAAATTGCCGAAGTTTAGTGGCAGATATTCAGATTACAAAAACTTCATGAGTTTGTTTGAAAGTTTGGTAGACAATGACACAGCCATGACAAATATTGAGATGTTTAATCATTTACTGTCATGTCTCTCAGATGAAACTCTCGGTACCGTAAAAGCTTACCAAGTTACAGAGCACAATTATCCCAAAGCCATTGCAAGTTTAAAAAGAGTTTACGATAACCCTTGTTTGATTTTTTTGACAATATGTCAAAATTATTTGATCTTCCCGAAATGTCAAAACCTTCTGCATCGGCTATGAGGAACATGATAGATACCGTTTCGGCAATTTATGATTCGCTTTTGTCAATTGGCGATGATAAAACAATAACTAATGCTATAATAATTCATCTTGTTATGATGAAAGTTGATATGATTACAAAATCAAAGTGGGAAGAACAACTTGATTTTGAGAAACTGCCTTTATGGAGCGACTGCGAAGCGGCTCTAAACAAAAGATATCAACATATTTCCGCGGACGAATCGTCAGGCTCTAGGCAAAAGATTAATCCAGTCAAACCAAAAGAATCAAGATTTAAAAAAAAATCAAGAGCGTTTTCATGCCAAACTAAGCAGCAGGGGTCTGATAAGTGTTTATATTGCCGATCAGAGCAACATTATATATCTGCTTGCCCTACATTCGCTGCAATACCAGTCCAACAACGATTTGAATTTATTAAAAATATCCCAGCATGCATAAATTGCCTTAGAAGCGGTCATACGGTGTCTAAATGTAAACTGTCAAAATGCCGCGTTTGTAGCCGATCGCATCACACACTTCTGCATCAATATTCTTCTAATGTTCAAAACACTATATCTAATTTAGATTCAAATCAGGCCTCAACATCACTGGCGTTTGTAAACTATTCATCTTCTTCTAAAGATAATATTATTCTGGCTAATGCTGTAGTCAAAATAAAAAATAAATATGGCAACTACATATTAGCTAGGGCTTTATTGGACTCCGGTTCACAGATCAATTTTATAACTGATGAACTGGCCCAACGTCTTCAGTTGAAGAGAGAACAACAAGATCTTAACTTAGTAGGCATTGGAAAATTAAATTCCTCAGTAAAAAGTAAGTTACAGGGTACAGTGAAGTCTCGAATAAATGATCACGAATTTTCCACCGAGTTTTGGGTGCTCAGATCCATTTCTGCCTATCAACCGGATCGTATCATTTCAACAACAGGTTGGGATATACCAAACAATTTGAAACTTGCTGACCCATTATTCAATAAGCCACAAAAAGTCGATCTCTTAATTGGTGCAGAAATGTTTTTTGAATTGTTATGTGTAGGTCAGATTAAGAGAAGCTCTAATTTACCTACTCTTCAAAAAACACTTCTAGGCTGGATAGTATCCGGTAAATATTATCCCTTAAATAGCGGTGAAGTAAGTTCATGCAATTTAGCGACAAATATAGAAAATGAAGTATCTCTCGATTCATGTGTGCAAAGATTTTGAGAATTTGAAGAAGTTCCGAAAGATCAAAAAATATTGTCAGTAGAACAGCAACAGTGCGAGGAGAATTTTATAAAATCAATCCGACGACTAACGTCAGGAAGATTCAAGGTAAATTTGTCTTTTAAAGAAAATCCTGAGAAGCTAGGGTTGTCTTTCGATGCAGCAAAGCGGCGTTTCATAGCACTTGAACGACGACTTTCTAAAGATTCCAATACAAGAGAACTTTATAACAGTTTTATGAAGGAATACCTTAGCTTAGGTCACATGACCATTGTAGACAATAAAATTCCTGATTATCCGCACTATTTTATACCGCACCAGTGTGTACTGCGACCACAAAGTAGTTCAACTAAACTTCGTGTGGTCTTTGACGCTTCATGCAAGACGTCAACACAACTTTCACTAAATGACTTATTAATGGTTGGCCCTACAATACAGGAGGAGTTGTATTCCATACTAATTCGGTTTCGAACAAACAGGTATGCTCTTACAGCTGACATTGAGAAAATGTACCGTCAAGTGATTATCGACGAGGCTGACAGAAATTTTCAACTAATAGTATGGCGTGAAAAAATTACTGATCCCTTGCAAATTTATCGTTTGAATACCGTCACATATGGTACTTCTTCCGCTCCATTTTTGGCAATACGTTGTCTTTTTTACCTTAGTGACTTATATAAAGAAAACTATCCGATTGGGTCTGAAATCATACGAAAAGACTTCTATGTCGATGATTTGTTAACAGGAGCTGACTCAATTGAGCAAGTAGAAGTTATTCGAGTTCAGGTTTCTGATATATTGAAATCTGCGGGATTCAACCTGACGGAATTCTTCTCAAATTATAATAATTCCGATAATCAAAAAACTGCGAAAACTATGCAAATAAGAGATTCCAATATAACGAAAGCTTTGTGTACTTACTGGTTACCTAAATATGACATTTTCAAGTACAAATTAGAGGAATCATTTAATGAACTAAAGGCTACTAAACGCAACATTTTATCAGTATCAGCCAGACTCTTTGATCCTTTGGGCCTGCTGTCTCCTGTAATGATTAAGGCCAAAATTTTGCTCCAAGAATTATGGCTTCAAAAATTAGATTGGGATGAGTCTATTCCATTGCGCCTAAATTCATTATGGGAAACTTTTAAACAAAATTTGTCAGGAATTGATATTATTGAAATTCCTAGGTATGTAGGAACGAGTAAAAATGATAGTTGTCAAATACACGGGTTTGCTGATGCGTCAGGTAGAGCGTATGGTTGCTGTTTATACGTAAAGAGTCAATCTACTGTGAGACTGTTGACAGCGAAGTCGAAAGTTGCTCCCCTGAAAATTCTATCGTTACAAATGTGCGCAGCACATTTGCTAGCTAAATTATGGTCGAAAGTAAAAAATATGCTAAATTGTAAAATAGAAAGTGTTACATTTTGAACCGACTCCGAAATAACGCTCCATTGGATCCGAGCTCATCCATCAACTCTAAAGACCTTCGTCGCTAATCGGGTTTCAGAAGTTCAAGATTTATCAGCGCAAATTTCCTGGCGACATGTTCCTTCAAAAGAAAATCCAGCCGACATAGTATCAAGAGGATGCAATGTAAATGAACTAAGTAACTCTATATGGTTTGAAGGTCCATCATTTTTGCGTAAAGAAAGCATGCAATGGCCCGTTAATACGCATTTTACTCTTACTAAAGAACAAGAACTCTTGGAAAGAGTAAAAACAAATAATACGCTTCTCGTTGTGGAGGAAAACGTGTTAGAAAATAGCGATCCGTTTCTGAACCTTATACAAAAACATTCTTCCTATCAAAAATGCATCAATGCCTTACGATGAAAAATTTCCGTTATTGATGCCACATAAGTCAGAATTTATTAGTATGTACCTGAGGCACTTACATTTTACAAATTGTCATGCTGGAACTAAAGCATTAATAGCACTACTTCGTCAAAAAATATGGCTTATAAATGCCAAGGAAGCATGTAGTAAAATAATTCGTAAATGTATTCACTGCTTTCATTATAAGCCAAAGTTATTGAGCCAGATAATGGGAAACTTACCCGCTGATAGAGTAAGGGCCCTACGCCCATTTAAAATATGTGGAGTAGACTTTTGTGGTCCAGTAAATGTTTCACTTAAAATCCGGGGACGCCCACCTGTAAAAATGTATATCGCGGTTTTTGTATGTTTCACCCCCAAGGCGGTTCATTTAGAACTTGTTTCAGATCTTACATCAAATTCTTTTATCTTATGTCTTAAAAGGTTCATAGGCAGAAGAGGATATCCCGACAAAATCTACAGCGACAACGCAACCAACTTTGTAGGTGCCGCCAGAGAATTGAAGGAATTCGCAATCGCATTTCAAGAGGAAGGAACCAACGTCGCATCGTACGCTGCCAGCAAGGGAATCGAGTTCACTTGCATACCACCCAGAGCTCCACATTTCGGCGGCCTTTGGGAAGCTGCTGTGAAGTCCGCCAAAGGTCTAATGCTCAAAACAGTGAAGAATGCACTGCTAACGTCCGAAGAGCTTCAAACAGTGCTTGTCGAAGTAGAAGCGGTACTGAATTCTCGACCTCTTGCACCACTCAGCAGCGATCCGAACGATGGAGAAGCGTTGACGACAGCTCACTTACTAGTAGGAGAAAGCCTACGAGCGCTGCCTCCAGAATTGCTCAAAGAAGAAACCGCCAAGCTAACGTACTTGAGGAGATGGCAAATTTTATGCGCACTCAGGCAACGGTTTTGGCAGAGTTGGGTCAAAGACTACATCCGCAGTCTACAAGTACGCAGCAAATGGTCCGTAGAACAGCCAGACCTCGACGTAGGCAAACTCGTTCTAATTCAAGACGAGAATCTTCCGCCACTGCAGTGGATGACAGGCCGAGTACAAGCCGTAATGCCAGGCAAGGATCAGAGAACAAGAGTTGTGGAAATAAAGACAACAAAAGGTGTATATAAACGTCCAATTCACAAGCTAGCCTTATTACCATGTAATTGAAGACATCTGGTCCTTCAATGGGGCCGGAGTGTTCAGCCATAAAAATCAGTTTTTATATATTTTTAATGAAATAACCAAAATTTTCTGAATTCGCTTAGTAATTAAATTTAACCGACAATTGTATCTTATTGTTGCCAACTAATTTAGTCTGTCAAGTTAACTGTCAAGTCCTTTGCGCTACAGGCGCTTTGGATTTATTTTGTTAACTGTTATATTGAATTACATATATACAACACAGCCATTTTAACTTAATAAAATATATTTTATATTTGTATTGCCACTGGAACTGAAAGGACTTAATTTTTTTCTTGCGATTCAATTTTCGTTAATTGTCTTAACCACCATTTTTATAAACTTAAAAAAGCTTAAGATTTTACAGCACTCTTTATTTGAAATGATTTAAAGTATGATTTACTTTATTTGTATTTGTACATTACAATCTGAGTCGAGTAAGTTAAAAAGGTGTTGACTACACTTATAGGCTTTTTACACTGACCAACATCTTAGTGAAACGTCTGGAAGATGTTGAAAATGTGAAAATCAGTTTTTATTTGCAACATCTTCTTACATCTAACATCTACCATCAACTCAACTGTCGAAAAATTAAAAGCAAAGACGCTTTTAGCTAATAAAAATATAAAAATATGGGTTGACAACAAATACTTTTAATTGGAATAATTGTTGTTTTGCTAGAACAAACCCAAGTAATAATGTAGATTATTAAAGTTATTGATAGCATTTTAGAGAAAGAAGATGTAAAAAAAAATTTTGTGTACCTTCGTATGATGCTCATTTTTAATTTATATTTTATTTTTTATATTTTTTCCACATAAATGACATTTTTTCAGTGACGCCACTAAATTAATCTAGTTTAGTGCTATTTTTCTAGTGATGACACTCAAATAATCGAAAGATGTAAAATAGAACAAACTGAAATAGGAACATCTTGTGAAGATGTTGAATTTTAGGCCTGTGTATTTCATATGGAAAGATGTCAAAATCTTTGCAAATTGATGGTAGATATTAGATGTTAATCAGTGTAAAAAACCTATTATTCAACTTCGTATTTCGATTTAAAATTTGACGATTTAGAGAAGCTCGATATTCAATCGATAGTTAGCCGAAAGAAAACTATCGGTACTATCGATAGTACTATCAATTGTTTTGCTTCTCTTGTTTCTTTAAACCTTTTGCACTGCAACTAGCATGGTAGAATAAACAAGGTAAGGTTATTTGAACAGCTGACATTTTTTCTTCTTCGTTTGTTTTTAATTGTAGTTGTCAAACTTTGTTTACGTTTGTTTATTTTTCGTTATGGAAAATGCTAAATTTCAACAACAAACAAATTCGTGTGCATGGCTTGAAGTAATGTCAACTTAGCTCTTTTTGAGTTTCTTTGACGCTTACTTTTTCACTATTCTAACTTGGCTATAAACAGCACGTATGGAATTGTTGCATTGTTTAATTAATTTATAATTTTGCAATTTTTTAAATATTAATTAAATATAATACTTTGAAGCTTAATTGACTTAATTGGAAAATAACAAAATGTGTGGAAATTACTTAACCTAAAGTTGGCTTTAGGCTAAAAGGACAAATAAGTGATATTTTGATACCCCAGTTAAGGGAACTTGTATTTAAGTTAAACATTACAGTGTTGATACACTTGTATTATAGTTTTATTGAATTAAGATTTTCAAGCAGACAGTATAATCCAAGCTTCTTTTGAAAAATAAAAAAAAACATCATTAAAATTAAAGATACATTAGATTTGAAGATAATTATTGTCATGTTAAGATCATAGATTACACATAGATAGCCAACTGAAATGTCAAAAAACCAAGTCTTTTTTCAAAAATCCTAAGTCTAGGAATGTATTGGTAGACAATTTTGTATACGTATTGGTTTTTTAAAATATTTCCCCACAGTACCTAAACTGCACATAGTTGTATAAAATGTTTTGTAAAAAAACTACATATATTTTTACAATCAATTTTAGGTATTAAAATTAAATATTTCTTTTGTTCTTAAGTAAGAATTTTGTATTTTTACTGATATATTATTGTGCGAAAAACGTTGAATGAATACTAATTTTTAATTATTTTTTATGCTGTATTCAAAATGTTCATTCCCCAAAAGACAAAAAATACAATACTGTGAAGAAATAAATTTCACCTAACAAATCTCAAGAATGTGAAATTTATTTTAGTGTTAAAAAATTTAAAATGCATTAAATTGTAAATAAATTGTTAGTGCAAAAATTCATTTTTATTTATATCCTTAGAAAGTGGGACAATATATCGCTTTAAGGTGTTTTAATGTAATCAATGAATTCGCACCATACCCGTAAGTGAAAAGATTTTAATAGCCACTTTTTGACATTGGGAGAGTTGGCTATCTATATATGTAAACTATGTATGTACTGAACTATTTTATTTTTCCAGTACAACACAAATAAATATTTCTTAAATTTTTACCCCCTCCCTATACTTATAAACAATCGGGTATGTTCTGTAATCCGAAACCGAGTGAAATTGAAATCGAATAAATTTTTAAAGAAATATATAACTTAGCTGCGCCTATTATTTTAAAACATTAGCTATTAAGGAAGTTATGTGAATGGTCTTTAATCAAATGTATAAAAAATAATATCAAAATGTTGTTATGACAATTTTAAATTTCATTCGGATTCAATTTCACTTGGTTTCGGATTACAGAACATACCCGAATAAAACTTATTTGAAATGTATTTTAAAACAATTGTTGTTTGAAAAATTAGTTTTAAAATAGATTTAAATTATATTTTATTTTTTATAAAAATTTTTGTTTTGCTACATTCTAGTTTGTAACCATACAGTTTAGTGGAACCCGTGGAATCTACAGAAGCGAACAATTTATTTAAAATCAATTTTATTTCAAGTACTTAAATTTATATTTATTTAGTGGTTTCTTGGATACAATTAAAAGCACTAAAAGAAAAAAAAAACGCACAATTTGCTTTGTAATTTCTTATTTCAATCGGCTGTTTTTGACATCTACAATTCAAAAATCTACCAACAAAATACATGCGATTTTTGTTTTTATAAAACCAACTCTACCTTGTTTATTCTACCATGGCAACTAGTTTCGTGAAGTCGGTTGTAACTTAAATTGTTAAACGTTAAACATTATTATTTAAATAATTTAAATTTTATTTTTATCTTGACACTAAAAGTGCACGAACATTTTGAATTATTGAAAATATAATCAAATTCTGATACTGATGACTACATGTATAAAATTTTGTTTTTATGTAAACATAGTATTATTAACTCCTAATTTTCGCATTATATGGGCAGATTTTTAATAAATTTATCACAACAGTTTGTAGTCATAACATTCTAATAAATTCGATTAAAATACAAATTTTAATCAAATTTGTTAGTAACTTTTTGATTTTCTTGCGAAAAATGTCAGTTACTTTTGTTCTAATATTTCGTATGCGTTTGGGATAAAACACTCAGCGTAGAAAGAAAATAAAATAATTGATTGTGGTTTTTCCTACCTTTTATGTTTGCCTTAAATATTTTGTTTGATTTCGACTAAACTCTGACTTGGTTAAAAAAAAAAAAAACCTAAAATATCTTTAACTTATACATACATATGTACATTGTATATAAAGAAATGCATTATTTTTAAATATTGCCAGATTTTGCATATATAAATGTATATGCTGTATATACGAGGCAAGAGGTAGGTAACTGGCCTTGCATTATGCTCTCAATACGTGCAACCTTTATTTTAAAACAAAACATGTTTTGGTTAATTTACAAAACTTTCATTATAACTAATTTACTAAAAACATATAATTTGTACATGAAAGGTTAAAAAAAATTGTTTTTATTTTTTTGAAAATAATCGGTATAAGATAAAATCAAACTATATATGTATGTATCTATTTTAATATTTACAAGCAATTGCAGATAAAACAATTTAAATTATTTACATATATTTATACTTATCTCCGATTTCACATTGTACTCGTTTTACACGTTTTCGCGTTTATAAAAAAATACGAAATTAAAAACAGAGTTTAAATGATAAAACTCCATTATAAATTTGGCTTAAAAGTATTCGAAAAAATGATCAATCAGTTTCCTATTACTTCTGCGATTAAAGTACTTATATTTAACACAAATCATGACATGGTTTGCATAAACTAAAATAAAAGGAGAGCAGAGCTTAATCCTTAATAATTTTCAGAAATATTTAAGGCCCAACAATAATATGCATAAGCTAGCTTAAGCCAACTTAAGCAACTGTGCAATTACATATAAATCATATGTGGCAAACTATAATGTATTTAACAACACTTTTCGTTAAGTTTCGGCAAATGTCATTTGCTTAAGCAAAGTCCGAAACCGATCGCACATTCCGTACGGAAACAGCTGTTTGTGCTTTGTTTTTTGCTTATGTATGTAAATTTATAAAAAATTGTAATGGATAACGAAAGCAAACAAATTATATCAAAATTTAATATAAAATGTTTAAAAAAAGAAGTTTCTATTAGAAAAAAGGAGGCGTTATATAATAATTGTAATTAAAAAGAAGGAGCATTTTATTGTTTATGAGTTGAGTGATGCACACCGCTGTATTTTTTAGTACTTTTGGCCAAAATTACACAAACAGCAAAAAATGTTATTTTTCTTTCGAAATTTTCTTAAAACTATTAAAAATAATTATTAATTTGTATATTAATGGTATTAGGTATTTAACATCATTTTGTTAACAAATTTCATTTATTCAGAAAAAAATTATTTTTTGCAAAAGTAAGAATAAAACAAATGTGCAACTGTGTCATAATAGTTTTTAGATTCATGTAAGTACATTGTAGCCACCTAAAAGTCTTCAATAAGTTGCTTAAGCATTTGACAGACTTTTCGTTCATTTTTTGACATTAGCTTAAGCCAGTTATGCATATTATAGTTGGGCCTTTACTTAGACCCCTGACTATATTTTCTACTCTAACGAGTCTACCAAAGTATATTTATGTATGTATATCAAGTACATGCAAGTCTACAACAAGTACAACATTAGAACAACAACAGGCATTTTGTTTGTGTAAAAATGTTGCTAGGTGTCAAAAGAAACTCAGGGATGGAAAAGTGGGACAATTTCACTTTTTTGTAATAAAAAAACTTAATATCAATTCTGCTAAATATAAATAAAAAAATTATAATACAATGACCTGTTTATGTTTAGATTAATATGAATTAAACCAAGGATTCATAAAAAGTTTGTATGGTGCAATTTAAATCAGAAAAGTAATATTTAAAAATTTCGTTTACCAACCCTGATGAAACAAAGGAAAGTGAAAAAAATATATATTTGAAATATATATTTTGAAATATATATTTTGAATATTTTAATAACATTGTAATTCCACAAAATAAAAATTCAAATCAATTACAAATTTTATTCAATTGGCTATTTGGCAGTAAGCAATTAATATTTTGTCATTATTTTAAAACAGCGCCATCTGCTGCGCAACCGTGTTTAAAATATCCCGCTATCCTATATTGGAATCAGGATACTAAAGTATCTCTTTCAAAATTTCGTAAAAATTCTTCCAGATACATATTTTCTTTACATAAAGGTACCCAGCCTTGGGTGAAATTCTAAAATTTATATTATTTACTTAAATATTTAGGCGTAAGTTCTTTATTATAAAGATATATAGAAAAAATTAAACACCACTAGAATGTAATGCTTCTTCTTTATCGCTAGATCGATCGTCAGCATTCTAGTAGTTTCAATTAATTTTCTATTTAAACAAACTTATCAAAGAAATAGGATATAAGAAATTTAAAATATTATATTATATTTCTGCTGGTGTCTTATTTTTATATTTCCTTATAATAAAGCATTTAAGCCTAAATAATTAATAAATTCATTTAAATAATAGTTCAATTAAAATTAAAATTCATATAATTTATATAAAATTCTAAAAATTAATGTAAAGATAATGTAAGATATTTAAATAACAATGTAATTTCACAAAGTAAAAATACAAATCAAATACAAATTTGATTCAATTGTCACATAATAGTTTTTTTTTTAACCGAAAGCGTCAGCACCTTTAAACCGAAAATTGTGTTTTTTTCACTGCTTTTTCTCCACTTCTCTTGGTATCCTATATAGGAATCAGGATGCTAAGGTACCTCCTCACAAAATATTGTTAAAATCCATCCAGTAGTTTATACGTGATGCGAACACAAATGAAACCACCTTTTAAGAGTATTTGAGATGAGAAGTTATAAGAACAAGCATTAAAAGGACTATACACTCTATTACTATTCCGCTCATTATTTTTCCTAATAGATGAAATTTATAATCCAATTACTGACATATACATGCACATTTATTTTAATCTTCTTCTTCTTCTTATATACATATAAGAATAATTTTGCATTGTGTTCGTAATCAATAATCTCTGTAATGCGTGAACTGACATACCAAATGAAAGCTCACGTCGGTGCCTTGGTTTTAAAATATTAACCGTTTATGCATCTTCATTGGTTTACAAGTTATGAACATAAGTGTGTACTTTTAAAATTACGCTCTATTTGACTACAGGGAGTTGTTTTTATTTCAACCTATTTATCATGACTCATGTCTATAAACGCGATCGCATCAAGTAAAAAGTAATACATTGCAAAAAATTAAATAATTAGAAATATCATTTAATTAACATTTAATTTTATCGATTACTATTTACTTGCTGATCGGTATTTTCCCACAAGAAAATTGATTTCATTCTTCGATTTATGTTGTGCACCATTCAGTACATTTCAGAGTGAAAGTGAATTTATTTGTGTATGCACCATAGTATAATACAGTTTGCACATTCAAACATAGTACGTATGATTCTTTATTTTTGATTTCTGGAGTCGATTATTTTTGGGACACAAGGCGCAAGGATAACAATTGACTTAATTTGATTTTTAATTTAATTTTTAGGACACAACAAGGCACAAGGACAGTCGTTAGGAGTTTGTGGAGTCAATTTGGAGTATCCGGTTTTATCACATGGACAGTTATATGTAGGCTGTTCGCGTGTTGGCAAACCGTCGGTTTTGTATATTTACACCGAAAATAAGAAAACCAAAAATGTTGTGTACCACAGCGTATTGCATTTAGATAAATATACTGAAAATCTGAAATCGTTGTGATATATTTCAGTTTTGCTGAAGTCGTCATGTCAATTTCATTGATACATAAATTAGAAAATTATAATATTTACTTTATAATTGAAGGAAAAAAATTAAAATTAAGCTTGAGGTCAAGATGTTTTATTTAATATAAATAGAAAATATTAAAAATGCCAATATTTCGCTACTCCTTTGGGTAGCATCATCAGGGCTAAAAAGTTTTAGAAATACAAAACATTTAAACACATAATAACATTAAAAAACAAAACATATTAGGTTTAAACAATAACTCATACAAAAAACAACAAATGACAATATATAGACAAAAAACATATTAACAATAAAGAACAAACACTCAGAGTGCAATAATAACTTTTGACGATAGTAGTCTAACTACAATATAGAATAATTCTGTTTGTTCTTTATTGTTAATATGTTTTATTAACAATATACTTAAAAAGGTCGAATAAAACATAATTTATTATATTTACATTATATTATAAATATTGAGCACGTTCATAAAACGTAACAGTTGCTCAACTGTTGAGTGTTTGTCTTAGAAACGAATTGTTGAGTAGTTTCGCTCAACTCAACATTTCTGTATTTTTTCCATCGTAAAATTTTTTAGCTAGTACCTAAAGGCAATATATTGTGGTCAGCCTAAACAGCTAATAGAAGGGAGTTATGCCGTTTCATCTTCATATGTTTAAGCAAAAGTAATTAATTTAGTTAATTTATATCTCTTGTCATTCTTTTTTTTTCATTGTTTACATTTGTCAGCTCCTTATTTTGCCTCATATGCATCAAGCTGTTTCTAAGACTGCTACGAAACTGTTGAGCCCAACAGTTACATCTTTTAAAAGTTCCCATTAATTAAATAAATGTGTATGTATGTATGTATGTATGTACATATGTATGTACATATATATACTATTTTCCAAAAATAAAGTTTTACATTTAATTCAAATTCTAATTTTTTTAGGAAAACAAAAAGTTTTCAAACCCGATGAATGTACATATCATAGATAACACATAGATAGTCAACTAAAACGTCAAAAAACCCTAAGTCTAAGAATGTATTGGTAGGCAAAATTGTATAAGTGTTGGTTTTTTAAAAAAAAATCTCCACAGCACCTAAACTTCACATAGTTGTATAAAATATTTTGTAAAAATAGAATATTTTTTTACATTCAATTTTTGATGTTAAAATTAAATAATTCTTTTGCTTTTTAATAAAAATATGAATTTTGTATTTTTCTAATATATTTATGTGCAAAAAAACGTTAGATTAAATGCTAATTTTAAATATTTATTATATTGTTTCAAATCAATATAATAAATATTTAAGTTTCATCCCCTAAAAAAACAAAAAATACAATACTGTGTAGAAATAAATTTCACCAAACAAATGTCAACAAAATTAAATTCATTTTGTATTAAAAAATTTTAAATACAATAAATTGTTAAATAATTTTTTGTACAAAAATTCAAAATTGTTTAAATATTTGGAAAGTGCATTGGATTATCGCGTAATAGTGTCTAAATGTGAATAAAAATTTTACTCCCCTAAGTGTGTTGAATTTACACCGTACCCGTATGTGTGAAGACATTTGTAGCCTCGTTTTTGACATTTGGAGAGTTGGCCATCTATGTGTTATCTATGGTTTATACAACTTTGGTTGTGGTTTGAAGTTTATCAAAATTTGTAAAATAAAAACCAACCATATTGAATTTATTGGGTGTAGTAACTATGTAATAATAAAATCTTAACCAAAACTCGTTTATCGTGACCAAAGTAATGTTACAAAAAACTTATATTTGTTTATCGCAACCATACATTGTTACAGATAACATAATGTGATTTCTGTGACCATACCATAACCATGTTTTTTCTTTGCGCGTACCTGCTGAACCCTTTTTAACTCGCAATGTATATAATGCCTCGGGACCTAGAAGATCCTAATGGATTACTGCTTAGCCAAAGGCGTTTCACTGCTATAAACAATATTAAAAGATCGGAAGTTCAACTTATACCTCGCCACCCCCACCTCGCGGTAACTCGCTTATGTTAAGTTATGTCTCTGCTAAGAAGCAGGGTAAATTAAGTCTAGCGAACTCTGGATACTTGTCGACCTCCAGCATTAACATAGACTTACTTTTGCATAAGGGTCTTTTTTATCCTATTCAGGGATTTTAATAGTTTCTAATTTTGATAAAATAAAACAGGACAATACAGCAGGGATATACAAGAAAGCCTCGCAAGAGTTGAAGTTCAATGTAGGAACCAAAATCTGAAGCGCGACCCTATACCTTTGTATAGGAAGTGAGTCTCTAAATTCAACAAGATAAAATTAAAAATTAGTTTATTGGTGCCTCTCCAGTAAAAACTTTAGTTTAATGGTTCTCCTCTAGTAAAAAATTGAGTTTAATTGTGCTGCTCCAGTGAAAAATTGAGTTTTAAAAATGGTGCTACACCAATGTGCTGCTCCAGTGAAAAATTGAGTTTTAAAAATGGTGCTACACCAATGTCTGACTTATTTCCTTAAAATTTCTAAGTTATATACGATGAATAAAACGATTACTCGTGGCTAATTAAGCAACCACCAATAACAGAAACGCAGCACAGTTATTCGAGGAAGCCAATCAGCCAGTGTGAGATTGAGACGCTGACAACTCGAAGGCCGAGCAACAATACCGGCCTGATTAACTTAAAGCGATAATAACAATAACGCTCGTTGTTCCTCATCCCAGAGCAACAGTCAACTGACTTATCTTTAACTTTAAACTAAAGGTTTAATCTTTTCGAGTTGCACTGTTACCGCTCGAGCGTATATTTGCTACATTTCTTGTATATACATACATATTTAGATTTTTTATTTCTGCATCGACGTTTTAATTTTTTCGGATGAAATTTTTTTATTTTTCTTACTTTTTACAAATTTTTTAAAAAACCCGCCCTTAAATTTTAAACATTGATAAATTATATAATATTGGTATAAATCCTATATTTTAGTTTTATATATACATATATTTATACATATATATTTAATTTGATGATTCTATGAGTTTTTGCATTTTCAGTGCAGTAACTTTTAATGTAACAAAGCTCCAGTTAATTGTATTCAATTATTGAACTGCTTTTGAATTATAAGTTAGCTGCGTTTATTAGTTTGTTTTTGACAGCCAATAAAATAATTTTTAACGAAATTGGATCATAATGAATTTCCTATGGTAATTAAACATTATTTTTACCGTACAAAACATTACTGAAACCAAATAAAGGCTTGATAAATACCATGTAGACTCTGCTCTTTCAAACTTTTAGGTCGCCCAAAAGAGTGTTACGACCAGTTTTAGTCGATAAAATCCATGATATAACATTTGACGATCGCATCAACCACTTTGGAACATCGCATTTTGCTATATGAATATGAAAAAGCAATCCAAGCGATGGGTGACGCAATCAAGACAATGCACATGTGAGCAACAAACTTCTACCTTATTAAGATTTCAAGATTTAGGTCCAAACGAAGAGGTCATTATTGAAACAAATGCATATTTTGAGGGCATTGCGAATTAATTGGTGCGAATTAAAAAAACTAGAAGGACGCTGTACTAAATGTATGGAGCTTAAGGGAAACCGTGGTGAGAGTTAAAGCGCTTGTTTGTGGAAAAAATAGCTCGTATGCAAAGAGTCACGGAATTATTTGGATTAAATTGCCCTCTTATATTCCTAACTAATTTGAATGTATAAGGATGACATCCCTTAGGGAACTTCCTATTTTTACATACAAATATTAAGATAATTTTAAATCACCTTAATTGTACATTGCTTTCCAATCCAAAGCATTTATAATAATTTTTACTCGTATATTAAATAAAAAAGGTTTACAAAACTAGATATATAATATGGCTTATGACATTTATGGTCTTTTGATAATGCGGTATACTCGTATATATTCAGATGAAAACATATTCATTTAACTGATCATCGCAATAGCATTTGAAACTAACTATTTGTGTTATGGAGATTAACATTTCAAAACTAAAAGTTCTTACATATAAAATAAATGAATGGTTTACTGAAATTCCAGATAAATAAATACACCTTGTATTCCATATTTAATTTGGGTATAAGTACATACAAAAGGCGAACAAAATAAAATAAATTAATGCAATTTCAAACGTGTTTCAATTCCGATCATACTATAACAGAAATTTTATTTTCTAGAAGATCTACTTGTTAAATTCTTTAAATACAAAATTGCTTATAGCGAATAAGAGACACAAGCAATAAAAATCAAATAAAAAATAATATAAAAACAAATCTAGAGGCAAAAATAAAATTTTTTTAAATATTTTCTCGGTGAAAATTGTGTTCAAAATATTCACATACATACATATATTCATAATAATTCCAATGTACATACACGATGCGCCCATTTTTCTTTCTGTCGCTATGACTGTCTGACTGAATGTTTTTCTGTTGTAGTTTGGCATAGACACCTTTTAGCAAATTTTAGATAAACAAAAATTATTTCTTTTTTTGCACACGGTTCATTTTTTATATTATTTTTTTGTTGACTTATTACCGACATTTTTAGGTGAAATTAATAAACCCCCGTCTCCATTAGTCATTAACATGTCTTAACAAAAGTCAAACTTCTTATAAAAAATAAAAAAACAGTATTAAAAATAATGTTTTTTCATATGAAGTTTGACTTTGGTTAAGACATGTTAATGACTAATGGTGACGGGGGTAATAAATATGTTGGTGCAAGGCATTTACAATTATGTACATATGTAGTTTTGATTTTTTATGTAAATTATTTTAAACACATTTATCACTATTATATGGACGCAATTAGGATTAAACCACACTACACTCTATTTAAAAATAATTATATTGGTTTTTTAGATAGATAAAGTATTCAAACCCTAGCTATTCTTGCAGGATATTTTTTTATTTTAAACGTAGCAACTTTATGTAAAATAGCTTACCGAAACTGCGTACGAGGTAACAACTGGCCTTGAAGAGTAAGTTCTGCGGGTAGTAAATCCACTTTCGTAAACCATTTTCGTTCGATTTAGTTAAATTTGAATTTAATTTTAATTGTATAAGGTTTTTGTTTATGAAAAACTCGTTTCGTGTGTGCACTTAACGCCCGTTCCAGATCTTCTGATTTCTTCGTTAATGGTGAAAGCTGTTTTTGGTTTTCGAAAAAAATATTTGAAATAATGTACATTTATTTAGTTGCTCTCTTAGTACCAAATTATTTTTGGAATAACTTATACACTGAAACCTGCACACTACAATCATTGTTTTGCATACAACCAACGCAAGAAATTAAAATTTAGAAATATTTTCCCAAATTTTTATTAGTATGAGTAGCATGACGTGGCTATATCTCTAAATAAATTTGGCTGAAATTTTTTAATTTTGATTACAAAATGAGAAGAATTTTGTAAGAAAATTGTATGAGATTAAAGGAGCAGTTTTCTCACAAAACATTCAAAACTCATAGAAAAACTGTTTATACTTTAAAATGTTCGTATTTTGAAAATATTATTACAAACGAATTCATATACATATTTAAATATTTTCATGAACGATTTTTGAATAAATAGATACATATATTTACATATATACATATGTTTATAAAAATAAAAGAAATGTTGCTTACTAGACTTCATTCTCAATAAAGTTTTATTTCACTATAAAAATATTGAAATTTTGCGTGGGATTTGTTTATATTTTGTTTTCTTTTTAAAATGTATTCGAACATTTTACTGAAGGTAAAAATATATTTAAAAAAAGTTGCCTAAAATTAGCGTTATAAGCAATATACGATTCGCTTTTTTGGCGTAAATCATTTTCAATGATCTTGAAATTATCACAATATATGTAAGAAAAGTTATATAGATACATATTATGCATACATACCAATTATGTAGGTTATTGACGTGTTAACGGTTTGTATTAATTGTATTAATAAAAAATAATCTGCTCAGTTTAAAAATGGATTGCTCCATAATTAATCTAAAAAATGAAGTTTAAGAATTATAACCTTTAGCATTTAATTCTAATAAAAAATCTTCATCATGGCAAAGTAGCCTCAGTGATGTTGATGTTGTGATTTTTTGAAGAGTATAAGCTAGATTTAGCTCAGATACAAGAACTATGGATTGTTTAACAAAATATAATAGGCCTGCCTTAGCAGGCCGCCAGTTTGTTTTACGCAATCTGATGGTTAGTTAAGATCATTTACCTACCCTATGAGATGATAGGTTCACATACGTTATACGGAAGTGGCAAACATGCACAATGTAGTGTGCATCACATTGATATGATACACTCAAAAATAAAAAATTACTGAATTTAAGTAAATTTAACTTAACTTGAAGAAATTCGGCAATGATTTGGCTCCAAGGAAAATGTTCCTAAAAAATAGTAAAAAATTTTCTTGTATGAACTAGTTTTTAGTAAATCTTTACTAAGAAAATATATATTACTTTATATTGTACTTCTTTGTGGTTGTAAATTCCTATGCATAAGTGAATTCGCTAGTAAAAATACAGAAAATAAGTAAAGTTTTCTTACTATGAAGTTAATTTTTTCTAGCTTTTAGAATGACTAACTCTTTTGAAGAACAAAAATAATAATTTGTATTGTTCTAATAAACCTTTTTCCTTGTTTTAAGTTAAATATTACGTAACGGAAGTCGATATAAATCTTATTTAACCAAGAATTTCCTTAAATTTGATACGCAGGTTTACTCATACTAATAAAGGTTTAACTAAATTTTCGTATATGTACATACCACAAATTAGTCTATGGTACATATGTACTTTGTTTTCCATACAAAAAAATAGCTTTTAATTTGAATACCTATTTGAACTCAAAGTAAGAAAAATATAACTTAAAGAAAGTATATATGTAATTTCAATATTTAGAAAAGTGTTCTTAATACCTAGTCAAAAATTTTTAGACGTATTCCTAATATTAAGTTAAT
Source organism: Phasia obesa (assembly GCA_949628195.1). Classification (NCBI taxonomy): domain Eukaryota; kingdom Metazoa; phylum Arthropoda; class Insecta; order Diptera; family Tachinidae; genus Phasia; species Phasia obesa. The sequence continues at coordinate 113,952,882 of OX451215.1, read as the reverse complement.
TTTCCTAGACTCAAAATCGTTTTGACAACAAAAGAAACTGAACATGGATTAATTTGAAATTAATTTTTTCTTAAATATGTAAATATTTTTATTATAATTTTCTTTGCCTTTAGTGTAATTTATTATACTAAATAATAAGATTTCCATTAAAAAAAATGACGAACTCAAAATTTTAGTACAAAAGTTTTTACACAATTTAAGTATCATTTATACCTTTTATACAAGAAAATAGTCTTAAGTATATTAAGAACTAGATATTTTATGTATTTTATTAAAAGAAAATACTGTTGTATTTAGCAAAGCATACAAAGTCCCGTTTAAACGTTAAAGCATTTTAAGGTTTAATATTGTTACTATATTTTATTAAAATAAATCAGTCAAGTGCGAGTTAGTCTCACACATGTAGGGTTCCGTACTATGTTCAGTAGGCCTTTATAAATTCAAGTTGTTAATTTTTTCATGTCTTAAGTCTTTATTTTTGAAATCAAAGTCATATTCGCGAGAATTGCATCTCTATTGGAACACCCGTTAAATTTTAGGAAATGTTGTTATAACGGCCATGGTAATACACTTTCTATAAAAATATCAGACCTACCTATTGCGGTTCAAAAAATAAGGTAATATACATGTCACTGATGGATCACCCTTTAGTAATTAACAATTGTTACAGCGGCCGAAGTACAACATCTACTGTAAATAATTCAAGAGTCTACCTATTACGGTTGAAAAAATAAGGCTATTTAAGTAAAAATCATGTCTATGTCGGCACACCCTTTAACTTTGTTATGTGTTATAACGGCCGTGGAAATTCTTTTTCTATGAATATAACAAGAGTTTACCTATTACGATTAAAAAAATAAGTCACTATACGTGAAAAACATGTCATTGTCGGAACACCTTTTAATTTTTAGTAATTGTCATATCGGCCATGACAACATATCTCCTGTACAAAATTTTAAGAATCTACCTATTACGGCTCAAGAAATAAGTCGTTATACATAAGAATCACGTCACTGTCGGAACATCCTTTAATTTTTATGATTTGTTAGTGTTTTCATAGTAATACACCTCCTGTGAAAACTTCAAGAGTCTACTTATTATCGTTCAAAATTTAGGCCATATACACTCAAAGCACATCACTCTCGGAACACCCTTTAATTTTAAGGATTAATTTTATATACTTGTTTAGAAAGCGAACATAGTGTTAATTACTGTCTGCAAATTTTAAGTGGTTGCCTCCTATAGCTCAAGAAATAAAGACATAAACGCAAATAACACCTCACTTTCGGAACACCCGATAAGTTTTAGTATTTATCACTATAGTGGCCACAGTTATACACCTTCTGTGAAAATTTCAAGAGTCTACCTATTATGGTTCAAAACTTATGCCTTATACATGAAAATCACACCACTATCGGAACACCATTTAATTTTTAGGTTTATTTTTTATATAGCGAACTAAATTTTAATTACTGTTTGTAAATCTTTAGTCTATGCCTCCTACAGTTCACATATTCGTGAATAACACCACCAGAGAAAAAAGGAGCTGACAGACGGACAGACATTGTAGCGAAAACAATAGGGTTTCGTATTTACCCTTTGGGTACGGAACCCTAAAAATTTTCACGTTTTCAAACAAATATGCTAAAATGCTATAACTCTTAAAAATTATTAAGTTAACTTCCTTTTAGTAAAAACCGAAGGCACTTAAACATTAAATAATTTTTTTAGGCCCATTATTATAACTTGCCTTTAGCTAAAGTTAGGATGTTGTTGGAGCGATAAATAGTTTTTCGTTATTAAAAGTAAGCTAAAAACCACTATCACGTACTATAAGGACAAGTTATAGCAATGAGCATTATCGTCATTATTATAACGAAAAACTACTTATCGCTCCAACAAAATCCTAACTTTAGCTAAAGGCAAGTTATAATAATGGGCCTTAATGTTTATTCATAAAATATTCATATAAGTATGTATGTATGTAAGTAAATGTATTTATAAATAAATTAGTCAAGTGCGAGTTAGACCCACACACTTAGGGTTCCATACTATGTTTAGTACAACTTTAAAAATTCAAGCTGTTAATTTTTTCATGTCTTATGAGTCACCCTTTCATTTTAAAATTAAAGTCATAATTGCACCACTGTTGGAACACCCTTTAAATTTTAGCAATTTTTGTTATAGCGGCCATGGTAATACATTATCTATAGAAATATATATACCTATTGCGGTTCAAAAAATAAGGTAATATACGTGAAAAACATGTCACTGATGGAACACCCTTTAGATATTAGTAATTGTTACAGCGGCCGAAGTACAACATCTTCTGTAAACATTTAAAAAGTCTACCTATTACGGTCCAAAAAATAAGGCTATTTACGTACAAATCATGGCTCTGTCGGAACACCCTTTAATTTTGTTATTTGCTATGGCGACCATGGCAATTCTCTTTCTATAAATATATCAAGAGTCTAACTATTACTATTAAAAAATAAGTTACTATACGTGAAGAACATGTCACTGTCAGAACATCCTTAATTTTTAGTAATTGTCACAACGGCCATGGCAACACATCTTCTTTACAAATTGGAAGAATCTTATTATTACGGTTCAAAAAATATGTCGTTATACATGCAAAACATGTCGACAAAACCCTTTAGATTTGTATTGTTTTTATAGGGGTCATACACCATTGGTGAAAATTTCAAGAGTCTATCTATTATCGTTAAAAATTAGTAAATGTGCATGTAAATTACATCACTGTCGGCACACCCTTTAATTTTTACTATTTTTTATATTGGCCATAGTAATAGTCATCCTGTAAAAACTTCAAGAGTCTACCTATTATCGTTCAGAACCTATGCCATATACACATACAAATCACGTCGCTAACGGAACAACCGTTAATTTTTAGGTTTAATATGTATACTTGCTTATAACGCGAACATAGTTTAAATCACTGCAAATTTTAAGTGGTTGCTTCCTATAGCTCAAGAAATAAAGATATACAGGCAAATAACACGTCACTTTCGGAACACCCTATAAGTTTTAGTATTTGTTGCTATAGTGGCCACAGTTATACACCTTTTGTGAAAATCTCAAGCATCTACCTATTGTGGTTCAAAACTTAGGCCTTATACATGCAAATCACACCACTATCGGAACACCCTTTAATTTTTATTTTTATTTTTTTATAGTTGTTTATATGGTGAACTAAGTTTTAATTACTGTTTTTAAATTTCAAGTGTATCCCACCTACAGTTCACGAAATATGCACATATTCGTGAATAACACCTCTCTATTGGAACACCCTATAAATTAAGACTAAAACTTGCTATAGCGGCAACAGCTATACATCATCTGTGAAAATTTCAAGAGTCTACCTATTACGGTTCCAGAGATAAAAGGCGCTGACAGACGGACAGACATTTTAGCGAAAACAATAGGGTTACGTTTTTACACTTTGTGTACGGAACCCTAAAATATACCCTACAAGCAAAATGGTAGTCGACTACGAAAATAACACAAACTGTTTGAATTTGTTTTAAATGCATTTGTGCAAACGATCGACATCGTGGGACAGGCAGTAAGTTAACTTTTATGGCCTAACTTTAAGCTAACTACAATGTAATTGCAAAACCTCCCCAAAATAAAAAACAGAATTATTTTTGACAATTTTGTTTTAAATATTTTTCATTTCTTTTTTAAAATTGTAAAATGAAAATTTGTGTCGCATCCCTTGCGTTCTTTTGTGTTCTTAAATTATGATTAAATTATGATCTTAATGTTATTTGGTAGAATCTTACTGACTATCGAACATTTCATGTATTAAAATTTTTAGTCAAGAAGCCTTCAATCAAATATGCAGGAAATAATAAACAGAAAAAAAATTATTGCATATTTTTAGCTAACAGATATACATATGTACATATATTCAGTTTATAGCTAACTACAAATTGACTTACTTTAAGCTAACTTTGGAGTAGTCAGTAAGACAACTGACTACACCCAAGGATATCACAATGTTAAAAAAGTCAGTTATTTTTAATAAAAATAATCCAATTATCAACTAATACTGGATGCAAAATAGTTAGCTTAAAGTGCATTAAAAGTTAGTTAAGTTGCTTATAGGGTATTTTTAAATCTGATTGTCAAGAATATTTACATACATATGTCTATGTATGTATGTATAAAGTAATAAAATTGCTAACATAGAATGTTCATAATTTAAGCCCAGTACGCAACTCTCCGGAATTTTAGGTTTGATTTTTGTGCCTTTATTTCTACAAAGGTAAAATGCATCATGTGCTCGTTTGTAGAAATTAAAATCATATAGCACGGTTGCCAGATTAGGGGATTTACCCCTAGATTTAGGGGATTTTTTTAACTTAGGGGAGAATTTGGGGGTTAACATTTTTTAGGGGAAACAACTGGAGATTAAAAAAAATATTTAGGGTGTGTTTTGGGGGATTTTTTATGTTTTACCAGATGCTTTTGCAACCAATAAATTAAAAAATATATAACAATCGGCTTTCCGATAGGTTATTCTAAACTATTTAAACAACATATTAGAAAGCTAATTTTTTTGTTATACGTGTAGTATTCGTACATAAGTAACGAACTTTAATTTTAAAAATGCTCCTACAAGAACACAAGAGGCCCTCTCACTTCAGGCATTCTATAAGGCATGCTTCTCTGGGATACGATCTTCATTTTTTTACTTCGCTTCTCTTAGTAGGGAAGCAGGAATATGTACTCATTTTGTATGACAAATACATATTTTTAGATTTCTTATTTATAAAACACAAAATTTCATTGAATTGCCTTTATCTACATCATTGCTGCTTGAAATTGAGATGCTTCGATAGACTTATTGGCAGTGCGAAGGTCTATCAGCCTGTAGGTTCGAATCCCAAAAAATTTTAATATTTCAATTAAAAATAAATTAAAAGTGCTTAAAATTAGAAAAAATAGAAGGCCTTGTGAAGGAATAAAGAGGACTTCTAGAAGACCCCTCATACTCCTTCTTTTTACCACTGACTAATAATAATTAAAATTTTCAAAAATTAAAAATCGCAAAGCACCGCGCAATCTTGTTTACTCAACAAAGTTTGGTTTGATACCAGATTAGTGTCAACTAAAATAAATTAGTCAAGTGCGAGTTAGACTCACACACGTAGGGTTGCGTACTATGTTCAGTATAATTTAAAAATTCCAGTTGTTTATTTCATTATGTCTTATGGGACACCCTTAAATTTTAAAATTAAAGTAATAGTCGCGAAAATTGCATCATAATTGGAACATCCTTTAAATTTTAGTATGTAATTGATTTTATACCGGCCATGGTAATACACTTTCTATTAAAAGTTACAAAATAAGGTAATATTCGTGAAAAACACGTCACTAATGAAAACACTTTAATTTTAAGTAAACATTTCAAGAGGGTATCTATTACGGTTTATAAAATCATGTCACTGTCGGAACACCCTTTAATTTTATTATTCATTATAGTGGCCATGGCAACTTCCTTTCTATAAATATATTAAGAGTCTACTTATTACGATTAAACAATAAGTCACTATAAGTGAAAAACATGTCACTGTCGGAACACCCTTTAATTTTTAGTAATTGTCATACAGGGCGTGGCAATACATCTTCTGTACAAAATTTCAAGAGTCTACCTGTTACGGTTCAAGAAATAAGGCTTTGTCATGCAAATCACGTCACTGGCGGAAAACCTTTTAATTTTTAGTATTTATTATAGTGGCCATAGTTATACACCTCCTGTAAAAATTTCATGATTCCACCTATTCATTCAAAACTTAGGCTATATGCAAATCACGTCACTATTGGAACACCCTTTAATATTTAAGTTCAATTTTGTATACTTGTTTATAAAACAAACATAGTTTAATTACTGTCTGCAAATTGTAAGTGGTTGCCTTTTACAGCTTAAAAAAAAGATATAAACGTAAATAACACGTCACTTTTGTAACACCCTACATTTTAGTATTTTTTGCTATAGTGGCCGCAGTTATACACTTTTGGTAAAATCTTCAAGAGTCTACCTATTATGGTTCAAAACTTTCAAACATACATAGCACACCACTATCGGAACACCCTTTAATTTTTAGGTTTATTTTTTTTAGACTTGTTTATAAAGCGAACTAAGTTTTAATTACTGTTTGTAAATTTTTAGTGTATGCCTCCTACAGTTCAAGAAATAAACACATATTCGTAAATAACACTTCTCTCTCGGAACACCCTATAAGTTTAATATTTTTTGCTATAGCGGCCTATTATGTTCAAAACTTAGGCCTTATACATGCAAATCACGCCACTATCGGAACACCTTTTAATTTTTTGGTTTATTTTTTTATACTTGTTTACATAGCGAACTAAGTTTTAATTACTGCTTACATATTTTTAGTGTATGCCTCCTACAGTTCAAGAAATAAACACATATTCGTAAATAACACTTCTCTCTCGGAACACCCTATAAGTTTAATATTTTTTGCTATAGCGGCCTATTATGGTTCAAAACTTAGGCCTTATACATGCAAATCACGCCACTATTGGAACACCCTTTATTTTTAAGTTTATTTTTTCAGACTTGCTTATATAGCGAACTAATTTTAATTTAGTGCTTGCATATTTTTAGTAAATTCCTCATACAGTTAAAGAAATAAGCACATATTCGTGAATAACACCTCTCTATCCGAACACCCTATAAGTTTTAGTATTTGCTAGTATAGCGGTCACAGTTATATACCTTCTGTGAAAATTTCAAGCGCCTACCTATTACGGTTAAAAACTTAGGCCTTATACATGCAAATCACACTACTATTGGAACACCTTTTAATTTTTTGGTTTATTTTTTTATACTTGTTTACATAGCGAACTAAGTTTTAATTACTGCTTACATATTTTTAGTGTATGCCTCCTACAGTTCAAGAAATAAACACATATTCGTAAATAACACTTCTCTCTCGGAACACCCTATAAGTTTAATATTTTTTGCTATAGCGGCCTATTATGGTTCAAAACTTAGGCCTTATACATGCAAATCACGCCACTATTGGAACACCCTTTATTTTTAAGTTTATTTTTTCAGACTTGCTTATATAGCGAACTAATTTTAATTTAGTGCTTGCATATTTTTAGTAAATTCCTCATACAGTTAAAGAAATAAGCACATATTCGTGAATAACACCTCTCTATCCGAACACCCTATAAGTTTTAGTATTTGCTAGTATAGCGGTCACAGTTATATACCTTCTGTGAAAATTTCAAGCGCCTACCTATTACGGTTAAAAACTTAGGCCTTATACATGCAAATCACACTACTATCGGTACACCTTTTAATTTTTAGGTTTATTTTTTTATAGTTGTTTATATAGTGAACTAAGGTTTAATTACTGTTTCTAAATTTCAATTGTATCCCTCCTACAGTTCAAGAAATAAACACATTTTCGTGAATAACACCGCTCTATTGGAACACCCTATAAGTTTTAGTATTTGTTGCTATAGCGGCAAAAGCTATACATCATCTGTGAAAATTTCAAGATTTCTACCTATTACGGTTCCAGAGATAAAAGGCGCTGACAGACGGACAGACGGACAGTAACGAAAACAATAGGGACACGTTTTTACACTTTGTGTACGGAACCCTAAAAACGAATGTTGGGAATAAAACAAATAAACAAAAAGTAACTTTCATTGCTAACCGAAGGTTAGCTTAAGGAACAACAACATATAAGGTGGTAAATATCAAAAGTAAAAATATTCAAAAAGAGGGAAGCTTAAGGTAGTGGTAGACTTCGTTCTCACGAACTGACGATTGATAATGGAATACAAGTTTTCTCGTATTCCTTTATCTGGGTTTGGTTGGTTAAATAGATGATGCTTACAACTAAAACACTACCCTAAGTAGACTAGAACAAGAGTGCTGATGACGGACGTGGCTGTTTACAAAATGTGCATTCCGCTCGTGCTGGTGTCTAAAAATTAAATTTTCCCAATTTTTCTTTAATATTATCACCTAATTTGTAATTTAATTAATTCTTTCTTAGAGAGAATAAAAACAAACTTAAGCTTGATTATAAATTTCATTGTATGTAATACATAAACAGTTCGACTAATAATAACTAAAATTTTCAAAAATACATATGTTTATTTATAATATACATACTTTAATATTGTTACGAAAGAAGAATTTATTCATTATAAGCCCTGAACAACAATACTCTCGAACAACAACAACAACATTAATGGCTTATTTTCTTACAATGATGGAAGAAAGAAACGCCTCATACAAAAATTCGCATTTACGCATACACACACACAGATTAAATAAACACTCTTCTGTTAAATACACAGCCACATACATAAATACAAGCATAAACAAATAAACAGCCACACACACAGGTATAAAGAAATAAATAGCCACAAACACAAGTATAAAGAAATAACCAATCACACAAACAGAAAAACAAGAGCAATAACATTCGAAGCTGCCAGATATGTCTGGAATAGAACATTCTGGTGCTTTTAAAGCACCTATATAAAGTGAATCGTGCTGGCGAGTAGTATGGCAGTATTAATTTAAAAGTCAAAGAGTTAAGTTGTCGAATTTTAAGAGTGTTTAACAGTTTGCTGTATTTTTGAACAGTGGTGTTAAATAAATAAAGTGATTTACAGTAAAAGTAATAACAGAGTGTATTTATTTTGCAATTAAAAGAACCCAACGTAAAGTAAAAACGTAACAATTGGTGACAGAAGTGAAATTGTAAAATAAAATAACTTAAAAAAATAAAATAATAAATGAAAATGAAATTTGAAGAACTTAAAGTGGAGCAGCTTAAAAAGGAGTTGAGTAAGCTGGATTTGCCAACAGCAGGTAATAAAACAGACCTACAGAAGAGGCTCATAGATGAATTCAAGCGACGTGGCATCGACATTGGTACATATGAGTTCGAAGAAAAAGAGGAGATTGAGGTATGTACCCGTGCAACAACAAGCAGCATTGACTTTAATGGAATGTTTGCTGCTATGATGGAGAAAATTTCAGAAGTAAAAGAAGCTTCTAAAAGAAGTGAAGAAGCTTCGAGAGCAAACAGCGAAAAACTGTTAGCTGAAGTACAAGAAGTTTCTAGAGCAAACAGCGAGAAGCTACTGGAAACAGTAAATGAGAAACTGGAGAAAAATCAACAACTTCTAGCTGAGATTCAAGAAGTTTCTAGAGCGAATAATGAGAAACTTTTGGGACAAGTCAACGAAAACCTTCTACAAATTTCTGAAACCATTAATAAGCGAGTAGACTACGTAGAAGTCAAGTTCGACGAAAAAATCTCTGCCGTAGAAGTGCAACTGTCCGGTTTAAACAGAAAAGTGAATCTTCTAGAAACTAGTGGCGTCGAAGTACAGGTAAAGGATGTCGATGTAAAGCTGCAGGAGCTTGAAAACAAAATTATGAGCCTGGAAATAAGAGAAGGTCCAGTACGAGTAGTGACTGAAAACACAAATAGGATAAAAGCTCCCAGTTTCGACAGCAACATACCCTTCAACGTCTTCAAATTTCAATTCGAGACAGTGGCCAGTAAAAATCTATGGAACAATGAGGAAAAAGCGGTTGAGCTGATTCTGGCACTTAAAGGATCTGCAGCAGAAGTCCTCGAAAGCCTACCAACTAGCTGCAGAAATAATTATGAGGACATAATGGTGGCGTTACAGCGTAAATATGGCGGCGATCATAAAAAGGAGCTGTATAGAATGGAGCTACGTGGCAGGGTGCAGAGAGCAAATGAGACGCTTCAGGATTTCGCCATGGAGATAGAGCGCTTGGTGCAGCTAATATACCCTGGGGAAATCCATCCACTTCTAGAACAGTTCAAGGTGGAGGCATTTGTTAATGGTATTCGTGACCCAGATATTAAGCACGCAGTTTGCGCTAAGCAAAACACATCCTTTGCTGAAACCATTGCTTACGCTCTGGCTCAAGAAACAGCAAAAGTCATTTCGAGGCCACAGTCTTACAAAGTGCGAAAAGTTAGAGTTGCTGCTGAAGATGAAAAAACAACAATGGACGACATAAAGCAAGTACTTGAGTCGGTAAAGAAAGTCTTAGATGAAAGACAAGGTAAGACAAACGCTAAGTGCTTTAATTGCGGCAAAGTCGGCCATTTTCAACGAAACTGTAAGGCAGCAAGAAAACGAGCCAGATCTGTTTCGCCGCCAAGAAACAATAAACGTGCGACTCATGGAACATCTCGAGAGTCGTTAAACTAAAGAGAGCTAGCACTACGGGGCATGAGCTAGCTCCCACAACCGAGGGCCCCACAATCTCCATATCTGTGCTGCAGCAGCAAAACAACAATCTTACTGCAAGCGGGTATATCAACGGAGGAAAGCGTATTCTGACAATAGACACAGGAGCGTCGCAGTCTATAATAAGGCCCGATTTAGTAAAGGGAAAAGTGCATCAATTGAATAATGTCAGTCTGCGCACCGCTACCGGAGAATTTGCTACTGTCTATGGTAAGGCCAAAGTCAGATTAACTATAGCCAACATGAGTGAGGACCATGTGTTTATTGTTGCCGATATCGTGGACGAAGTTATTGTTGGCGCAGATTTTATGATTATGCATGAAGTCGATCTGCGCATGGGGCAACAAATAATGATCTGGCGAAACGTCGAAATACCCCTTGATATTGGATATGTTAGTAAATCTGCAGTAAGGAAGTTGGTTGCTGTAGCATCCCAGAAATTACCACCTCAGGCAGAAACTGTGATATGGGCACGTATGGAGGAAGATTGTGAGGACAACCGGTTGTGGGTGGTAGAACCATCAGGAATTAAGAGTGAGACAATAACAGCAAAAGCCCTCGTGAAAACCTCTAAGAATGGAAAAATTCCTGTGAGAGTATTAAATCTATCCAACAGTGAAAAACTAATTGGTAAAAACTCTCAGATAGCTCAATGTACACCAGCAGAGGCCATAATTAATTGCGAGAGAGACTCAGAGCCTGAAAAACTGTCAACTAAAGAGCGAGAAATACTAGCAGAACACGTGGGGAAATGGGTAGCAGAGCTGGAGCCACCTGACAGAAACAAAGCCAAGCAGCTGCTACGAAAGCACGCCTCTGTCTTCGCCCTAAAAGATAAAAGCCAAGGTAGAACGGCAATAGTGAAGCATGAAATAAATACTGGCGAAGCGAGGCCCATAAAACAAGCCCCAGGAGCATTCCCCTAGCCAAGCGGAGCGAAGTAAAGCAGCTAGTCAACGAAATGGAGCGAGACGGAATCATCGAACCATCTTCGAGTCCCTGGAGCTCGCCGGTAGTTTTAGTAAAGAAGAAAGATGGCAGCACTAGATTCTGCGTTGACTACAGAAAGCTCAACGATGTTACCAAAAAGGACAGTTATCCGCTACCAAGAATCGATGACACCTTGGACACGCTAGCAGGAACCAAGTGGTTTTCTACGCTAGATTTACAGAGCGGTTACTGGCAAGTCGAGATAGCAGACAAAGATAAAGAAAAAACTGCTTTTAGTGCTCTCGATGGTTTATGGCAGTTTAATGTTATGCCATTTGGTCTCTGCAACGCTCCAGCCACCTTCGAGCGTTTAATGGAACGAGTGTTAAAGGGACTTAATTGGAAGTCATGCCTGGTGTATCTGGATGACATAATTGTCATGGGAAAGACCTTCGATGAACACCTAAGGAATATGGAAGAAGTCTTCAGGCGTATATCAGCGGCTGGACTGAAGCTCAGTGTTAAGAAATGTGCATTGTTTCAGAAGGAAGTCAAATACTTGGGGCATCGTGTAACAGCAGAGGGCATATCAACCGATGAAGATAAAATACGGGCAGTAAAGGACTGGCCTCGTCCTCAAAATTTTCACGAGTTACGAAGTTTCTTGGGACTCTGCACATACTATAGACGATTTGTGCCAAATTTTGCTAGTGTTGCTGCGAGCCTACATGAGCTAACCAAAAAGTCGCGACCCTACCAGTGGAGTGAAGCAGCCGAGGAAGCATTTCAGAAGCTCAAGGAATTGTTGTGTGTGGCACCTATCCTGGCATATCCAGTAGCTGGGCAAAAATTCGTGCTAGACACTGATGCGAGCGGATATGGAATAGGAGGCGTGCTGTCTCAAGTGGTAGATGGGACAGAAAAGGTTATAGGCTACTACAGCAGAGTACTTTCGAAGCCTGAAAGAAACTATTGCGTAACGCGACGAGAGCTGCTAGCAGTGTTGGAGTGCATTAAACACTACCACAAGTATTTGTATGGCCAACATTTTACGTTGAGGACAGATCATGCCGCACTCAGGTGGTTGCTGCAATTCAAGAGCCCTGAAGGACAGCTTGCACGCTGGATTGAGCGACTTCAGAGCTATGACTTTAGTATTGAGCACAGAAAAGGAGGCAAGCATAACAACGCAGACGCCATTTCTAGGCGGCCATGTGATCTGGGGTGTAAGCATTGCACAAAGGCGGAGAGGAAGGAATTCGTTATTGATGTTCGGCTTACACATATAGAATCTAGTGAAGACTGGCCGACAGCGCAAAGAAATGATCCCATATTGGCAAAAATTATAGCAGCTAAAGAGGATGACAGAAGACCGACACGAAGTGAGATCTCACCAGAAAGTCCGCTGGCGAAGGCATATTGGGCCCAGTGGAACAGTCTAAGGTTGAAGGATGGCTGCTTATGTCGCACCTGGGAAAGCACAGACGGCAAAACTGTGATAGACTTAATCGTCGTGCCATCCTCCAAGATCAAAGAGGTCATGAAACAATTCCACAATGGTCCTAGCGGAGGTCACCTTGGTGTAACGAAGACGCTGGAAAAGATAAAACAACGGTTCTATTGGGTTGGCTGTCAACAAGCCGTAGCCGAGTGGATAGCCAATTGCCAGGAGTGCATTGCAGCGAAGGGTCCAGTACGAAGGAGTCGGGGGCAGCTTCAGCAGTACAATTCAGGCGCTCCCTTTGAACGTATAGCGATGGACGTAGCAGGTCCCTTCCCTGCTAGCAATGCTGGAAACCGATACGTCTTAGTGGTCATGGACTATTTTAGCAAATGGCCGGAAGTATATGCCATTCCCAATCAAGAAGCCAGAACGATTGTAGACGCTTTTATAAGCAACTGGGTGTGTCGCTATGGTGTTCCCTTAGAACTACACTCCGACCAAGGCCGAAATTTTGAATCCGCTATATTCAAAGATATGTGCGAAGTATACGAAATAAGAAAGACCAGAACGACACCGTTACATCCGCAATCTGATGGTATGGTCGAAAGATTTAATCGAACGCTGGAGGAATACCTGAGAAAAGTAGTCAGCGCACATCAGAGGGACTGGGATGAGCATATACCTAAGTTTTTGCTGGCATATAGATCAGCTGTTCACGATTCCACCTCACGAACACCAGCGAAAATAGTCTTTGGATCTGAGCTAAATTTGCCTGCAGATTTAGAGTTTGGTGTTAAGCCAACATCGGCAGAAGGAGACGGCGAAAACTCTAGTCAGGCACAAAGAGACCTTCAGGAGATTCACGAATTCGTGCGAAGTCGGATAAAATTAACCAGTGATAAAATGAAAGCCAGATATGATCGAGCTGCCAACTCTGAGGGATTTAACGAGGGACAACTGGTTCTACTTTTTAACCCACAACGTAAGAAAGGATTATCACCCAAACTACAAACTCATTGGGATGGACCTTATAAAGTAATAAAGCGGCTAAACGACGTAGTTTACAGAATACAGAAATTTCAGAGCCCAAGATCAAAAATGAAAGTTGTGCACTTGGAGCGGCTAGCCAACTATGGAAAAGGTACATCTGTGTCTGTTCGGGACGAACAGGTTTGAGAAGGGGGTAGTGTTACGAAAGAAGAATTTATTCATTATAAGCTCTGAACAACAATACTCTCGAACAACAACAACAACATTAATGGCTTATTTTCTTACAATGATGGAAGAAAGAAACGCCTCATACAAAAATTCGCATTTACGCATACACACACACAGATTAAATAAACACTCTTCTGTTAAATACACAGCCACATACATAAATACAAGCATAAACAAATAAACAGCCACACACACAGGTATAAAGAAATAAATAGCCACAAACACAAGTATAAAGAAATAACCAATCACACAAACAGAAAAACAAGAGCAATAACATTCGAAGCTGCCAGATATGTCTGGAATAGAACATTCTGGTGCTTTTAAAGCACCTATATAAAGTGAATCGTGCTGGCGAGTAGTATGGCAGTATTAATTTAAAAGTCAAAGAGTTAAGATGTCGAATTTTAAGAGTGTTTAACAGTTTGCTGTATTTTTGAACAGTGGTGTTAAATAAATAAAGTGATTTACAGTAAAAGTAATAACAGAGTGTATTTATTTTGCAATTAAAAGAACCCAACGTAAAGTAAAAACGTAACAATATAATGAAAATTTAGACCTAAAATTTTTTGTTTGGGGTATTTTTGTTAAAATTGAGATTAATTTAGGGGATTTATTTATTTAATTAATTAGGAATTTATTTTTTGAAAATTACAGAAAAAAAATTTATTTATGTAATCAAGAAAAATTATTTAAGGGAATTTAAAAAAAAAGCTTGATTTTAATAGTCAAAAATTCCGTTTCGTTTTAGCTGCGTACTGCCAAACGGAAAGTTGCCTGACTATTTTCCAACCTGAATTCTTAGGCTGTTTTCTTGTGGGAAACTGAAATTCAGGCGAGCTGCGTACTGGCCTTTAATCAGAAAATATAAAATAAATATTTAGGGCCAAATTTTGACTTCGTATTTATCTTTAAGTTGTATTTAAATGTGAAAATTAGTTTTTCACCACGAAATTAAATGGAACTTAAATGACCGCTCTCTTGCATTTATAGTCTATTTAAGTTTTGCTGATAACCATATGATTTTATAAGCTTGATTTTGTCTATGAATAAAAAAATACGTGAGCCAAGATAGCGTCGACGAAATAGCGTCGATTTTGGGAATTTAAAAGCCGGGAAAAAAACGGGGAAAATAAATACCCTGTAATAGGGAATTTTACTAATAGCGTAGATTTTTACTAATAGCGTCGACGAAATAGCGTCGATTTTGGGAATTGAAAACCGGGGAAAAAATACCTGTAATAGCATAGATTTTAGGTATATATGTAAGAATAAAAAAGGGAAAATGGTTATATGAAATGGTTATAATGAAATCTATGATACTCCCAGGAAAAATGACTATATATTTTGAAAATGTGGACTTTAATGAACATTTTGAAGCAATCGTGCTAAAAATCCGCAGAGCCGTTCCCGAGAAAAGTGGCTTTATCCCTAGTGGCCACAAAAACCCGTTGCTGATTTTTCCCATGGAAACTATGATACTCCCAGGAAAAATGACTATATATTTTGAAAATATAGACTTTAATGAACATTTTGAAGCAATCGTGCTAAAAATTCGCAGAGCCGTTCCCGAGAAAAGTGGCTTCATCCCTAGTGGGCACAAAAACCGTTGCTGATTTTTCCCACGGAAACTATGATACTCCCAGGAAAAATGACTATATATTTTTAAAATATAGAATTTAATGAACATTTTGAAGCCATCGTGCTAAAAAATCGCAGAGCCGTTCCCGAGAAAAGTGGCTTCATCCCTAGTGGGCACAAAAAACCGTTGCTGATTTTTCCCATGGAAACTATGATACTCCCAGGAAAAATTACTATATATTTTGAAAATATAGACTTTAATGAACATTTTAAACCAATCGCTCTAAAATATCGCAGATCGGTTCCCGAGAAAAAAGGATTTATCTGGAGTAGGCTCTTCATACACATTTACGACAAAACACAACTCTGGTACAATGCTGTTAAATTTAGTATGTAGTACTTTATTTAACACAAATATACGTTTTTAATTGCCGTTTCTTATTGATGAAGTTCATTTGATTCAATTATTAAATTAATTTATAAAACTTTGTCGTTTCCTTTAAAAATTTACCAAAATTGTAAAAATTATTCTCTTAAATCTATGGAGTAGTTAAAGAAAAATAGACGAATTTGAAGTAGTTAGATAAAAATATTCAAACTTGAGCCAGCATATGAATAACAAATGTGTATGTTGATAAATAGTTCGACTAATAAAATTAATGTTATTATTTCATTATTACGAATATTTTTCAACAATTTGAAAACCTCTTTTTTAATTTTGAATTTAAAATATATTAATAAACATTTTATTTTGTTAAAAATCGCTATTCTGAAAAAAAATATAATTATGCGACAACTTGTCAACACATTTCTAGTAAATGTAGCAAAATTAAAAAGCGGTTGATTTTTTAATAAATTCAACCGTCATTACATATATCAATTGAAAAACTTAAGGGCAGCGGTAAGATTTATTTTATTTATTTATTTATTTCAAATGATTGTCTAAAACGGTTCAAAAGTTCGGCCATATGCATCAATTTACATCAACTATTGAAACACCCTTTATAATTTTTAATATTTATTAATGTTATACGGGACATAGTTATTATGCGGGACATATTCAAAAAACATATACCCTATATAACCATCCAATTTTTCAATCGTCCTTAATACTTCTGAAAGTTAAAAAGAAACAAATTTATAAAATTTTAGTTTTTTTTTGGAAACATTTATTTTTTGTAAACTTTTATTGTTATAAAAATTAAGATAAAAAAAATTTAAAACAATAGACTGACATAAAATTTTCTCTTTTGTGCAATTAGAAGTATCGTCATTCTATTTCCTTTTGGTTTCATTACAATCGCATTCATTTTTCTCCATAAAATGTATGACACCATATTCTCCGGATATCATCCCTTGGCTATCGAAACGTTGTAGTTCTTTGGCATTTCCTTGAGGTAAACCACATACTAAATCAGCTTTAATGGTGCGCAAAGTATAATAGTTTGTTGGATGAAAACCTCGAATGCAAGTAATGAAATCTTCAGTAGGATCCCAACACATGTCACCAAATAGTTTGCGATAATTCAAGTCACCTTTAAAAATAACAAGTTGAGCCTCGCCCAAGTAACTATACAAATCTGGAGCAATTCCACGCATTCTGCAAAACATTTCAAATACGCATTAAAAATACACAATCACATGCTATTATTGAAATCTTTGTCTTACTTATAGTATTCATAGACCGACACCCAAAATAGTGTATAGCACTAATTACAAAGGTTCCCTCGTCTAAGCGATTCTTACATTTTAAGCCCAGATCACGCACACGAACCGTGCTTATATAAATAGTCTAGGGTTCAAGTAAAATCACTGAGTACAATATCTGATACAAACCAGGGTATAGCTTTTATACTAAAACGCACCTTAGATGCTAATTGTTTCTCTATCAAATAGTCGTCTAAAATTAAATCCGTAAACAGCTCAAAGCCAAAACTATCATTAACCATCCAGTTAAGAGTGATCGGCTGACGCCAAACAATCCCATATTTGCTTACTATCATTTACCAACATGTTGCTATTAAAGGAATCCAACTGTTCGAAAACATCATCGCCAAATTGAAATGCTTTGGGTAAAACTATAGATAAATCACATTTATTGCCTAATAAATTAAGCTACGAAAATTAAAGATAATTTGAAATTGTAATTTCTATTTTAAATTCCTTATATTTTTTTCAGAATAGCGATTTTTAACAAAATAAAATGTTAATTAATATATTTTAAATTCAAAATTAAAAAAGGGGTTTTCAAATTGTTGAAAAATATTCGTAATAATGAAATAATAACATTAATTTTATTAGTCGAACTATTTATCAACATACACATTTGTTATTCATATGCTGGCTCAAGTTCGAATATTTTTATCTAACTACTTCAAATTCGTCTATTTTTCTTTAACTACTCCATAGATTTAAGAGAATAATTTTTACAATTTTGGTAAATTTTTTAAGGAAACGGCAAACTTTTATTAGTTAATTTAATAATTGAATCAAATGAACTTCATCAATAAGAAACGGCAAGTAAAAACGTATATTTGTGTTAAATAAAGTACTACATACTAAATTTAACAGCATTGTACCAGAGTTGTGTTTTGTCGTAAATGTGTATGAAGAGCCTACTCCAGATAAATCCTTTTTTCTCGGGAACCGCTCTGCGATTTTTTGGAACGATTGGTTTAAAATGTTCATTAAAGTCTATATTTTCAAAATATATAGTCATTTTTCCTGGGAGTATCATAGTTTCCATGGGAAAAATCAGCAACGGTTTTTTGTGCCCACTAGGGATGAAGCCACTTATCTCGGGAACGGCTCTGCGGATTTTTAGCACGATTGCTTCAAAATGTTCATTAAAGTCTATATTTTCAAAATATATAGTAATTTTTCCTGGGAGTATCATAGTTTCAATGGGAAAAATCAGCAACGGTTTTTTGTGCCTACTAGGGATGAAGCCACTTTTCTCGGGAACGGCTCTGCGGATTTTTAGCACGATTGCTTCAAAATGTTCACTAAAGTCTATATTTTCAAAATATATAGTCATTTTTCCTGGGAGTATCATAGTTTCCATGGGAAAAATCAGCAACGGGTTTTTGTGCCCACTAGGGATGAAGCCACTTTTCTCGGGAACGGCTCTGCGGATTTTTAGCACGATTGCTTCAAAATGTTCATTAAAGTCTATATTTTCAAAATATATAGTCATTTTTCCTGGTAGTATCATAGTTTCCATGGGAAAAATCAGCAACGGTTTTTTGTGCCCACTAGGGATGAAGCCACTTTTCTCGGGAACGGCTCTACGGATTTTTAGCACGATTGCTTCAAAATATTTATTAAAGTCTATATTTTCAAAATATATAGTCATTTTTCCTGGGAGTATCATAGTTTCCATGGGAAAAATCAGCAACGGTTTTTTGTGCCCACTAGGGATGAAGCCACTTTTCTTGGGAACGGCTCTGCGATTTTTTCGCACGATTGATTCAAAATGTTCAATAAAGTCTATATTTTCAAAATATATAGTCATTTTTCCTGGGAGTATCATAGTTTCCATGGGAAAAATCAGCAACGGTTTTTTGTGACCATTAGGGAGGAATCCACTTTTCTCGAGAATGGCTCTGCGGATATTTAGCACGATAGGCTATAAATGTTCTTTAAAGTTTATATTTTAAAAATATATAGTCATTATTCATGGGAGTATCATAGATTTCGATGGAAAATCAATAACCATTTTCCCTTTTTTATACTTATATACCAAAAAGCTACGCCATTAGTAAAATTCCCTATTACAGGGTATTTATTTTCCCCGTTTTTTCCCGGTTTTTTAATTCCCAAAATCGACGCTATTTCGTCGACGCTATCTTGGCGCACTTTAAAAAAATGTGTGGCCATTGACAGTATTTTTATTATTTTACATAAATTAATTAAAATATTTATATTGATTCCTTTTTATAAAATATTAATATTACATGTATTACAACAATTTTGCTGTTTTTAATCACATTTTAAGTTTTCTTTTATTTTGATTGTATTTTTTGTCAATGAACTTTTTTTTGTTAAACGGCTGTTTTCTGCAAAATTATCAGCAATTATTTTGATATTTTATGGTGCTACCACATTTTTACCACAAGCAAGAACATTTCATCAAGACTGAAAAACTGAAATTGTATTTAAATACTACCATAGTTGTCAGATTTGACGGTTTATCGTTATTTTAAAGATTTTGGGTCATAAAAATGACTTGGTAACGTTGGGAGGATTTATACCTTAATTTTGACGATTTTAATTTTGCAAAATTTATACTCAATAATTTTGCATCATTGAACTCAGCACAGCTCTTGAAAAATTACAACAATAATAAATTAATAATAAAATGTGTCTGTCATTCTTCGGCGTTGTATTCTTACGCTTGTCTGAAACTTCCAACATCGGTAGGAACTTTGAAGAGCAGCTGCAACCGATTTGATAATATATTAAGTCAATTAGAAATAAAACCAAAATAATGTTGTCAGAAGCGTTGGTATAATTAAAATGTATCTAAGTTTTCAAAAATATATTTTACGAAACGAACAAAGTTTATCTCTAACCTATACAATAAACAAATTATAAATATCTTCTTATAAACTAGCTTGCTTATATGGCACGACGTATTGACTGAAGCACACATACTTGAAAAATAAAAATATGATATAAAAACACTGCAACAGGAATATTTCTGTACTTAATATGTATATTTTGTGAACATGTTGTTGCTGGGGCAGTTAGTAAACGAAATCGAATACAAAACAGCAATTTTAAGGATTTTTGTCTGTCCTTATGTCTATCTGTAATCGCATCACATAAAAACTACTGGTTGAAGTTTAATAAAATTTTGTGAGGTGGAACCTTAGTATCTCGGTTTAAATATAGAAAAAAATGTTGCGTACATTTATCCATTTAAAGGTAATGCAAACTTGACACACCATTTATTTTTGAATTTTATATAAAGCCTTTGTTCCTGAGTACCTCATAGCTAGTTATTTATAATTGTGTTATTTTAATGAAGAAAAAAGTTGGTTTTCTGAAATTATGAAAAAATCCTATTTTGTTGAAGACACTGATATACAAGAGGTATAAACTGAATCTGAAAATTATTAGACCTAAATAATGTATCCTGACAAAAACATAAACTTATTGCAAAAAGGATTAGAGTTGCAAGCGGGATTCTAGTCTTTAGTTTCCCATTTTTACTAAATTTATTACAAAAAACTTTGTTTTACCTCATTCTTCAGCAAATGTGGAAAGACTATTTAGGTAAATATAAATAAGACTAAAGAAAGAAAGAACTCTGTATCCAATTCTGTCATATTACTAAGATTTTTTGATTAAAGAGTTTTTGATTAAAGTGCTTTAAAATTAGCCACTCTTCAAATATTTCCAATAAACTATGTTGTTCTCTGATATATGTCTGATCTTCTTAATGTAAATGTTTCTTTCCACTTTTGTAATATTATGTCATGCGGTTCGACATTGTATTTCAGCCAGTCTTTGCTTGATATTTGATTTTTATCCAAATAAAATGATTAAAGAATATAAAGGTCGTTACGAATTATGTTGTCAAAATTAAAATTAAAAATAATACTCGTATATTACAATTTGAGTGAATTTATGGTTTGGGCTATATTAAAAATTAAAATTATGAAATTATAAATTATTTTAAATATGTAAGTGCCCGTGCAAAAATAAAACTTTGGCAGATCGACGGTAGTGTTGGGATCTGACCATGTTTAAATTGTAACGCCCCAATTATGAAATTGTACCCACATTTGGCATTAATTAAAAAAACAAATAAAATATGCTCGACATTAAAATAGGAGATATCAAAACTTTTATTCTAGGGTTCAAATACCTTTCCGTGAATTTTGGTTTTTGTGATATTAATTTACTAAAAGTGTTTTGCCAAAATAGTTACGTATTTCATAATCAAAAGGCCTGCAAAATTAGGAGCTGAATATAAAGGTCTGAAACTCCACTAATGCCATCGGATCTTAATCCGACAGAGGAAGCCACGACTCATTTGAAAGAAGAATGAAAGAGTCAGCAAATTACCAAAAAAGACTTTACGAAAGAATGAACAATATATCAGCTGAATACTGCCCGACACTGATTGAGGCGATGCAAAAACGCCTTGCAACTAAATTACCTAACACTTATACGTAAAGGGGTTATCAAAGTAAAAAATAAAAATCCAGAAAATAAATAATGTTTCTAGACTGGGTTGGAGAACTATGAAATTAGAAATGTTTATTATTGAAGGAAAAAGTAAAAACAGTATTGATTAAAGCCTAGTACGAATTTGTGAAAAATTTTGAGCAACATTTATTATTTCAACATATTTATTTCATTTCAAGGAAAATTTTCCATTTAAAATGTGGTGTCTATCTTGCGATTTGCAAGCATTTTATGATTTTATTGCTTTTAAATATGTATACCACACTGTTTTACAAAATTTTCCACAAAGAATTCCACATGAAATAATACCCATTTGCTTTATGGCTGTGAAGCTTGTGCAAAATGGTGCCAGAAACATTTCAGTGTTTTTCCACAGTAAAACCAGAGTACCACTTTTTATCATGACTTTTTCATAAAAATTTTTTATGTACATATGTAGTTTGACAGCATTCCGCATGAAAAAAATGAGCAGAATACTGGGTTTTAATAAAAAAAGGCATGACACTGATGTGTCGATTGTACCACAAATCCCAACACTGCTCCACGGTATTTTTTTCGTTTTTTATATAAACAAAAAATATTGTGTTATTTATAAAATTGTTTGGGAATTTAAATATTCGGCCCTATTTCCGTTGGCATTTTTATTTTAACTAGATATCATTGGTGCGCTTTGCTGCCCCCATCTTAAAAAATAAAATAAACACTTGGAAGCAAGAGTATGGCCATGCATAAACACGAAAACGCACGTGTTTTTCTTAAAATTTACTTGTGTTTTCGATTCGACTTGCATCTAAAAAAAAAACATGTATTTCTTTATTGCTGCTAGTAAGAACTTGATAGTCGTATTACTCCTCAAGCACTGAACCGATTTAAATAGAATTAAGATTGTGCACATCTGTGTAGAAATAGCTTTAAAAGCATATAAATCTTTCCAAAATCGGAGCAGTATTACGGACGTAAAAGGGACTACAAAAAACGTCTTTGCCTATTAATTATATAGATAGTCGTTTCTATGTCGTTGTCGTTTTTATCGTCGTTTCGTCCTAAATTTTTATTCTTGAAATATACTGAAACGTGAAGAAACAAAAAGAAAATTTAATAAAGTGTGGTAGCACTGCAATTTTTTTTTGAGATTTTTTTTCTAAATTTCTGAAAAGATTTTTATTTCTTTGTAAGTTTGTGAGGACCCAAACTTCAGGGAATTTGGGCCCACACAAAATATACTAATAAAAGAAATGAATAATACACAAGTGTTTGTGTTTTAGTGGGCAAGTGGATTACACCCATTAAACAGTATTAGCGAATAATATTCGCTATAAATATTGTAACATTATTGTTTAATTTCAGAACAGAAGAAAAGTCAGCAAAAAAGAGTCGGAGCTAAGCAGTGGAAGTGGCAGAGAGAGAGAGAGAGCAAACCGAGTGGAAGGAAATGTAGTTGAGAAGCCAAATATAAACAAACACACAAGTGTTACCACGGAGACCTACGAAATTCATACACTGTGTACCTAAACCATAGTTTATATAATAAAGAAACAAAGTAGACCACGCACGGTCAGAAATTGAACATTGTGTTATTTATTTTAAAAAAGGACCTTGGCGGACTGAGCTAAACCCGCACATCCAGCCCGGAGGTTCCTTATAAGTTCTATCAAAATATTGCGAGTACTGAATTTAATTTTAAAAATTTAAGTGATGATAATGACATAATGGATATAAATATACATCGGAAGATGCTACGACAGAACGTTAACATTTTTGCCATCCCAGATTCTAAGTACGAAACTCGACTAGCAGAGATCTAACTTCTTCATGGTCGGCGTATACCACTACATTTCCTTTCGGGTTAGTTTGTTTTTCAAATTTTAATAGGTTTGACACCGCTTCCTGCACTGGTGACAATGGCACCTGTTTATAACATCCTTCCCCTGTTGTTCTGGAATCAGAGCTTCCCTTTTATCGTGATTTATTTTGATAAAAAAACATTCTAATGGATATTTTCTCCTAATTTAGTTTTACTTACTTTATGCCAACCTTCTACATCTGTTACGTGACCTGGAGACGCCACGGCGAATAATTGTGTGACCAGCTACGTGTTGAGTACTCTTTCTCACGGTATGAGAACCCTTCGCCATGACCCAAAGGCCTGTCACAATATATGAGTTCTATGAACACTACAGCAATATCACAAAAAAAAAAAACTGAACTTGAAGATAGGAAGAAAGATGTACACTCCAGCCGCCTTTTCCCTACCATGAGTCCTCATATCCTTTTGTTTGACATGGAATCCCATAATTGCTCTACACCACACATAACACTTACCTCACATTAATCACCACTGGAAAAAAACTTTTACTCAATCATGTTTCTAAATGATTTATTACAATATAAAGTTATAATTATGATGATTAAACATATTTAAAAAAACAACTTCACATGTCGCAATTTTTAAGCTCGCCATTAACAAAAAACAAAAACAAATTGTGTGAATAAATTCAACCAAAAGAAAAATGTAATTTTTTTCTCTTTCCTCATTCTTTTTTTTACAACGGCATTATTGTATTGCTATTGCTAAAACTAAAACAATAGGGGCTAATGAGCCTCTTCGATTTAAGTAACAAAAATGTGGACAATTTTGAATTAAATAAAAACAAAATAACTGAAAATAATTTGTGTATAAATGCTACGCAATTTTTACGTGCTCAATCTTGTTCATCGTTTTTGCTAAGAGATGACAATAAAATAACTACAAGCAAGTCGTTTTTTGAACACAGTTTTACCAAAACTAATATGGATAGTGTTGAAAAACCTAAGATCTTCGCAGCTCGCACCAATGTCTATAGTACATAAAGATAAGAACTTTAACGGCATAAGTTCCCACAATCGTTTTGCTACCTTAGATAGCGAAACAATTGAACCTAAAACGGCACCCAGGTCGTTCAAACCACCTCCAATTTATTTAAGGGAGAAAAACTCGATTGACTTACTAAAGAAGTTAATTTCAGTTATTGGTGAGATCCAAGGCGAATTCATACCAGGTGGAGTTGATAGCCCAGCTGATTGATTTTTGCACTCGTCTTTTTGCTAATGTCTTGTCAAAAATACATTGTTTCATATCTGCTAATCTAATCTCAAAGTTGTTGTTGCTCTACTGCTCACACCTGGTATGAATTCGCCTTGGTGAGAACTCATTGTATGTAATTCCCATCAAGCGTGGCAACATTGATGAAACAAAAATACAATTTATTGATGAAAACAGCTATCGTAAAGCAGTAAACGAGTTTGAAAGCTGCAAAAAGAACTTTTATACCTATCAGCTGAAGAGTAGTAAAGGTCTACAGGTAGTTATAAAAAGTATAGACTCATATGTTGATCCAGTTGAAATTAGAGATGGCCTCTAAAAAACGGGATTTAAGGTAAAAAGTGTAGAAAATCTCAGAAATCGAGAACGTGTCCCTCAACCTCTATTTCACGTTGAACTGGAACCTGGAGAAATGAGATTGAAAAAGAACGAAACGCATCCTATTTATAATTTGAGATATCTGTTGCACAGCAAAATAAGCGTAGAGGAACCGCATAAGCGATCAGGACCCGTACAGTGTCTAAATTGCCAAGAATATGGTCATACTAGGGCTTACTGCAAGTTGCCTCCGGTTTGCGTTGTGTGTGGAGAGCTACATTGTTCTGCCCAATACGACAAAGCAAGGGATGACTCAAAGGTTAAAAAATGTAGCAATTGCGGTGGAAACCACACTTCTAACTACAGGTGCTGTCCAGTTTTTTCCATGGAAAGGAAAACAACTCAAAAATTAAATACTCCTGCTAAGAACTCACAATATTGAACAAATGCTCATTACCCTCAGTTAGCTCAACCAACAACGCAACATGTTTCATACGCGGATATATTAAAATCCAATCATATTTCAGCACACAAAGCGACACCGACAACCAATTCTACTCCAAATTTACACCCAGAACCTAAAGAACAAACACCATCTGGTAACTATAATCGGTTCGAAGCAAGCATCGAGACATTAGTGCATTCGTTAAACAGTTTTATGAGCTCTATAAGCAGCATAATGCAAGAGATGGTACGCATGCAATCTATGATGTTGCAGGCGGTACTAAATAAACCATGAATTGTTTACAAATATGTTCCTGGAACGCAAACGGCTTACGCCAAGATAAAAATGAACTCGAATACGTCCTCAAGAACCAACACATTGATATCATGCTGATTTCTATATTTTATATGATACCAAGGACCCTCGCGGATGAACATGTGGTGGATCGGCAATACCTATTAAGGCCCGAATCAAACATTACTCACTGCGTGATTTTTGTGAGGATTACCTTCAAGCAACAAATATCTGTCTTGAAGAATTTCATCAAAGCTTAGTTATTTCTTCGATTTATTCACCTCCTAGATTTCAAATATCGGAAAGTCAGTATAGCGACTTATACAGATCACTATGTCCCTGTTTCATAGCATCAGGCGACTACAACGCTAAACATACGTTTTGGGGATCATGCCTAATAACTCCAAAAGGTCGTGTTTTGTTTGAAACAATCTCAAAAATGCGTTTGAATGTGATATTTAGTGGACAACCCACCTATTGGCCTACTGATCGACAAAAAATACCTGATGTTATTGATTTTGGCTTGATTAAGGGTATTTCGACAGAAAAAATAAAAGTGGAAGCGTCACTTGAATTATCCTCAGATCATTAACCCACTATCGTCTATATATGGGACAAACAAAACATTATATCACCAACAAGTAGCACAAGACGTAGAGCGGAGTCTTATTGATTTTGACCAAAACCTCAAATCAGCAGCCCAACATTCAACAATAACCCAACAACAAGCTAGAAACAATTACATTTATTCTGCAGATGTCGAACGGCTCTTGGCTGAAAAAAGAAAAATTCGTAGAAAATGGTAATCACAGAGATCTGAGAATCGGCTAAGAGAGATGCCGGAATCTCGAAGAGTAGCATCCCTGAAAAACTATTTGGGGGACCTAGAAGCAACTCCTCAATCAGATTATACATTATGGCGTGCTTGTAGAAACCTTAACAGTCCAGTCTTACGTAAGCCTCCATTGCGAACTACATCTGGATGTTGGGCAAGAAGTGATACCGTAAAAGGCAATTTATTTGCAGGATATTTGAAAAGGATTTTTACCCCAAATTTATCGACTGATATAGTTGAGTTGCCAATTGTCGACGCCAGTGCTGTAGTACCGCTAAGATTTGAATTCGGTGATATTGAAAAGGCAATAACGCATTTAAACACCAAAAAAGCCTGTGGCGTTGATAAAACCAGTAACAAGATGTTATTTGAGTTGCCCCGTACAGCTCGAAAAATCATTCTTTTTATTTTTAATGCCATTTTACGACTTGAGTATTTTCCCATAGAGTGGAATGTGTCCTTGATTACCGTGATTCCTAAACCAGGAAAAGAGCACACACAAATTTAATCACCTATAAGCCTTTTATCTAATATGTCAAAGCTATTTGAGACGATGTTACTAACTAATGATGTTAATAACTAAGTACGATCGAACAAACTCACAGGTTAGACATTTGAAGAGAGAAAACACTGCCCTGCGCTTTTTATCGTCATTTTTTCAAGCATTCGATAAGGTATGGCATGAAGGCCTAATCAATAAGATAAAACTGAATTTGCCCGTAAACCTATATAAGCTGCCAGTTAGTTATTTAACCGAACGAAAATTTATTGTGAGAGAAGGAGATTCTTTGAGCTCACCCCAGCCAATCGAAGCCGGAGTTCCCCAAGGTAGTGTATTGGGTCCCTTTTTATACTTATTGTATACTTTAGACATGCCAACTAGTAACCGAGTTCACACATCGACATTTGCTGACGACACGGCTCTTTTAAGCATTCACGAAAGATCCGAAGAAGCATAATGATATTTACAAGACCACATATTCAATTTAGAACAATGGTTGAAGAAATGGAAAATAATAGTGAATGAACAAATATGCACTCATATAACTTTCACACTGCGTAAGAAATAATAATAACCACAGTTTTCAGACGTGAAATATCTCGGCCTACATCTTGACCGGCGCCTTACTTGGAAACGCCACATAGAATCGAAGTTAACACAAATGAAGTTAAAAGCAGTCCAACTAAACTGGCTTATTGGCAGGAATTCTACTCTCGCTTTAGATTGCAAACTTTTATTATAGTCAATTCTAAAATCAATTTGGTGATTTGCCATTCAATTATGGGGCACTGCCTCAGCTAGCAACGTAGTAAAAATTCAAAGGCGCCAAAATAAGATTCTTCGTATAATCACACCTGCTCCTTGGTATATAAAAAACTCGAACATCCATGAAGATCTAAACGTGCCATGAGTTAAAGCAGAAAAAGCGAAACTTGCCATAGGGTATTTAAAGAAGCTTGAAACTCATCCAAATCCACTGGCCCGTAACATAATAAATGAACCTGCTTACATTCGACTAAGAAGGAGGGACACTGCTTCTCTCATCTGTACAGTAACCGTGAAACATAATTTTTTTTTGTCCAGCACTGGTTGGACATAACAATTATATTTATTTTTTTAGACTTAAGATATGAATAATTATTGATAGTTCAATTATATTAAAGATATAATAAATAAAAATTACGAAAAAAAACCTTTGCCATTTACTAATTTTTCGGTCAGAATCCAAAAAAAGACATTGAGGTACTGCTACTTATCATGGTAACAAACACGTATCGTTCCTTTTTGTATTTTATTTTATTAATTTATGTTTTTTCTATTACAGGTTTTTTTTGGCCAATGATTGCACTGCAGATTGGCTACCTGCACACTCTCCTGTTGTAATCACTCATAATAGCTGGAGGAAGGGGTGAGATTATATTTATATGTACTTAAATTTAATTATTTCAGCTCCCCCAGTGCTCCTTCTTCTTTTTAAAAAACATAAATATAGCATAAGGCCGGATTTAAGTACAGACAAAAGGTTTTGATGAAGTGCGTCTACGCCAAATTTTTTTAAGGGTCATGGTTGCCGCCGCAACAAAACTCCGTGTTCGCCAGTTTTATACTGGGCAAGAACGCTGTGCGAGGCAACTAAACCATTACAACGTGGGAAACTCCCCTATCCTGAAGTCTCATCAGCCGAGCCTTAATAGTAGTAGTAGTAAAATATCTTTATTATTTCATTATATTACATTTAAACCGAGCCTTAATATAAACTAAGTACATCTTTTGGCATGAGAGAATTAATACTCCACGAATGAATCTAAAGGCATGCGCATTACGATTTAGACAATTAGGCATAAATAGTTAATGATATTCAGATTCGGCTACAGATGGATGGCATAAACATTTTCAAGAAGGTCGTTGGAAAATCAGGGAAGTTTTACTTTTCATGATTAGATTTTTTTTTTTATTTCAGGTCTTATTTTCTCATTAAAAGACGATCATAGAGATTGCACTACGGGATACATTTAGTTGTCGATAACTAAAATATTGCACGAAATTCCTAACTCTTCGGTACGTAAATATGTATAAATAAAATAAATAAAGAAGTGTATAATCAAGTTAAAGAATGTGAGTCTAGACCGACGAAAACAAACATAAACTTAATACAAATAAAACGAGTATTAACCTATATTGTTTTCTTAATCATAATATTGCACATTATTTATCACAGATTCTAAAACTATAATATTGTACTTTAATGTCTTTAACATGTTAAACACCTATTGGTTTTCCATCCGTTGATTCCAATTCATACATATTCCGTCCCACCGGTTTAAGAATACGGCATTTAATAAATTTGTTTGAAGTTACTTACGGTATTAATTTATTTATTTGAGTCTAAAAAAGGAATAATCCTATACAGACTTATGAAAACTTAAGACTAAAATAGTTAATGTATTTATAAAAAAAAAAATTTACAATATTAATTTAAGTTTTGTAAGATAACATTTTTAAAACTAGTTTTTGAGGCACTGAATTCCAAACTGCCATTATTTGACAATGTATTGAAATAATTTAGAGACCTAATTATTGGACTATTAAGCACGTAATTTCTTTGCTGTAATGCTACAAAAAATAACCTTCTATGTCGAATTAATAACCTAGAGGGAACATAAAATGTAATTTTTTGCAAGTTTTCAGGGCAATCTATATTTCCATTTATCAGGTCAAATATATAAAGCATAGACTGTACTTTACGTCTTTTTTCCAGCGAAGTCATACCCAGATGTAAGCACCGGGACATATAAGAAGAAACAGAACACATTGAATTAAGATGAGGCAAAGCATAATGTATAAATTTTTTCTGAATCTTTTCAATGAGGACTCCAAATAGAAGCCCCATATTCTAATTTCGGTCTAACATATGTAGAATATAAAAGTTTAATTGTATATGGATCAACAAAATCCAAACTATTTCTTTTTATAAACGCAAGAATAGAGTAAGCCTTAGGTATAAGCTTATCCAAGTGAGGTTTAAAAGTGAATTTAGAGTCAAACAAAACACCCAAGTCACTGCATTCATTTGTTTTAGATATATAATTATTATTGAAATGATAAATGGAATCCAAAGGAACTGTTAATCTTGTGTAAATTACATTAAAACATTTACTCAAATTTAATTTCAGATTATTATTATTATTATTATTACACCAACCATTCAAGCTGTCAAGATCACTTTGCAATTTGCTGATATTATTAAAATTGGTTACACTAGAAAATATTTTAAGATCATCAGCATATAACAAAAAATTAGAAAATTTAAAACATAGAAAAACGTCATTGATAAAAATATTAAAGAGCAAAGGACCCAAGACACTGCTTTGTGGAACTCCAGAAACTTGAGCATATTTAAACGATTGATGTACATCAAGTTTTACAACACAAACCCTATTACTCAGATAAGAAGACAACCATTTATAAAAAGATGAGGTGATTCCAAGACTAAGTAACTTTCTTAATAGAACGTCATGCGAAATTTTATTAAAAGCCTTTGAAAAAGCAGTGTAAATAGTATCAACTTGAAAACCCAATTTAAATTGAGAAAAACAATATTCTGTGAATACAGTAAGATTAGAAATTGCTGATTTATTATTTCTAAAACCATGTTGCTGAGAAATTATCAAAGATTTTGTATTAAAATATAATACATCATATATTGCATGTTCAAAAATTTTTGAAAATGTTGTTAATTTGGAAATAGATCTATAATTGCAAACATCATTGCGATTACCAGATTTAAAAATAGGGGTTACAAACGTGAATTTCCATCGATCCACAAAAATTCCCTCTGAAAGGAATTTATTAAAGATTTCTAAAATCGGAATTACTATCGAGTATGAGCATTTTTTCAGTAAAAAAGAACACAAACCATC
The DNA here is from genome assembly GCA_949628195.1 of Phasia obesa. Classification (NCBI taxonomy): domain Eukaryota; kingdom Metazoa; phylum Arthropoda; class Insecta; order Diptera; family Tachinidae; genus Phasia; species Phasia obesa. The sequence goes on along the minus strand of OX451215.1, from coordinate 113,921,789 downwards.
AGCATCCATGTTAAAAGAGTTCTTTACACGATTAATAGCATTCAAAATTTGGTCTTTGGACAATACAATGAGTCCTAAATTAAGGTTTGAATTAATATTTACGGCAGAATATGCTTTAGAAGAATGAGCGTTAAAGTTTGATTTAAAAAAGTTCGCAAAAAAGTTGACAATTGTTTGAGGACAATCAGAAGAATCTTCTTGATATATCATTGAAGAAGGAATATCAGTATATCGCTTTTTTGAGCGAATATATAAACAAAAATAGTTTGGATTTGTCTTTATACTATTCTCAATTCTAAGCAAATACTGTACAAAAATTTATTTAGAAAATTAAATTCCCTAATCTATACTGTCGAAGTACCTCATCACTACCCAATGCTGTGTAGGTTTTATGTAATTTATTTATTTATTCTTCAAGGTTTTTAACCCCTTGGTATACCACCGGTGTGTCGACGAGGACTTAATTTTCACTGGAATATATTGCTTGCAAATATTAAGAAATTTTTTCAAGAAGATATCATAAGACATATACTAATACATTTACTTTCAAATAAATTATTCCATTCCACCTGCATCAGTTTAGAATTTAACGCATCAAATCACAATTTATAAAATTTAAGAAACTGAAGTATAAATAGTTCTATAATTATGGCACTATGGTGGATATTATTTGAGGAAAATGGTTCCAAACATTCATAGATTTTTGTTTTAAAAATAAGTTGAACAAATATCAAATCCAGTATTTTATTCAATCTATTTTTCATATTGTTGACTTGAAGTAGATCAATTTCAAAAAAGGAATCTATCAGATTAATTTCATAGTCTCTATTAACATTAAAAAGAATCAATTTACAATTACGCTCTACCCATACAATACCCTTTAAATTAAAGTCCCACAAACTAAAAATCTTGTGTTTGGATTCATTTTCTCATACAAATATAATATATTAATAATATGAGAATCATATATATCATAGGAGCTACTTGGGGGTACATAAGAAACACGAGGCATATAAGACCGTCACTAGCAGGAAATATAACAAAGAGTTTATCAAGTAATTCATCAACAATTATATTGGAGCAGATATAGAATTGCAGTTTCTTCCTCACCGCAATTAAAACACCACCACCTCGCTCAAGACCAGTTCTGGCATATGATCTGTCCTTACCAGCGTTGTCAACTTTGAAATTTCAAAACGCACCATAGTGGAGAAAAAAACGAACCATTTAAGAGAAAACGCACCAAGTTTTACAATTTCTGTTTTATTTAAAATCTATGAATTGATTATCCAAAAAAGGTATAATATTTTTGTTTTAAAAATATAACAATAAAACAGTCTTAAAGTTAAAGGTTTAAAAAAAAAAACAAAATTAAATCATAAAACTTAACAAAAATAAAAAAAAAAACTAAACAAATATGTTTGTATTCAGTTGTACTAGATAATACATTTTTTTTATTTCATATATTGCATACACAACTTTTTAAATATAAATCAGCGATCATTCACAATATACATAGTTTAACAAAAAACTTAACAATAACATTTAACTTCAGTCCAAAATTCTAATTTTGAATCAATATTTTTCCATTGCATAAGGTAAACCATTCGCCATCCGTTTTCAATACTGGACAATATTTCGATATCGGATGCAAATTGTACTGCTAATGGCATGATATCATTTTTGCAATGAGATAAAACATTTTTTACATTTAAAACGTTAACTTTTTGTAAAATTTCCATATTAGAAGGCAGTCTCGCAAGCTTCTTCAAACTTAAAACCCAAATAACAAATATCAAACGATGTATTGATATCACCTGTTAAAAAATTCGAATTCAATGTCAGGCTCAGTGAGTTTGGATATCAAAATTTTTAGGAGATTGTGCAAATCATCAAATAATTTAGTCTGGTCGGCATTTTTTTAGTTGGTTAGATAAAAAATATAGTTGAGATGTTGGAAATGTATTAAATAGCGTTTTTAATTCAAGCCATATTTTTAAAATTGCTTTGACTTTTCTATTAAAAACCAAGGAGTGTCTGCAATCAAAGGAACTCTTTATCAGTATTATCAGGATACTCATTATCAGTATTTATTAATTGATATACATATTTGTTCGTAGGTCTTTTGCCTAACAGCCGAATGGGAAAACCAATGTATTTTGTAGGGATAGCAAATTCCTTACAGTGAAATGTTTCTTTTTTTAACATAACACAAACTAATACAACAACAATACCGTTTTACTTTGTGCATATGATTTGGTATGTCTTAAACATCATTACTAGTTGTTTATATTATGGTCTGTAAAAATGACTATGAATATTTTGCACTGTTGGTGCCACCAAAAATTAAAAAAAGCACCAAAATTTAAAAAAAAGCGAACGACGCACCAACTCGTGAAATTTTCGCATAAAAAAATTGAAAAAGCACCCAAAATGGTGCGAAACGCACCAAGTTGACAAAGCTGGTCCTTACGGTACACATAATATAGGTTTAAGTCAAAATACTCAGCATCACAAAATTCAGCATTTAGCCTTGTTTCAACAATTACAAAAACATCGTAGCAACATTGCGAAGAATACTCAAATAAGTTTTTACTTTTAGAACGCATTCCAGAAACATTTTGATACTATATTTTAAGTTTAGATATGCAATCTAAGTTTGGGTTGGCAACTCCACTGGTTTTCTTAGAAAAAAATAATAAACGGTCTAATTTTCGTATTCATAGGCCACAGGGATGATTTAATTACATCAGCATAAAAATTTGGTGCGACACCAACTTTAAAATTTACATGCTTTAATGTTTGTTCATCAACATCTTTTTTCACTAGCTTCGTACAATCAAGATGTTGTTTAATAATACCAGTGTTTTTTTTCAATAAAGTTTAGTATTTGATTAGTTGCAACTGATGGTTTGAAGGAAGATACATGTAAATATTTTTTCCTTACAACTACATCAAGATCAGCAGTAGTACTCTCACCAACAGCAACAACACGATTTTTGCGTTTACGCCTACTTACAGTTGTCCAAGCATGCTGACTTTCAATCTCATACTTGTTCGAAACTAAATCAGAAGCAGTAGGGTTCGAGACAATAGAAGAAGCATCATCTTTACAATTATTTGAAGTAACAGCAACAAAATCTGCATATGACCTTTGATCATCTCTATTTCTGCTTTGTGCATAATTTGTGTAAGCAACTGATTTGTTGAGACTGCATTTCTTTATATTATTTTTAACAATATCAACATTTAATGAAAGTTTATTGATCTCAGTTTTGAAATCTTGCACATCCACACTTATTGAAGATATTATTGAACTTTTTAATTCTCTTAACTCATTGGATAAAGAGGATATAAGAGAAACCATTTCAGCATTCTTTTTTCTTCTATAAACTTCTTGACCAGGCATAAATTTGACAACTCTTGCCCTTTTATTGTATCTATCAGCTGATTTTTTATACGCTACATGAATGTTTTCTCTCTAATTATTTCTAGTTTATCGTTTCTATCCAAATTTTAAATTTATGATCTGTTAAAGATGATAATTGCACTAGTTTGTAGTCTGCACCGCTTGAGAACTTATGGAAACCTAATAAGGCGATAAATGGCGATATGCTAGTCGCCGAATGAACAGATGTTCTTAAGGCGGATTCTATTTCCGGTAAATAAAGATCCCAGTCTCCTTGATCTGTCTCTAGATAGGCTCTTATTGCGGCTAGAACGGATTGATTAACCCTTTCCGAAGCGTTAGATTGGGGAGTGTAGACGGAAGTTCTTATATGCCTAATTTTATAAGCATCTATCATATTTTGAAATGTTTTCCCTGAAAACTGGGCCTCATTATGATTTCCGGTACGCCGAACTTATGGAATATTTCTGTTACTAAAAATTCAACTACGTTAGTTGCTGCCGCTTCTTTCATGGCTTTTAAAAATGTCAATTTTGAAAAATTATCACTACGATAAATACATAGCTATTTCCATTCTTTGACCTAGGGTATTTTTCCAGAAAGTCCACGTAAAGCTTTTGAAATGGTCTCTCTGTTATGACCTCTTCACCGATTCCTGGTCTTAAATTTCGATTAGACGATTTCGACTCTTTACATATTTGACACCTTGTTTTAACTTGGTTCGCCATTTTCGTCCAGTACAAATACCTTTTTATTCGCTCTAGCGCTTTCGTGATGCCTCCATGCGCGACATTATGAATTTCCAGCTATATTCTTCCCCAAACTCTTGATCGACATTAATTCTCTTAAAAACGAGTCCATCTTCTACCCTTAGATCTGGCAATTTGTCTGAATCTTCAGTTATTTCATTAATTAAGTTTTTACATTGCTCGCTTTCGAATTCTACCGTATCAAAATCTAATAATTCATCTTTACTAATCTCACTTATTGAGTTCACCGGTGACCTAGACAACATATTAGCTACCATATTTTCTGACCCTTTTCGATGTTTGACTTCAAAATCATACGCCTGCAATAGAATAGACCATATGGCTAAACGTCCACTCAAATCTTTCATAGTCATTAAACATTTTAAACTAGCATGGTCTGTAATGACGGTGAATGGCATCATCTCAACTTAAGGTCTGAACTTGCGAATAGCTACTACGGCCGCTATACATTCTTTTTCAGTTACAGTGTAGTCTTTTTGACACGAATTTAAGTTCTGCGAGTAAAACGCAATTGGATGTTCTTACCCTTCACTCACTTGAAATAACACTGCACCTATACCATAACTTGACTCGTCACATTGAATGAAAAATCTTTTGGAGAAATCGGCGTGTTTCAAAACGGGAGCAGAAGTCAAAGCCTTTTTAAGTTTCTCAAATAATTCGACTGCTTCTGGAGTCATAGTAATCTTTTTTGATTTTTTTAGTGTCGGTCAGGGGCGCTGAAATTGATGCAAAATCTCGAATGAAACGTCTGTACCATCCGGCGGTACCTAAAAAACTTCTGACTTCTCTGTTATTTTAGGATAATTTAATATTTCTAATAGCTTTAATGTTCTCTGGATCTGTTTTCAACATTCCGTCTCCTATAATAAAACCGAGATATTTGAGTTCCTGAAAACAAAATTGGGATGTTTTTAACCATATCAGATTAGGTTCTTTTAGACATTTTGCTACTTCTGATAAAATTCTAAGATGCTCGTCAAAACTACTTCAAATAACCAGTAAGTCATCTAAATAGGTAAACACATTACCCTTGAAACGTTGGGGTATAATTTTATCCAACAATCTGCATAGACGTTGTGCAGCATTGCATAGGCCGAACGGCATAACCCTTAACTGGTATAATGGGCGACCTGACACCGAAAATGCTGTATACTGCTTACTTTTTTCTTCTAGCCTAATTTGCCAGAAAGCATACTTGAGGTCAACACTACTTATGAAGTATGTCTCATCGATCCTGCGAAGCGCATAAGCGTCTTTTATTGTAAGCTGTTTCAGCTTGCGCGCATCCAAACATAGCCGATTTTATTCCGAGCTTTCTTACAATTGTTGTTCTATTGTTCCAGGCGCTCTGACTTACTTCGATTACATTTAGCTTCAACATGTTATCGATTTCTTCACATAGAATTTTATGTACCGCAGGTGAACCTTTCTTTAACATGCATTGTATTTTCAACTAACTCGATCTTATGTTCTTCTAACGTAGTCAAACCTAATCCTTTTTTTTTCAAACGTATCAAATTCTTTAATAACCATATTTAATCTCTCTTGTTGTTCTGTATTTAATTCGTGCGGTCTCATTTTCAGAATTATTAAAATCTTCCTGTACCTTAGTAATATCTAATTCATTAATCCCTACTGTTTGTGGAAGTAAATCAAATATTCTCTAAAAATCTATCACTAAATACAAAACTTGTTCTAATTCAGGACAAAAATACAAAAACATTCGTGCTCTTGTTCTTTGTTCTTTACAGATATGTTGATGACCACTGGCAACTTTCACATTGGTTAACAAAGGGTTAATACGGAAGCCTAACTTTTCTAAAAACTCACTACAACCTTTTCCTAAGACACTGACAGAAGCACCAGAATTCAATAATCCAGTTACTGATTCTCCATGTATTACTACTTCTAGAAAAATTCTTGGATCTTCTATATTTCTATCAGCTCTTTTCAGAGCATCCACTACCTGACGTCTTAAAAGTTTCCGTGCTTTAATTTTTTGCCGAAGTTTTACTGGTTTTTATTCAAAAATCCTAGCCGTAACTCTGTCATAATTTTCCTGCCTAATTTGTAAAGGAATATAATGTCTCATATGCGGCTCAAAATTACTACTATTTATATTATATTTTTGATTTCAGGCTGCTTTAAGATGGGTTTATCGCTGGGTTCTCCTTTTGATGCAGGTACCCTGCATCAGCTTGATTTCTCGTTTGAATATTCATTCTCTACCTTCTCAAACGTTACTACATTTTTACAAATAAGAACTGGCAGAATAAAAATAAACTACACTCAACGGATATACGCCAAAATCTCATATAAACCCTAAAAACTTGTACTATTCTAAGATTTTGGTAACTACTTTTAGAATATTTTATATTTATGTTAATTTAGTTTTATATATAAAATATGAAACTAAATGAAAAAAAATTTGTAAAAATTAAAATGTATGTAAAAATCTATGTTTTATTTTGTGTTTAGTTTTTATCAGTAACATACGAACGATAAAAAAAATTTATGCAATTAAATTATAAATTTTTTTTTAAACAATCTATTTGAAATTTGTTCAAAATAAGTAAATAGAAAATTTAATATAACATGATCCCTCATATCCTTTTGTTTGACATGGGATCCCATAATCACTCTACACCACACGCAACACTTACCTCATATTAATCACCACTGGAAAAAAACTTTTACTCAATCATGTTTCTAAATGATTTATTACAATATAATGTTATGATTATTAAACACATCTATTTAAAATGAAAATACAATATTAAAATTTTTATATACACATTAACCTAAAGGTCACCAAAACAATAAAATAAATCAGTCAAGTGCGAGTTAGTCTCACACACGTATGGTTCCGTACTATCTTTAGTACTCCTTTAAAAACTTATGTTATTAATTTTTTCGTGTCTTATGGGGCACCCTTTTCTTTTTAAAATCAAAGTCATATTCGCGAAAATTGCATCGCTATTGGAACTCCCTTTAAATTTTAGGAATTGTTGTTATAACGGCCATGGTAATACACTTTCTACAAAAATATCAGGCCTACCTATTGCGGTTAAAAAAATAAGGTAATATACGTGAAAAACATGTCACTGATGGATCACCCTTTAGTAATTAGTAATTGTTACAGTGTCCGAAGTACAACATCTACTGAAAACAATTCAAGAGTCTACCTATTACGGTTCAAAAAATAAGGCTATTTAAGTAAAAACCATGTCTCTGTGGGAACACCCTTTAATTTTTATTATTTTTTATAGTTTCCATAGTAATAAACCTCTTGTAAAAAATTCAAAAGTCTACTTATTATCGTTCAAAACTTAGGCCATATAGACGCCAAGCACGTCACTCTCGGAACACCCTTTAATTTTAAGGTTTAATTTAATAGATAGCGAACATAGAATTAATTACTGCCTGCAAATTTTAAGTGGTTGCATCCTATAGCTCAAGAAATAAAAACATAACGGGAAATAACACCTCACTTTCGTAACACCCGATAAGTTTTAGTATTTATTGCTATAGTGGCCACAGTTATACACCTTCGGTGAAAATTGCAAGCGTTTACCTATTATGGTTCAAAACTTAGGCCTTGAACATGCAAATCACTCCACTATCGAAACACCCTTTAATTTTTAGCTTTATTTTTTTAGACTTGTTTATATAGCGAACTAAGTTTTAATTACTGCTTGCATATTTTTAGTGTATTCCTCCTACAGTTCAAGAAATAAACACATATTCGTGAATAACACCTCTTTATCGGAACACCCTATATGTTTTAGTATTTGTTACTGTAGCCGTCCCTGCTATACACCTTCTGTGAAAATTTCAAGCGTCTAGCTATTATGGTTCAAAACTTAGGCCTTATACATGCAAATCACACCACTATCGGAACACCCTTTAATTTTTAGGTTTATTTTTTATACTTGTTTATATAGTGAACTAAGTTTTAATTACTGTTTTTAAATCTTGAGTCTATGCCTCCTACAGTTCACGAAATAGGCACATATTCGTGAATAACATCTCTCTATCGGAACACCCTATAAGTTTTAGTATTTGTTGCTATAGCGGCAACAGCTATACATCATTTGTGAAAATTTCAAGAGTCTACCTATTACGGTTCCAGAGATAAAAGGCGCTGACAGACGGACAGACATTGTAGCGAAAACAATAGGGTGGCGTTTTTACACTTTGTGTACGGAACCCTTAAAACTAATGGCTTTCACCAAAATACCAAACTTCCAATATACTAATACAATTTTCTTCTGACTTCCTTAGTATACATTTCCGCAACCCAAGCTTCCTCAATTGAAATTGAAGAGAACGAATGTTTTGTTGTCGTTTCTATCTTCGTTTCAAAATAGGGAATACCGATATACTTACGATGAGTGTCGTTAACGCCAACGGTAATGTCAAATTGTCGTTTTTATTTTGTTTTCAAACTACAACGTTAACAGGTATAAGGCCGATTATTTATTTAATAATATGCTAATTACCCATAACGTTTTATTATAAAAATGCAATTTATTTGTTGGGGGAAAAGAGCTAGTTCCTATACGTATTTCTCTGGTTGCTCTTGCTAGATCATCAGGGAACCTTTTCCCTAATTTTGGAGAAGCCCAAAATACTCTGTAAGAAATAATATTCTACAAAACACAATGAGAAGTGTATATGTATGCTAATAGAATAATATTACAGAATATAAATTAATTATAATTAAAGCTTCAACAAAACAACAATAAACAAACTATGTTTTTATTTTCCCTTGCTGTCCTTCTACATTTGGATGTTTTCACTTAATGCAGACGTAAGGTGTAATGAAATGCATATACAAGTTAATTTTGTTCTCGCAAGGTACCCTTTTACAATAGACAGAAACAGGGCAGACAGACGAGATTTGTTGGCAAGGGGTTGAAGTGGTAGAGTGTGTATTTCATGACTATCGTACTGGACATTTTTTCGTTTCTCTTTTTTCTATGTTGATTCACATTATATTTCTCAAGTCGCGTCTACTTGCTTAAAATTTCTCAACAAAGTACTATTCCACAGATTTTCAAACACACACACATGTAAAGTAAATAAATCCGAAAGTAGAATGTGCAAAAATCTGTCTGTCTTGTATATGTCCAACTGTGAATGCAATAAGACAGAGCAAAAGAGAATTCAAAAAATGTCTGCCCTGTTTCTGTCTATTGTAAAAGCAGTCTATGTCTTAAGCTTTCCAACCACTGTTGCCATATTTTTTTAATGAAAAATCTTCAAATCAACCAAAAAAATTTTTTTTTTCACTAAAAATCTTTTTTAGTGATACATTCTTATATTCATACATTTTTTCATCCATTTTTTATTGTTTCGTTATACATGTCTTTTTAACGTCTTTTTATCAGGGACCGAAAATAACAGTTGTTTTAAAATTTTAAAACACAAAAAGCATAAACAACAGAAGTAAATGTCGGAAAACAGATTCAAGTATACCATATTAATCCTTATGCATTAGTTTATGATAAAATATGTTGCTTTTTAAAATTTTGATTTTTATTTTTTCGAGCGAAAATAACAGTTATTTTTGGATTTTATTTTTTCGAGCAAAAATAACAGTAATTTTTTCCTTTTTATTTTTTCGGCAAAAATAAAAGTTATTTTTTGATATTTTTAGCAATAATAAAAGTTATTTTTTGAATTGTATTTGTCGAGCAAAAATAAAAGTTATTTTTTGATTTTTATTTTTTCTAGCAAAAATAAAAGTTATTTTTTTTTTCTTTTTATTTTTTCGATCAAAAATAAAAGGTTTTTTTTTAATTTTTATTTTTTCGAGACGATATCAAGTATATTTTAAACATCAGAATTTAGTTTTACTATCATTAGAGCTTCCAAATTGTCCACTGACAAATTGTACCGCAACTCTCCTAGAATCAGTTTGAGGGCGGAAAAGGACCTTTCTAAACTAACTTGTGTCGCAGGTACAGAATGCACAACAAAAGCCAGTCTACGTAGCCAGGGAAGTACATATTTCTTACGGCTACAGTATTCCATCAAATCCTCATCGACATCCATTCGCTTTTCTGCATAGTTATCAATTAAAAAAAAAACATTGCTAACATTGTCATTAATTATTATGCCGTCTTAATTATTATTCCTCTGATGAGAAGAGTTTACAATTTCCATTTCTCGTAAACCACTTTTTAGTAAAGAACATGAGCTTTGAACGCTATTTTCGTCAACTAAAAATATGTAGGTCATCTTCACCATCTGTTGGCACGATAGGCTGGTCGTTTTGCTTTAATTAATAAAAACATTTATTAATGTTTTATAAAAAAGCTGTGTTTGACGAACACAGCAAACATAACTTACCTTTTTTGAATTTGCTTAAAATTTTTTTTTAGATGCCGTTTTGCTGCTTCTTTTTTCGCACGTGTTAGTAAACATCTGAATCTAAGGTCCGAGAATAATACAGCATATATTGGGCACGTTCATAAGACGTAACTGTTGCGCAACAGTTGAGTATTTGTCTTAGAAACGGGTTGTTGACTAGTTGCGCTAATTAAACTATTTTAAGTTTTTTTATATTTTTTAAAAAAGGGCTTCAGACTTCAAGTCTAATCTTTATTGTTTTGATGTTTTATTAGAACTAATTTTTACAATAATTTTATTTTACAACATAACTAAACTAAAATGCTTTATTTGCCGAATCACCTGTTGTTGGTAGACATGTCATCAGCAAATTAAATCGGAACGGATATAAATGAAATATGAATATTTTGTAAACAAATGCATGAAGTTAAATAGTATTCGTTTCAACATATTTTTATATGTACATACGTACATATTTATTTTATGGGAATTTCAGTATATTTTGTGTTACCTCCTTCGCCCTTAATTTCGAACGTCCGCGTTCGTAATAAAGAATGCTGAGTTTTGCTCGATTATGGTTTCGGGTTGTTGAAGTGGCGCGGATATGTGAACCGAAGCTGTTTTTCTTTTCCTTAGGGTCTTGTAGATAATTAACCCTATTAGAGTCGTAAGTATTAAAAATAGTTGAAAGATTGAATATGAAACCATTAATTTGTCTTCCTTCCAATAAATTTATCGTTGACGTATTATTGAGGTGAAGTTGCTTTAGACCTTGAAGGGTAAGTGTTTCTTCATAAGAATTTATGGATGGTACCCTGATAATTGCGGGTAAAGGCTTAAACTGCACTGTTTCCGTAAAGTGGTACTCTTGATTTGCAATTTTAACTGATGCATTTCTATATTGGATCAAATAAGTTCTGGTTAAATTAATTTGTTCCTCATTAATGTGTATAGTTCCATTAAATTCATTTAGTATCAATAAACTTGGTAGCACGATTTCTACTTCTGGTATATGAAAACCATTAGTAACAGGACATTGTGATTTCTTTCCTTTTAGGCAAGCATTTATAATTAGTTATATCTAAAATATTGTTTTTATTACATATTTTTAAATCATTTAAAGTTTTACATTTCTCTGTTATTGCAAAAATTGTTCCATTACATTTAAGTATCTCATTATTTTTTATCTTATAAATAATACTATTTTTCTTTACTGGTTTTATTAATTTTGACTCGCAGGTCTCTTTACTTGTTAATGGTAGGCTTACAATAAATATTAACTTTCCAACACTAGTGGCTATCTTTGTTTCTGCAAATTCTAGTGCTTCTTCGATATTTATATATTCTATGTTATTAGTTTCAATTTTTTCTTTAAGTATTTTTATTTCTTTCTCAGATAATATAAATGAGTTTAAAATTCCGACTTTAGATCAATTTATGGCATGTTCAATATTTATTAATTCTTCTGTTAATATTTTTAATTTCTCTTTTACGCTTATTGCTAAAGTATTTTGAATTAATTCACTATCTTTTACATTTTTTAAGATAACATTAGCTCTTTCCGTTAAATTATTTATAGATTTAAATACATTTCTATTAATTATAACTTGTTTATTATTATTATTTTTCAATTCATTTAAGTTTCCATTTATTATCATGAGGTCTTCGTGATCCGGGCTACCGGCGATCCATATCCAGATCGTTCCTAAGAAATTTATTGACCTTTTGTTTTTTTCTTTTAATTTTAGTTTATCTAAGGTTATTTGTGTTTGGGATAATTCATAATGTAGGAAAAGAATGATAGGATTTATTGGACTTAATTTATGGGCAATTGTTTGTTGGAGTTCCTGCAATGTTAGTTGATATTCGGAAATGTTTATTGAATGCACGAGTTTAAATGAACCTATTTGTAACTTCACATGTCCAGTGTTGAATGCTATGAAAGGTGAATCTGAGTAGTTTAATATTTCTACTTCCCCTGCACATAGGGTGCTGAAAGATATTTAATTTCTAATAAGACTTTTGTGGACTATTTTTCCGTTTATCGTTAGAATAACGTCTGGTTTATTTTCCTTTATGACTACTTCTTATACCTTGAGAAACTTTTATTCCTAAGGTGTTTGCCTAAAGCTACAAAAACTATTTCTCCTATTATATAAAATTTATATGGTTTCCTATTTTTATTATGGTATTTAAGATCTGATTCCTGTTTTTCTTCCAACTTCCTTATATTATTAATTCTGAATTGTTCTAACTGTGAGGGGTCTGTGGTTATTCTATTTCCAAAAAAGCTTGTACGGGTTTCATATTAGTTGTAGAGTGAACTGAGTGATTATATTGATGTAATGATTGATATAATAAATCTGAAAATGATTCATAAGTTTTTTCTGCTTTTGTACAGCTCATAATTTCATTTAGAGTGGAGTTGAATCTCTCTATTTGTCCGTTCGGAGCGCTTACGTATGGTGGAGCCTTGTATATTTCAATACCATACTGATCTTCAAGCATAAATCTTATTGACGCGGCTGCTAAGGATTTTTCCTTATCTACAACAATTTGTTTGGGTATCCAAAAGAAGTTATTATTTCGCGAAGTGGTTTTTTAATGTCTACCACTGCACGGGATTTAACTATTCTTGCCTGTGCGTATTTAGAAAATTTGTCAATACCTGTGAGTATAACCTTGTGGTTAGTATAAAAAAGATCTAAGTGAACTATTTGCCCTGGGTATTGGGGAATCGGTGTTGCCTTCAATAGCGGATTATTTGGCTATCTTTCATATTTTTGTTCCTTGCAAATACTACATTGTTTTAATATTTAATTGATTTTGGATTGCATACTCGGAAAATAGAATTTTTTTAAAAGTTGAATTTTCTTTTCTTTGATTTTTCTATTTGCTCTTTTATGTTCGTTAAGTATTTCGGTTTCCTGAGCAATTTCGTCTGTCAGATCCTTTACGATTTCTCTCCTTCACTGTAAACACTTTGTGTGATGGTATAACGATGGTATGTGGGGAATATAATTTCAAATTTATACGTTGTACTGTCATCAAAGTTAAGAAAGATTTGATTTTTAAAAACGTTTATTGGAGCATTAGCGAATGGGATAAGATCTTCTGGTGAACTTTCATCACTGTGCTGCGTAGAGGTTAATGAATTTATTTGTGGTGCTCTTGAAAGTGCATCAGCTACCAGATTTGTTTTTCCTGGCCTGTATTTCAGTTCGTAATTAAATTCTTCAAGAAATGCTTCCCACCTTCTTAATTTACTATTGCTGTTTTTATTGTTTAAAGCAAATGTAAGTGGCTGATGGTCAGTTAAGATTTTCACTTTTGCTGAACCATACAAGTAATTTCGTAAGTTTTCTAATGGCATAATTTTCTTCTTGCTTTCTGCGAATTCAAGAGATAAGGGCTATTGGTCGATCTTCCTGTGATAGTACAATGTTCAAAATACCGTTTCTACATTTCGTAAATGTTCTTCCTTAGTTTCACCAGATATCAGAATATCGTCTATATACAGTTTGTAAAAAGTATCTTTGCACAGAAAAAAAAACATGTAAAATTTATATTCATTCAAGAATTTCAACAAAAAACATTTACATACTGTTTTTTTTTTTTGCACACATCCCATTACGGTACCTGTTTGCGACTATTAGGTACCAATACTTTGCAAATAGACATACACATTACAACAACAACACCAAAAAAAGAAGTTTACTCAGTATTAAAACTGTAAAAAAAATCTTTGCATATTGAATGAAGACAATTAAAAAAAGAACAAAAATGCCGTTGTTTTGCAAAAATTTTGTGAATTTGGGTTTTTTCATAAATGGAATGGAATGTGAAAGAGGTAAACAAAAATTTAATAATAAAGTAATCGTTCTTAATGTAAAAAGTGAGTGCATATTTGAATATAAAAAATGCCAGGAAAACGAGTTTAAAAAAATATTATACAATTGGTCTATTTCAATCGATACAAAGGCAAATCTGCCAAGGTAAATTTCCCTGAAAATCAGAACTGTATATATCATATCCCGTGCTGAAAAAGAAGGACGACTAGACTTAAAAGGATCCACAGGCAGGCCGAAAAATGTGACGCAGCGAATTGAAAGAAAAATAATTAGAACTGTTTATGATAACCCCCAAACCAGCACGATAAGTTTAGCTCTTCAAGTGGAAAAAGACTTTGGGCTACGTGTTTCCCATTCAACCATCAGAAATGTTCTTCAAAAGCAGAAATACTCATCAAGAGTGGCGAGGAAAAAACCCCTGCTCTCTGCACAAAATAATGAAAAGAGATTAAGATTTGCCACCGAACACGTTTCATTCTCTCCAGAGTACTGGGACGATGTTATTTTCTCCGATGAAACAAAAATTATGATTTATTATCATGATGGACCGCAAAGAGTTTGGCGTAAGCCTCTAACAGCGCTAGAAAATAAAAATCTTATTCCTACACTAAAGTTTGGAAAACTGTCCGTAATGGTATGGGGATTTTAGATGAAATAATGACTAAAGAAGTATACCTTGATATTTTGAAACTGACGGCCAGCGTTAAAAAATTTGGTTTTATAGACCCGGATAATCCGAATAAATTAAAATACAAATACTATCAAGACAATGATCCCAAGCATAAATCTTATTTATGTAGGTCCTGGTTACTATACAACTGTACCAAAGTTATTGATACTCCTGCCCAAAGTCCGGATATAAACCCTATAGAAAATTTGTGGGTTCATCTAAAGAAAAAGGTAGGAAAAAGATCGCCAAGGAACAAAAGCGATTTGATACGGTTCATTAAAGAAGAGTGGGAAAAAATACCGTTAGAATATGATATTCCGAAGCTAATTCAATCGATGCGAAGACGTCTGCAAGCGGTAATGGATGCTCGGGGTAGACACACAAAATATTAGAAACAAAAGTTCAAAAAATTTACATCAGACTTAATGTTTCATCAAGTGTGCAAACATTTTTTTTACAGTATAGAAATTGAACTATTTTTATTTTTTAATATTCTACATTAGATTTTTTCATTGTTATAAAAGTTTTTTATTTATTATATTAGCAAAACATATGTTTATAAAATACTGTTCGAAAAAAAAAAAAAAATTTTTATTTTTATAGGAAATCAATGCATACATTGAAGTTTTTTTTATTTTTCTCTATGTGCAAAGATTTTTTTTTTACAAACTGTATATGAAGCAAATTTTTCCGATGTGTTGACGTAAAATATCATCTAAAGTTCGTTGGAAAATTGCTGGTGAATTCTGTAGACCAAAGGGAAGTCTTAGAAATTCATATTTTCCATTATTTACTGAAAAAGCCGTATTTTCTATGTCTCTAGTCTTCAACGGTATTTGATGGAATCCGCTTTTCAAATCAATAACTGAAAACCATTTTTTATTGCCTAACTGTGTTAGAATATCATTTATCTCTGGAATGGGATATTTGTCTGCTACTGTAATTTGATTTAAATTGCGATAATCTACAACCATCCTAAACTTTTTTTCACCTGAAGCATCTGATTTCTTCGGTACTATCAATACCGGTGTATTTTAAGGTGATCGAGATGGTCTTATTATACCATTTGAAATTAAATCGTTTATTTGTTTCTCGACTTCTTCCTTAAGTGATGCTGGGTAAGGGTAACTCTTAGTGTAAATGAGCTGTTCCGTAGTTGTTCTAATTTCAGCTTCTACCTTAGTTGTATAAGTTAATTTTTCGTTCGGTACCAAAAATAGTTTGTGGTATTTAGATACTAAATTTTGCATAGCCTGCTTTTGGTTTTCCGTCATATGATCTGTTCGAATATTTATATTGTTTACGTCACGAGATATTTGCTGCTTAATTCTTATTTTTTTGTTTCCTTTTATTGTCATAAAATTATGTTCTGTAAAGATTACGGCCGACTATTGTTTAAGACTGTCATTACCTATAATGGCGTCGAAAGACTTTAGGGTTGGTAGCAAAAAGAATTTAATTGGAATTTCATTATTGCAGAAAAGATTTGCATGAACATGGTGTGTAATTCGTACAGGTCCCCCAACTGAATTTGCATAGAATATATCCTGATTATTCGTTGGATTTTTTATTAAGTCTGATCGTACATAGTTTTTGTTGGATCCTGTATCCAACAGAACTTTTATAATTTTTCCATCGCCTAGCCTGCAACTAATATAGGGAAGCGAGGATTCTGTTATCCTAAAAAATGAATATCAGTACAATCTTCCACGGGACTATCAGTATTTTCTTGCTGATAATTGGGACAATTGTTAATATACTCATCCAAACTTTGGTCCTGATTTCTGTGCTGTTCTTCAAAATTAAGAAAATATTGTTCCTGTTCTGCTAATGTGTGAAAATTCCTTTGTAGTTTCTGAGGTGGGTGAGCTTGGAATGAGGCTTGCATTGGTATACAAGTCTGGGCCTGTTCATATAGTTGATATTTTTTGTTCTAATGCTCTGGTCTACATCCATAGGCTCGGGCCTTGGTTGGCGTTTTGGTGCGAAAGGTCTTTGGGGTGCATAATTAGCAAGGTTGTATTGATTGTATTTTGGGATGGTACCTTGATTTTGATAATAGCTCAATCTATGGGGAGATTGTTGTCTTTGGAAATGTCCAACTAATTTTTTTGGTCGCGATGGTGGAGGGATATGTGCTAACTCCGGAAAAATTTCCTATTATGTGCGCAATTAGTTCTGAAACTTTTATTCTCCAGTTTTAGACAAAGGTGCAAGGCCTGTGGTAGGTCTGTTGGCTCCTTCATAGCCAAAAGTCTAGACAGATCTCCATTCAACCCTCTTATGAAGGTATCGAGTGCCTTCTCTCTATAAGTTTGAGTCAAGAGGTTCAGTGACTCATGTCCTATGTCCATAGAGCTTTGTTAAGTATTAAAGATAAATGGTTATTGACCTTTTGGTAAAATTCTTGGATTGTTTCTGATCCTTGAACCAATGATGTAAGCTGGTATTCGAGAGTGCTAACATCTCTCTCTTCAGCATAGTGCAGAGTCAAACAGCGAGCTATGCTGTCCCAATTTAACGGTGTGTTGTAAGATTCTAGTATGGCATCTGTGCTGCCAACAATTTTATTCCTTATTATGTTAAGGATTCCAAAGTATTTTGGTGTACCCTTTAAGTGTTTAATCATTTCAACTGATTTCCTCCAGGAGCTATATTCGCCTGCTTGACCAGCGAACTCCGTAAGGCACCTGACTACATCTGGTATCCTATCCAAGTCACTCAACTGAGCTCCATGTCGAGGATCAATTGTCTGATCCTGTTCAATTGGAGGATTCATACCATTAACCACAATATTCCTACCCTGTTCTTGTATAGCTTCTGTAACTATTCTTCTAACTTCTGCTTGCAAGTCTCTCATATTTATCTGATTTGCTGACCTGCCTGATTTTCCTGTACATTTATTAAAGCTGGCCTGATCAAATTATTGGGATTCGACATGTTTAATTTATTTTTCTGATCTTTCTAGAATACCTGTCTCGTATTTTCTAATTTATTTTTATTTAAATTATTATTATTCCGTAGGAATCGCAGCCTCTAATATTATTAAGTTATAAAATCTGGTGAATCCTTTGGGATTCTAAGATTGTTATTTAGGTTAAATAATCACACTTCTTATAGCTAATAAAAAATAAAAATATTTATTTTTATATATGCTTTCTAATTTCTTTCTTTTGTATATACAATTTTTTATCAATGCAAAATTTATAGAAAGAACTTACTTAGAAAATTTTCTTTTAATTTTATTTTAAAATTTTTATCACAATTTTTGTAAAATATATAATATTATTTTTTACTTTAGTGTAATAAAAAAATTTTTAAGAAGCATTTACAGAATTTCTTTTCTTTTAGCTTTTATTTTAATCACTTTGAAGATTTTTAATTTAAAATTTTTATTCTTCTTTTTATCCTTTTAAATTTTTATTTAGAATTAATGCAAATTCAATTACAGTTTTTTTAAGAAGCACATCAATTTCTTTTCTTTTAATTTTTTTTCAAACTCTAATATTTTTATAATTGATTTTACTTAAACTTTACTTACATAATTAAACTTAATATAACCATCGCGCAGCTCGTCCGGACTGCTCCTTTTTGTCCTGTTGGGCTACTAAGGGTCCTCGCTTAGCCTTCTCGTATGATGTCCCTAGCTTGATCAACTCTAGGGAGGTGAGTTCTTTTTTCTGGGGGCCGCCTGAAGTTGTTGTTGTTGATGGTGTTTTTCTTGTTTTTTCGTAGAAGAAATATGTAAAGTATATTTTCACTATTTTTCTTTTATTTATTGTGTAATAAGTTGCACTTTCAATCACTTCAATGGCTGCTCCACGTTGGGCGCCAATTAAACTATTTTAAGTTTTTTTATATTTTTTAAAAAAGGGCTTCAGACTTCAAGTCTGAAGCGATCTTTATTGTTTTGATGTTTTATTAGAACTAATTTTTACAATAATTTTATTTTATAAATTAACTAAACTAAAATGCTTTATTTGCCTAATCATCTGTTGTTGGTAGACATGTCATCAGCAATTTTAATGGGAGCGGATATAAATGAAATATGAATATTTTGTAAACAACTGCATGAAGTTAAATAGGGTTCGTTTCAACATATTTTTATATGTACTTAGGTATGTACATATTTATTTTATGGTAATTTCAGTATATTTTGTGTTAACTCGCTCAACACAACAGTTGGGTTTTATTTACTTAAAGTCAACATGTTGTGCTCAGCTTAAATAGCTATTAGAAGAGAGTTATACCGTTTATTATCCATAATTTTCAGCTAAAGTAATCAATTTAGTTAATTTAAATTATTTCTTTTGTTCCTCTTTTATTTTTTTCAATTATTTACATTTATCAGCTCTTTTGCAGTAGGTTTCTCAAGCCGTTGCTAAGACGTAACTGTTAAGCTCAACATTTGGCAACAGTTTCGTAGCAGTTGCGCTCAACAGTTACGTCTTATGAACGTGCCCATTGTGTCATTTTCCAATAACATAATTTGACTTGATTCTATGTTACCCAAAATTTTTTACTTATATCGGTGTTTATATTTTTCAAAAGTTAGTTCCAGCCAAAACTTATAGAAGTCACCAAAAAGCAACTGACTTTTTTGCAGTTTTAAAGTTAATACATGTACAGGTGCTAAACTAATACAATGTTTTCGATTGATACCTATTCATTATCAATGAGTTGATCAGATACTGGTAAATTATTTAAGCAAAACTCCTTTAGCTCCAAAAGTCGCACCAACATATAGTATGTAGAGCTCCAACGTGTCACAACATCTAAAATCATCAGACATCTACCTATATCTGAAAATAAATAAAATAATATTTGACAAATCAAGTGATAACGTAAGATTCTAACACGAAGACGTTTCGAAAAAATAATAGAAACAAGCTAAGGTTTTATTTCAACATTTCGATTGAAAATTCACAAACTTATGGAGGAGGAGGGAGTATTTATGATTAAAATTTACTTACCGGAACGATAATTGATAAGATATTTTCAAAATGTATATTGTTTATGGTTTCGTAAACATTTTCAATATCTTCGCATTCCAGTTCTTCATCTTCACTTGCACTTTCGTCAGGAGATAAAAGCTCTACAGCTTTTACTAAATTGCATCCATTATCAGTCGTTATAGAATATATTGGTTTTTTGTCGATTCTTTTGTCACCATATCGATGCACGCCTGTATCACCTTATTTTTTACATTTGAACTGAAAAATTAGTTTTCGTTTTTTTACTTTCATCTGATTTTGGTTTTTTGCACTGTTCTTAAGAAGTTCACTGTGTTTTTTTTTCGAGGTGCCTTCTTAAATTATTTAAATAACTACCATTTATTTTTTGGCCACAAGATTTGCATTCGCATTCACCCTCGTTTTCATTAAAGAATTCGAGTAGATATAAATTACGTTTGCGTCCCATTTTTGAAAATAATTATTCAAAATTTGAATTTCAAATGCAATATTTCAAAGGAATTCACATTCAGCCCAATTCTGAATAAAAATTCCACGGGAATGTTCTCCCTATCAGAGAACTGCATGAGTTGATTCACTTTCGCTGTCCACTCACATTTACATTGTTCTGTCTTTTTACATCAATATGTTCTAATGATATTGCTTGCAGTGTTAACTCTAACAATTGACTGTTATCAACTCACCCTTGTTTTATATGTGCTGTTAGCGAAACAGTGTAAAAATTTCTTGCTGTTGTTTGATTGTTTTCCAGAACAGTCAGATAACTCACAAAAGCACGTTGTCAAAGTAATGACCACAGTGGGGCACAATCAAAATATTTTGGAAATAACCTAGTAATTTATAAGCTGCTAGGCCGATTGATCCAAAATTTGACATGAGCAAGCAGAGGCGTATCTGAACTTAAGTTTTAAGGGTGGGTACCATACACCCTCCTGGGGTGGCGCTATGTGGTCTCAAAGTTGGGAACCTCGCACCTTTAAATTCTTTTACAGCTTGCCATTTCTTCATTTTTATTCTGATTTTTGAAAATTATACATGGTCTTAAAGGTCTTGTCAATACCTACAAAATGGTGTCTAAATATTAATTCAAAATAATTGAGTTATAAGTATTTTAAAAAATAAAATTTTTGATTTTTCGCTACTCTGGTCCAGTTTTTTTTCTAAATATTGGGTACAATTTTCAGCAAATTTTTTTAAATTTTTTTATCGTAGTTAGCGAGCCAAATTTTTAATATTTTTGATAAATTTCAAGATTTTATCTTTACTGAGTTTAAAACTAGACGATTTTCAATTCAAAAAATCCAAAATTATTGCTTTTTTGTGTACTTTAGCCCAAAAAAGGTCGTTAACATATTTTTTTTATAGAAGAAATTTTTTTTAAGGAATATATAAAAATTTTATGTTTTTGTGTAAGGTAACTATATGTGTGTACGCTTGAACAAATTTCATATAATATTGATCATCCTTGTAGAAGATGGAGGTCCCACAATACGACCTATTTTACATCGAAATTTTGACTTTAGCCTATATATTCTAAAATGCCAAAGCTGGGATCAAAAAAAGAAGACTGCAGTAAGAAAGCCATATATGGCCTAAATTCTTTTTGAAAATATTTAATTAGCCCTAGTTCGCATGTAGACTTTATGGGCAAAAGAGTAAAAAATCCCAATTTTGGGATTGTTGGTCCTTATTTTGGGAATTGTTGAATTTCCTTTTTCTTAATTTTGCAGATTTTTTTCCATTTCATTTTACTTGATCAATAACACATTCACAGAAAATTTTATTTGATTTAATTAATTAAAAACATTTTATTGTATATTTAAAAATTTTCCTTCCGTTTTTACTATAATTTTTCGAAATTTTCAGATCAGTTTATGTTACCATAACAGTACGATAACATAACATAAATCAGTAACATAAACTGATTTATGTTATGCTCATGTTAAATTTTGGATCAATCGGCCTAGCAGTTTATAAATTACTAGGTTATTTCCAAAATATTTTGATTCTGCCCCACTGTGCAGCGTTATGTTATCACTTTTATGTGTGGCTGCAATTCTGCTAATAAAAATCTTGAAACATCTACATATTTATGTACATATTTAAAGAAAGTGGAAATTGGGTTCAATTTTTATGAAAAATAATTATTATTTTAAGATTATTATACCTAATACTTGAGAAAATTAGTGGATAGTATAATAAAATATCAATTTGAAGTATTTTTTTAAAATACTGTCTCATTAACAATGAATTTGTACTTCTGTCATATACAGAAGTACAAATTCGTTGTTAATGAGAAAATTTTAGAGTCTGTATGTTGAAAGTACAGGTAAACAGTTTTTAGCATATGTCTAAAAAAATTCCTTTGCATTTGGATGCAAGACATTTCTGTTTTTACATGCAAACTTTTTCTTGTGAAGTAATAACCCAACTGGATTTGCTACATTCGTTGAAATTCTTTTACCTGCCACAAATGGTCTATATGCATACACAAATAGCCTAATTATAAACATCAAATTCAATTGAAAGAAGAGATAACAGATTGCAAGTATTCCTGGAGTTCATGTATATTAAATTTAACTACATTAAACTACATGTCTTGACCAAGTTTCACACTTCCACGCTTTTATTAACAAAAAACAAAGAGACGTAATTGCATAGGGCCTAGTGCTCGAAAATTTTCAACATCTTTACAAAATGTTCCTATATCATTTTGTTCCATCTTACATATTTCGATCATTTTAGTGTTATCACTAACAAAATGTCATTTATATTTGAACAACAAATTGATGTCATGATGGTTTCAGAGACTCATTTAACAACAAATAGCTTTTTTAAAATCAATGGCTATATATTATATGACACTAAAGACCCCCGTGGCAGAGCATGTGGTGGTTCAGCAATACTAATAAGGGCTCGAATTAAACATCATTTACTGTGTGATTTTTGTGAGGACTACCTTCAAGCAACAAACATCTGTATTGAAGAATATCATCAAAACTTTGTTATTTCTTCGATTTATTCACCTCCTAGATTTCAAATATCAGAGAGTCAATATATCAACTTTTTCAAATCACTAGGTCCCTGTTTCATAGCATCAGGCGACTACAACACTAAACATACGTTTTGGGGATCACGCCTAATAACTCCAAAAGGTCGTGTTTTGTTTGATACAATTTCAAAAATTCGTCTGAATGTGATATCAAGTGGACAACCCACCTATTGGCCTACTGATCGACAAAAAATACCTGATGTTATTGATTTTGGCGTGACTAAAGGTACTTCGGGAGAAATGATTAAGGTTGAAGCGTCACTCGAATTATCCTCAGATCATTCACCCACTATTGTCTATATATGGAATCAGCAAAATATCGTGTCGCCAACAACTTGCACAAGCATTAATTGGTTGAAATATAAAAAGTATCTCAGTACTCATTGTTCCGAAAACATACCGCTAAGAATACCAGAAGATGTGGACCAGAGTCTAATTTATTTTGATCAAAACCTTAAATCAGCTGCCCAACATGAGACAGAAACCAGACAACCAGCTAGATACAATCAAATTTATTTTGTAGATGTCGAGCGGCTCTTGGCTGAAAAAAGAAAAATTAGAAGAGAG
Organism: Phasia obesa; assembly: GCA_949628195.1. Classification (NCBI taxonomy): domain Eukaryota; kingdom Metazoa; phylum Arthropoda; class Insecta; order Diptera; family Tachinidae; genus Phasia; species Phasia obesa. The sequence continues at coordinate 113,898,137 of OX451215.1, read as the reverse complement.
TGGCAAGCACACAGATCTCCTCAACTCAAATCTAGACTTAAAGCTTGCACGAAACGACTATGACAGCTGCTAGAATCTCGAAGAGTAGCATCTCTGAAAAATTACTTGGAAGACCTCGACGCAACTGCTCAATCAGGTTATTCATTATGGCGTGCATGCAGGAACCTTAAAAGACCGGTCGTACGTAAGCCTCCCTTGCGAACTTCTTGTGGAGACTGGGCAAGGAATGATACCGAAAAAGGCAATTTGTTTGTTGGACATTTGAAGAAGGTTTTCACCCCAAATGTATGTACTGATATAGCTGAGTTACCATCAGTAGAGATTAGTGCCGTAGTACCCCTAAAATTTGAATTTAGAGATATTGAAAGGGCAATAGCAGATTTAAACACCAAAAAAGCCCCTGGCGTTGATAAAACAAGTAACAAGATGTTAGTTGAGTTGCCCCGTATAGGTCGCAGAATTATTCTGTTTGTTTTTAATGCCATCTTACGTCTTGAGTACTTTCCCACAGAGTGGAAGGTCTCTTTGATAACTATGATTCCTAAGCCAGGAAAAGACCACCCAAAAGTAGAATCATACAGACCTATAAGCCTTTTATCAAACGTGTCAAAGTTATTTGAGAGAATATTGATAACTAAGCTGAATCCAATTCTTAGCGGGAAAGGATGCATTCCGAACCATCAATTCGGCTTCAGAAAACAACATAGTACGATCCAACAAACACACAGATTAGTAAATGTAATTAAAACGACCTTTGAAGAAAAAAATACTGTTCTGCGCTCTTTATCGACGTTTCTCAAGCATTCAATAAGGTTTGGCACGAAGGCCTAATATTTAAGCTAAAGCTGAACTTGCCCGAAAACTTGTATAAGCTCTTAAAAGATTATTTAACGAATCGCAAGTTTTTATTAAAAGAAGGTGACTTTTTAAGCTCACCACAGCTCATTGAAGCCGGAGTTCCCCAAGGTAGTATTTTGGGACCAATTTTATATTTACTGTACACATCAGATATGCCAATTAGCACCCTAGTCCACATATCAACTTTTGCAGATGACACAGCTTTTTTAAGTATTCATGAAAGTGCCGAAGAAGAATCAAAACTTTTACAAGACCACATACTCAATTTGGAAAAATGGCTAGAAAAATGGAGAATAAAAGTGAATGAACAAAAATGCACTCACATAACTTTCACACTGCGCAGGGACTCATGCCCTCCTATTCGCATAAATAACGAAATGATACCACAGCTTTCAGACGTTAAATACCTGGGTATACATCTTGACCGTCACCTTACTTGGAAAAGCCACATTGACTTCAAGTTAACACAAATGAAACTAAAAGCAGTACAACTAAATTGGCTTATTGGCAGAAACTCCACCCTGAGCTTAGATTGTAAACTTCTACTGTACAAATCGGTCCTCAAACCAATTTGGTGTTACGGGATTCAGTTATGGGGCACTGCCTCAGCTAGCAATGTAGAAAAAATTCAAAGGCGCCAAAATAAGATTTTACGTATTATTACAGCTGCTCCCTGGTATATAAAAAATTCAAACATCCACAAAGACCTAAACATGCCATCAGTTAAAGCAGAAATAGCGAAACATGCAGTCACATATCTAAAGAGGCTTGAATCTCATCCAAACCCTTTGGCGCGTATCATGCTGAATGAACCTGGTTACATTAGACTAAAAAGAAGAGATACTGCTTTTCTTGGCCGTACATTAGAGGGATGACCCGCAAATGATTTCAAAATCCGTGAAAAAAAACATTATTTTTGTCTAGCACTGGCTGGACTTAAAAAGAATATTTTATTTTAGACTTAAGATACGAGTAATTATTGTTAGTTCAAAAATATTGAAGATACAATAAATAAATTATGAAAAAAAAAAATATTTGAAAAAATGTACCCAACAAACCAAATGACTTCGGAAAATTATTATAAAAAGTTTACATACATAAGTTTACATACATAAAAAATACTTTCGAACCTTGTGAAAAAGTTGGTACCACAAAATTTAGCAAACAACACTACTATGAATAATTCTTTCAACAGAATTTGTCAAGAAACACAATGAACTGTTAAGAAACAGTTGTGGACAAAAAAAAATTATCAAGAATTGTTAAGAAATGCTTGTGAATTTACAGTTTATATATTATAATATTATCATAAGCGAAATTAAGAAAAGCTTAAAATACATTATTTTATATAAGCTTATTCTCGAGTTGTATTGCAGTTTGATTTGGTTTGTTGGGTAATCGATTGTTTACATATATGGATGTGTTTGTTAAAAGTACATACTTTGATTGAAAAATATTTTGAACTTGTTTTTTTAAATAATAGGCTTTTTACACTTGAGTACATTTTATGGAAACACATGGAAGATGTTGAAAAACTGAAACACTTATTCACACTTGGAACATCTAACATCTACCATCATTATTGTGTCAAAATGGTAAAACTCACATTATTGTCCATAATTTAGTAAACAAATAGATCCAGAATAATATTTAAAAATTAATAATTGAATTAAATGTTGATGATTCTTGCATATCGTTCCTTTTTATACCCTTCACCACAGGTGGAAAGGGTATATATAAGTTTGTCATTCCGTGTGTAATTTCTACAATATTCATTTCCGACCCCATAAAGTATATATATTCTGGATCCTTATACATAGAGAAGTTGATTAAGCGATGTCCGTCTGTCCGTCCGTCCGTCTGTCCGTGTTAGTGTGGTAATGTCATTTGCCAAGGCACCAGAAGAGATACAAAAAATTTGAGCACACCAATCTGTCAGGCATAGTTTCGAAAATTTTGGTATTGCAATTCAGCAACATCGGATCATTCCTTTGGAGGCTACGGGCCAAAAACCACGCCCACCTATATTTTTTTCACGCTTTTTCAGGTTTTTTTAAATTTTTTTCAGCTTTAATGATTCTGTTTTGCCTTTTTTTCTCAAATAAATATTAGACTGCGATAGGTAGATCGCAAGGAGTGCATACAGATCTCGGGGGATCAATAACCCCCTGCGAGGGGCGATTTTTGTTTGTTTTTAGATTGGTAGGGTTTTTCTGCTTTGATTTGTATTAGTGACCTTAATAGAAAGCAATACACATAGAGGTAGCCAATGGACCAACAGGGTACCCACTGATAAATAGGAGCTGTTAAAAGGACCCCCCATGTGTCAATATGAGGAAAATTTTTTTTTTGTAAGGATTTTTTTTTTGCTTTTGTCTGACCATTCTAACTAACTCAATATAGACTGCAGAAAGGTCCTAAATTTAACAAAAAAATTTCAATAAAATTTAAAAAAAAATTTTGTTAAAAAAATTTACAAAAAAAAATTTTTACAAAAAAATTTACAAAACATTTTTAAAAATATATTTTACAGAAAAATATTAAAAAAAAATTTTTTTTAAATTTTCCAAAAAATTTTCGAATAAAATTTTACAAAAAATTTTTAAAAAATTATTTTTACAAAAAATTTTTACACACAATTTTCGAAATATTAAAACAAAAATTTCAATATTTCTTTGAAAATGAAATGACTGTAACATAACATATAATTAATATTAAGATTATACATATGTATGTATGTGTGTATATAGAGTAACATATTTTTTTAAATGCGTTTGATTTTTATTTTAAATGCGTTTGATTTTTAAATAGATGATATCTCTGTTTTAAAACCTAGGAGCATTAAACACATAGACATCACCAGGATACCGACTACAAACTGTCAAAAATAAAATACACACGTTTATAGGTAAACGATGCTTTTGAAGCCAGCAAAGCTACATGGCTACACGACCACCGTTGTGGCTGTCGTCAACTTAGGCTAATTTCTATTTTATTCAACAAAAGAAAATGTCACAAAATTGTAAATTACAAATTTATATACAAACAAAAAGTATCGGAGGAAATATTTAAAAGTTTTTTAATTTTATAAAAGAAAAATAAGTATTTATACAACAATGTCAGAGTTTACGATGTAGCTGTCGGCTTCAATATCATTAAGTAGCTGACAACACGGCGAAAATTGTAGCAAACGGAATTTGTTTTCATTTGTCTTCTATTTCTTTACAATATGGCTGTACATGTCTGTATAAATAAAATCACCGTGGTGAAGGGTATAGAAGATTCGGCACGGCCGTATATAGCACTTTTACTTGTTTTGTTTAATAAATTATTAAAAAAAACAAATTAAAAATATGTATTAATTATTAATTATTAATTAAATTATTAATTAAAAAATTATTAATTAAATAATAATTATTAATCAAATTATGTATTTTTAACAAACACATACATACATGTAAACAAATGATTACCCAACATACCAAATGCAATCAAACTAAAATACAACTTGAGAATAAGCTTATATAAAACATCGTAATTAAGGCTTTTCTAAACTCCGCCTATGATATTTATAATTTGGAAATTCACAAGCATTTTTTAACAATGCTTGATAAACAATTATTATACACAACTGCTTCTTAACAATTCTTTGTGTTTCTTGACAAATTCTGTTGGCAGAATTATTCATTGTAATGTTGTTTGCTAAATTTTTGTACCAACTCTTGTCCTGGCTAATATGATACTGTCTACTCTGAAAAGATGTTTAAAGTAAGGAGGTGGCAATGTACTGGGATTATAAGATCTTAAAAAGCTGGTAGATGTGCTCCATTGCTCTTCATAATCATTTAGTTATGGAAGTTAGCCACAATTATGTAAAAAAAGTAAAAATATTGAGACGAAGAATCTTTTCTATACAAAAGTTAATACAATATTGTTTCAGTAAGCTTATTATACTTTAATCGCAATGATAAGCTTATAGTAATCATGCACATATAATATTTTTACAAGGATTCCGTTTTAATTTTTTACAATTATTACGGTAGCATTTTTTCAATATATTTTAAAGTCTTTTTTAAGCTTAAGTACGTATACTTTTTATAATAGTTTTCTGAAGTCATTTGGTTTGTTGGGTAAATTTTTTTCAAATATAACTGCCATTTTAGTAGTGATGACACAAAAATAATCGAATTATGTAAGATGGAACAAAATGATATAGGAACATTTTGTAAAAATGTTGAAAATTTTCAAGCACTAGGCGCTATACAATTCGTATGGGAAAATGTTAACATCTTTGAGAATTGATGGTAGATGTTGATAAGTGTGAAAAGGGTATAATTTATTGTAAAAAGGAATACTATATGCAATAATAATCAGCATTTAATTTAATTATTATTTTTTAGTGATTATTCTAGATCCATGTGATTATAAAATTGTGGACAACAATGTGAGTTTTTCCATTTTGACATAATAATGATGGTAGGTGTTAGATGTCGCAAGTGTGAATAAATGTTTCAGTTTTTCATCATCTTCCCTGTGTTTTTACAAAATGTACTCAAGTGTAAAAAGCCTATAACGATATGCAAGGCAAATTCATACCATGTAAACTCAATGGCGAATTCGACATCATATGGTTTTTCTTGATTGTCAAAATTATATTCGTCGTATTCCTAATTTGTTTTCTGTTTTATGTTTATTTTTAAAGAAATAAACAAAACAAAAAGTGAAAAAATAGTTAAATTTAAATTATTTTTTTTAAATAGTGTTTGTACCGATAAAATTTTAAGAAAACCACAGGATATTGCACTTTTCTGCCCGTCTCTCTTTGTATCATTTAATATTTTAAACAATTTTTCAATTATTCTAAAAAAAGTAAAAAAAATTATTTTTTGTTTTGTTTTCCGTTTGTTTTAACCTCTTCAGGGACGTATTTTTTAAAGTGAAAATACATAGATTTAATTTTTCTTTTAATTACTAGTTGTTTACTTTATATTTATAACAATACAGTAATATAAGATAAAATTAAAAATTGTAACTTAAGATAAAATTAAAAATAGTAACTTTTACTAAAAAAGATAATGTCGACATATATGACCATTTAACGTTGAGTTCATCTATGAATGGAATACGGGTTCTTTACATTTTTCACACATATAGTGTGTTCATCTCGTACAATTTTTATCTTGACATCGTGGGGATTTTTTATGCACAACTGTTAAAAGATAGTGTCCTATAGAATCTAGTCTAATTTCTGGAATAACTTTAATCTTGTTTTTGACTTTTTAGATGGTTCAGAAATTGTACAGGGTATACCTCGTTTTTTGTTACGTTTACCTACCTGTATTTGTGACCTGGCCAATGAGGCGTTAAACTCAAGAAGACACATCTTTTTTCTTTATCATAGTTAAAAAGAATGCAAGAATTCGAAATTAATATATCGCGAAATTGGAATGCAATCCTGTGATAAAACTTTCTGCTAATTCCTCCTAAAAAATTTAACAAAAGCTAAATGTACACATACATATGTGCCAATGTCCCTGAAGAGGTTAACATTTTGTTTATAACAAAGAAGCTATTTTTTACACCAACAAAATGCCTGTGGTTGTAGTTGTTGTACTTATGAGTCTACCTAGTTAATATGCCGTGACGATATGTTTGTATCAATAAAAAATATATTTTTGAACGAAAAAGGTTTGGGAAAAAATTATTTTCAAAAGAAGAGTTTAAAATATGTAGTATATTATTTATAACGAAAAAGATTGTAAATACCAATTATTTTTTTGCATCTTTTCCAGGTAGAGGGTTACACATTTTTTTTGTAAATTTGCGTAAATTATTTACAATATATGTACATACAGTCAGCAAAAAAAAAACTTGTACACTTACTAAGTTAAAATAAATGTAAGAAAATGATAGACATTGATAATGTTATGTTTATTAAATACAAATTAAAGTTTGTAATCCATACTGTAATTAAATATAAAAATCTCTTTTGTAACGGCTATATATAAATTAAAACAACAACAACAAAATATACCAATATAAAATAAGAATAAAACGTACATAGATTCTACTAATTTTTTTTTTACTTCCACGGGTATAGAATTCCATATGTCCACATTTTTCAAGACTTCCTTGTTGGTAATATGGTATTTCATTAATTATGTTTTCATGAAAGCCCACAAATGCTCTATGGGATTCAAGTCTGGGCTTTGGGGAGGATGTGGCAAAACTTTTTTGGTATTATAAAGCAGCCATTCTTTGACTACATGGGCCGAGTGCTTTGGGTCGTTGTCTTGAACGAATACAAAGCCATCGCCTAAGCTCATTTTTAGGCAGATTGAAGCAAATTATTTTTCAAAATATTTAAGTTATCTTTTTTATTCATGTTTCCTTCTATGAAAACAAAGTTTCCTATCCCGTTAGCACTCATAAAACCACAAACCATTACACTACCACCTCCGTGCTTAACAGTGTTTGCAATATTGCGTAGGTTTAGAGCTTCTCCTTTTTCTTCCATACGGATTTTTGACCATCACTGCCAAATATACAAAATTTTGACTCGTCAGGAAAAATAACTCTTTCCCAAAAAGCATTGTCTTTTTGTATGTACTCATTTGTGTATACTAAGCGTTTCTTTACATTAGCTTCAGAGAGGAAAGGTTTCTTACGGACGGAGTTAGCATTTAAATTTTGGGTGTGAAGGAAGTTCCTTATAGTCTGCGGAGTAACATCCACTATTTCGTGATTTCTAAGATTTGCTATTTTAACTGTTGAAATTTTTGGGTCTTTTTTCACAAAATTACATATTTTTCTTTCTAGTTGACCAGTATTAATTTTTTTGGGTCGGCCACCTCCACCACGTCTTTCTCACGATTCATTTTTTTGAAATGTTTTTATAACATAATGAACTATGTGGTTTACTTATCATTTATCCAATATCACGTGTTAACATGTTTTTTTCCACAGTTTTATAATTGTCTCTTTTAAATCCTTGGACATTTGCTTTTCTGGCATTTTTTAAAATTATTTTCTCAAGCAAGAATCAATCGTTTACTTATAAAATTACTCTTGACTAATTAAAATCCAAAGTAAACAATTTTCGAACAAAAACTTTTTAACGGACCATTTTTCTGCAAACAAAATAAAAGTGTACAAGTTTTATTTTTGCCTATGAATATTGGTATATTTTGTTGTTGTTTTCATTTATATATAGCCGCTACAAAAAAAGATTTTTATATTTAATTACAGTATGGATTACAAACTTTAATTTGTATAATAATAAACATAACATTATCAATGCCTATCATTTTCTGTGCTTACATTTGTTTTAACTTGGTAAGTGTACGTGATGAAGCCACTTTTCTCCTGGGAGTATCATAGTTTCCATGCCTGGAAGTTGACGGTTCGAATCCCAAAAAACTTTAATATTTCAGTTAAAAATAAAAGTGCTTAAAACTAGAACAAAATTTATCCGCAATGAAAACCTGTGAAAAAAAGACATGTGAATGGAATGCGAACGGAATGCCAACAGAAGGCCTTGTGCCTCCCAAAGGAGTAAAGAATCCTTCTAGAAGGCCCTCAGAATCCTTATCTTTACCACTGGGTATATTTATATACACATTTATGTTACAAATATTTAACTATATCTTCAATCGATATTGATCAATAGAAATGCAAGTTAATGTTATTTTCTCAGTAATAGTTAACATGGGCAAACAGACTACCGTAGAAACTCTTAATATAGTAGTAAAATTTGTATCTGAAGGCAAATCTTTAAGATAAATTGCACTGTCCAACAGCATTTTTGGAACAGAATAGCGACCCTATAATTATGAAATGGTATGTTGAGTAGATCATTTTTGTAGAACAAACTTATGGTCCAGCACGTCTGTTTACAGTGGGTCAAAGTTTTAATTTTTTGGTCTAAGGGAGCATTATACTATATGAAAAAAATACTGTATGTCTGAGAGAATTCTTATTTTCAGAATTGTATCGTGGAATTGTATGAGGATTATTTTTGTGGAAGATCTTAACCCTCTAACTGGTTTCTTTATGGGTCAATTTTACCCTTTTTCGAGAAAATCAAAAAATATCCTTTAAAAAAGGACATTTAAGGATTAAACTAATCTACAAAAATGTTTGCCGGAAAATTTCAGTGGGGGTCACCAAATACACCATTGTTGTAAATAAAGCTCTTTACGCTTAATTAGTAAAATTATACACCAACATATACAAAACAGGTAAAAACGGCGTCAAGTTCGGCAGAGCAAACACTGAGTTCTCGCGTCTAGTCAGCTGTGACTTACAAATCGGGTGATATTAATTAAAATTAATAATAAAAAAAAAAGAAAAAAATCAAGCATAATTGAGCTACTAAACAGTACATATCGGGTGTGATTTTTACTAAAATTTAAAATAATATAAATAGAAAACATCAAGCATAATTGAGTTGACTAAACAGTACATATTGAGTGCGATTTTTACTAAAATTAAAATAAAATAAATAGAAAAGAATCAAACATAATTCAGCTGAAACTAAGCAGTACATATCGGGTGTGATTTTTACTAAAATTAATATAAAATAAATTAGTCAAGTGCGAGTTTAAAAATTTACGTTGTTAATTTTTTCATGTCTTATGAGTTACTCTTTAATTTTAAAATTAAAGTCATAATTGCATCACTGTTGGAACACCCTTTAAATTTTAGCAATTTTTGTTATAGCGGCCATGGTAATACACTATCTATAAAAATATACATGCGCTCTTTACGTTCAAATCATGTCTCTGTCGGAATACCCTTTAATTTTGTTATTTGCTATGGCGGCCATGGCAATTCTTTTTCTATGAATATATCAAGAGTCTACCTATTACTATTAAAAAAATAAGTTACTATACGTGAAAAACATGTCACTGTCAGAACAATTTTTAGTAATTGTCATAACGGCCATGGCAACACATCTTCTATACAAATTGGAAGCGTCTACTTATTACGGTTAAAAAAATATGTCCTTTTACATGCAAAATTCGTCACTGTCGGAAAACCCTTTAAATTTTTATTGTTTTTATAGTGGTCATAGTAATACACCATTTGTGAAAATTTCAAGTCTATCTATGATGGTTAAAAAATTAGTCAGTGTTTATGCAAATCACGTCACTGTCGGCGCACCCTTTAATTTTTATTATTTATTATAGTGGCCATAGTAATACACCTCCTGTAAAAACTTCAAGAGTCTACCTATTATGGTTTACAACTTAGGCATTATACATGCAAATCACAGCACTATCGGAAAACCCTTTAATTTTTAGGTTTATTTTTTTAGACTTGTTTATAAAGTGAACTAAGTTTTAATTACTGTCTGTAAATTTTTAGTGTATGCTTCCTATATGCAAGAAATAAACACATATCCGTGAATAGCACCTCTCTATCGGAACACCCTATAAGATTAAGTATTTGCTACTATAGCGGCCACAGCTGTACACCTTCTGTGAAAATTTCAAGCATCTACCTATTATGGTTCAAAACTTAGGCCTTATACATGCAAATCACACCACTATTGGAACACCCTTTAATTTTTAGGTTAATTTTTTAGACTTGTTTATACAGCGAACTAAGTTTTAATTATTGCTTGCATATTTTTAGTGTATTCTTCCTATAGTTGAAGAAACAAGCACATGTTCATTAATAACACCTCTCTATCAGAACACCCTATAAGTTTTATTATTTGCTACTATAGCGGCCACAGCTATACACCTTCTGTGAAAATTTTAAGCATCTACCTATTATGGTTCAAAACTTAGGCCTTATACATGCAAATCACACCACCATCGGAACACCCTTTAATTTTTGTTTTATTTTTTTATAGTTGATTGTATAGTGAACTAAGTTTTAATTACTATTTGTAAATTTCAAGTGTATCCCACCTACAGTTCACGAAATAGGCACATATTCGTGAATAACACATCTCTATAGGAACACCCTATAAGTTTTAGTATTTGTTGCTATAGCGGCAACAGCTATACGTCATCTGTCAAGAGTCTACCTATTACGGTTCTAGAGATAAAAGGCGCTGGCAGACGGACATTGTAGCGAAAACAATAGGGTCACGTTTTTACACTTTGTGTACGGAACCCTAAAAAGAAAAATTAAAGCTTAAGTAAGCATGGCGGATTTTGGCGTGTAATTTTGCCAATTAATCGTAAAGAGCTTTATTTACAACAATGATGTCTTTAAAAAATTTCAGAAAATTTCAGTGGGGGTCACCACTGAAATCTTCCGGCAAACATTTTTGTAGAATATTTTAATCCTTAAATGTCCCTTTTTAAAGGATATTTTTGATTTTCTCGAAAAAGGGTCAAATTGACCCATAAAGAGACCAGTTAGAGGGTTAAGATCTTCCACAAAAATAATCCTCATACAATTCCACTCTGACCATAAGAATTCTCTCAGACATTAACTTACAGCATTTTTTTCATATAGCATAATGCTCCCTTCGACCAAAAAAATGAAAACTTTGACCCACTGTAAAAAAAAACTCAGACGTGCTTGACTATAAGTTTGTTCTACAAAAATGATCTACTCACCATACCCTTTCAGAATTATGGGGTCGCTATTCTGTTCCATTCAAAATGTCTTAATTTGTTGGACAGTGAAATCAAAAGAAGCGTCTGAAATACGCGGAAAAGCATCACAATAAAGATAATTGTTTTTGGGACAAATGTTTATTTACTGACGAGTGCAAAATATAAATTTTTGGAAGAAAAAAGTCACAGAAAATATGGAGAGCCAAAAATAAAGCATAAGAGGAACATAACCTTCCTAAGATTGTTAAGCACGGTGGTGGTTCAGTCATGGTGTGGGGTTGTATGGCTGCAAGTGGTGTTGGAAATCTTGTATTTATATATAGTACTAAATATAGCATAGATTATCCTAACATTTTAAAAGAAAATTTGCAGGAGAGTGTTGACAAATTATGCTTAGGAAATTCCTGGGTGTTCCAGCAAGAAAACGATCTTAAGCATACCGGTCGAAATGTAAAGGGATGGCTGCTTTACAGAACGCCAAAACAACTTGATCACCCCCCTCAGTCACCAGACTTGAATCGAGCTATCGAGCATTTATGAGAACATCTAGACCGTCAGATCCGAAAACGCCCCATAAATAACAAAGAGTCCCTAAAAAGCGCAATCGTTGAGGAATAGAATAACATTTCCCCCGAAATAACCAAAACATGGTTAATTCAATGCCCAGACGACTTTCTGTAGTCATAAAAGCAAAGGGTAAGCAAACTAAGTATTAATCCTAGTAAATTAGCTAGTTGCAAAAGTAATAATCCTAAGTGTACATTTTCTTTTGACGCGTAGAATAATTACCTATTTTACAATAATAGGTGCGATTCCGTACTCAACATTGGGAGCCTTCGGGATCCCAATTATACCGAAAACTGTTCCCGTACTGCAAGATTGGGTAAAATAGAGTAATTTTGAGAGAAAGTATTCTTCTTCTTCTTGCACGAAACAGCCCTAACTTTTTATTTGGGCTGATTGTGAAAATACAAAACAATCAATTATTTTATTAAAATAAACAAAGAAAATTAAAAAAAAAATTAATTTTGTGTTTTAAATGTTTATTATGTGCGAATCCATGCATGACATCACGTTTTGGGATATAAAGTTGGTTTTTTGTGTTCCCGTACTTTTGGGTATTTTAGTCTCTAAGAGAGTTTATTTTGTTTCCTCTCATTTTACCGAACTTTTCCTAAAAAGTACGGGATCGCACCTAATATTGATTTGAAAATAGAGAAGTAATAAATGAATATTGTTTTTAGTTTAAATAAAAAAAGTTTAAAAGTTAGTTTAAAAAAAAAATTGTATATTTCACGGTTGCTACTATCATTTGCGGGTCATCCCTCTGACGATCATTTAGTATGTTGCGGGCCAGCGGATTCGGATGCTTTTTTATATACATACCTAACTGCATATTTCGCTATTTCTGCTTTGTCTGAGTGCACGTTTAGATCTTTGTGGATGTTCGAGTTTTTTATATACCAAGGAGCAGAGTTATCATACGTAGAATCTTATTTTGGAGCATTTGGATTTTTTCAATATTGCTAGCTGAGGCAGTGCCCCATAATAATTACCTAACAGCTTATATAAGTTTACGGGCAAATTCAGTTTAAACTTGTAAATTAGCCCAGCATGCCATTATCGAATGCTTGAGAAACGTCGATAAAAAAACACAGAGCAGTATTTTTCAAAGGTCTTCTTAACTACGTTGTTTGAGTGAGTTTGTTCGATTGTACTATGTTTTTAGGGTTCCATACAGAAAGTGTAAAAACCTATTGTTTTCGCTATAATGGCAATTCACGAATATGTGCCTATTTCGTGAACTGTAGGTGGGATACACTTGAAACTTACAAACAGTAATTAAAACTTAGTTCACTATATAAACAACTATAAAAAAATAAAACTAAAAATTAAAGGGTGCTCCTATAGTGGTGTGGTTTGCATGTATAAGGCCTAAGTTTTGAACCATAATAGGTAGACGCTTGCAATTTTCACAGAAGCTGTTAACTGTGACCGCTATAGTAGCAAATAATAAAACTTATAGGGTGTTCTGATAGAGAGGTGTTATTAATGAACATGTGCTTGTTTCTTCAACTATAGGAAGAATACACTAAAAATATGCAAGCAATAATTAAAACTTAGTTCGCTGTATAAACAAGTCTAAAAAATTAACCTAAAAATTAAAGGGTGTTCCAATAGTGGTGTGATTTGCATGTATAAGGCCTAAGTTTTGAACCATAATAGGTAGATGCTTGAAATTTTCACAGAAGGTGTACAGCTGTGGCCGCTATAGTAGCAAATACTAAATCTTATAGGGTGTTCCGATAGAGAGGTGTTATTTACGAATATGTGCTTTCTTCTTCAACTGTAGGAAGAATATACTAAAAATATGCAAGCAGTAAATAAAACTTAGTACGCTATATAAACAAGTCTAAAAAATAAAATTAAAAATTAAAGGGTGTTCCGATAGTTATGTGATTTGCATGTATAAGGCCTAAGTTTTTAACCATAATAGGTAGACTCTTGAAATTTTCACAGAAGGTGTGTAACTGTAGCCACTATAGCAACAAATACTATAACTTATAGGGTGTTCCTAAAGTAACGTGTTATTTTCATTTATATCTTTATTTTTTGAGCTATAGGAAGCAACCATTTAAAATTTGCAGACAGTAATTTAATCTATGTTCGCGTTATAAGCAAGTATACAATATTAAACCTAAAAATTAAAGGGTGTTCCGATAGTGACGTGATTTACATGTATATATATGGCCTAAGTTTTAAACGATAATAGGTAGACTCTTGAAGTTTTTACAGGACGTGTATTACTATGGCCACTATAACAAATAGTATAAATTAAAGGGTGTGCCGACAGTGACGTAATTTGTATAACAATTGACTAATTTTTTAACTATAATTGATAGACTCTTGAAATTTTAAAAAATGGTGTATTACTTTGACCCCTATAAAAACAACAAAAATTTAAAGGGTTTTCCGACAGTGACGACTTTTGCATGTATAACGACATATTTTTTGAACCGTAATAATAAGATTCTTCCAATTTGTATAGAAGATGTGTTGCCATGGCCGTTGTGACAATTACTAAAAATTAAGGATGTTCTGACAGTGACATGTTCTTCACGTATAGTAACTTATTTTTTTAATAGTAATAGTTAGACTCTTGATATATTTATAGAAAGAGAATTGCCATGGCCGACATAGCAAATAACAAAATTAAAGTGTGTTCCGACAGAGACATGTTTTGTACGTAAATAGCCTTATTTTGTGAACCGTAATAAGTAGATTCTTTAAATGTTTACAGAAAATGTTGTACTTCGGCCGCTGTAACAATTACTAATATCTAAAGGGTGTTCCATCAGTGACATGTTTTTCACGTATATTACCTTATTTTTTGAACCGCAATAGGTAGGCGCATGTATATTTTTATAGGCCGCTATAACAAAAATTGCTAAAATTTAAAGGGTGTTCCAACAATAATGCAAATATGACTTTAATTTTAAAATTAAAGGGCGACTCATAAGACATGAAAAAATTAACTTGAATTTTTAAAGTTGTACTAAACATACGGAACCCTACGTGTGTGAGTCTAAGTCGCACTTGACTAATTTTTTTTTAAATCAAATATTTAAGCTTGTTGTTATAACAAACTTGTAATTCTAATTTTCGAGTGTTTGTCTATAAAGGTTCAAAAGATAGGGCCATATATGTCAAATTACGTCACCTATGGGGACAACTTTTAATTTTTAAGTTTATTATTGGATGACTTCTTGTTATCGGGAGCGAGTGATACGCACTTTTTTTAAATTTTATATTGATCCTCTTTGCGGTCCAAAATACAAGTAAAATCATGTATGTTGTATGGGGACACCATTTAATTTTTATAATTTTGAACTTTTTTAAAATGGGACCAATCTGTAAGTGTTGTAACTAATTGTTTTAGTCGATTATTTAGGTATTAGGTCTACAATTTATTTTTTATTCCAAGGCGCATTTAACCAGGTGGCATCACTACGGCGGCTGACTATTTTTTTTCTCGAATTACACAGTGAAACTTCTCTTTAGTGAACTTCTATAATATGAAGCGCCTATTATATATTTATTTAAAAAATACAGCTTTTTCGTTTAATGTTAGTGTATTTTCATTTCTTTATAGTGAATTTCCATACAATGAAATATTCTTAACAAAGAAACAAGTTTGCAGATTAAATTTTGTGTTTTCTATGCTGAAGCGATTTTCTCTCCCCATGTAGATTCATTATAGGGAAGTTCGACTGTATTTACAATTTTTTGTTTTCCTTTTTTTCGTTGTTTTGAAAACAAAAATATTTTTTTGTTTTGAAAACTTGTAAAAAAATATTGTTTTTAATCCGTTTAAATAATAGCTAAAAGTGAGATTTTAGCTGTATCCGCTACAGCAACAGTTTTTTATACATATTGTGAGTTTATTTGTGTTTTTATCTTAAAAAATTTAATTTTAATTTTGCTAAAATTTCAATACTCTATATTTTGTATTTTTTTTTTTTCTGTTTCTATGACATTCTCATTACACAAATAAAACTGTCTGTTGTTGTATTGTTGTATTTTAGCTCTAGCGATGCCACCGTGTAAAGGTAAATACGCCTTGTTTTATTCATTAATAAATACTCTTTATAATTTTTTCACCGAAGCAAGACATTTTTTTCTATTTAATTGCAACAGGTTATGGGCACGGTTGTCAGGTTAAGGGATTTTCTCCCTAGATTAAAGGGATTTTTTTCATTTAGGGGAGGATTTGGGGGTTAACATTTTTAGAAAAAAATTGGGGGTTAAAAAAAATATTTAGGGTGGTTTTGGGGGATTTTTTATGTTTTACCAGATGCTTAATTGGTCTACTCCTATATTTTTGCAACCAATAAATTAAAAATATGTAACAATCAACTTTCTGATAGGTTCTTCTGAACTATTTAAAAAACGTATTAAAAAGATGATTTTTGGGTTAGGCGTGTAATATGTCATGAAAAAACAACAAAATTCGTACATACATAAGTAACGACCCAGTGGTAAAATTTAAAAGGCCTTCTCACTTCAGGTCTTCTATAAGGCATGCTTAGACCTTCTCTCGGTTACGATCCTCGTTTTTGTGTGCCTTCAAAAGAAGACCTTTTACAAGGCCTTGGCTCTTTCTTCTAAAAGATCCAGTACACATTCCTGCTTCGCTTCTCTTGTAGGGAAGTAGGAATGTGTACTCATTTTGTATGACAAATACATAATTTCCTATTTTTAGATTTCTTTTTTATAAAACACAAAAGTTCATTGAATTGCCTTTATCTACTTCATTGCTGCTTGAATTTGAGATGCTTCGATATACTGATTGACAGTGCGAAGGTCTATCAGCCTGGAGGTTGACGGTTCGAATCCCAAAAATATTAATATTTCAATTAAAAATAAATTAAAAGTGCTTAAAATTAGAAAAAAACAGAAGGCCTTGTGCCTCCAAAAAAAGGAGTAAAGAGGTCTTCGAGAAGGGTATATTTATATACACATACAAATGTATATTTATAATACATACTTTAATATAATGAATACTTAAACACCTAAAATTGTTGTTTTGGCGATTTTTGTTAAAATTGAGATTAATTTAGTGGATTTTTTTATTTAATTAATTTGAAATTTATTTTTTTGAAAATTTTAGAAAAAACTTTGTTTATGTAGTCAAGAAACATAATTTTAGGAGATTTTTAAAAAAAACTTGATTTTAGGGGTTTTTTATTTGCTTTTAGGGAAGAGAGAAAAAAATCTGGCAACCGTGCTTTGTACCTCTCTTTTTTTTCTGTGCTCAGTTAATTTTGGGATAAATGGCAGTGTTGGGATTTATCCCCAAATCGGGGATTTTTATTTACTTATGAGGATAAAAAATTCGGTTTGGGGATTGAGAATAGTTAAAATTTTTTACGAATTTTTTGGGTAATTTTATTTTGATTTCGTTTACTTTTTAGATTATTGTAATTTTATTATTATTTCAAAAATTCTTTTTTTAAGTTTCCTAATGTGGTAACAAAGACGATATTTAAAACTTAAGTATGACCGGTAAAAGAAGGTAAAAAAACGTAGCGAAAATAAATTAAAATAAAATTGCAATTACTCTTAGAGGTTATTGATCTTGGTTACGATTTTAAAAAACAACTGCTTAAATATAGTATAGCGAAACAACTTAAATTATAGAGTTAAAAATAAGAAAAAATAGATAAAAAAGTCCCGGTCGCCATTGTTTGCCGAGTTATCGACCTCTGAATATTTCAAGAGACATTTATAAATCACAATTAACAAAAATGCCAATAAAAACGTCAAAGCAACTTAGGCGTATTTTGGAAAATATTTTTTTAAATATCAAGATGATGTTGAAACGACCTTTTTTCTAGACTTGGAAAAATTGATTTACATAACAACTCGCAATGTTTATATAATCATTTTTTTTTACTCTATTTACTCTAATCTTTGTTGAGAAATTATATACATTTCAAAAATAATGGAATTTTAATTTTATTTATTAGCGTGCTATCATACCCAAATTATCATAAACTTACATCTATATTGTCGTGGAGTAAGCTAGACTCTAAGGCTATATCGCTATGAGATTAATTTAGCTCATCAGGAAAACTTTACCAAGATTTAACATAAAGGTATGTTTAGACCTTTAAATAGAAAAATTATTTTGACTAAAGAATAAAGTTAAAGCAATTCAACACAAATTATCAAGGCTTAAAAAACAATAATCAACAGTAACTTTATATTTTCTTACATTATTACTACACTGGCTGAATTATTCCAGCTCTAGTTGTAGATGTAAGAAGTAAAAATTTATTTGAACAAAAAACAACAATGTTATAATTTTGTTTTCAAAAGAAAACAAAAAAAAAAAAAATAATTAAGTACAGCAAAGTTGCCAAAGTATGGGTATAATAGCACATAAATATTTTAAACCCAAAAATCATTTTGAAATTTTGTTAACTCTTTTAATCCATCCCCAGAAATAGTGAGGTAAAACCTCAATCAACTTAGTTTGTTAAATAACACACAAAAGAGTATACACTATATTTTTTAATGAAGTTAAATAGAGTGTAAATAAAGTATTCATGTGTTAATTTCAATGAAAACAGTATACTTTTTAATATGGAATTCTGGGGATAGTTAAAATATTTTGCCTTGTCTGTTCTCGTTCGATTGCTAATTTGAGTTTGCTGTGGTAATTGTTAAATGCTGTCTGTATTATTTCTTCGTCCTGTTGTTTAATTATAGCAAATAAATCATATACATATTTTACAATTACCTTCATATGAATATTTTCCTCTTTAAAATCGTCAATACTCTGGTTGATGGTCGTTGACAGTGGATTACCCATTGTCATCCGATATACATATTTGATGATAAATTCGTGTTTGTTTTCAATTAGGCAAAACTTAAGTGTTCTCAGGAATTGTTGTCGTGGTATTTTGGTGTACCTTTGTAACATGTCATAATATTAGTTATAGCTAGGTGTGTAGGTATACTTATTTGTAAATAATGATACCACGTTTAAGTCATTTAACAAATTTTTTTATTGAGTCATTTAATGAGTTTGCTTTATGTAACCGATGGCACGTTTAAATCTTTGTGGATGTTCGAGTTTTTATATACCAGGAACCAATTTAGATCATCCGTAGAATCTTATTTTGGCGCTGAGGCAGTGCCACATAATTGAAACCCATAAAACGAAATTGGTTTTAGAATTGACTTGTACAATAAAAGTTTGCAATCTAGAGCGAGAGTAGAATTTCTGTCATAAGACAGTTTAGTTGGACTGCTTTTAACTTCATTTGATTCTATATGGCTTTTCCAACTATGGCGCCGCACAATGGTTCCATTTTGGGTTTTGCGTAGCTAATATCTGTAACTTTCTTATTTATCATCAAATTGTTCGAAAATTTGGAGGGAACATTACTGACTAAACATACCAGTTATATGCGAAAAATGAAGTCGATACTTGAATTAGTTTGAAAGTTATAAAAGTTATTTTATCAATTTCAGTGAATTTATAATTTTTTTAAATTATAAAAGTTTTAATACCCAAGATATAAATTGTTATTTTTTAGGGTTCCGTACCCAAAGGGTAAAAACGAAACCCTATTGTTTTCGCTACAATGTCTGTCCGTCTGGCCGTCTGTCAGTGCCTTTTAGCTCTTGAACCATAATAGGTAGACTCTTGAAATTTTCACAGATGATGTATAGCTGTTGCCGCTATAGCAACATATACTGAAACTTATAGGGTGTTCGGATAGAGGTTATTCACGAATATGTGTTTATTTCTTGAACTGTAGAAGGCATACACTAAAAATTTACAAACAGTAATTAAAACTTAGTTCGCTTTATAAACAAGTCTAAAAAAATAAAACTAAAAATTAAAGAGTGTTTAGATAGTGGTGTGATTTGCATGTATAAGGCCTAAGTTTTGAACCATAATAGGTAGGTTCTTGTAATTTTCACCGAAGGTGAACTATAGCAATAAATACTAAAACTTATAGGGTGTTCCTGAAGTGACGTGTTATTAGCATTTATGTCTTTATTTCTTGAGCTATAGGAGGCAACCACTTTAAATTTGCAGACAGTAATTAACACTATGTTCGCTTTCTATACAAGTATATAAAATTAAACCTTAAAATTAAAGGGTTTTCCGAGAGTGACGTGCTTTGCGTGTATATGGTTTACTGGAGGTTTGTTACTATGAAAACTATAACAAATAAAAAAAATTAAAGCGTGTTCCGACAGTGACGTAATTCTCATATCTAACGCCTTATTTCTTAAACCGTAATAAGTAGACTCTCAAAATTTTTAACAGCAGATATGTTAAACGGCCTATCGGCCAATTACTAAAAATTAAAGGGTGTTCTGACAATGAAAGGTTTTTCACGCTAGTGACTTCTTTTTTAAATCGTAATGGGTAAACTCTTGATATATTCATAAAAAAATAATTTCCATGGCCGTTATAACAAATATCAAAATTAGAGGGTGTTCCGACAGAGACATGATTTTTACTTAAATAGCCTTATTTTTTGAACCGTAATAGGTAGAATCTTGAATTGTTTACAGTAGATGTTGTACTTCGGCCGCTGTAACAATTACTAATTACTAAAGGGTGATCTATCAGTGACATGTTTCTCACGTATATTACCTTATTTTTTTAACCGCAATAGGTAGGCCTAATATTTTTATAGAAAGTGTATTACTATGGCCGTTATAACAACAATTCCTAAAATTTAAAGGGTGTTCCAATAGCGATGCAATTTTCGTGAATATGACTTTGATTTTAAAAATAAAGTGCCCCATAAGACATGAAACAATTAACTTGAATTTTTAAAGGCGTACTAAACATAGTACGGAACTCTACGTGTGTGAGATTAACTCGCACTTGACTGATTTATTTATATTTACTTCCAAGTAATACTTCTTTTGTTTTTTACTTTACCATAGGTAGTATAAGGTAAAGTATAGTAATCATGAAAAAAATTGAGGTTGAGATTTCGATGGATTTATGCGTTTAGAGGACTGCTGAATCCATTTGGTCTATTTTGGTATATGCCTTTGGTAGGTGGAGATGAAGAGCTGTATAAATTTTGGGCATAATCGGGAAGGGCAAGGGGTAGTTTACTTACTCCCAAATTTTGTAAACGCCCTACAGGTCATACGGTATGAAATATCAAAATGAAATTCAGTATGTGCCTTTGGTTTATGAAGGTGAAGAGCTGTATAAATTTTGGTCATAATCGGGAAGGAGCAAGGGGTAGTTTACCTAACACCCCAAACCGAAAATAATTAATTTCGAAATTACTTCGAAATTTTATTCTTTATGTAATATATCCATAAAAATATCTGTTTCCATTTGATATGGTAAAGTTGAGTGTAGGCCACTCCAGTTTTTTTTATAGAAACAATGCGATCTTTACTATAACAGATTAATAAACTTATTTGTATTTACATTACAACAATTTTGTTTGTTCAACATTTTTTATTTCAACATTTTAATCTTCGCAGTTGCCTTGAACACTGTGCAAATAGGAATTTTCTAAGAGCTTTATAACATAATCATCCTGTGCATTCTCTGAAAGAACGCCAATGGGAATCATCCCAAAATGTTCTATAATCTTCTTTCCATGAATAAGGAGTTTGCGTATCGAAGAGGGTATACAGTACCATTTATAGTTACAAAATGTTACTGTTTTCCCTTCAAGATGCAGTTGAAAATGTTTAACTTTTTTTTTATACCAATACTATTTATGAAGAAATTCAAAAGAATTTTTTCTAGTTCTATAAATGAAAGTGTCAATGACAGTTTTTTAATCGGCATTTAAAAAGAGCCTATGGTGTTAATAACTACTATAAATTTTAGAGACAATGATGTAATAAAGGGTGATTTTTTTGAGGTTAGGATTTTCATGCATTAGTATTTGACAGATCACGTGAGATTTCAGACATGGTGCCAAAGAGAAAGATGCTCAGTATGCTTTGACATTTCATCATGAATAGACTTACTAACGAGCAACGCTTGCAAATCATTGAATTTTATTACCAAAATCAGTGTTCGGTTCGAAATGTTCAAATGTGACAAATTTTGTTCAGCGATGAGGCTCATTTCTGGTTGAATGGCTACGTAAATAAGCAAAATTGCCGCATTTGGAGTGAATAGCAACCAGAAGCCGTTCAAGAACTGCCCATGCATCCCGAAAAATGCACTGTTTGGTGTGGTTTGTACGCTGGTGGAATCATTGGACCGTATTTTTTCAAAGATGCTGTTGGACGCAACGTTACGGTGAATGGCGATCGCTATCGTTCGATGCTAACAAACTTTTTGTTGCCAAAAATGGAACAACTGAACTTGGTTGACATGTGGTTTCAACAAGATGGCGCTACATGCCACACAGCTCGCGATTCTATGGCCATTTTGAGGGAAAACTTCGGAGAACAATTCATCTCAAGAAATGGACCGGTAAGTTGGCTACCAAGATCATGCGATTTGACGCCTTTATACTATTTTTTGTGGGGCTACGTCAAGTCTAAAGTCTACAGAAATAAGCCAGCAACTATTCCAGCTTTGGAAGACAACATTTCCGAAGAAATTCGGGCTATTCCGGCCGAAATGCTCGAAAAAGTTGCCCAAAATTGGACTTTCCGAATGGACCACCTAAGACGCAGCCGCGGTCAACATTTAAATGAAATTATCTTCAAAAAGTAAATGTCATGGACCAATCTAACGTTTCAAATAAAGAACCGATGAGATTTTGCAAATTTTATGCGTTTTTTTTAAAAAAAAGAAGTTCTCAAGCTCTTAAAAAATCACTCGTTATTTAAACCATTTTTCTTAACTAGCGTATAATCTTCACATCTAGTTATTTTTTAAGTTTTCCTTTTTATTGAAAAAGTAAGAAAATAATTTTTTAAACAATATTTTTTTTAATTTTTTCCTCTATAAATAGCCGCTAAGTGTCTGAAAAATATATACGTGTACATGTGTATATATAAGATCTTACCTAAGTATGCAAATGCTTATTAATAAATATAAATTTCTATAAAAATTAATTTTCATATCCACATACTTTTTTTAAAGTAATAGTGCATTATATTGCAATGCTAAATCCAATTTTATTCAACAAATGTACCAACCAATCGACACAAAAAACTGAAAAAATGCATATTCAAAAATATAGTTCTTAAAGTATTTTGTAAATATTTTGCAGGTTAGCAGATATTAGCAGCTAAAATTTTTAGGACGAATAAGTGAAGCATATAGTTATATATCTGTACTAATGACTTAGTGGGGGGAGTGGAAGCAAAATTGTAGTTCCATTTTATTTCTTTAAATTTTAAGATGGATCAAATAATTGGTTGTAAATTTTTTTTAAACAACTTTGATAAAAAATTAACACTGTTTAATTTGCAATAAAATCACCTTCTTAAAAACGTATAATACGTAACTATGACTCATACTTTTAAAGTTATAGGTCTTCAAATTTTTTGGTGTTATAAATCAACTTTTTTGATTACACATATATAGCCACTTAATGCAAAGATATTTCCCAAAAAAAAAAAATAAAATATATTGATAAACGAAGTAAAATATGTCAATTTGGACATATTTTAATTAAAAAATAAAAAAAAACGTCTCTAACACCTCAAATTTCGAATTTATCTACGCTCTTACACTAGCAGGAACCATTGTGCGCCGTTCAAGATGTATGCCGATATATTTCACGTCACGCTGAAGTATTATTTAGTTATTTTTGCGAATAGGGTTGTACGATTTTCTACGCAGTGTGAAAGTTATGTGAGTTGTAATGGTATATTTTGTTAAGTTTATTTATTTCTTCAGTGTATGGAATTATAAGGACAAGATGTGACCACACGTTCTTATAAAGTCTATATTTGCCGGATGGGGTGGGGATATTTGTCACTCTTATGTCCCTTGATACCAAGACAAAATCGAAAGTGTTTTAACGATATTTAAATAATAAAATAATTGAAGAGAATTATAAATCGGACGGAAGGACTCTGTAATCTAAACGTTAAAGGGAACAAAAAATATTTTGTTTTAATTCAAATGCACACCACGTGCGCTCCTAGGTGTTTAACGATCGATGCCCTCATTTCTCAAGATTTTCAATTATTTGACTGAGAACCCCTACTTCACTGCAACTACCTTTGATTAGCTTCCGTTTTGCTTCAAACGAATTTAATAAATCAGTTCATATTAATTTCTTTTTGTTAACAATAAGCAAATATTATTACATGTTTTAAATACACATGTAAACAGGTATACACAGAAAAAACAGTGTTGAAAAAATCAAGAAGAAATCTTAGGGTTTTTATTAGGGTTTTTATTGTTTATTTAAAAAAGTTTTCCTTCTTGATTTTATTAGGCTATTTTGTTTTTTTATAAAAACAAAACAGAATTAACAAAAAATTTTCAAAATAAATAACTGAAAATATTGCTTTTTTGGCATCTCCTTTGAAATTTTTTGCTAATCTAATCTATCTTTGATTTCTTTCTACTTCTTCTTCTACCTTTTGTGGTAGCGGATGCCTGACATTTTATTATGCCTTCATATTATCCTCTATTGTGGATGGTCAGGAGAGCTTCTTCTGATGGGTTATCCAGAGGGGGTTGAAGCCACTTAATTTCTAAAACACGAAAAACCATGGCGAATTTTTTTTCGTCATATGGATGGAACTTGGTGTGCTTCGTTTTGTAGGCACCACTACACCAAATGTATATTTTATTTTTTAAAAAACAGTTTCTATGTTGATTTACATATATAAACGAAATAACAAGAAAGCTAATATAATCGAGAAGATATCCTTATTAGCCTAAAAACATTTTACAGAGAAATTCGTTTGGATTCTATTAGGCATTTTTGGCTCTGTGTAGAAAATTATTGCTTTTTGTCAATAGTTTTTAATGTTTTAAAAGTTTATAATGCGTAACAAGGTGAAAATATTTACATACATATATTGGTACTTTTAAATTTTATAATTTTATATTTATATTTGGTTACTCACTTTATTCATCCCACGTTGCTCAGGCCTGTGCAGTCGTTGATGATAAAACTTTGACATATCAAAATGAAATTTCGTTTGTGCCTTTGGTATATGGATATGAAGTGATGTGTAGTTTTTGGGCCTAATCGGGAAAGGGCGAGTGGTAGTTTCCTTACCCCCTAATTTTGTGAACGAAATTAAGTATATACCTATGGTTTATGGAGACGAAGAGCTGTATAAATTTTGGGCATAGTCGGGAAGCGACAAGGGGTAGTATACTTACTCCCAAATTTTGTAAACGATCTACATGTTATACCGAATGACATATCAAAATTAAATTCAGTATGTTCCTTTGGTTTATGGTGATAAAGAGCTGTATATATTTTGGGCATAATCGGGAAGGGGCAAGGGGTAGTTCACTTAACAACCCAAACCGAAAATAATTAATTTTTCGATTCAAATATTCTTTAAACTTTTATTCTTTATGTAATATATCTATAAAAACATCTGTTTCCATTGGGTATGGTAAAGTTGAGTGTAGGCAACTCCAGTTTTATTTTAATTAGAATCACAATATAAAAATCACTTGCGGAGTGCATCCAGAGAAAAAAATATATGTATAATGAACACACGAACAAATTTTACTCATGTTTGAAAAAAAAAATTATATTAAATTGTAATGCAAATTTTCTTTTACTTTATCCTGAACAATTTAGAAAACATTTAGTTCAAGAATAAAATGATTATTGAAGCTATATAGTATATCTTATTTAAAGCGAAAATTTTTTATTTTCATAATTTTTAATCAATTTTTCTCTTTTCCATCAAGATAGTTTGATTAAGCCAAGTTGCAAGGAAAATCCGAGTTTCAAAGAAAGGGGATTTTAAGTGCAGGTCAAACTTTTATTGGTGCACTTTCAATCTCTAGCACGTGAGATTTGGTTAGAGTTTTCCTCTTCGAAACAACCACACTAGTATCTGCCGGGTTATTAAATAATATGATGATATTATTACCCCAATTTTATTTTGTCAAATTTTGTGGAGATTTTCTTTTAATTATTTATTTAAAGTTAATAAATTAATTCACTTTGAAATAGTTTCCACGTGGTTAAAAAATTCTATATTAAAATGTGACTTCTATCTTTTGGCTGCCAATTGTCAAATCAATTTTATTCCTGCATCTATCATAGCTAATACTTAACTTTCTGGAAAAATACATTTGTGAATACACCTATACTGCTTACTCATTCATAAATTCAAGTCTTTACAACTTCATTAATAAGTTAAATTCCTATATTGTAATATAAATAACGGATCAATTTGCACGCTTTTTAAAATGTGATACATTGAGCTTTTCATAATTCAATCAATTAAACGTGGTGAAATTAAAATAAAGGAGTATGAGTATAAATGACAAGAATGACCAACAAAAAAAATCATCTCATCAGTGATGACACCTGTTGCATGATACTATAAATAAAAAAATGACACTGAAGAAAGCGATTAAGAGTACATTTTTGTTCATTCTCCATTTCTTCAACAATTTTTCTAAATTTACGTGTGATTGTAAATATCTTGCTGCTACTTGGGGACTTTTGTGAACGCTTAATAAAGCCGTGTCGTCAGAAAATGTCGATGTGTCGACTCGGCCAGTTGTTAGCATATCTAAAGTATACAACAAATATAAAATGGGCCCAAATATACTACACTGGGGAACACCGGCTTCAATTGGCTCTTCACAATAAATCTTCGATCGGTTCAATAACTCTACAACGGCCTATATAAGTTTACGGGCAAATTCAGTTTTAACTTGTATATTAGGCCAGCGTGCCATACCTTATCGCGCAGAGCAGTATTTTCTTTCTTCAAAGGTCTTTTAGTTACGTTGACTAACCTGAGAGGTTGTTCGATTGTACTATGTTTTTTTCTGAAGCCGAATTGATGGTTTGGAATACATCCATACATTTGTCGCCTAAAATGTGGTTCAGCTTAGTTATTAACATTCTCTCAAACAGCTTTGACATATTTGATTAAAGGCCTGTATAAATCTACTTTTGTGTGGTATTTTCCTGGTTTAGGGATCATGGTTATTAACGAAACGGCTGCATGCAAAATTACCCTATGAAAAATTGCCCAAAAACAAAAATTAAAAATTGCCGAATAAATAATCACCCTAAAAAATTAAAAATGGCCTAAAAAACAATAATGGAAATTTAGCCCCAAAAACAAATATCCAAATAAAAAAGAATTATCGCCCAAATTTATTTATAGTTTTCATATTATATAAAAAATATAAAAATGTTAATAGTTTTAGTAAGGGCAGAATTAAACCAATATCAAGGTTTAATTCATCGAACAAGCTTTGAGCTTGCAACTTCTGTATGTAATCTTTGATTAAAATCCAAGAAAGCAGCGACACCTGCTGCTTGTGGTGATGCTGCTAAAGGAACGCCGTGTAACCGTAGTCTCGGTCACTACAACCGTTGATTTGAATTAATTAAACCGTTGATTTAATTCATCCAGCAAACTTTGAGAAGAAGTTATATGTAATCTGTGATCACAGTGTGTTAGAAAGCTTTTTGCTACCAAGTTAAATACATATATTATTGACAATATAAGCAAATAAATTATTGTATGCGCTCATTAAAATAAATATGAAAGGAAATATGTGAATAAAAAAATAATAAAGGTACAAATAGTGTGCTAATATGAGTTGAAATATTTTTTTCCGCAATTTTTATTTATTGTATCTTCAATATACTTGAACTGTCAATAATTACTCATATCTTAAGTCTAAAAAAATAAATATACTTGTTAAGTCCAACCAGTGCTTAAAAAAAATTTTTGTTTTACGGTTACTGATGAGTTGAATGTAACCAGGTTCATTTAGTATGTTACGGGCCAGTGTACTCGGATGAGTTTCAAACTTCTTTAAATACTTTATGGCAAGTTTCGATATTCCTGCTGTAACTGATGGCACGTTTAGATCTTTATGAATGTTCGACTTTTTTATATACCAAGGAGCAGATGTAATCATAAGAAGAATCTTATTTTTGCGCCTTTGATTT
The DNA here is from genome assembly GCA_949628195.1 of Phasia obesa. NCBI lineage: Eukaryota > Metazoa > Arthropoda > Insecta > Diptera > Tachinidae > Phasia > Phasia obesa. The sequence continues at coordinate 113,870,089 of OX451215.1, read as the reverse complement.
TTTTCTACATTACTAGCTGAGGCAGTGCCCCATAATTGAACGCTATAACACCAAATTGGTTTTAGAATTGACTTGTAGAATAAAAGTTTGTAATATAAAGCGTGAGTAGAATTTCTGACAATAAGCCAGTTTAGTTGAACGGCTTTTAACTTCATTTGTGTTAACTTGGATTCTATGTGGCTTTTCCAAGTTAGGCGCCACACTGTGGTCAATATTTTGAGATAGCGGCCAAAACTCCTTTTGGTTTTTGTTCTCCGATTTTAAAGTTATTCGCCTCATAAGAAAGTAGACAGTAGTAAACCTCGGGAACCAAAAAATTAGAACTCTATTTCAACTATTTCACTGAGAACAGGGTGGTCCAAATGGGCTTTTTCAGAATTTAGTAAATTTATGATATTTTTAGTTAATTTTTAAAGTTTAAATGATCATAACTTTTGTGTTGTAACTTAACTTATTTCCTATTACTGGTAAAAAAAATTGAAGCTCTACTGTTTTCAGAACAATTTAAATATTTTTTTTAAAAAAGGTCAAATTTCTCGGAAATTTCCTACTTCATAGAGCACAACTCCTGTGAGTCAAGCTGAGTCAAAACACAAATTTACTATTTTGTAGTCCTAACTCTCCCCTACATTCCTATATATACATGTCCATGCATCGGGACTGCACTTTTTGAGCTACAGCAATTTTTCTGACCCAAGGTAAGATATTCGGTACAAATGCACGTCATATTTTTTGAGAAGTTATTTGTATGTGAAAGTGGCTATTATGCATATATTTTAATGAAATTTTGTACAAGAGTTCTTATTGACCCAAAAAATAATTCTGTTGAAATTAGGAGAAGTTGGCCCATATTTGGACCTAGTCCACATAGAAGGGTGTATCAAAATTTTGACAAAAATGCCAATAGAACTCTCAAATTATGTGGTATCTGGCAATTCATTTGGAAAAGGTAAAAAATGATTTTATTGCCATCTAATATTACATAACTTAAATACCTGAAAAATGCAAATAAATTTAAAACCAATAGAAATAACTGGTAAAACCAAGTACCTGTTATATTATTGTCAGTACCTGTTAACTCTCAAATTATGTGGTATCTAGCAATTCATTTGGAAAAGGTAAAAAATGATTTTATTGCCATCTAATATTACACAACTTAAATACCTGAAAATTGCAAATAAATTTAAAACCAATGGAAATAACTGGTAAAACCAAGTACCTGTTATATTATGTTTCAAAGAGGTAAAAAAGATCATGTTGAAACTTCGAGCAATAGTATATTAATCGATGCATTCATTTTTTTTTCTTCATTATTGTTTAAACAATGGCTAAATTCAGTTATAGTGTTCTATCTGATATATATTTTGAACGGAAAGATGAAAACGACATTATTTTACATATAATGAATAATCCATTCTTCAAAATATGCGACAAACAAGAAATTAAAATTCATAACTTAAAAATAAAAAACTTTTTAAATACTTTAAAAAAACGGTACAATCAATGTTCCAGAAACAAGAAATTGTTTTACTCACGCAACCAAGAATGGCTAAGAAATAAACTTATTTTTAAAAAGCCATCAGTAACTACCACGGAAACTGGAAAAGGTGGTCGACCAGCAAAGCCAATTGATAATTGTAGTGAAAGATCACGAAGACGCAAGCTTAAACATATCAATGAAGAAGTTTCTTGTAGCATCATAAAGGATTCATTTCTGCATCAAATTCAACCATCGAAAACTAAAAACAGTAAAATTGCTATCATTGAAAAAATATTGGAAGCAAGCCCCAGACGCACAAAAAGGATTTTAGAAAGTATGCCGACACCAACTGAAGAAAATAAATTTACTCCAGAAGAAGCATTTGCACCTTTTTTGGATTTGAAAATGACTAAAAACCAATATACAGAATTGCGGATGCGAACCAATGAAAAAAATTGTGGAATTTTTCCATCATATCGAGATATAGTTTCTGCCAAAAAAGATTGCTTACCTTCACCCACTGCTATTAGTGTAACTTCAAGTTCAGCAGAAATAAAATTGCAGGATCTTCTTGAAAACACTGCAGAACGATTATTAAAGACATTTGATGCTGACTATTTAAAGAAGTTTAAAAATTGCAGCATGACTTTAATTTCTAAATGGGGATGTGATGGGTCCTCTGGCCAGAAACAATACAAACAATGTAATGCGGAAAATTCAACAGATGCCAATTTATTCATGATTTCTTTCGTTCCATTACGTTTAACAAAAACTTATATTGGTTCAGAGCCGTCAACTAGTACAGCTGCAGAGATAGATGTATGGAAGAATGAAATTCCCTCGTCAACAAAATTTTGTAGACCAATAAAGTTTGCTTACAAAAAAGAAACTAAAGATGTCATAACTGAAGAAGTTGGCAAAATAAGAGATGAAATTAAAGAACTTCAACCAGTGATATTTGAATTTAATGACCAATGCATCGAAGTTAACTTTAAAATGTCACTTACAATGATCGATGGAAAAGTTGCACAAGCTTTAACCGAAACAAAGTCTTCGTCAAGCTGCCCCATATGCCAAAAAACATCAAGTCAATTGAGCCAACCACCAACACAAGACGATAGTTTTAATGAAGCATATGAATTTGAAATGTCACCTCTTCATGCTAGAATTCGTTTTATGGAGCATATTCTTAAATTGGTATACGATTTGGAATTCGGCCCGTTAGGCGAAACAGTGAGAAACAACAAAGAAAATTTGGAAAAAAGAAAGCAAAAAAAATATATTCAAGAAAAATACCGTGAGATAGGCCTTATAATTGACCAGCCAAAGCAAGGAGAAGGAAATTCTAATGATGGAAACACAGCAAGGAGATTTTTTTCCGATCCAGAAACTGCAGCTTCTATAACTGGAGTAGATTATGATTTAATACGACGATTCCAAATCATATTAAAAGTTATAGCATGTAGCAAAAAGATAGATGCAAACAAATTTGGTCAGTATGCTAATGAGACAGCAACCTTTTATAACCAAAAATATTCTTGGAGACATATGCCAACCACAGTTCACAAAATTTTGTCCATGGGGAACAAATAATTCAGCACAATATGCTTCCAATTGGAGATCTCTCAGAAGAAGCGCAAGAAAAAAGGAACAAAGACTACAGATTCTTTCGCGAGCACAATACAAGAAAAATTTCCAGATATTGTACTAATGAAGATCTTATTAATATTTTGTTGTGCACATCAGACCCATATATATCCAGTATTCGACAAAAATGGAAATCAACCTCATTAGAGTTAGATGAAGAAGCTAAACAACTACTGCAAAATGAAAATCAAAGAAATTTTTACTAATATTGTTTAATTAATACTAGTTTAAAGATTATAATTTGTTTCTAATTTTAGTATAAATTTTTATTAATACATTTAAATAAAATATATGTGCACTTTAAATCAATAGTAAAAGTTTATTTAAAATTTTATCGATGTTGTGTTCTGTATATAATATGTATATCCAAATAGTATTGATATTGTTGGGAATTTCAGTGTTATTTTTCAGTTTAATCCTCACAAGAATTAGCTTTCTTCCAAAAAACCCAACCTTTGGCCCCTGTGAATATTGAGACTAAATAAATGTCAGGGGCCAAATGTTGGCATTTTCTGACCAAAATCAAGTTTAGGAATAATAAATAAGTATTGGTTGTAAAATACGATTGAAGAAAATAAGAAATTATAAAAAAATACCTATTTAAAATGTCAAAACATTCAACTTTTACATGGAAACTCAACAAAAAATTAAAATGCATTTTTAACTCCACATTACTTACGTTCCTATCAGTCGATTTTTACGTTTGAACACGCAAATTGAAGCGTAAAGTCCCTCCTATTGAACAAAACAAATTGCGTAAAAAAATACCAATCCGGTCAAAAGTTATAGAGTTTTGACCGCTATCTCGCGAAATTGACCACTGTGCGCCGGTCAAGATGTATGCCGAGATATTTGACGTCTGACACCTGTGGTATCGTTTAGTTATTTATGCGAATACGGGGGAACGATTCCTTACGCAGTGTGAAAGTTGTATGAGTTCATTTTTGTTCATTCACTATTCTTTTTCATTTCTTCAACCATTTTTCTAAATTGAATATGTGGTCTTGTAAATATCGTGATGCTACTTCGGGTCTTTTATGAATGCTTCAAAAAGCTCTGTCGTCAGCAAATGTCGATGTGTGGACTTGGTTACTAGTTGGCATGTCTGAAGTATACAATAAGTATAAAAAGGGCCCCAATATACTAGCTCGGAGAAATCAGACTTAGATTGGCTGGGGTGAGCTCAAAATAAATTTTCGTTCGATTAAATAACTAACTAGCAGCATATATAGGTTTACGAGCAAATTCAGTTTTATTAAATTATGCCTTCATGCCATCGAATCATATCTTCAAATGTCTTCCTAACAACATTGACTAACCTGTGAGTTTGTTCTATTGAGCTATGTTTTTTTCTGAAGCCGAATTGATGGTTTGGAATACTTCCTTTGTCGACTAAATTGGGATTCAGCTTAGTTATTAACATCCTCTCTAACAGCTTTGACATATTATATAAAAGGCTTATTAGTCTGTATGATTCAATTTTTGTGTGGTCTTTTCCAGGTTTAGGAATCATGGTAATCAAGGAAACTTGCCATTCTGTGGGGAAGTACTCAAGACGTAAAATGGCATTAAAAATAATGTTTTTCGAGCTATACGGGTCAACTCAAATAACATCTTGTTACTGGTTTTATCAACGCCAGAGGCTTTTTTGGTGTTTAAATCCGTTATTGCTTTTTTAATATCACCGAATTCAAATCTTAGCGGTACTAGAGCACTAGCCTCGATAATTGGCAACTCAACTATATCAGTCGATATATTTGGGATAAAAACCCTTTTCAAATGTCCATCATTTGAAATGTTGAGGAGTCTACTATGAGCAGAACAGAAGTTCAATTGTGGTATAAACGGTTTAAGGAAGGCCGAGAATATGTCAATGACGATGCTCGTCTTGGTCGCCCGAGCACGTCAACAACCGATGAAAACATTGAAGCAGTGAAGAAAATGATTTTGGATAATCGTCGAATCACTATTAGAGAGTTTGCTGATGATGTTGGCATATCGTTCGGCTCATGCCAAGCAATTTTTACGGATGTTTGAGGCATGAAACGTGCGGCAGCGAAGATTGTTTGAGCAAAAAAACGTCGCTTGGACATCGCTCAGGAGATGTTGAACATCGTCCATATTTGCTGAAAAGGGTCATAACTGTCCATAATGTCCTTGCACATTTAATTTCAATTTTTACACAAAACTTAATACAGTTTCTTTGATCCATTTTTTGAAATATTAAAAAATCGAAGAGCACACCAAAACGCGACTAACCTTTTTATCTGTCAAAAGCAAACTGATAATCCAAAATGGCTGCTATTGTCAACATAAATAACAGACATGTGTACCAAGATTAAAAAAAAAATGCGAAAATCGAACATACGTACCTCACGAATATTGAAAATAACGGTTATTTTTTGATCATACCTCATATATATGTATTTGAAATTTTATTTGAAATTTTTTTAATTTACTAATAATGGAGGAGAAATGATACACGATGAAGAAAAACGCCAAAATAATCGTTTTTACGAGTGCTACCTTTATTTTTATTTTAAAAATTGAATTTAGTAATTATTTATTAAGTTTAATTTTTTGCTTACAAATTAACTTATTTTTCGAGTTTTATTTCTTGCTTAGAAAATAAAAGTTATTTTTTGATTGAAAAATAAGTTATTTTTTATGTTTGATTTTTGCTTAGAAAATAATAGTTTTTTTTAGTCTTAGTTTTGGCTTAAAAAATAAAATTTATTAATCCAAATGTATAGATATAGATTTTCGCAAGCTTTGCATAAGGATTTTTGTTTATTTTTAAGTTGGTAGGGTTTTCCTGCTTTGATTTATATTAAAGACCTTTATAGAAATCAATATACATAGATATACCCAATAGACCTACAGGGTGCCCACTGGTAAACAGGAGCAGTTAAAAGGCACATGGGGGATCAATATGAGGAAATTTTTTTAAGGATTTTTTTTTGCTTTAGTCTGACCATTTTAACTCAAAATAGATTGCAGGAAATTCTTGAATTAAAAAAATAAAAATATTTTTTTTAATATTTACAAAAAAAAAAAAAAAAAAAATTGCAAAACATTTTCAGAAAGATACTTTTACAGAAAATTTTTCGAATAAAATTTTACAAAAAATTATTTTTGGAAAAATTTTTACAAACAATATTTCAAAATAATTAAAAAAAAATCGATATTTCTATGAAAATGAAAATCTTAAGTGTAATATTTTTAATATATTTTAATATTAAGAATATCTATACATATAATAAAATAGTAACTCATTTCCGTCTGTCTGTCTGCATTTCGTTAGTGTTCGCATCACGTAAAAACTACTGGATGGATTTTAACAAATATTTGTGAGGAGATACCTAAGTATCCTGGTCTCAATAAAGGATACTTTTCTTCCGCAGAAATATCTTATTTCCAAGAGAAAGTGGAGAAAAGACGCTGAAAGTACGCTTTACGGTTTTTTTTATACAGTACTTTTTTATTGCTTTGTACGGCACCTTTAATTTTTGAAAGTGGGATATTTTAAAACACAGATAGTTTTAACTTTTTAGTACGGAACGGCACCTTTAATTTTTGAAAGTGGGATATTTTAAAACAGATTTTTTAAAGTGGGATATTTGAAACACAAGGTTAGGTTAGGTTAAGCAGGCAGCTCCAATACAGCTTACTTGGGTCCAAGTATTGGTCCCTTTGTGTTACCAGCAAAAGAGGATTGGAAAAAGGAAAAGAGAGATAGAAAAGAAAGAAAGCGTTGAGAAAACATAGAATAAAAACACAGACAGTTTCAGGCAGAAGAAGAAGGTCAGAAATATAGAGAAGTAGCCACGGAAGGCAGTTTGGTCGAGCCAGGTTGTCGACGAGAGTAACTATACCTCGCCAAGTGGAAGTGGGTTAGAAAACCATCCGCAGCTCCTCAGAAAGGAGTTAATCCTGCTCGGTTCCAATAGTGATATACAAGAGAGGCTTGCAAGGTGCTGGAGGCGTTGATATTCTAACGCAGGACAATGGCAAAGGAGGTGTTCGACAGTTTCCTCCTCTTCCTCATCTGGACAACTTATGCAAAAATCGTTATGATGGAGACCAATTCTTCTTGCAAGAGTTCCAAAGAGGCAATGCCCAGTGACCGTTGAAATACCAAAGCCGTTCTTTTCTGATCCAGTAGAAGCCAGATCATCCTCGCCGTTTGACAAGTCGATTCATTGGACCATCTTACCTGGGCCAGATCATATAAGGCACGATTTATTCGATGCCCGCAAGCAGAAAGGGGAATGCCACAATAGACGTCAATGGCGCTATCGTTAAGCAGAGTTTTCTTCTTTTCCAGTTCATCAGCAACACAGTTGCCTAAAATAGTTCCATGTCACCGCACCCATTTAAGGGTGTTGAATTTTCCGCCATCACATTTAAGGATGTCCGATGTTCCAAGACTAAGTTTGATGTGGTAGACACACCTGTTAAGGACAGAATTGCAGCTTTACTGTCGGTACAAAACCGGATATCCCTATTGAATATTTTGTGGTACCTTAACGAGTTTGTCGCTCTTTTGATAGCAGATATTTCTGTTTTTAAGACGTTACTGTCATTTGGAAGTCTGAAACACATCTCGATTCCAAACTCTTCCATATAAACTCCACCCCCAAACCTATCACCTCTTTTAGAGCCATCCGTGTACACACAGACTGCCAGGTGGAGGTGCAGAACCCTCCGTCAAGTCAAAATCAAAGCTTCTTGTGCAGAAGGGTATTGGGGTAGTGTAGTCAATAAGTTCGGGAATGACGTTCGTGATTCCCAGAATACCGACATGACCCCATAGCCTATGGTTCCATGCATTTATGACATTCAGTCTTATAGCTGTTTTCCAAGCCAGCCCCCTGACCAGATGGTCTACTGGTAACAAGTTGAGTATGGCAAAGAGTGTATTTTTTAATAGGAGAACCAACTAACTGTATACAAGAAGAAAATCTATTAGACCTTAACGTAAGTAGGTTAAATCGATGGAAGACAATAGAGAATATTAAACAGCATTTTTGGAAGAGATTGTACTTAGAGTACTTAAGCTGTTTGCAAGGTCGTCCAAAGTGGCTTAAACCAAAACCTGATGCTAAAATTGGAGATCTTGTACTAGTTATTGACGACCGATGTGGTCCTGGACAATGGACATTAGGTCGCATACGACAGGTACACCCAGGCCTTGATGCTAGGGTGCCGGTAGTATAAAAAGACCAATTTCAAAAATTTGTTTTTTATGTACAGATTCTATAGAAGATACTTCGAAGATGAATAACAACACAGCTGACTTTAATTGGAGGAAAGAGCCTGAATCAAACGCTGTAAATCAAAATTCTCCCAACTACAGGCTACCTTTCCAACAATTAAAATACATCAAATACTATTGTTCTTCGGGGGGAGCATGTTGCAGAAACTTAAAAGATTCTTTAACCGTTTGCTTTATTTTATATATTTAAAATATTATAAATTGTTACGAAAGAAGAATTTATTCATTATAGGCTCTGAACCACAACACTATCGAACAACAACAACATTAATGGGTTGTTTTCTTACAATGATGAAAGAAAGAAACAAACAATAAAGAGTAACGCCTTAAATAAACACTCATCAGTTAAATACACAGCCACATACATAAATACAAGCATAAATAAATAAACAGCCACACATACAGGTATAAAGAAATAAACAGCCACACATACAGGTATAAAGAAATAAACAGCCACACATACTGGTATAAAGAAATAAACAACCACACAAAAAGAAAACAAGAGCAATAACAATCGAACCTGCCAGATCTGTCTGGAATAGAACATTCTGGTGCTTTTAAATTACCTATATAAGTGAATCATGCTGGCGAGTAGTATGGCAGTATCAATTTAAAAGTCAAAGAGTTAAGTTGTCGAATTTTAAGAGTGTTTAACAGTTTGCTGTATTTTTTAACAGTGGTATTAATAAATAAAGTGACTTACAGTAAAAGTAATAACAGTGTGTATTTATTTTGCAATTGAAAGAACCCAACGTAAAGTAAAAACGTAACAGTATTAATATTAACTCTGTTTGCATTTGTTAATTTAATTAATAATGCTATAATTATTACCAATATTTTTATGTATTTTATCACGTTACTCAAAAACATCTCATTTTTATTATGATATGTTTTATTATATATTATTGTTTCATTTATATTTGTCTCTTATACAAAATTACTCTAGGTTTCATTAGCTCTCTACTTGATTTCGTGGCTTGCTAGTAGCAACCTAATGCAAAGGTGATAATAAGAAGACAAAGTAACTGTATTCTCAATAATCTCAATTGTAACTATATGAATTTGTTATTTTGCATTTCGTATAATAATTAAAGTATTTTAAAAATATCTTTCTATTCGTTTTGGACTGTGAACAACTAAACATCAATTTAATAAACAGAGTTAACCAACCACATTTATACAAGGGGCCTTTTATTTTGTATGGAGTTTAAATGGTAAATTAAAATCTATGTAATGAAAATTCAAATTTCTTAAAATAATTAATAATTCTTAAAATAAAAATAATTAATCGTAAACATTGGTGCCGAAACCCAGGAACTAGTTCCCCTTTAGCAATTTTACATTTCGTGATATTTAATTAAACCACTAAAATCAAAGGCTTCAAATAGTTTTCTAATTCTAAAAGGTTGTACTAGCTAGGTATAAAACTAATTAAAGTGATAATAAGTGAATACATATTAAATTATCATAGTAGTTTTATTTCAAAAGGTTTGCTATTTGTTATAAAATTTGTGTTACAAAAGAAACACAAATCAAAAGGTTTTTAACCTAATTTCAAGATGATATGTGTGCTTTTTTTTTAATAAATATTGATCTCTTCAGTTGAATTAAAAAAAAACCTTAAAAAACCGAAGAAAAAGCAGTTTTCACGTCCTCTTTTTGCGAAAAGAAAAAGTATACATTTTTTAAGCAATGTTAATAAAATTGTGTTATTAAGTGAATTTTACAGAATAGTAAAAAATTAATATAGGAACATCTGTACATAGAAACCGTAATCTGCACCGTTTCTCAATTATAAAATTCTTATGTATACAAAATCTCTGCTAACTCACACGTGATTTAGTTTATAATCTAATCTTAGTACATCTGTACATTTAAATCACGATTTTATTAAAGAAAATAATTATTCTCTAGTACTTCTGTACATAAAAAACCGGATTCCCAATCGGTTTTATTTTCTAAATATCTTCTTTTTGCACAATATTTGCAAATTCGTTCACGTGATTTTGTTTAAACCCTTATGCACGTGAGTATTTTACCATTATCAAAAATCTTAATCATTCTTTATTACTTCTATACATAAAGAAGCCCTTAATATTAATCGGGTTTTTCGATTCTAAAATCTTCTTTGCAAAAGCGTCTCAAATTTGCACATTTTCTTGTCAATAATCTTAATACTGCGTACTTCTATACATTAAAAGGTTTTCGTTAAAAAAACAAAACAAAAGTTTGTTTCTTTAATAGAACTAATATAATATAGTTTTTAATTTATTTGCTTTCAAATACAAAAGGAATCTACATATATAAACCTTTTTCTTTAATCGAGTTTAACCTCAATTGTTACATATATTTTTTAACATCTGAAAGTAAATTCTAATTTCCTATCATGAGTGACCTACAACCACTTATTGAAAGACAAAGAACGTTGTCAACTGTACAAAAACTTAGAGAAAAGTTTTTAACGAAAAATGATTGTCAAAAATCTTTTGGTTATATCGAGAGTCATACAATAGAACTTGATAACCTCTTTCAACAATTTAAACATCAACATGATGAAATTATCCAAACGCTTCGTGACTCTTCCGTAAACTCTGACGATGTCCCATATATCGCATATGATTTTTTTTTTTGATTTTTCGGATATATATTTCAGTTTTAGAGGACAACTTGTTGATAGTATACATAAAGACAATACTTAGCGTTCACCATTTAATAGCACTTTCGCTATACAAAATAATCGCTCGGAAGCGGGTGTAGATGCACGACTACCTCGGATTTCTCTTCCGAAATTCTCTGGTCTCTATTTAGATTGCAATCCCTTTCGAGATATTTATATCTGATTGGTACATACCAATATCTGTCTTTCCAAAATTCGGAAATTTTATTATTTAAAGGGCACTCTTACAGGAAAAGCATCATCTCTTATAAAATCTATCTCAGTGACAGAGGCCAACTATGACTCAGCAAAATCTTTTAGACGTAACCCAAGAATGTCTTAATTCTTTTGAGAACTTACATAGGTATTAAAACTTCCGACTGGGATCCTGTGCTTATTCCGATACCAGCAAACTCGAAGAGAATGGGAACAGTCGTTAAAAATTTCAACGGAGGTGGCAAGTAGATCAGACTGGTTCTCTTTTCTTGAAAATACTTTTAGAACTTTGGAATCTCTAAATGACACTGTTCCCTCTACCTCTAAATCCTTTCAAAAGAATAATTTAAAAAATAGGAAACAAATACACGTTCATAATATTAATGTTATCAAACCAAAAACAATTTCTTGCTTGTTTTGCTAAAGAAATCATTATCTGTCTCAATGCTATAAATTTGTAGCTTTACCCATTAAATCTAAAGATCAGTTTTTAAAGAACGGGAAAATTTGTAGAAATTGTTTTTCTATTGGTCATAAACAAGACTCGTGCAAATCTCTACATAAATGTGGAATTTGTAAGCTACCACATCACACTGTTTTACACGCTGAGGATTCCGTTTCCGTTCAAAATTTAAATGTGTCCAACAGGTCTTTCAATACTCAATACAATAATGTGTTATTATACACAATTCGTCTTTTTGTCAACACCAGTCATGGTCGATTTCCTCTAAGAGCCCTTTTAGATCCAGCAGCACTAGGGAGCTTAATAACAGAAGCTGCAGTCCAGCTTTTACGCTTACCTAAACAAAAGTGTCAGACTAATGTATCTGGTATAGGTAAGGTAGACCAGTTGTCAAGAACTACAGTCAATATTGAATTGATGTCTCGTGATTTAAGAAAAAGTCTTTGTTGCACACCCTTAGTTCATCCTCATGTTTCATCATATCGACCAAGTACTACCACAAGACATATGTTTATTCCAAAATTACAAAACGGTAGCTTAGCTGGTCCATTTTATTATAAAACAGATCCAATTGATATACTTCTTGGCTTCGAGATTTGTCCTAAAATTAAAATACCTGCTGAATCTTTTTTGTACAATAGTTTCTTTATTCAAAACACCTTCTTTGGGTGGTTATTTTCTGGTTTTTTCAATCAGCAAACACTAATAACATTAATTTTCACAATATAAACATAGAAAAACTTTTGCGCTCATTTTGGGAACAAAAGAAAATTATTAGAATACATAACTTTACTGAAGAAGAGCTCGCTTGCGAAAACTTTTTCAAGGCCACAACTAAACGTTCGTCTTCTGGCCGTTACATAGTACATTTGCCATTTAGATTTCTATTTATAAACAATACATTTCCTAATATTCATAATAATATGATTGGTGCTCTAAAACGTTTAAAACAGTTCGAAAATTCGTTTTTAAATCGTCCATTGTTTTCCCTTACATATAAAAATTTTATGCGCGAATACGAAATCTTAGGACATATGACAAAAATCGGTACGTACCCTGCAGATGTACGTGATGGTGTGTTCAAAGAGGATAGCACAACTACCAAATTAAGGGTAGTTTTCGATGGTAGCAGCCATATAGATGGACAAAAATGTCTTAACGAGTAACTTTTCCCTGGGTTCTGCTTTGCAGAATGATCTGCCACAAATTATTACAAAGTGGAGAATTCATAAAATAGCTTTTAGTGCTGACATCGAAAACATGTTCAGACAAATCGAAGTCGATTCACAACATCGCCCATTTCAACAAGTTTTATGGCGATATAGTTCTCTTGATGAAATTTCTGTCTACCAGCTAAATACTGTGACTTACGGAACAACATCTGCTCCGTTTCTTTCTATACGTGTTCTTCAACAAATGTCAGAAGATTATAAAAATGAATTTCCAACATAATCTAAGGTTTTGACTTTGGATTCGTACGTTGACGATATAATTTCTGGAGCTGAAACTATTGAAGAGGCAATTAGCTTACAGAAAAATTTACGTAGCCTTTTGGAAAAAGACGGGTGTATTTTACACAAATGGATTACTAATTCACCTGAATTGCTAAATGAAATCCCTGAACACTTAAGAGAAAAATCTTTAACATTAAACTTTGAAGGCGACAACGTTGTCAAAACACTTGGAATTCAGTGGAATACCACTGATGATACCTTTTCCTTTAAAATAAATATTGACAAATAACGTCCTATTTCAAAACGATCCATTTTGTCAGAAACAGCTCGTATATATGACCCTTTAGGGTGGTTAACCCCATGTACTGTTATTGCCAAATCCATTTATAAAGAATTATAAGAAAACAGCGTAGATTGGGATAGTCCAGTTCCAATTGTTTTAAAAGAAAAATGGTTGGAATATAGATCGACCCTTAATGAAGTATTGGATTATTTCTGGGAATAAATTGGCCAAAACTATTATAGGTAATTGCATGCGCTGTTTTAAGTATTCTGCTAAAGCTGGTACTCAAATAATGGGAAATTTACCGTCTGTACGCTTAAACGTAACTAGACCCTTTAAACACAGCGGTGTCGATTACGCTGAACCAATTACAATAAAAAATTCAACCTTAAGATCTGCTGTTATTTCAAAGGGATTTGCCTTTTTGTTTACATGGTCACTAAAGCCTTACATCATTTAGAGGCTGTATCAGACTTAACCACAAATTCCTTTTTAGCCGCCTTTCGCCGTTTCATATCGCGAAGGGGTGCTTGCACAGATATCTACTCTCACTGTGGCACGAATTTTGTAGGCGCCTCGAAAGGGCTTCAAGTTCTGCTAAACAAAAATAAAAAATCACTACCTGCAGATTTGGTTCAGTCTTTAACATCTATTGGTACAGAGTGGCACTTCATTCCTCCTGGCTCTCCAAATTTTGGTGGTCTCTGGGAGGCAGGTGTAAAATCCGTCAAGTACCACTTAAAGCGAATAATGCATGAAAGAATCCTAAGTTTTGAGGAAATGACAACTCTACTTTGTCAAATAGAAAGTGTACTTAATTCACGTCCTCTTTGCCCCTTGTCCTCAGACCCTTCGGATTTGGATGTGTTGAACTCCAGCACATTTTTTAATAGGAGAACCAACTAACTGTATACAAGAAGAAAATCTATTAGACCTTAACGTAAATAGGTTAAATCGATGGAAGACAATAGAGAAGATTAAACAGCATTTTTGGAAGAGATGGTATTTAGAATACTTAAACCGTTTGCAAGATCGTCCAAGTGGCTTAAACCAAAACCTGATGCTAAAATTGGGAATTCCCGCCCGGAGAGAACATATTTTGTTTTCACATTTGAGTGTTCATATTTGAGTATTTACAATTTTGATAATTTTTCATAAATGAAAAGATTATAGAAAAATATGCGCTAAGCATTCACGTATATAAAAATGCACGCACATATGTATGTATGTATTTTGTAATGTGTAACTGCCGACGTACATATGCAGTAAAAAAAATGTTTTTTTATTTCTTTTGGAATATATTGTAAAATTGTATTTTGAGTTAATATGTATCAGAGACCTGCATGATTACGATTCAAACGTCAACATTTTGCATTTTCTAAAATGATTATTGAACTAGGACTTAAAATTAAAAATAATTAATGCTGTTAATGCATGATTCATATCAATGAGACTGTTGTTAACATATGCTTGTCACTGCTTGCAATTTCTGTTTATTCCCATGATTCACAAAAGCAATGAATTAGTTTGAGTGGTTTGTAAAAGAAGCTGCTGACAAATGTGTATTGTTTAACAGAAGATTTTTATTCTAATATGAAAAAAATTATTATATTGTTATTTATTTATATATTAATGATTATATAAAACATTAAATGAATTTATATAACAAAAATATAAGAGTAGGAGAATCTAGGTCTTTAATTAATTATTAATTAATAATTTAAAAATGTAGAGATGGATTTTTATCGAAAGAAAATAAGAAACGGAAGTTAAGAAAAAAAATTTAATAAAAAATTTGAAAATTCGTCAATATTTTATATATATGTATGTAGGTATATATGTACTTATATATACACTATATATCTATACACTTATTATAAAAGTAACAAAATTAAATTAAATAAAAAAGTAAATGAAATTATCTATTAGTCATATTTATCAACTGAATTCAGGAAAAGTAAATTATTTACAGTTTTCGAACCAACGCGATTACGCTTTTCTATTATGATGTTACCTGCGGCTGAAAACGCGCGCTCGAATTGTTGTGCAAGTTTGTGTTAGTTTTACGAAGTTTATTAATACCTGCTGAAAGAAATAATTTTAGCGCAATTTTATATACATATATGTAGGTATATTGTAAACAATTTACACAAATTTACAAATAATGTGTGTAGGTAAACCCCTCTACCTGGAAAAGATGCAAAAAATATTTGGTATTTACAATCTTTTTCGTTATAAATATTATACATATTTTAATCTCTTCTTTTGAAAATTAATTTTTCCCAAACCTTTTTCGTTCAAGAATATATTTTTTATTAATACCTACATACATATCGTTAGCTAAAAAAAACATACAAAAATATAATTTTACAGAAGAAGCAAAAAACTTTGTAAAATGAAAACTAAACTATACCATACGTCTCTTTGTTTTTTGTTAATAAAAGCGTAGAAGTGTGAAACTTGGTCAAGACATGTAGTTTAATGGTATTCATAAAATCAATCAAAAACCAAGCCAATGGAGAATTCAGTTAACACTTTTGTCTATTTTGATTTTTCTTTATCCATTAACAATACTATTTGTCAATATTTATTTTGTTTTTTCAAATAGAAAAAATGATTACTTTATTGCCGAAAAACTCACAATTTGTTTGCCTTACTATAATTTTCTCATATAATTCATTAAATATTTTTGCAAAAATAGAATACGTGTACATGTACATGTACATAAATTCCAGGAATACTTGCAATCTCTTAACCCTTCTTTCAATTGAATTTGATGTTTATAATTATGCTATTTGTGTATGCAAATAGCCCATTTGGGACAGGTAAAAGAATTTCAACAATATACATATATTAAATCCAGTTGGGTTATTACTTCAGAAGAAAAAGTTTGAATCTAAAAACAGAAAAGGCTTGCATCCAAATGCAAAGAAATTTTTAAACCTATGCTAACAACTGTTTACCTGTACTTTCAACATACAGACTTTTAAAGTTTTCTCATTAACAATGAATTTGTCATAAAACTCTTTCACAAAAAAATATAATTTTTGTTAAGTACTTCTGCATATGACAGTATTTTAAAGAATACTTGAAATTGTTATTTTATTATACTGTTCACTAATTTTGTCAAGTATTAGGTATAATAATCTTAAAATAATAATTACTCTTTATAAAAATTTAACCCAATTACCACTTTCTTTAAATATGTACATACTCGTACATAGATGTTTCAACAATTTTATTAACAGTATTGCAGCCCTACATAAACATTATAACATTCTTTTTCGAACGCTAGTCAATACTTTGACAACGTGCTTTTGTGAGTTGTTTGAATGTTCTGCAAAACAACAGCAAGAAATTTTTACACACTTTCGCTAACAGCACATATAAAACAAGGCTGTGTTAATAACAGTCAAATGTTAGCGAGTTAACACTGCAAGCAATATCATTAGTTTATTTATATTGATGTTAAAAGACAGAACAAAAGCAATTTAAATGTGAGTGGACAGCGACAGTGAATCAACTCATGCAGGTCTCTGGTTTGGACGTAATTCAGTTTGAGTTTTTTCGGAACTATCGAAATAGGTGTCAAAATGAAAAAATGAGCAAAGAAAAATTAAATTGAAACAAAATAAAAAAAGAAAATCATAAGAAAATAATACCATTAAAAGCAAAATGAAAACTATAAAAAATGTAACGAAAAATATGCAATGTTTTTATTAAATTGCATGGTAATATAAACGCAAGTAATTCATCGAATACGTAAATGCATAGCCTTCATATAAGGGAATATAAAGTTAAAAACAAGTGTAACAAATTATGTTACTTGGGAAGTTTACTTTGTATTGCAGAAAAGGTTAAATTAAACATTCACTACAGATTACCTTACCTTACCTTACCTTTGATTCATGTCGAGGTTTCTAACTTACGTGAGCATTTCGAAGCAATAAACTATTAACTTTATTCACTAGTTACTGTCTTGATTCAGGCAAATTTTGTGTCTATATATTTACTAAAATTTAATTTGAATTATATTAGCCCTTATTGGTGTCTTTGAAACAATTTTATTAATGTTATATATTAGCAGGAAAAAGTTTGTTAGTATTGAACGTTTTAATCTCAAAATAATTTATTTGTAAAGAATATACATTAAAAAAATACGTTTTTAACAAAGTGGAATTAGCCACTTTTTGCTCAACTGAGACTAATAAAAAATTTTTTCAGCAAATAAAATAATTTAAATAGATGTAAATAAATTTTGTCTACAACAAAGAATAAATGTCAAATCGAATTAAGAATGTGTAGTAATGTATGAAGTAATTGAAGTTGTAGTGGAAATTGGTATAAGCAAAGAAGCTATACGTGAAATTATTACACACTACCAAATTTGTTATAACACATTTTACATTTACATTTGAAAACACTGTTAAGACAATGCATGGTTTTTCAATTTTCTCACCTACTGTCTTGATCATTCAGAAGACAGTAAATGGGCATACTTCACGCCGACAATAATTCAAATTTTTGTGTACAGGAAAAATCAAGAACTTAAACAGTGATTTGACGTATTCAGACAATAAATAAATTTTTTTGTACAGAAAAAAATTCAAAAAGGAAAAATCCAAAAATTTAAATGAATTGTCACAACTATTATCTGGACGCCTATACCATAGATTACATAGATCGCCAACTCTCCAAATTTCAAAAACCTGGCTTTAAACGTCATCACACATACGGGTACGGTGTGAATGCAACACACATAGGGGAGTAAAATTTGTACTTACATTAAGATATTATTACGTGATATATCGTTGCACTTTCCGAATATGAAAATAAATTTAAAATTTATAAACATTTTAATGTATTTATAGTTTTTAATAAAAAATAAATTTTATTTTGTTGACATTTGTTAGGTAAAATGTATTTCTTCATAGTATTGTATTGTTTTGTCTTTTAGGAGATGAAAATTTTCAATATAGAATAATTAAAATTAGTATTCAGTCCAACGTTTTTCGCACACAAATATATTAGGTTTTTGACATTTCAGTTCCCTATCTTCATATGTGTTATCTATTGCCTATACACCAAGACAATTGTCATTATTTTAATACGTATTTTTTAATTGTCATGACAACATTGTCAAATGTAAATGCTAGGTAAAGTATTCAAAACAAGGCACATTAATATGTATGAATTGATTCAAACTTTGGAAATTTCTTTTGTTTTCAGTTTCATTTAAGGGGCAATATTGAAAACACACTCATAATTTTTTGGTTTGTTAATGTATTTAATTTACAAAGTTTTAACATTTACAAACTTGTCAAAAACAAGGCATAACGGGTTTTGAACAGCAACTTGGAATACATAATTTAGGAGAAAATGTATTGGGACTCCATGTACTAGTTTGCAGACAACACATTTTACTATGTACATACATATTGAAAAAAGTACAGCAAAAAAAAAAAAAAATAATAAGAAATAGGTATAAAGTATGTTTGAAAAAAAACGTACCATAAATCACGTTCCTCCATTTGCGCTCGCAAATAATCACAGGCCTTGGCTTCATCAACTCGTGTAGGTTTACTTTTTCTGAGTTGGAAATATTCCTCATTTTGATACTTAGAAGTTTTAGATTTCTTCTTTTTACGAAAATGTTTTTGACCATCTAAGCTAACTTTTTCTCCTCGTCTCACTTTTTCACGTAAACCATTGATGATATGGTATTTTTCATTTGTCTTCATCCCATCGCCTAATAATTTACCCCTTTTTTTACTTTTCCTATTATCTAATTTCTCCACTTCATCACTGCCACTCTCACCCAAAGTTATTTTGTTACGATTACTTTTGCCATCTTTTTCAATGCCATCATAGCTGACTGTATCGTCCTTATTGCCTTTTGGTTTAATACCTTTTTCTATTCTTTTATTTATTTTTTTGGCATCTTTTTCGTAAATATAGACATCATCTGAATCTTCGTCATATATTTTTTGTAACTTTTTGTTTTTCTTTTTCACCATTTCAGAGGGTTCAGTTTCTTCTTTACGTTGTCGACTTTTTATGTTTTCATCTTTTTCCCTGTCACCTTTTTTTGATTTTTGTTTTTTACTGCCTGTCTTCTCATTGTAAGTTTCGTCAGAATCAGTGTCATTTACGAAGCCTTTTTTATTTTTTCGATTTGCTTTTGTCTTATCATCATCGTCAACGTAACCATAGTCGTCTCCTTTCTTACCTCCTATGTTGCTTTTCTTTTTAATTATTTTGTCGTTAACATCGTCGAAACTGTCGTCTTCTATAGCTTCTTTGCCCTTGCTCTTTCGCGTCTTGTTACGTTTAGATTGTTCATCTCTTTTCTCACTCCTTTCAAAGCCTGGTTCATCAGCATTAAACGCAAATTTCTCGGTAACTTCTCTTCCTGGTTTCCTAAAAATTGTATTGTCTCCTTTATTAAACTGGCCAGATGTATAATCATTTTTCTTTTTCATTTTAAATCTATCACCCCTTCCAACGTCCGGTTCGACTTCGCTATATTTCTCGCTAACCCTCCCTGACTTCCTTACAAATTGATTGCCGCCTTTATAATACTGGCCAGATGTGTAATCATTTTTGTTTTGCAGTTTATATACATCACTCCTTCCAACGACCGGGTCGTCGGCGTTAAGCCCATATTTTTCGCCAACCCTCCCTGGTTTCCGTACAAATTGATTGCTTCCTTTATTATACTGGCCAGATGTATAATCATTTTTGTTTTGAAGTTTATATTTCTCACTTCTTCCAAAAACCTGCTCGTCGGCGTTAAACCCATTTTTCTCGCCAACCTTATTAAAGGCCCCATGTGAATAATCATTTTTATTTTGTAATTTATGCCGATTTTCTGTAGGAAATTTTTCATTTCTAATATTGTTTATATCACCTGCATCAGTTAAGGAAAAAAAGTTTTTATTTTTTCCAAAATTAAGAACCAAACATTAAGAAAATGCATTTGTACATTTTTACATACCACGAGAACTAGCCCGATGAATTCTTACATTGACACTGTTACCACCATCGAATATCGTATATTTTTCACGACACCTGGCTCGATTATATTCTTTAAAGATTTTAGTGCAAATTTGCTTTAAAATAGCATAATTTCTATCACTGACGAAATCACATTGATCAAGACAACATGGACGATTGCATTTTTTATGTAAGCCGTGGTCAACAATTTCCGAACTAGATGAACTACAAAGCCAGAATTTTATTGTCAATTTTATTTTATAAAATTATATTAGAAAATTCATTCACAAAGAAAATCTTACCCAGAAGCAGATAAAATGCATTTGCAATTATTGAAACTATGTACCATTATTGCAAAAAAAACATTTTAATTAATTTAATAATTGACAAAATTTAATTATAATTTTTAAAAAGTTTGTTACATAAATATGCAATTTATTTTTGAAATATATAAATGTGTGTTTGTATAAGAATGATCAAGAAACCAATAAACACTTTTTTAATTTCAGTAGAAAAACATGCCACATTGATTTCAGAATTATTTTTTCCGAACATAAAAATGACATTGTCTAAACCGGTGTTTCCCAACGTGGGGCCCAATTGGGGGATTTTGATAGTTAAGGGGGTCAAATAGTCAAAGTGGGTTACATGGTTTTAATTGTGATTTAATTGAACATTTGTCCATTGATATACATACATACCTCGCTTTCCTATTAATAAGAAAAATGTAAAATATTTGCCGTTTAAAAGGACATTTTGCTGCAGAAATGTTTTTTTGTAAAATATTGGAAACCACCACTACTTTAAAGGATATACATATATATATATATATATATATATAATAAGTTAAAAAACTAACTAGATGTCAATGACATACTGATGGAAAACATAAAATCTTGTGCATCAGATGGCGCCCCTAATATGATGTCCAAGAAAAATGGCTGCTTAAAATTGTTGAAAGATGCAAATCCAGAAATAATACCTGTACATTGCGTCTTTTCAAGTTATTTTTGGAAGAACAAAAAGGAAACTGCTTGAAATATCCATAAATATGTTGACACTCTTAGTACATTTTTAAGCATTTGTAAGGTAGTGCCGAATTACATTATGCAACTTTTGTTGCTGTAATTCTTCATTAGTAGGCGAGAGGGGAGAGAGGAATTAAAAAGGGTACACATATGCACGTACTCTTGAAGTTCGTTTTCTCCACTCATTCGTAGTTCCTTGAACCTTGAACAGTTTTATTATCTCAAAAAATAAAACTGTAAAAAAAAGTAGCTGATACCGTTTTACTTGTTATTGTCAATCACTTGAATATTCTATCTGTTGATTTTAAAGAAAGGGTTTCTAATTAAAAAATAAATTAGTCAAGTGCGAGTTAGACTCACACACGTAGGGTTCCGTACTATGTATAGTACAACTTTAAAAATTCAAGTTGTTAATTTTTTCATGTTTTATGAGTCACCCTTTAATTTTAAAATTATAGTCATAATTGCATCACTGTTGGCACACCCTTTAAATTTTGTTTAGCGGCCATGGTAATACACTATCTACAAAAATATACATTCCCCTACCTATTGCGGTTCAAAAAATAAGGTAATATACGTGAAAACATGTCACTGA
The DNA here is from genome assembly GCA_949628195.1 of Phasia obesa. Classification (NCBI taxonomy): domain Eukaryota; kingdom Metazoa; phylum Arthropoda; class Insecta; order Diptera; family Tachinidae; genus Phasia; species Phasia obesa. Next base: position 113,847,993 of record OX451215.1, on the reverse strand, counting down.
TGGAACATCCTTTAGATATTAGCGGCCTTACAGCGGCCGAAATACAACATCTACTGTAAACATTTAAAGAGTCTACCTATTATGGTTCAGAAAATAAGGATATTTACGTACAAATCATGTCTCTGTCGGAACACCCTTTAATTTTGTTATTTTTTATGGCGGCTATGGCAATTCTTTTTCTATGAATATATCAAGAGTCTACCTATTACTATTAAAAAATAAGTTACTATACGTGAAAAACATGTCACTGTTAGCTTTAATTTTTTGTAATTGTCATAACGGCCATGGCAACACATCTTCTATACAAATTGGAAGAATCTTATTATTACGGTTCAAAAAATATGTCGTTTTACATGCTAAAGACGTCACTGTCGGAAAACCCTTTAAATTTTTATTGTTTTTATAGGGGTCATAGTAATACACCATTTGTGAAAATTGCAAGAGTCTATCTATTATGGTTAAAAAATAAGTCAATGTTTATGCAAATCATGTCACTTTCGGCACACCCTTTAATTTTTACTATTTGTTATAGTTGCCATTGTAATACACCTCCTGTAAAAACTTCAAGAGTCTACCTGTTATCGTTCAAAACTTCGGCCATATACATACATGCAAATAACGTCACTATCGGAACACCCTTTAATTTTATGTTTAATATTGTATACTTGCTTATAACGCGAACATACATTAAACTACTGTCTGAAAATTTTAAGTGGTTGCCTCCTATAGCTCAAAAAACAAAGACATAAAGGCAAATAACACGTCACTTCAGGAACACCCTATAAGTTTAAGTATTTGATGCTAAAGCGGATACAGTTACACATCTTCTGTGTAAATTTCAAGAGTCTACCTATTATGGTTCAAAACTTAGGCCTTATACATGCAAATCACACCACTATCGGAACACCCTTTAATTTTTAGTTTTATTTTTTTATAGTTGTTTATATAGTGAACTAAGTTTTAATTACTATTTGTAAATTTCAAGTGTATCCCAACTACAGTTCACGAAATAGGCACATATTCGTGAATAACACCTCTCTATCGGAACACCCTATAAGTTTTAGTATTTGTTGCTATAGCGGCAACAGCTATACATCATCTGTGAAAATGTCAAGAGTCTACCTATTACGGTTCCAGAGATAAAAGGCGCTGACAGACAGACATTGTAGCGAAAACAATAGGGTCACGTTTTTACACTTTGCGTACGGAACCCTAAAAATTGATTTTTCATCATGGATGATGCACCCGCTATTAGTGGATTTTTCTCATATATCAAATATCAAAAAGAACTCGCAGTAAAGACTTTATTACACTAAAAGGAGCGATGGCATGGCTTAATGAAGAAACAGAAACTAAATATCCAGATGCAACCAAATTTGAAAGAAAACTGTTACTACCGTTTGCATCTCCATATTTAGCTGAATGTGGATTTAGTGCTGTAAATGATTTACTGGTAAAAAAAAAAAGAAATCGGCTGGATATAACACAACGTGGGGACTTGAGATTAAAGCTAACAAAATTGGAACCTAGTATAAAGTCTCTGTGCAGCAAGCATTAAGCGCAAGGATCGCACTAATTTAATTTATAAAAATTTTTATTAAAATTATTTTTTTTTAATTTCAATTTTTCATTATATGTTTCGAAATTTTACTTGATGTGTTTTGATAACAATTTCATAGTGATGTCTTCCTAAAACCTATCATTTATGATTCTTAAGTGAACAAATCAATGTTTTAATGTTAAAAATGATGTATAGGGGGCATACAAATTTTAAAAATTTCAGGGTGGGGCATGGGACAGCGCCATCTGTTGCACAACCGTGTTTAAAATATCCCACTTCCAAAAATAAAAGATGCCTTAAAGCATGCAGTACCAATAAATCGGTAAAAGCAAAATCGGCGTACTTTCACTGCTTTTTCTCCACATTATCTTGGAAATAAGATATATAAAAAATTATCCTATATTGGAATCAGGATACTAAGGTATCTCCTCCCAAATTTTGTTAAAATCCATCGAGTAGTTTTTACGTGATTCGAACACTAAAGACATTTCCTGAGTCACTATTTTATTATATACATATATAGATTGAGAAATTCGTTTGAATTACGTTATACACCTTTAGCCAATGCGATTAATAGGAAAATTGAGTCATAAATTGTTACCGTTCTCCCTCCAGCTGAATACAAATATAACTAATTTTGAAATAAAATTTATGATTTATTGTAAAATTCTTCCAAGTGAAAAGCACCGATTGAAAAATAAGACGTTTAAAAGGTCATCCCTCGGATTTGACAACCCAAATAGTTAACAAAGGTTCTTTTATGAAAAAAAAAATAAAAACCAATTTTATGGAACATTTCCCGTTTTAAGGCCAGTATTCGCCTGAATTTCAGATTTGTCTACCTATTTTGCCATCAGTGTTATTACGTGTAGTTGTTCAAAATGTTGCTCGAACACCTGCGTGAAGATTGTCGAAGTCGGATTTTCCATGCCGAGCCCGTCAGATAATTGATAAAAGTTGCTATTAAATCGGAAGTAGTTCTGTTTTAGTTAGTATCGTCTTTCGTATTAGTTGTCGTATAAGTCGGTGAGATTGTAATTAAAATTTCTCGTGTAGGTACTGGGGTATTTGGCAAAATCTACTGAAACTCTTTTTGATAAATTTTAACGATACATCAGATACTTTCACAGAATGTGTACTTCTGCGTTCCCCACAACAAAAAATCAAAGTAAAGCGGTCCCCAATGCAAAAAAACAAGATTTTATTACGATTCCAGTTCTTAAGTAAAATTAATACAAAATCGTCAAACTCTGAAAATAAATCATAAAAATCTGTAAAACTTGATATCGTCAAAAATCTTCAGCAAGAACATTTAAGTATTTTTAATAAATAATAAACAATTTGCTATGGTCCTATTTATACTTGTATACTGTTAAATAATTGCTCATTTCACAAGCTCCGTTGTATTGGTTAAAGTTTATTAACTTTAACAGCTTGTGAGCAGGCTTTGGAATTGAAGAATTGTGTCGTTTTTTACTCAAAAAATAATAATACTCAAAATATAATAAATATTTTCAGAACCAATGTTACCATTTTTGGATTTTTCCTCTCAAATTTGGTATATTTTTTTGGGATTTTTAGAATGGTAGGCTATAGCTAATTTTGGTAAGATGGTTTCTATTGTAAAAACTACTATTTATACAACATAAAGAAAATGGAATAGCGCACAAAAACCAAAACTTAACTGATTCGAATCTTCAAGTTCGGCGGAGGAGATATATGTATCTATATTTCTTAAGTTAGTTCTAAGTCAGATAATTAATCTTATCAACGAATTCCAGTCAGAAAATATTTAAAATATTTATATTCAAAAATAAATTCTATTTTTAACCAATTTGAGTAATTTTATAAAAAATAATTTGGTCATTAGTAACAATACTGAAATTGATTGAAAACACCGGTACACCCTTTAAATTCGGTTACTCATACATATGTTATTTATTGTATCTTCAATGTAAATAAATCTAAATGAAATACTATAACACTATATTTAAGGGTCGAACTACAAAGTAGAAGTCTCCAGCCACAACTTAGCGAAAGTACATACTACTCGTTGAGCGCTTCAACGCGTTATAAGCTTCTGTCAAATAAAGTTAAAATAGAGTATTTTCATAGTACAAGGTACATAAAGAAGTTTGCAATGCGTCAGACGGATAAAGTTGGTTAACTTTCAACTTTTCGCGAGTTATGTGTTTTGTGACATCTCGTGTGATGACTTTTGTTTCGTTTTGTTATAAAGATTTTTATCAAATGGAGGAAAAATTAATAGAAAATGAAATAAAATGAAAAACATAAAGTTTTAAAAATAAAACGAAGGGTTCTAAAGTCTGCAAATTTTTTAAAAGCTGATTTAAACAAGAAGTCTGTAAGGCTTGCAGGTTAAACGTCAATCAAAATGTATGCCAATGTATTTTAGCTCTGTGTGAATGAGTGAATATGTTCATTAATTTTTATTCTGCATTCTTTTAACCACAATCCCATATCGTCGCGTTTCTTCTTAAACCACGTAAGCGACATTTTTTCGAAATTGGCTTTTTTGGTTTTTATGGTAGTAAATAACATTTGCCACCAGACTACATTCTCATCTTAACAAGTTTGTATGAAAAATAAATAAATCCATTTTCAAAACCTCGTAAGCGCCATACAAATGACATTTGCATGCAAAATATAATGGTTTTTATATTTCCAGTTGGAAATGTTAAAGTCTCAACCATTAAGTTTTTTGTATTTAAGATTAAAAAAATCATGAAAGTTGCAGGCCAATTGGAGCATTTTTAGTAAAGTTAATTTTTTTTTTTTGATAAATACAAAAATAAATGTTTATTTACACACAGAAATTTGCTGTTTGCGCCAAAACCACGTAAGCGACAGATTTGGCTACAATTAATTGTAGGCAACAAATTAAACACAAAAAAGGTTGTATACCCTTCAACGAGTCGCACAGCCATGTTTTGCCAAAAAAATTATTTTGAAACCCATATTAAAGAAGTTATTAAGTTTTTTTCGTTTTCTGAAAAACGACTTTTGGCGCTTACGTGGTTTAATAATAAACTCGACGATATGGAATATATGGTGCTGCAAATATCAGGATACTACTTGGGACTTTTCCTTCGTATCTAATTGACAGGGTCAAGTTCTCAGCTTCTTTAAGTACAAACTAAGCACCAGTTACATAACTTTTTAAAGGCGTAAAAAAATGGTAAATTTGTGTTAGTTGAATACATGCATTGTGCTGGAACGAAGGTAATGGTAAGAGGGTAGAGAAAGTAGTGTTTGTGGATATTCGTACATGCAGGGAATTTATTTCACATAAGTAGTGTGTTTATGTACCTTATGGGCTACGTTTTTCATATAAATCAATGCTGCAAGGGCGTGACACATGCTGCAAGGGCGTGACACGTTCCCGCCCACTTTTTGTATAAAACAACGGGTGAGAGAAATTCTCATCCATTTTTTTGTATTAACCAATCAGTAGAGAGCAATTGTCATCCATTTTCTGTGTTAGCCAATCAAAAGAGAGAGACAGAGAGAGAGGAAGACTCTAGAGCTCCGTCTACTTTTTATCAGAGATCATGATTAACATTTTTATAGTCCCGACCACTTCTTATCAGCGAGATAATATTTAGAAGATTTCTTAAAATTGATTTGTTTGTGTGTGTTTCTGTTTTCTGGGCGAAATTAGATTTTGCTATTTGTCTACTGTTAAAACTAAGATGAAGTTTGTGTTTCTTTTGTCTTTTCTTAAAGGTGGAATGATTGGTGATACAGAAGTAATAGATAGAAAAAAAAACTGTCATAGATTTTATATTTGTTGACATTAATATCTAATTTTTCCGAAGATTAAAAGAATTTATGAGGGTAATGATCTTATGTGTGTGGAAAGAATATATGTAGGTCATTTGGTGGGAAAATCATAATCTCTGTTTCTAATAATTCACTGTGTAGATAGAGACTAAGAAGTGGATGGACAGATACATTTTCGAGTGTGGAGATTGGTTGTGTTTTTCAGCGTGTGGTAATGTTGTTAATTATGAAAATTTTAAAAAATTCTTAAATTTAGGGGAAAACAAACTAAAGAAGTGTTTGTACGGGATAAGGAATTTTTTAAGAGTAATATTTTCTTGTCGCTAATTGCTTAAATGTGAAGTTTTAATTGACATGGGTTGACATATTGATAAGCGTGATTGTAGTCGCCGATATCTTTATTATAATTTAATAATAAGACTTTGAATAACGGAGTAATTATTTAAATTTATATTATTAAAAAAAAGTATTTAAAAGAAGTACTTTCAAATTTTATTTAATAATTAATGTTCAATTTCATAAAGGGATACTTCCCATTAAATTCTTAAATTTGCCAATTGTTAAGCATTTATTTTTTTTAAATTGTAATTATTTATTGGTTGTTTTATACATACACTTATTTACACATGTACATCATCTCTCCTTTGAAATATGTACTAAAACAAAATGTTTATAAATTATAACGGACTCTTTTTATGTATCACGTAGGCATCTGTGGCCACTAGAAAACAATTAAAAATATTGTTACATTTTACTTTACGTTGGGTTCTTTTAATTGCAAAATAAATACACACTGTTATTACTTTTACTGTAAGTCACTTTATTTATTAACACCACTGTTCAAAAATACAGGAAACTGTTAAACACTCTTAAAATTCGGCAACTGAACTCTTTGACTTTTCAAATAATACTGCCATACTACTTGCTAGCACGATTTGCTTATATGTTCGATTTAAAAGCACCAGAATGTTCTATTCCAGACAGATCTGGCAGGTTTGATTATTATTGCTCTTGTTTTCTTCTTTATACCTGTTTGTGTGGTTGTTTATTTCTTTATGCTTGCATTTAGGTGCCTGTGTTTTAACTGAAGATCCCTGCAGATAATATTGGGCTAAGTGGTCCATTGTAACTGAAATTGACTAGCTACAACATGGTCCTATGTAATGGAGTCATGGACCATGTTATTTTCCAACAAGAGTTTGTTGTTGAACGACAAGTGTTCGCGTTTTAACGACTGCATAAAGTGTTGCCAAGAGCTGTGCAATGCGTGCAGTGTGTACCATCGTGTAGTGACATAGAGTAGTTTTGAAACTATTCCCATGTAATGCACAGCTGGGTTATATGGTCCAGCCCTAGGACATCGTAGTGTTAAACGGATCATATTTTCTCTATACACCTGGGTTACCTTTGGACAAGTCCTAGTCCCTAATGGAATATAATTTACATGCGTGTATGGACGTTATCTTCAGGGATTGTTTATTTAATGTGCGTGTGGATATGCGCCACTCATCCCGTGCTTGTTGTTTCATTCTTTCATCATTGCAAGAAAACAACCCATTAATGTCGTTGTTGTTGTTCGAGAGTATTGTTGTTCAGAGCCTATAATGAATAAATTCTTCTTTCGTAACAATATTTAAAGTCAGTCAGTAAAGGGCCGCTCTCGCTTAAAAAATTATAAGTAATAAATTGATATATTTATGTACAAAGATTAAGGACAAAGTGATCAATATTTCAAAAGATGTATTACAAAAACACAAAAACGTGAAATTTAAGGCTGCATGCAAAATGACCCTATGAAAAATCGCCCAAGTAATTTTCATACAAAATTGGGTAATATATGGAAAGTAACCCAAAAATGTTGGGGTTTTTTTGTCGTTTTTGGAGAATAATTTTTTTTTTTTTTTTTTTTGGCGATTTTTCGCAATGAAAATTTGCCCAAATGTTTTAATGAAAGGTCACCCATTTTTGAGCGATTTTATATACTTTAATTATTCAATAAGAGTTTAAAAAAATGGTCTTAAAAACTATAAGTATATTTTTAATAATAAATTATCACTAATAAAATGTAGTTATAAAGGTTACCTTAAACAGCAAAAGTGTTAACATTACAAACTGGAAAAATAAGCAATGCTGATTTTACAGAAATATATTAAAAAGCTTATGATTATTTACTTATGTACATATGTAGATTGTTTCGGCGAAAAAGTAGAATCTGTTTTGTTTCTTTTATACTCGTAAATGTTTCTAGTCATAATGTTATAAATAAGTTACTTATATGAGTTGAAGTATATGTATGTATAATTATTGTTATAAATGTGTTTATTGTAAAATATTAGAATTAGGCACGCGATTTCTTATATTGTATAAAAATTTTTTGCCAGCGGCGCATAATTCTAAAATTTGTCAATAAACAATAATTAATTTAAGTAATTTATTTCTCATAACTCATATTAGCAAACTATTTGTAACTTTATTATTTTTTTTATTTACATACTAATATTTCCTTTCATATTTATTTTAATGAAGGCATACAATAATTTATTTGGGTACATTAGATTTAACTTGGTAGTAAAAAGCTTCCTCACAGACTGTGATCACAACAACTTCTTCTGAAAGCTTGCTCGATAAATTAACGGTTTAATTAATTTAAATCAACGTTTTAATTTAGCAATGAGGAGCAGGTGTCGCTGTTGGATTTTTATCATAGATTACACACAGAAGTTGCAAGCTCAAAGCTTGCTTGATGAATTAAACCAATAGCAAAGCCCTTACTAAAACTATTGACATTTTTTTATTATTTTATTTAATAAGAAAACTATAAATAAATTTGGGCGATATTCATTTGGGTATTTTTTTCACAATTTTTGGGCCAAATTTAAATTTTTCATTTTTGGGCAATTTTTCATTTTTTTAGGATGATTATTCATTCGGAAATTATTCATTTGTGTTTTTGGGCCAAATTTCTGAAGGTCATTTTTCATACAGCCGAAATTTAATTGTGAGCTCTTTTGTTATGTTTTATTTAAAGAGAGGATACAAGCACTATTGAAAAAAAGTGACACCAAGCACAAATGACCGTAGTAAATTCAAAAGCAATAATAGACAACCTCTCAAAAGAGTTTTCAAATCATTGTGATCTCATATGTTAAACAAATTAGAGAATTTCAAGAACGTGACAGCGGATGGGCATTGATAGAAATACCAATTATTTTTTTTTTTTTGCATAATTTATTTATTGTATCTTCAATATTTTTGAACTAACAATAATTTCTCGTATCTTAAGTTTAAAATAAAAATATACGTTTTAAGTCTAGCCAGTGCTTGACAAAAATAATGGTTGTATCACGGAGTTTGCAATCATTTGCGGTCCCTCTAATGTACGGCCAAGAAAAGCAGTATCTCTTCTTTTTAGTCGAATGTTCATTCAGCATGCTACGCGCCATAGGGTTTGGATGAGATTCAAGCCTCTTTAGATATGTGACTGCGTGTTTCGCTATTTCTGCTTTAACTGATGGCATGTTTAGGTCTTTGTGGATGTTCGAATTTTTTATATACCAAGGAGCAGATGTAATCATACGAAGAATTGTATTTTGGCGCCTTTGAATTTTTTCTACATTGCTAACTGAGGCAGTGCCCCATAAATGAATCCCATAACACCAAATTGGTTCGAGGATCGACTTGTACAGTAAAAGTTTACAATCTAAGCTCAGGGTGGAGTTTCCGCCAATAAGCCAATTTAGTTGTATTGCTTTTAGTTTCATTTGTGTTAACTTGAAATCAATGTGGCTTTTCCAAGTAAGGCGACGGTCAAGATGTATCCCCAGGTATTTAACGTCTCAAAGCTGTGGTATTATTTGGTTATTTATGCGAATAGGAGGGCTTGAGTCCCTACGCAGTGTGAAAGTTATGTGACTACATTTTTGTTCATTCACCTTTATTCTCCATTTTTCTAGCCATTTTTCCAAATTGAGCATGTGGTCTTGTAAAAGTTGAGATGCTACTTGGGCACTTTCATGAATACTCAAAAAAAGCTGTGCCATCTGCAAATGTTGATGTGTGGACTAGGGTGCTAATTGGCATATCCGATGTGTACAGTGAATATAAAATTGGTCCCAAAATACTACCTTGGGGAACTCCCGCTTCAATGAGCTGTGGCGAGCTTAAAAAATCACCTTCTTTTAGTAAAAACTTGCGATTCGTTAAATAATCTTTTAAGAGCTTATAAAAGTTTTCGGGTAAGTTCTGCTTTACTTCAATATTAGGCCTTCGTGCCAAACCTTATCGAATGCTTGAGAAACGTCGATAAAAAGTGCAGAACAGTATTTTTTTCTTCAAAGGTCTTTTTAATTACATTTACTAATCTGTGTATTTGTTTGTTTGCTGAATTGATGGTTCGGAATACATCCTTTCGCTCTAAGGATTGGATTCAACTTAGTTATTAATATTCTCTCAAACAGCTTTGATATGTTTGATAAAAGGCTTATAGGTCTGTATTATTCTACTTTAGTGTGATCTTTTCCTGGTTTAGGAATCATAGTAATCAAAGAGACCTTCCACTCTGTCGCTAAATTCAAATTTTATGGGTATTTCGGCACTAGCCTCTACTGGTGGCAACTCAACTATATCAGTACACATATTTGGAGTGAAAACCTTTTTCAAATGTTCAACAAATAAATTGCCTTTTTCGGTATCATTTCTTGCCTAGTCTCCACAAGAAGTTCGCAAGGGAGGCTTACGTACGACTGGTCTTTCAAGGTTTCTACATGCGCGCCATAATGAATAATCTGATTGTGCAGTTGCGTCGAGGCCTTCCAAGTAATTTTTTAGAGATGCTACTCTTCGAAGCTCTAGTAGCTGTCTTAGCCGTTTCGTGCAATCTTTAAGTTTAGGTTTGAGTTCAGGAGATCTGTATGTTATCCGAACAATGAGTATTGAGATACTTTCTATATTTCAACCAATTAATGCTTGTGCAAGTTGTTGGCGACACAATATTTTGCTGGTTCCATATATAGACAATAGTGGGTGAATGATCTGAGGATAATTCAAATGACGCTTCAACTTTAAGCATTTCTCTCGGAATACCTTTAATCACGCCAAAATCAATAACATCCGGTATTTTTTGCCGATCAGTAGGCCAATAGATGGGTTGTCCCTTCGATATCACATTCAGGCGCATTTTTGAAATTGTATCAAACAAAACACGATCTCTTGGAGTTATTAGGCGTGATCCCCAAAATGTATGTTTATGATTTGAAGAAGTCGCTATACTGACTATCTGATACTTGAAATCTAGGAGGTGAATAAATTGAAGAAATAACAAGGTTTTGATGAAATTCTTCAAGGCAGATATTTGTTGCTTGAAGGTAATCCTCACAAAAATCACACAGTAAATAATGTTTGATTCTGGCCTTTATAAGTATTGTCGATCCACCACATGCTCGTTCGTTGTTGGTATCATATAATATATAGCCATTAATTTTAAAAAAGCTATTTGTTGTTAAGTGAAATCAGCATGACATCAATTTGTTGATTATTTAGAAAGTATTCGAGTTCATTTTTATGTTGGCGTATGCCGTTTGCGTTCCAGAAACATATTTTTAAACAGTTCATTGTTTGTTTAGTACCGCCTGCAACATCATAGATTGCATGCGTACCATTTCTTGCATCATGCTGCTCATAGAGCTCATAAAACTGTTTAACGAATGCACTAATGTATCGATGCTTGCTTCGAGATGATTACAGTTACCAGGTGATGGTTGTTCTTTAGGTTCTGTGTGCAAATTTGGAATAGAATTATTTTTCGGTGCCGCTTTATGTACTGAAACATGATTAGTTTTTAAAATATCCGCGTATGAAACATGTTGGGTTGTTGGTTGGGCTAACTGAGGATAATGAGCATTTGCTCGATATTGCGGGTGCTTAGCGGGAGTATTAAATTTTGGAGTGGTTTTCCTCGCCATGGAAAAAACTGGACAACCTCTGTAGTCAGCAGTGTGAATTCCACCGCAATTGCTACATTTTTTAACCTTCGAGTCATCCCTCGATTTGTCGCATTGAGCGGAACAATGTAGCTCGCCACACACAACGCAAACCGGAGGCAACTTGCAGTAAGCCCTAGTATGACCATATTCTTGGCAATTTAGACACTGGACGGGTCCTGATCGCTTATGGGGTTCCTCTACGCTTATTTTGCGGTGTAATAATTATTTCAGATTACAAATAGGGTGCGTTTCATTTTTCTTTAATCTCATATCTCCATGTTCCAGTTTAACGCGAAATAGAGGTTGAGGGACGCGTTCTCGATTTCTGAGATTGTCTACACTTTTAACCTTAAATATATTTTTGTATTTTTGTCTCATCAATGTTACCACGCTTGATAGGAATTACATAAAATGAGTTCTCGCCAATAACTGAAATTAACTTCTCGCTCCAGTTTTTCTCCCTTAATTAAATTGGAGGTGGTTGCAACGACCTCGGTGCCGTTTTAGGTTCAATTGTTTCGCTATCTAAGATAGCAAAACAATTGTGGGAACTTATTCCGTTAGAGTTTTTATCTTTATGTACTTTAGACATTGGTGCAAACTGCGAAGATTTAGGGCTTCGACCTCTTTTCAATGCAGTTATGTATCTGTCCATTCCTACTTGCGTCTTAAGTTTTTCTACACTATCCATATTAGTTTTGGTAATACTGTGTTCAGAAGGTGACTTGTTTGTAGTTATTTTATTGTTATCGCTTAACATAAAATTAAAACATAAGAAAATGGTTGTTACTTCTTCTTATATTCCTCCGAATTCGTATGAAATAATTTACCAAAAACATGCTGATGCTCTCAAAAATGTTATTAATGGTGCAAGCCTGAATGATTTTTTAATTGTCGTCGGGGACTTTAATATGCCCTCAATATCGTGGAACTTTTCAGCTGATGACGGATATTTTATTCCAATGTCGAGGACAAATACATATGTCATAGATTTCGTAAAACCCCTACTTGATCTAAATCTTAACCAAATAAATGGAATTTTTAATAATGATTTAAAATTGCTGGATTTAGTTTTTGTTAATGAGTGTGCTAATATTACCATTAATCGATCTGATCCAATTTCTGTTCCGGAGGATAGTTACCATCCTACAATCGAAATCAACATATTAATGCCACCGTGTCCTGTGGTCTAACCAAACCTTTGTTTTAGGGAGAAATTGTTTTGTTTTAAAAAAAACGAACTACCAATTGTTAACCGGGCTTTTAAATAATACAAACTGGATGAACCTGCTATCTATCCAAATTAGCACTACCAAAGATATTGATAATATTATTAATAGTTTTTACAACAAATTATATTTGTACAAGAATCAGTGCACTCCTAAAAGCTTCGATTTTAAACCTCCGGGTCCGCCATGGAGCACTAAGTATTTGACGCAAGCTAAAAATAAGAAAAACAAGCTGTACAAAAGGTATAAAAAGTCTGGTTTGTCTGTTGACTATGCCAATTATTGTTTTAGTCGTGCTCAATACAATGCAATTAATCAATCATGTTACTCTGCATACTTAAACAAAATTTGTAACAATTTTAAGTCGAATCCAAGATTTTTCTACAAGTTTATTAGATCCAAAAAAGATCAATGGCATTTCCATCCGTTATGAAGTATCAAAATCTTGATTCTGATGATGAGCTGACGATAAGTAATTTGTTTGCAGATTTCTTTTCCACCACATATTCTAATGAAAATTTACCTGAATCCAACTCTTATCAACTATCAGACGTGCCGTATCCAGCTGCGAGTATATCAATTCCATTTCTTGATGGATCAACAGTTTTTAACAGTTTAAAAAAGCTTAAATTTTCATATAAATATGGTCCGGATGGTATTCCGAGTTGCGTTCTTAACAAATGTGCCATGGTACTGGTAAAACCTCTCAGAATAATTTTCAACATATCATTGAAGTATGGTTATTTTCCTAAAATATGGAAGAATTGTTCAACGTAAACAAACGGATGCTATTTACACCGACTTTAGTAAAGCGTTCGATAAAGTCCATCATAAACTTTTAATAAAAAAAACTTGACCTTATGGGATTTATGGACAATATGTGGATTAATTCATACCTGTCAAACAGAACTCAAAACGTTCGTTTTAAAACGCATACTTCCAAAGGAATTTCGGTTACATCCGGCGTGCCGCAAGGGAGCCATCTGGGTCCTTTGTTATTTTCCCTGTTTATTAATGATCTACCGAAAATCATTAAACACTCAAACGTTCTATTGTATGCAGACGACGTAAAGATTTTTCGCACATACGATCGCCACGCTGATTATATTCTTCTGCAAAAAGACTTAGATGCATTTAGTTCCTGGTGTAATATTAACCTTATGGAGTTGAACCTTAAAAAGTGCAAACATATGTGTTTCTTCCGAAGATGTCATACAAACGTGCAATATATTTTAAATGGTCATGCACTAGACAAAGTGAATGTAATTTCTGATCTTGGTATTTTACTGGATGCTAAATTAAATTTTATAGAGCATATTTCGTCAACCACTAACAAATCACGAGCTGTTCTTGGATTTATAAAACGCTGGGCGAAGGAGTTTAGTGATCCGTATATCACAAAACATCTTTACACCTCTGGTCAGGCCTATTCTGGAATATGGCTCAATAATTTGGGATCCAATGTATAAAGTTCATTGTGATAGCATTGAATCGGTACAAAAACAGTTCTTGTTATTTTGTCTTCGAGGGTTACAATGGGATCCCTTAATTCTACCATCGTACTCTAGCAGACTATCTCTAATAAAGCTGCCAAGCCTAAAAAGCCGCAGAATAATGTTAAATATAACCTTTGTTTTAAATTTAATAAAAGGAAATGTGTGTTCGGTTTTTTTGATAAATAATATTTCTTTCAATGTTCAATGTCGTCCAACTCGCCATTTTCATCCACTGGCTGTTAAAGTATTCAGAGAAAATTACGCTAACTCTGACCCGTTTTTAAGAATTTGTACTGAATTTAATAAATTTTATAAATATATTTATTTTTCTTTAAATGTTAATGTTATTAAATGTTATCTTATTTCGTATTTAAATAATTAAAGTTATGTTTTTATGTTACAGTTTTTAATGTCTGTAAGGATCTTGAATCCATAGACTCAAATAAATAAATAAATAAAAACAGCAGCGAGGAACAAGATTGATCACTTCTTTTTTATTTATTTCAATATTGTCAACATTTTTTTTTTACTTAAATTAAAGAGGATCATAGTAGCAATACAATATGCCGTTGTAAAAAATAAAGAGAAAAAAAAGATTTTACAAACAACTTTGTTGTTGTATTAAAACTGGTTTGTTTTTTGTTTTTGTTTGAAGTTATTCAGACAATGTATGTTTTGTTTTTTGTTACTGCGAGCATAAAAAAAAATCGCGTCCGCACTTATTAACGCCAAAAACAGAACTGAAATACCACATATTGAAATTAATATCAATAAATATAATTGTTTAAAAGGGTCGCAGTATTTACCGCTACCTATGTATATTGAGAAAAAAAGATTGCATAAATATTAAAAATTAATTGTTTCAAATGGGCGATTACATCAGCAATATATCCAATAGCTCATGGTGAACATTGAGAAAAATAAAAGATATTAAAGATGAAATTACTGTGTTGGGGAAAAATATTGTTTTACATCAGTGGTATCCAAATCTTCATTTTCAATGCTAAATTGTGCTACAAAAACAATAAAAAAAACTCACACCGACGCTTGTTCTCTTCTATTTCAGTTTGATTTCAGTCGTTAATTGAGTGTTAACGAGTGAACAAATGCGGATGCTTACTTCTTTTTTTTCAGCTTTATTGTTTTTTCAGCTTTGATTAAATTTCAAAATAAACCAGCAAACAAAATTATATAATGGAAGACAAAGATTTTTGTTTTGTCATTAACCCTCCGATGAGTGACAGTTCTGAATTTCACGGCCGTGTGAAAAGGTCCCTACGGACCTTTTTTGTAAATCATGTTTTTTTCATATAAAAATTTTTTTTTTGATTTTTTGTTTTATTGTTTATAACTAAATTGTACATAAAAAAATAATTTTTTAAATTTTTTTTTTTGCTTGAATTTTCTTAAGACTATTATAAAAAAGTTTAAAAATTATTGTTGTTGAGCGTGTACTTCTTGTCCCCCGCTCTGTGCGCAAGTGTTGCAGCGATGTAAAAGTGTGCTATGTTCTCCGCAAACAGCGTTGCCGCAGCCGAAGCAGTATGCCCGCGTTTTTCGCTGTCGCCCGTACTCAGAACGGCAAAGGCGACATGACGGTCACAGTGGTCAATTTCGCGAGATAGCGGTCAAAAGTCTATAACTTTTGACCGGATTGGTATTTTTTTACGCAATTTGTTTTGTTCAATAGGAGGGACTTTAAGCTTAAATTTGCGTGTTCAAACGTAAAAATCGACTGATAGGAACGTAAGTAATGTGGAGTTAAAAATGCATTTTAATTTTTTGTTGTTTCCATGTAAAAGTTTAATATTTTGACATTTTAAATAGGTATTTTTTTATAATTTCTTATTTTCTTCAATCGTATTTTACAACCAATACTTATTTATTATTCCTAAACTTAATTTTGGTCAGAAAATGCCAACATTTGGCCCCTGACATTTATTTAGTCTCAATATTCACAGGGGCCAAAGGTTGGTTTTTTTGGAAGAAAACTAATTCTTGTAAGGATTAAACTCAAAAATAACACTGAAATTCCCAACAATATCAATACTATTATACTATTTGGATACACATATTATATACAGAACACAACATCGATAAAATTTTAAATAAACTTTTACTATTGATTTAAAGTGCACATATATTTTATTTAAATGTATTAATAAAAATTTATACTAAAATTAGAAACAAATTATAATCTTTAAACTAGTATTAATTAAACAATATTAGTAAAAATTTCTTCCAAATAGCTTTGATTTTCATTTTGCAGTAGTTGTTCAGCTTCTTCATCTAACTCTAATGAGGTTGATTTCCATTTTTGTCGAATACTGGACATATATGGGTCTGATGTGCACAACAAAATATTAATAAGATCTTCATTAGTACAATATCTGGAAATTTTTCTTGTATTGTGCTCGCGGAAGAATCTGTAGTCTTTGTTCCTTTTTTCTTGCTCTTCTTCTGAGAGATCTCCAATTGGAAGCATATTGTGCTGAATTATTTGTTCCCCATGGAACAAAATTTTGTGAACTGTGGTTGGCATATGTCTCCAAGAATATTTTTGGTTATAAAGGGTTGCTGCCTCATTAGCATACTGACCAAATTTTTTTGCATCTATCTTTTTGCTACATGCTATAACTTCTAATATGATTTGGAATCGTCGTATTAAATCATAATCTACTCCAGTTATAGAAGCTGCAGTTTCTGGATCGGAAAAAAAATCTCCTTGCTGTGTTTCCATCATTAGAATTTCCTTCTCCTTGCTTTGGCTGGTCAATTATAAGGCCTATCTCACGGTATTTTTCTTGAAATCTTTTTTTTGCTTTCTTTTTTCCAAATTTTCTTTGTTGTTTCTCACTGTTTCGCCTAACGGGCCAAATTCCAAATCGTATCCCAATTTAAGACTATGCTCCATAAAACGAATTCTAGCATGAAGAGGTGACATTCCGAATTCATATGCTTCATTAAAACTATCGTCTTGTGTTGGTGGTTGGCTCAATTGACTTGATGTTTTTTGGCATATGGGGCAGCTTGACGAAGACTTTGTTTCGGTTCAAGCTTGTGCAACTTTTCCATCGATCATTGTAAGTGACATTTTAAAGTTAACTTCGATGCATTGGTCATTAAATTCAAATATCACTGGTTGAAGTTCTTTAATTTCATCTCTTATTTTGCCAACTTCTTCAGTTATGACATCTTTAGTTTCTTTTTTGTAAGCAAACTTTATTGGTCTACAAAATTTTGTTGACGAGGGAATTTCATTCTTCCATACATCTATCTCTGCAGCTGTACTAGTTGACGGCTCTGAACCAATATAAGTTTTTGTTAAACGTAATGGAACGAAAGAAATCATGAATAAATTGGCATCTGTTGAATTTTCCGCATTACATTGTTTGTATTGTTTCTGGCCAGAGGACCCATCACATCCCCATTTAGAAATTAAAGTCATGCTGCAATTTTTAAACTTCTTTAAATAGTCAGCATCAAATGTCTTTAATAATCGTTCTGCAGTGTTTTCAAGAAGATCCTGCAATTTTATTTCTGCTGAACTTGAAGTTACACTAATAGCAGTGGGTGAAGGTAAGCAATCTTTTTTGGCAGAAACTATATCTCGATATGATGGAAAAATTCCACAATTTTTTTCATTGGTTCGCATCCGCAATTCTGTATATTGGTTTTTAGTCATTTTCAAATCCAAAAAAGGTGCAAATGCTTCTTCTGGAGTAAATTTATTTTCTTCAGTTGGTGTCGGCATACTTTCTAAAATCCTTTTTGTGCGTCTGGGGCTTGCTTCCAATATTTTTTCAATGATAGCAATTTTACTGTTTTTAGTTTTCGATGGTTGAATTTGATGCCGAAATGAATCCTTTATGATGCTACAAGAAACTTCTTCATTGATATGTTTAAGCTTGCGTCTTCGTGATCTTTCACTACAATTATCAATTGGCTTTGCTGGTCGACCACCTTTTCCAGTTTCCGTGGTAGTTACTGATGGCTTTTTAAAAATAAGTTTATTTCTTAGCCATTCTTGGTTGCGTGAGTAAAACAATTTCTTGTTTCTGGAACATTGATTGTACCGTTTTTTTAAAGTATTTAAAAAGTTTTTTATTTTTAAGTTATGAATTTTAATTTCTTGTTTGTCGCATATTTTGAAGAATGGATTATTCATTATATGTAAAATAATGTCGTTTTCATCTTTCCGTTCAAAATATATATCAGATAGAACACTATAACTGAATTTAGCCATTGTTTAAACAATCATGAAGAAAAAAATGAATGCATGGATTAATATACTATTGCTCGAAGTTTCAACATGATCTTTTTTACCTCTTTGAAACATAATATAACAGGTACTTGGTTTTACCAGTTATTTCCATTGGTTTTAAATTTATTTGCAATTTTCAGGTATTTAAGTTGTGTAATATTAGATGGCAATAAAATCATTTTTTACCTTTTCCAAATGAATTGCTAGATACCACATAATTTGAGAGTTAACAGGTACTGACAATAATATAACAGGTACTTGGTTTTACCAGTTATTTCTATTGGTTTTAAATTTATTTGCATTTTTCAGGTATTTAAGTTATGTAATATTAGATGGCAATAAAATCATTTTTTACCTTTTCCAAATGAATTGCCAGATACCACATAATTTGAGAGTTCTATTGGCATTTTTGTCAAAATTTTGATACACCCTTCTATGTGGACTAGGTCCAAATATGGGCCAACTTCTCCTAATTTCAACAGAATTATTTTTTGGGTCAATAAGAACTCTTGTACAAAATTTCATTAAAATATATGCATAATAGCCACTTTCACATACAAATAACTTCTCAAAAAATATGACGTGCATTTGTACCGAATATCTTACCTTGGGTCAGAAAAATTGCTGTAGCTCAAAAAGTGCAGTCCCGATGCATGGACATGTATATATAGGAATGTAGGGGAGAGTTAGGACTACAAAATAGTAAATTTGTGTTTTGACTCAGCTTGACTCACAGGAGTTGTGCTCTATGAAGTAGGAAATTTCCGAGAAATTTGACCTTTAAATTGTTCTGAAAACAGTAGAGCTTCAAGTTAAGTTACAACCCAAAGTTTATTTCGTCCAAAAATCTTGAAAAACAAAAAAGTTATGATCATTTAAACTTTAAAAATTAACTAAAAATATCATAAATTTACTAAATTCTGAAAAATTTTGGACCACCCTGTTGTCAGTAAAATAGTTGAAATAGAGTTCTAATTTTTTGGCTCCCGAGGTTTACTACTGTCTACTTTCACATGAGTCTAATAACTTTAAAATCGGAGAACAAAAACCAAAAGGAGTTTTGGCCGCTATATCAAAATATTGACCACAGTGCGACGGTGCATTGCCTTCCATCGGTCTTGGTAATACCTGAAATGAAAAGAAAAATAAAAAACAAATAACTATATATTCTATTCTTGAATTTGAAGATGTTTTTCTTACCCTGACATTGAATGCTTCCTTCGCATTGCGTATCCTTGGATATGAGGTTATATGGTTGTTCAAGGCACGTTCTTCAATATTTGGTGTGGTCAATTGTTTCGTTAGCAGTAACAAGAACGACCGCCCTCTGTCACTCCTTTTTATAGGCTTCATTTCGTTGTTAATCGTAAAAGCAGCCAATGCAGCGACGTCCAGCATATTATAAAACATGGCCAACGGCCATAGTTGTGTTGCTCTTTTGCAGCTGTAAGTGCCTAGCATTTGATCCATGGTATCAACGCCGTATTTGTTGGCGTTGTAATCTAATATGGCATAGGGCTTCTCGGTTTGCTCGTCAACGAGGCAGGTGCAGTGCATTGAGGAGAGCACGTTCACCACTTTATTTTTTTCGGCACGTATGAGCATAACGCTATATCCCCTTCGTTAAACCCGAATAATGTACTATTGATGGTGCGCTTCGGGTTCTTCTTGAACTCCTGTGGAATGAATGTTTTGTTGTAGCGCACTGTACCAACATATGCGGTCTTCCTACTCAACAAAATAAGCGCCAAGTCAAGAGTGGTAAAGAAATTATCCGCGTATATAGTACGGCCAGCATCTAAATATTTTTCCACAAGATCCATCACTACGTTCTGCCCTTGGTTTATTGTTGGTTTGGCAGTTTCCCTTCACAGGATAATAACTCTGTGAGTCGCATAACCACCATACTTTCAAACCATAATTAGCTGGCTTTGACGGAATATATTGTATGAAGCGCGTGCGGCCTCTGTAAGGGAACAACTGCTCATCAACTGTTAGTGCTTCATGAGGAGTGTAAGCTGCTGCCAAGTTATGTTACAACATTTGCCAAATATCGTCAATAGCCGCAGTTTTGCTGTTGATGAGTCGCTGTTGTCGAGTATTTCCATTGTCGAATCGAATAAATTGCTTTATACACATGAAGCGATCGTACGACAACGCAGCTTTGTATATTGGGCAACGCGTCGCGCCCCATAATTCCATAGGTGGTTCATGGTTTGATCTTGTGAGTCCAGCATACAAAAGAATAGCTACAAAGGCGTCAAACTCTTTCACTGTCACTGGTTTGCACTCCTTTTTCTTCGTGGGATTCGCTAAATTCTATGCAGCTGTAACCTCCCTGCCTTTACGATTTTTTTCACGTAGCACTAAGTGTATTATTTCCGCTGTCATGATTGAACGCATTATTGTATAGGGGTCGTGTATATTTCCTGTTGGTCCTGGTTTCTTTCTTGTGAAGTCGACCACGTTATGATTACGAGTGCGTGATGTTGGTGGTGCTTTTTTACTCCACTGGGTGCCATCTTTACCAATATAGTAACTTTCATTCGTTTCCTGTCCATCATTTTCTTCCTCTTCATCATCGTCGTCATCATTATCTTCATTTAGCGCTTCATTTAGTTCAGCATTACTAATAAAGGCTCGTATTAAACATCATTTACTGTGTGATTTTTGTGAGCACTACCTTCAAGCAATAAACAAACATCTGTATTGAAGCTTAGTTATTTCTCCGATTTATACACCTCCTATATTTCAAATATCAGAGAATCAATATAGGGACTTCTACAAATCACTAGGAGCCTGTTTCATAGCATCAGGCGATTACAAGGCTAAACATACGTTTTGGGGATCACGCCTAATAACTCCTAAAGGTCTTGTTTTGTTTGCCACAATTTCAAAAATGCGTATAAATGTGATATCGGCTGGACAACACACCTATTGGCCCACTGATCGACAAAAAATACCTGATGTTATTGATTTTGGCGTGGTTAAAGGTATTCCAAGAGAAATGATTAAAGTTGAAGCTTCACTTGAATTATCCTCAGATCAGTCACCCACTCTTGTCTATATATGGAACCAACAAAATATCGTGTCGCCAACAACTTGCACAAGCATTAGTTGGTTAAAATATAGAAAGTATCTCAGTACTCATTGTTCGGCAAACACACCGCTAAGATGTGGACCAGAGTCTAATTGATTTTGATCAAAACCTTAAATCAGTTGCCCAACATGCGACAGTAACCCGACAATGAGCTAAATACAATCAAATTTATATTGTAGATGTCGAGCGGCTCTTGGCTGAAAAAAGAAAAATTCAAAGAGAGTGGCCATCACGCAGATCTCCTCAACACAAATCTAGACTTAAAGATTGTACGAAACGGCTAAAACAGCTACTAGAATCTCGAATAGTAGCATCTCTGAAAAATTACTTGGAAGACCTCGACGTAACTGCACAATCAGATTATTCAGTATGGCGCGCAAGTAGAAACCTAAAACGAGCGGTCGTACGTAAGCCTCCTTTGCGAACTTCTTGTGGAGACTGGGCAAGAAATGATACCGAAAAAGGTAATTTATTTGTAGGACATTTGAAGACAGTTTTCACTCCAAATATATGTACTGATATAGTTGAGTTGCCACCAGTAGAGGCTAGTGCCGAAATACCCCTAAAATTTGAATTTAGCGACAGAGTGGAAGGTCTCTTTGATTACTATGATTCCTAAACCAGGAAAAGACCACACTAAAGTAGAATCATACAGACCTATAAGCCTTTTATCAAACATATCAAAGCTGTTTGAGAGAATATTAATAACTAAGTTGAATCCAATCCTTAGAGCGAAAGGATGTATTCCGAACCATCAATTCAGCAAACAAACAAACACACAGTTTAGTAAATGTAATTAAAAAGACCTTTGAAGAAAAAAATACTGTTCTGCACTTTTTATCGGCGTTTCTCAAGCATTTGATAAGGTTTGGCACGAAGGCCTAATATATAAGTTAAAGCTGAACTTACCCGAAAACCTTTATAAGCTCTTAAAAAATTAATTAACGAATATAAAGTTTTTACTAAAAGAAGGAGATTTTTTAAGTTCGCCACAGCTCATTGAAGCCGGAGTTCTCCAAGGTAGTATTTTGGGACCAATTTTATATTTACTGTACACATCAGATATGCCAATTAGCACCCGAGTCCATACATCAACATTCGCAGTTGACAACGCTTTTTTAAGTATTATGAAAGCGCCTAAGTAACGTAACAACTCTTACAAGACCACATAGTCAATTTGGAAAAATAGTTAGAAAAATGGAGAATAAAAGTGAATGAACAAAATGTACTCATATAACTTTCACAATGCGTAGGGACCCATGCCCTCCTATTCGCATAAATAACCAAATGATACCACAGCTTTCAGACGTCGACTATCTGGATATACATCTTGACCTTACTTGGAAAAGTCACATTGACTTCAAGTTAACACAAATGAAACTAAAAGCAGTACAACTAAATTGGCTTATTGGCAGAAACTCCACCCTGAGCTTAGATTGTAAACTTCTTCTGTCGATCCTCAAACCAATCTGGTGTTATGGCATTCAATTATGGGGCACTGCCTCAGCTAGCAATGTAGAAAAAATTCAAAGGCGCCAAAACAAGATTCTACGTATGATTACAGTTGCTCCCTGTTATGTACAAATATCGAACATCCACAAAGACCTAAACATGCCATCAGTCAAAGCAGAAATAGCGAAACGTGCAGTCATATATCTAAAGAGGCTTGAATCTCATCCAAACCCTTTAGCGCGTAACATGCTGAATGAACCTGGTTACATTCCACTAAAAGGAAGAGATACTGCTTTTCTTGGCCGTATATTAGAGGGATGACCCGCAAATGATTGCAAATTTGCAACTTTTGTCTAGCATATATAGCTAAGATATGAGTCATTATTGTTAGTTCAACGATATTGAAGATACAATAAATAATAAATGCAAAAAAAAATGTTTTGCAAACGTTGTGATAGAGTGTCCAAGTGTCTTCCCAACACAGCTACCGTGACATCATCCGCATATGCTTCAGTTGTGAACATCATGGAGTCCAACACCGTAAGCAATGAATTTATGGCGAGGATCCAAAGGAGAGGTGACAACACCCCTCCCTGTGTTATCATTCGCTTAATTGCCCTGCAGACCGTAGCCCGCCCCATGTTGGAAATTATGACTCTAGAGGTCAACAGATTTTAAATGAAGCTCTCCAGACCCCTAGTAATGGTTTCACGTTGTTGAACGCTCCTTTTATATCAAGAAACGGCACCAATGCGTATTCCTTATGCTCCAAAGATTTTTCAATGTATCCTACGAGCATATGCAGCGCTATCTCAACCGATTTGCCTTTGGTATATACATGTTGAGATGTAGAGAGTCATTTCGGATTAATCATTGTTCTCAGTTGAAGATCGATTATCCGTTCCAGTGTTTACAAAAGGAATGATGACACACCTCACTGAAATCATTCGGTGAGGTGTGAGATATTTTTCCTCCTTTAGGGATGAAAACCACGGAACACCTAGGCCACAGTTCCGGTATATACGCCCATGACAGACGCGCTGTATATATCCGGATTAGCCATGGTATTATAATGTTTGCATTGTACTGAAGATCAGCAGGTATAATGGTATCTAGACCCGGGGATTTGAACGGGTCGAAGATCTGTATTGCTCACAAGAGTCCTTCCCTATTAATGGGGCTCGTGAGTAGAAATCCGAGCCGGTCATAGGCACCCCTGTAAGGGGAGTACAGCCAGGAAAATGAGTGTCCATAAGTAACTCAAGGGTCTTATGTCCACTGGTAGTCCAGTTACCACATGATTTCTTAATGAAACTCGGCACAACTTGCGAGACTGATAAGCTTTTACGAAGCCGGCTTATCTCAGAAGCCCCTTTAACGCCGCTACAGAGGTATCTCCATGACGCCGCTATCGCATTTCTTACCAGGTTTTTAAATCTTTAAATTGATAGGTCAAGTATATTGAAGATACAAAAGAAAAAATGGCGAAAAAAATATCTTTTTTTTTAATATGTTTTAATATTTACATTTTTAAATAATTCATATTTTGTATTATCCAAAGTTATGAAAACAGTTCATATTATCATGTTTAAAATTTTTTAATTTCTATATACAAATTTACGCAGTTAACAATTTGCGAATTTCCGATTTGAATATTAAATCTTTAGCATAAATTCCCAAATCGATTGATTTAATAAAATCTGCAAAAAATCGACAATAGCTCTTTAGTGTAAAAATCAGCAAAATACCACAAAATCGGCACTTTTGGCAGCCCTGATAGCGACCCATCCGTGAAAATAACAACACATTATTTTTGTAAATGTTTAAGATAATTTTATAAATCACCAGATATTAATTTGAAAAGGAAAAAATCCCAGCCTTTGTAGATGTCGACCAACGCGTTTTTCATTCCTCTATGCTGATGCCAAAGACCGCTGTTGGACTTACTCATATTTTGCCTGGTAAAAACCAAAAGTGTTAAATTGGATTTACACATCGTTTTTAAGACATATTGATACGTATGATTGTGCTGTTTGGTGGGAGGCATTGAAAACGGGAGCTCAAGATGAAGTACACCTCAGGCATCTTTGTACATAATTCTTCACCTACTTTTCATTGTGGGCTTTGTGGTCTTATTGACGGCGAGAAATTTGCATAGACTTTTTGAATCAAGATTGGTGAGGTTAAGTAATATAGGACACACGAAGATTCTGCACGAGGTCGGACTTTATGATTACTGGCTAGTGATTACACCTACCTTTGAGTAAGAATCAGTAGATGGTTAAGAGGTACATTGGATTTCTTAAAATTTATTTAATTGTCTTGATGAGTTGGATGTGGCAGAAGGTTTTTTTACGATTAAATCAAATTCGATAGTGGATATTTTAGCTCCTAAATTTGTAAAAATTATTTATACGAACTTTTTTAATAGTATTATATGACTACCACTCGGAAACATGCAAAAATTATTCTAGTGCCAAGGGCTGAAAATTAGTATAGACCTATTGCTATAATACGTTATTTCTCTAAGTTCTTTGAACACCTCCTACATAAGCAGATATATAGGTTTTAGAATTTTTGTTTTATTGGATCACTCAAAATCCTTTGATACGGTGACCACTCTATTAAGTTAAGCTATCCAAATTGTTCAGATTTTTTTTTCTTTTGTAGTAAAACTTACATACATACATACATACATACATACATACATACATACATACATACATACATACATACATACATACATACATACATACATACATACATACTTATCGCTCCTTTATTGCAACGTAGTCATATCTCAAAAAAAATCAAACTTAGCAAAACGCAATTTAAGTTTTAAAAGTGTAAACACTGCTATCTCATTGCGAAATATATATTCGCTATAATATCAGTTCAGATTGAGATATAAGACAAACATTTTTTTTACATATAAAAAATCTATCAAGGAGTTATTTTGCTAAGTAACTTCAAATTTTTGATTTTTCGAGATATGACTATGTTGCAATAAAGGAGCGATATTTATAATTACCTATATAATAGAACCCAATCTGTTACCAGCAATGGGTGTATTTCGGAGTTGTCAGAGGTGTTCCACAGGTTTCAGTTCTTGGTGTATATTTTAAAAAAAAATATACATCAATATAATTTGAAACAATTTTATTTTTTCTCTCTTTTAGGAATATCTTTTAGTTTGCTTCTACATTGTTATCGAATGATAATGCTAGTTTATTATAATATTACCATCGAGACAAGTTTCCTTCTAACGGAAGCATCTTCCGCAATACGAAATTGATTATTCGCGCAATAATATTTTTCTTCCACGCAATTTCGTATGTTTTTTTTTCGTAAAAAACTTTGAAACTTTTTGGTTTTGGTGAAGGGCGAACGCATCTTTAAAACAAAAAGGTTATTATTATTACCAAAATTAACTTTTTTCCAAACAAAAAATAATAGTATGCAGCTAATTTGTTACTACAATTAAGTTGTTTTACTATTTTGTTCGTGTTTGACGACATGAATCTAAATCATTCTGGTGTATCAGTGCAAGTGTAAAAATGAAAATTGTTAAAAATTACGACAAAAGGGTGATAACAAATGAAAACTTTTTATTTCGTAACAAATATAAAGAAAAATTAAAACAAAGAAAATAATAAAACATAACATTAAATAACACTGGGAAACAACCACCAACGTTTGTGACGTCTAGTACATTGACATGTTTTATAACCACCTTTAGGAAAAAAGTACAAGGCCTTCACTGCACAGAATTTGTTAAAAGCATTTCTTTAGTTTTTATAACAGTAACATTTTAGCTAACTTAAATATAGCTAAAATAAAAATCAAAACACAAAACCAATGGCAGATTAAATTCGTTTAAAAATCGACTCAATTTACTTCAACGGAAAAATATAAGAAATATTTAATAAAATTAAATTGAAAATTAGAAATAATTATTTCTTTATATGTATATATACATACTTATGTATATTAATAAATAGGGGGCAGCATAAGAATTATCTTCAAGAAGATTATTTTATGGAAAACCACCCTGATATTGCACGACAGAGTAGATGTGGAAAATTTATGGCGACACTTGAGTTGATTAGCTTGGGAAGAAAGTAAATTTACATGCAAGAATATTTTTTTCATATTTTATTTATTGTACATACATTCAATATATGTATTTGAACTAACAATAATTACTTATGTATATCTTAAATCTAAAATAAAAATATATATACTCGTTAAGTCCAGTTTGTGTTAGACAAAAAAATTTTATGTTTCTTGATTGCTGTTATCATTTGCGGGTCATCCCTCTGATGTACGGACGAAAGAAGCAATATCCCTCCTTCTTAGTCAAATGTAACCAGATTCATTTAGTATGTTTCGCACCAAAGGATTTTGATGAGTTTCAAGCTTTTTTAGATACGCTACTGTAAGTTTCACTATTTCTGCTTTTACTGATGGCATATTTAGATGGGTGTTCGAATTTTTTATATACCAGGGAGCAGCTATAATCGTGCGTAGTATCTTTTTTGGCGCTTTTGAATTTCTTCAAGATTGCTAGCTGAGGCAGTGCCCCATAATTGAATCCCATAACACGAAATTGGTTTAAGGATCGACTTGTACAGTAGAAGTTCGCAATCTAAACTGAGGGTAGAGTTTCTACCAACAAGCCCATTTAGGTGGACTGCTTTTTATTTCATTTGTGTTAATTTGGATTCAATGTAGCTTTTTCAAGTAGATGTATGCCGACGTATTTGACGTCCGAGGGCTGATGTATCATTTGATTATTTATGCGAATAGGGTATAATAAAAAATCCCACAGCAACATATGTAAAAATACGATTTTCGTATTTTTAATTTGTATTTTTATTTTTCAAAACTCTTTTTGATACATTATGAATGGTATCCAATGGAAAACCCTAATGTAAAAAACTGAAATAAAAATAGAATAAACTTTTTAAATCGCAATGGTTGCTAAATCGCAATGTTGTATAGAAATTTATATTTGGCTTTCTTTCTAGACTGATTAAACTTCTCATTTAGTCTATTAAGTATTAAGCATAAGAGTCTGAGTTTTTAGTTAGAAAATTGAGAAAAATCCACTGATGAACTGTTAAGCACTAGCGAAATAACTATCTAGATCAGTGTTGGGATTTGTGGTAGAATTGTACCAAATTTGGTACAATCGACACATCAGTGGTACACTTAACGCTTTTTTGGTACAATTTAAATTTATTCAATAAATTTTTTTATTTAACCAATATTTTTTGAAATTTACAAACAGTAATTAAAACTTAGTTCACTATTTAAAAAAGTATAAAAAATAAAACTAAAATTAAAAATTAAACTATGACCCCTATAAAAACAATAAAAATTTAAAGAGTTTTTCGACAGTGACGTGTTTTGCATGTATAACGACATATTTTTTGAACCGTAATAGGTATACTGTTCCAATTTGTATAGAAGATGGGTTGGCATGGCCGTTATGACAGTTACTAAAAATTAAAGGATGTTCTGACAGTTACATGTTTTTCACGTATAACGACTTATTTTTTATTGGTTATAGGTAGACTCTTGATATATTCATAGAAAGAGAATTGCCATGGCCGCTATAACAAATAACAAACTTATAGGGTGTTCCGACAGAGACATGATTTGTACGTAAATAGCCTTAACAACTTGAATTTTTAAAGTTGAACTAAACATAGTACGAAACCCTACGTGTGTGAGTCTAACTCGCACTTGACTGATTTATTTTATATCTAGTGATGATTCCAAAATTTGCAGTCTCAATAAACATTAGTGATAGTGAGCAAGGCCAATTTATATAAGATGGCATCGCCGCGACAACAAATACAACACCAAAAAAACACCCACATACATTTTCTTGTTGGTTAAAAGTACGGCAGACGCCAAAAGCACTAAATAAAAACTTACATCCAACAACTAAAAACACTTCTTCCTTACCTTTTCTGATAGTATTTTGTAATTTTTTTAATCTTGAAATATTTGTTTTAAATAATTACAATTTTATTTCTTTTTTTTTCAAATTTTAAAAAAATAAACAAATTTTTGACAGCTGCCAAGCACAAAATAAAGTAAAGCAATAGTAATTACCTTCGCCGTACTGCCACCTAGTAAAATATATTCGCCTTGATACTGAGTTTAAAAATTTTTCTACTAAAATTTATTTATTTTGATTTAAAAAAAGCAATCTGCAATATATTGCTTTTTTCTTCACAAGTTAATTGTACCGTAGAAATTTTGCACTCTTTTTTAAGACTCAATTTGATTTATTATTATTAATTCAAAAGTGAAGACTAAGACCGTTTTTACACCTTGCAACAAACGCCGAGTTTTTTTTTTCCTATTCTTTTTGCTTCGAAACCCTGTATTCTTTTACATTTGAATTTTTTCAAAATATTTATTTTTGAAAGTTTTGTTTTTTATGCTTTTCTGTGTTATTAATAAATAAACAAAAAACTGTATTGTCAACTAAACGTATTTTATTATGATTAAGCGATTAAACATTCTTAATATAATATTAACACACACACATTACAAATATTTAAAAATAAGTAATATATTGTTGTAAAATTAATTTTAATTTGTTTTGGAGTTACGGACCCCTAAAGTTTCTATGTAAAGTTTTGTATATCTAAACTATTTAATGGAATGAGATAATATGAGTATCACTGGAATGGTAATTAAAAGTACTATCTAGCTAAATTGACATTAATTAAAAATATTATAAAATATCAAGCAAGCACAAAAAAAATTTTTTTTAAAGGATTTTCTTGTCTATGTTCTGACAAAAAGAATGAAAATTAAAAAAAAATATTTGTTTGTTCACCTAAAATGCTTCCCAAAGGTAAAAAGTAACCCAATTGTTTTCGCTACAATGTCTGTCAGCGCCTTCTATCTCTGGAATCGTTATAGGTAGACTCTTGAAATTTTCACTGAAGGTGTATATCTGTGGCCGCTATAACAGCAACTACTAAAACTTTTAGGGTGTTCCGAAAGAGACTCGTTTTTCAAGTATATGTGTTTATTTCTTAATCAGTAAGAGGAATGAAGTTAAAATTTATATAAATAAATAGTGAGGAGATTTTCATGTATACGGTCTAAATTTTGAACCATAATAGTTAGAGTCTTTAAATTTTTACAGGAGGAGAATTACTGTGTTAGGACAGGGACATATTTTTCACTTATATTGGCTTTTTTACCGCAATAGGTAGGGTCCTATTATTTTCATATAAAGCTATAACAATAATTACTAAAATATAATCAGTATTTCGATAGTGATGCAGTTTTCGCGAATATGACTGTTTTTTTAAACGCGAGTATATACAGAGTGTGTGAATTTATGGAAAATTACAAAAAAAAGGGTTTTGCGAGAGTGGCAAATATTTTCGAATAGTTGTAGCCTAATTTTTGAACGGGTAGACACTTTACACCTACGCAAACTATGTACAAATTTGTCCCCTAGAACAAATATCAAAACCAAAAATTAAAGGGTGCTTCGATAATGTCTCGATTTTACATATATAACCTTATATTGAAACTTAAAATTTATACTATTATATTTAACAATATCTACAGTAAATCAAAAAATGCCTCGTCAGGCTTTGTCATGCAACTTTTTCAACCCCGCTTGCCTCCCAACCCCTCTTACTAACAAGAAAAAAGTTGCATGAAAAAGTTGCGGCGTTTATTGCAAGGTTTTATACCTTGCAATAAACGCCGCAAGTGGTCTAATACTTCCTTAAAAATGAAATTTAGTTTTTAGTTTAACAAAATTTTTATAATTCAATAAACAAAATGGATACTTAAAAAATAGTAAAATTAGACAAATTATTTGCTTTAAGGAAAACAAGCATTTCAAAACTGCTATCACTTAGCTTGTTTCTTCTATGAGCGTCTACCATTCCACTAAAGGAAAACAAACGCTCCACTGTTACAGAAGAAGGAAGAGGAGTGCTGAATTTTAATTATTAGATATTTGCTAAGAAAATCCAATTGAACCTCACAATCCAATAGAAAAGTATTTAATTTTATTTGTATGCTATCATTTGGTTCTCCTGTTGAAGGATCAAATGTATTAGAAGACTAGTTATTTAAACGATCTTTTTATTTACTTTGTAAATTGCACCAAAATCTATGAATCCAACTGCTGCAGTACTGTTCGGTCTGACATGAAGAAAATTTTTATGTTATTTTTATTTAGTATTAATAATTAATTTGTTATCATTATATACCTTGTTTTAATACTGATTAAAAATACATTTCGTTTCATCTCAAAATTGTAATAATAACTATTTTTTGTTGTAAAACAAAAGAAAATTTTAATATTTAATAAAAAACGAATTTATTTTAAAATTTTTATTTCAAATGCAGCTTTTAATTGATTGCAAGTAAAAATTTTGGACTAAATGAGTGAGTGAAGAATTTTTCACTAAATCTGCGTTGATTCCCAAAAATTTTTTTGATTGTTAGTGAAGATTTGTAGTTTATCACTAAAAGTTGTTTTACACAACGTGTATTTGTCATATAACTTGTCAGTTTGATAACCCATATGTAATTTCATGCGTTTGTCAAACGCATTTTACATACGGTTTATAATTTTTTGCTTTCAAACGTACATATGTCATTATATCTGACATAACCTATAATATATAATTTTGACGCCACACTATTTGTATTGACAACCGCAGCTGATACAAAGATGCAAATCTAGTGCTTTTGCCACAATTTCATTGCTTTTCGTACCACAAAAAGCCTAAAATAACAAAATATCAAGTTGGCATTACAGGATGTCAGATGCTCTGTTACATAAAAATACAACATGTTCGAAATGAAAAATGTCATATGTTATGTTTGAAAGGGTTTACAAGACGTGTATAAAGTTAACACATGGAAAAGTGAGAAGTCATAAGACAAATACACATCCTGTAAAACCACTTTAAGCTGTAAATAAATAGTGGAATAATTTTTTTTGCAATGTGATTTATTGGTAGTGCAATGCCGATTTCTATCAAAATTTAGTGCACTAACCCTATCTTTGCGAGGCATACTTTATCGGATTAAAATAAAATGACTTTGCTAGAGTGTCAAGCATTTGTTGAAAAAAAAAATAAGTATATAAAAGTTTTGAGTTGTCCTATTTTAATATCGAGCTGCATATATACATACATATGTACTTACTTTTGCTTAAATTATTAAAAATTGAATATACTTCATACAATATGGCATACAATATGACAACAATATTCTAAGAATATTAAAATAATATAAAAATTTTAGTTTTTTTTTGAATTTTATTGATTTTTTTTTTATTAATTTTATTGATATTTATATTAATTTTATTTGAATTTTCAAATGTCAAATATATGTATGTAACTAGATACAAATATATGTAACTAGATACATATGTTGGTCCATTAATCGTAACTTAAATTAATTTATGATAATATATTAACTAAATTACGTTCAAAACAACATAAAAACTGATTAATCGAATATTTTGTTAAGTTTTATTCGATTAATCGGTAAAATATTATGTTTATATACTATCAAACTAACTGATTGACTAACACTTAGAAAATACAAATAATGGAATTGGGCATTAAGGCATAAAATAAGCCTTTAAATGGAAGACATTCAAAAAACCTTTATTCACGTATTAACTAGAGCAAAATGTTCGTATTTACATGCTTTCAGAAATGAATGAGAGCCACTCAAAGTTCAGATTCAAGGTAAACTTTGAATTGAAGCGCTAATAAACCACTAAAAACCACACTAGTGGGTTAAAAGTTTGTAGGAACAAAATATTTGTCCCTTTATAGCGAACTGGCTATCCCCGGCGCGCTACACCCATCCACAAAAAATACAATTAACACTTGGAAGAAAAGTATGGCCATTATTCAGTTTATATTGGTAGACTATGTGCATTAGAATAGGGCTACTCGTGCAAAGCCTCGAAGCTCTACATATTGCAGTTTTCTAGGAACACGATAATAGTTTCTCATTATGTATAGAAGGAACCTACCATTCCAATTCAGTCTGTGTTTCTCTAAACAATATATCTTCGTATAGGGGTTACTGACGCTACCTATTGCAGTTCTCTAGTTACAGGATAATAATTTTTTACTTTGTACAGGGGTTACTCATGCAAAGTATCAAGGCGCTGTCTATTGTAGTTCGCCAGGAACACGATAATAATTGTTCACTTTGTATGGGAGGTACCTCGCTCACTATTCCAATTCAGTCTGTGTTTATATTGACTATGTACATTAATATGGGGGTTACTGGTGCGAAATTCCAAGGTGCTAACTATTGTAGTTCTCTAGTTACACGATAATAATTTTTCACTTTGTATGGGAGGTACCACGCCCACTATTTCAATCCCGTCTATCTTTCTCTAAACTATGCATGTTAATATAGAGGTTCTTGGTGCAAAATTTCATGGCGCTACCTAATCGAATTTTTGAATAATGTAAAAATAAAAAGTAGATATAATAATAAAAGTAGCTCTTAAGCTTAATAGAAACTATTCCACTAAATTTTTAAATACTTAAATTTTTGTTAAATTCAAACGTTCAGCAATTGATTTTGGAATGCAACATTTTGAGAGGAAATGGCATCGAGCCTTTTTTTGGCCAGTCTAATGAGTTCGGCAGTAGTAACCATCTTTTTCGGAGTTGGGCCCTTTTCCTGCGAAAAGTCTTTACATTGACTACTGCACGAGACATCCGGTTCAAACTCGATCACGTCATCCAATAAAGTAGACAAGGGTGATCCATTTCGAGGTACTTTTTTCAATAGCCTTTTTTTGACAGGTCACGTGTGAGTCGTGTCATGCTGTCATGTTATTTTTGTTTAGTATTGTTTGACATTTCATAATGGGAAGACTTACGCCTGAATCGCTTCGCTCTATGGGCTCTTGAAAGTTCCAAAAAGATCCGACGTTTTCGAGGCAAATTTTGTTTAGCGATCAGGCCCATTTCTGGCTTAATGGGTATGTAAACAAACAAAATTGCCGCATTTGGGACGAAGAGCAACCTGAAGAGATTCAAGAGCTGCCAATTCATCCAGGAAAAACAACGGTTTGGTGTGGTTTGTGGGCCGGTGGAATCATCGGTCCATATTTCTTTAAAAATTATGCCGGTGCGAACGTAACCGCCAATGACGACCGTTATCGTGCCATGATAACCGACTATTTGATGCCTGAAATTGATCTCGTGATCTCGGCGACATTTGGTTTCAGCAAGACGGCGCCACTTCCCACACATCGCATCAATCAATGGATTTATTAAGAGAACATTTCGGTGAGCACATAATTTCACGTTTTGGGCCGGTCGTTTGGCCACCAAGATCGTGTGATATCACACCGTTAGACTTTTTCCTGTGGGGATATGTAAAGTCTAAAGTTTATGCGGACAAACCTGCTTATATGCAGGCCTTAGAGGAAAATATCACGCGTGTCATTCGCCAGTTACCAGTCGAAATGCTCGAACGAGTCATCGAAAATTCGACTCAACGGATGGACCATCTGCGACGTAGCAAGGGTCAACATTTGATAGACATAATGTTCTTTCGAATGATAATAAACATTCTCCATTAAATTTGAATTTTCTGTGTTTTTTTTCTATTTTGGTGGAAACATCTCCCCAAGTGCCTGAAAATCCAGACTGCTGCATAATTTCTGCCATTTCTTGGTAAATATGGAAATTTTTAAGGGAGCCTCTCAATTCCTCAATTTTATTCTTTTCACTAGTCCATCAGAATATTTTCCAGGTCGGAGGTCCATACAATGCAGAGATTAGTTTTCTTTTTTACTAAAAACAAACAAATACAATAATTAAAACCTTAAAAGCAATTAAAAAAAACCATTGAAATTTTATGTTGTTGATTAAATAATCTAAAGGTGGTCAGGCCTACCACAGTTTATGTCAATAAAAAAAAGCGTTGCAATAACGAAATTTTAACAGTGACATTTAATTTAAGTTGCGATTGATTTCTAATTTGTGTTTAATTGTTTTGTAAATTGTTAATAACTGACATTAGTAATGTGATCATTATTATATTACGAAGCCTTTGGGTAAATATGTAATAAAAAAGTTTTTTTACTATCATAAACTGTGGTAGGCTTGGCCAGCTTACGATTATTTAATCAACAACACAACATTTTAATTTGGCCAATGAAAACTAACAATTAAAATTTTACTTACGCGTGTCGTTCATTTTGATGCAAAATGCATCAAAATGCATTGCAAATATTCATTTAAATTTGTTCAACAACTAAGGCCCTTTTTTCAATTACTAGTGATGCTAGCAAAATAATAAAAACAATTGTCATTAGTAGTGATTATCGCAAGATGTTAAATGGAACAAGCGGAGATAAGATCATCTTTTGAAGATGTTGAATTTTAGCCCTGTGTAATTCTTATGAAAAGATGTCAACATCTTCGCAAACTGTTGGTAGATGTTAGATGTTGGTCAGTGTAAGAAGCCTATAAGAATGTCGTAAAATAATTTTTAAGAAACCTTGTGATAAAAAGTCGAATAGCTTCCTCACATTGGAACGCGATATAAATTTAGTGTTTCTTTTGGGACTAGATGCTTTTTCTATGACTAATAAGGCCTTTCTAATGCTTATTTGCCCGCTAAGAATTAATCACACATACTTACGTACATATGTATGTATTTGTGTATTATAAATGTAATCACTCAAATATGCTGCAAATATTGTCAATATTTTGCAGCACAGTGGTTTCAAACTATTTATTTTGGACATAATTCGGTATCTCATGAACCACTGAATGAAATTTCACAGAGGCAAAGCAGAGATGTTATTGAGTTGAGCTACATACTGTCGGCCCCTAAGATAAAGGGGGTTCTGGATAATCCCCCAAAGTTGGGTACCTCAGTCATATAATTTTTTGGAAATGTCATAAATTTTTTTTAACTCAAATGTTAAGATTTTTAAATTTAAGTAGACCTTGAAAATGTGTATAAAAATGTGCTTACATGTGTTATCTGAACTAAATAAATCACGTTGAAAATGTCGCAAAACATTTTTTTTTTAAAGTGGCTACCATGCCTTTATTAATCACGGGACTGTTAAATCCTTTTTGGAGTATCTAACCAACAATCCGTTTTTATAATCGGTGCTTTGCACTCCGAGGAATTTTACAATAATTTATAAATTTTGTTTTAAAATTGGCTATGTTTGGATAGGGCTGGATAGAGAACCGTTATAATGTTTGACCTAATTTTTCTTTTATTCACATTTGTTATAGGTTATCTTTAAATTGGTTGAAACGAATGTACTATTATAAAATTTTATCAAGAATGTAGGCAATGTCTCAAAATACTAATCCGATCATTAATAAGTAAGTTAAAGTCGGCGAAAATTAAAATAAATTGTAAGGCAATTATCTAAACCTAAACCGAAAGAAATAAGCTACACATGTAAGCACGTTTTTTATAGACATTTTCAAGGTCTACTTAAACTTAAAAAACCTTAACATTTGAGTTAATAATAAACTTTTTATAACATTTCCAAAAAAATTGTGTACCCAAATTTGGGGTCTTGACAGTTCGCACCTTTGCTTTGGTTCTGTGAAATTTAATTAAGATATCTTTACTGGTTCATGAAATACCGAATTATGTCCAAAATAAATCTTTACTGGTTCATGAAATACCGAATTATGTCCAAAATAAATTGTTTTGAAACCACTGTGCGCAGGCATAAACACTTTTGTATCATGCAACAAGCAAACCATCCGACCATATAGTTCATACATATGTTATTGTAGGCTATGTGTTTCTCTATTACTTAACAAACCATTTATTTAAAATTAATGTCTAAAATATTTTTTTAACATGAAGACACTAATTTAAAGAGTTTATTGTAATGTACAATGCTTAACGAACATTTTTTTTATTTTTAAAATTAAATTTTAGACGAATACAAATAATAATAGTCCAGTGCGGAACTCTTACAGTTCTGTCGTTCATGAACCAAATTATTCATTTAAAAGAATTTCTTAGAAATGTTTTCAATACAAGTATCATTGCTATATTGTTTCAGTGAGGGCATGTGCCTTGTATACCCTATTAAAGACTACACATCTTTTTCTCCAACCCTAACAACAAATTAATTTTTTATTTTTATTATTAAATTATCATTCTGAAAATCGCAGCAGGAATGGCAAATCTTCTCTCTTTTATTGCTTTCCTTCTAGAAGCCATGAAAAGATTATAAGATCTGCATTTGAGATCATTTAGTTTATTACTCCTTACATAAGACTTTGGAAGCATTATATGGGACATCATGAACAATAGGTATTTCCTTTAACCTTAAAAATATCATGTTGGCTCTTTTCACAATCAGAAGAAAGCTTCGCTTAAGAATATCCCATGTTCTAATGTGTGTAACAGTGAAATACAGTGTTATAAAAAGTTTTGTAAAACTGGCAATGTCAAGTTGCAAATTGCACGGCAGGGTCTTTTGACTATATGGATGCTATAATTACTTTGTTTCTCTTAGACGTCATTTTTATTAATTTAATAGATACAATTACTAATATAATAACAAAATTTGTTTAAATGTAAATGATGATCTATAACTGGCATAACATATAGTTGTGAGCCAGATTGGCAAAATTAAAGCTGTTATAAATAAAAATTCATAGAATAAAATTGTATACATTTTTACAGCATAAATTATTTAACAAAAGTACTAAATACAAATATTTATATTTAAAAAAGAAAATTCAAACTTTCAAATGAAACTAAGCATATTCATTTAATATCAATTTTCTGTATTTTAAGCAAGAT
This sequence comes from Phasia obesa, assembly GCA_949628195.1. Taxonomy (NCBI): domain Eukaryota; kingdom Metazoa; phylum Arthropoda; class Insecta; order Diptera; family Tachinidae; genus Phasia; species Phasia obesa. The sequence continues at coordinate 113,810,253 of OX451215.1, read as the reverse complement.
TCCAGGTAATTGGCAAGAGAACCAAAATTAAAGGCATCACCATTTAGAATATTTAGGACGTCGAGTAGGTTTAGTTGATGTTTGTTGAAAAATTTACTTCTAAAGCCATTATAAATAGGACATGTACCGATAAAATGAAGAGTATTTTCCGTTGCGTCTAAATTACAGAGAGTGCAGATTCCGTCAGATGTACTACTGAAAGATCTAGCATTTATATTCAAAAGTCCACCTCTTGCTCTTATCAATAGACTTAACGCACGAGACGAGAGTTCCGTAGTAGTGATTTGCAGCAGAGAATAATTTAGTTGTGAGTATAAGTCATGGAATTGAAAGTTTCTAGCGTCGGAAATAAAGGTTTGATGTTCATATATTTTGACTAGGGGTAAAATTGACTTGCAATGTATGCTTAGGGGTACAGAATTGTTTTCTGGTACAAAATTAATTTTAGCACACAAGTTTGTCCAATCCTCAGCCCAAAACGTGTGTTTTGCAATTATCATTTCTGCCAGCTTGCGAGGCAATCTGTTGTAAGGCATGTTAAGAACTTTGTTGATGTAATCAAAATGCAATTTTAAGGTATCTAGGAACATTGAATTTAAACCCGTTTCTAAAAAGAGCATATAATTTGGTGTGTTGCTAGGCAAAAGTATCATCTTTTTAATGAAAAATCTATATAACTTTTCGACTATATCGTATTTCATGTAGCCCCATATTTGGGCTCCGTAGAACATGATAGATCGAGATGCAGCACTAAAGATTTTAAGCTTATTTTTATTAGATATTCTGGGATGGTTTATATACTTAGACCAAGAAGAAGAAATTGCCATTTTTGATGTTGTTAGTTTATTTTCCAAATGTTTATTGAAGGATAAATTGTAGCACAAGTCCATACCAAGATATTTATATGAGTTAACGATTTCAATTTCATTTTCTCCATACGCCCACTTAATGTTGTTAGATATTCTAGTACCACTTCGAAAAACTAATACTTTGGATTTAGCAAGGTTGACTTTTAAATGCCATAGGTTACTATAAACATGAAGGGAGTTAATCATAGTTTGGAGACCACTGGGCGAATCAGATATTATGACAATATCGTCTGCATAAAGAAGAACTTTTACTGTGATGTTGTCAACCGTTATTCCGCCAGTAAGAGCATCGGCTAAGTCGTTCAAGTATAATGCAAACAGAATTGGACTTAATATGCAACCCTGTTTGACACCAAGATTCACATTGAAAGAATTGGAGAGTGAGTTTCCGAACAATATTTGACTGGAGGTGTTATTATACGATTGTTGCAGTATTCGTATTATCTTTGATGACAATCCCATATTTGCCAGTTTATAAAACAATGAATTCCTGGGAATCGAATCAAATGCACAAGTAAAATCGACAAAGAAAGCATAAGTGTTTTTACCATTAAGTTTATTTAAATGCACAATATTCGTTAGATTGAAAACATTATCGACGGTTGAATATTGTCTTCTAAACCCAGCTTGGTATTCATTTAAAATATTATGTTCGTCAATCCAGTACGTTATTCGATTCATAAGAATGCTATTAAAAATTTTGCATAGAGTATCTATTAAAGACAATCCACGATAATTAGATGGAATGTTTGGATCACCTTTCTGCAGTAGTGGAATAAGAATTGCAGTTTTAAAACTAGCTGGAATATTTTCTTTAAGAAATATAACATTTAAAACATAAAGTACCTCTTTAATAAAGTTTACTGGAGCATATTTAAAAAACTCGTAGCTTATACCATCCTGTCCAGGTGATTTATTTTCCTTTAAATATTTTAGAACAGAGATAAGTTCACACAATTCAAACGGAGAATCAAGAAATGCATCTATGTTGTAAGGCATGCACCAATGAAACGTACTTATAGGCTCTGAATTTTGTAAAATACTGCTAAAGTGTAGAAGAAAATCATCAGCGTTTAAATCACCACGTATTGAATATGAACGAGACTTTAAATTATTAGACAATTTCCACCACTCAATGCTGCATCTTATGTTATTTAATTTATTTAGATTAGAATTGTAATGTTGAAGTTTACTGTTACGACACACATTTAAGTATTTGCTTTTTGATGTAGTGTACTTTAATTTATTGGCATATGTATGTTTTTTTCTGTAATTTTTAAGATTCTTAAGCATTTTTTTACGAGAACGGGCACAATTCCAATTGAACCACTTTTGCTTGGGTTCAAAACTAAATTTTGATTTTGATTTTACAGTAGCATCATGAATTTTCTTCTTAATTAAGAAAACCAAGGTATCAACTGAATTATTCTGATCAAAAGATGGAGTACATGATAGCTGATTAAGTTTTTCTATATATATTTCAGCATTATTTGTATTCCAACGTATTTTTTGTAGACGTAAATCAGGACTCAAAGTATTATTGTTGATATTAGGAAAGTTCAGTTTAAAATCTATAGGCATATGGTCTGAATAGGGCTTACAATCAATTTTAAAATCCTCAAAAAACATCAAGAAACTATGAGAGCAAATACAGTAATCAATTAAAGAATTACCTCTACCTCCGTAAAAGCTTAAATCACCTTCAGCATCACCAACCATTCTGCCATTCACCACTATACCACCTATGCTTTCTATTAATTCCATTAATCTTTTACCTTGACTATTTGCCACTTTATCTTTAGAACATCTGATTTTGTTAACGTGTGGTAGATCAGTTAATAGATTAGTATCCAATATATATTGTCCTTCTCCAATGCGAGCATTTAAGTCACCGACAATGCAAAAATTTGTAGGGCAAAGATCAGTTAAGAAATTTTCTAATGACTCAAAATCAACATTCCAGTTTGTGCAGTTGAGATATCGTGGGATAAAGTAAAAAAGATGATTATTTAGTCTTGCAGTTAATACAACATTACTATTAGAAAGATTCAAGAATTTTAGATTAAATAATTTTCTTAGTTCTTTTCTATATCCATACAAACACCCACCACTAGCACGACCAACATTGTGAATTTTCTTAGCTTCAATCCAGTGTAAATTGTAATTTTGTAAGAAATTAGAGAAAAAAATTTGTTTTTCTGGTAAAACATGCGTTTCGAATAGAAAAAATATATGAAACTTATTTATATAGGTTATAAAATTTCCAAAATTAACACTTTTAGCTAGATTAGCGACATTATAAGATAGGACACGGCATCCATTGTATTGCTATTGTTCAATTGTATTTCCGTTGTTACTCGCATTTGAATTTGCAGCTACATTGACCTTCACAATTACATCCACGGAGAAATTGGCTTGAATCAGCAGGTTTTTTAAATAATCGGCATCCTCGTTAGAATAGGCGACAAATTTTCCCATCATCCAAGTGTATTTTTTGTTGTTTATAAAAGTACGAAATTCACCAAGTCTCACCTTTATGTTCATATTGAGATTTGAAATTTTTTTGTTCAATTGTCTCAGATTATAACGAGTATTTTGTTCATCCTTTGTATAATCCTTTTGTATAAAAATCGTACCTCCCTTTAATTTATCTTTGGCAGCTAGAACATTAGTGACTTGCAAATACGTTTCCAATGTGAACATAAAGGAACCTTTAGACGGCAATTGACGAACAGTTACTACATTTGCATTTACGTTTAGTTTATTAGTGCATAAATCAGTAAAATCTAATTTGGCAGCTGTTGCGTTAGCACTAACAAGGCCACTGACAACAATGTTTGTGGAACGGGATCTGCGATCAATTTGTTCAATACGTGAAGAAAGCATTTTTACTTCATTTCTAAGAACAACATTCTCCTCTCTTAACTCGTCTATTTCTTTTTTTATTGAAAGAACATCTTCTTTTTTAGCAACATCCTTCAATTTGTCATCAAGCAGGGTGCAAAGTTTGTTCCATGAAAAAACATCGGGGGCAGAATTTTGGTTATTTTCCATTTTTTGTTGAATTTGTTTACTTGTGATGCTTTGAGTGTTTTGTTTTTTGTTTTGGTTAGTAATCAGCTGTTCCGGTGACAACTGTCTATTACGTTTGATGTTCATATATTTAAAAAAAAAAAAAATCAACCAATGTAACGAAATAATCAGCAGTAACAACAAACAAATGGCGGTTACGGCGAAGAACAATCAACAAAAAGAAAACTTGCAAACACCAAATAAATACACAGCAGCCACTTTTAAAAATAGGGGTTGTTATCCAATAAATGTGATGTACTCCAGCAGACCGCAAAGAAGAATCACACAAAAATATTTAAGTAGTTTTAACCGTATTTATTTTGATTTAATAAGAAAACGAATTAATTAAAATCACAGCAAAAGCTTTGTGCGTTTTGACAGGTTACAAGCAGAGTTGCCAATATCTCTTAGACGTCATTATAATTCTTTAGCGAAATGGGTGTCACTGACAGAGTTGATAATATGAGGTTTTTATACCTCCTAGGAGAATTTGCAAAATTGGGAGTTCCAAAGGTAAACACAGGAAGCCAGGACTGGTGTACTCAAAAGTCAAACAGAGTGGTATTTTTGGACATAACTATAAAATAATGGTAGCAATGGGGAGCCCGAGTGTCATTCAAGCAGAATTTTGTAATGTGTGTAAGACAAAACGCAACATATATGTATGTATATACATCTACTATATATATATGAAGCACAAAATGTGTTTGTTTGTCGGAAAGCTATATCTGCCTACATTAGTGCACCGATCTCTTTGCAATTTTCACAGTTTGTTATTAAACATACGGATTTTAAAATAGGGTACTTATATATACCACCCATAAAAAGTAAATATTTAGCATCGTGTAGCTTGGTACCAGTAATAGGTAGAGCCTTGAAATTTTGCACCCGTAACCTTTATATTAACAAACATAGTTTAGAAAAAGATAGACTGGATTGGAATAGTGGATATATATACTATACAAAGTAAAAAATTATTATCGTGTACCTGGGGAACTACAATAGGTGGAGTCTTGAAACTTTGCACAAGTAACGCTCAGAGTAATGTTCATAGTCTAGCAAAATACAGACTAGATTAGGACAAAGGGCGTGGTACCACCCATATTAAGTAAAAAATTATTATCGTGTACCTGGGGAACTACAATAGGTGGAGTCTTGAAACTTTGCACAAGTAACGCTCAGAGTAATGTTCATAGTCTAGCAAAATACAGACTAGATTAGGACAAAGGGCGTGGTACCACCCATATTAAGTAAAAAATTATTATCGTGTACCTGGAGAACTACAATAGGTGGAGTCTTGAAACTTTGCACAAGTAACGCTTAGAGTAATGTTCATAGTCTAGCAAAATGCAGACTAGATTAGGACAAAGGGCGTGGTACCACCCATATTAAGTAAAAAATTATTATCGTGTACCTGGAGAACTACAATAGGTGGTGTCTTGAAAATTTGCACAAGTAACCCTCAGAGTAATGTGCATTGTCTAGCAAAATACAGACTGTTTTTAGGATAGTGGGAGTGGTACCTACCATAAAAAGAAAAAAAAATTATGATCATCAGAAAACAGATTGGATGAAAACAGTATGCGTGAGTTTTTAAGTTAAAGGTTGGCCATACTTTTCTTCCAAGTGTTTATTGTATTATTTTGTGGACGTGCGTAGCGAAGCTCTCCGGGGATAGCTAGTATTTAAATAAAGCACAAAATACGGGTATGCATGTTTGTTTGTCGGAAAGCTATAGCTGCCTAAACCAGTAGCCCGACCTTACTGGAAGTTTTACAGTATGCTACCAGATATGTGAGTGGGTCAAATAGGATATATATTTTCTTGTTAATTCAAGTGGGCGTGGCAATTCCCATACAGAGTAAATATTTATCATCGTGTTACTTGAGAACTGTAATAGATAGAACCTTGATATTTTATGTAAATAGCTATCTTATTAATATGCATAATGTGGAAAACTGGCTGGATCGGGATAGTGGGTGTTAATTAGTGTGAAATATTGCAATGAAAAGTCCAATATAAAATTTATTGCTTTCGTTGTGCACGACACTGTAAGTTTGAATGTAAATATGAAGTAATAACACAGATCTCAAAGGTACGCATTCGTACCTTAAAATATCATCACGCGCACCCAAATTTTATCGTTTTGGTAGAATGATTTTATAAATAAAAAAACTTACTACTTATACTAAACTCAACAATTACAGCTTTTATGTATGAATGAATGTAAAGCTAAAAACTTGAATTATTGTTAAATTTAATGTAATAAAATATAAAAACACTTTAATTTAGTCAGACAGACGCTTAAATGTTTACTTCTTGGTTCAGAGTTTCTGTAAATTGTTTTTTGTTAGAAACATTAAATGTGATTTAAAATAAAAATTGTGTGAAATTTTTACAATTATGTTGAATGGAAATACTTTCAAATTGTATAAAAAGGTTTAGCAAAAGTCGCATTTTTGTCAGTTAACAGCAGCTACAACAGGAGTTGAAATAAAAACTAAATAAAAATAATAATAAAAAAAAAAACGCAAGGATTTCGAAAAAAAAATGTTTCGCATGAATTTAATATCTTTATGTGTTTGGGTGTGTGCCTCGTGTTTTATATACGGAAGCGTCTGTGCAGTTCCAAAGTATGACACAAGTGGAAAGTGAGTTAACGCAAGCAAGCTTCAATTAAACAATATAGAATTTGTGCTTGTAAACAATCTAAAAACATTTGGTAACCTTTTTAACCCTTAATCACAGGTGATATATATTATATAATAACGTTACCGCTTTGGTCCGATTGAACTAAAATTAATAGTTTTTTTCTCTCAATGTCAGAATTGGTAGTTTGGATAGTTTATTGCATTTTTTTAAGTTTTGGTAGGAAAAAATTATTTTTCAATAAAAAACTCGCAGTAAATATGTATGTATATACATGCATATGTATGTAAATGCAGAATTTAATTTTCTTTGTAGGTTTCAGAAACTTTTTTGTGGTATTTGTGCTTTCGCATATAGAAATTTCAAAATTTATTTATTAAACACTATTTTTATTACTGTATTTTTGTTAGTTGTTGGAATGCAACAAAGTTATCTCTAGCAAAATAATTTAAGGGTTAATTTGTGTTGACCTTTAACTTCTGAGATGCTGGTAAATTTTACTCTTTCTTCAACTTTTTTTAATTTACTCTCTTCGGTTGACCGCTATCAATTTCATTCCTCTAATATCTCCTCATATTCCTATTGTTCAGTTGGCTGTTTTAGGTATCGATTGTGTGGTGATGTGCATGCGGAGTGAGTAAGTATTTAATAGGTCTATTCAGTAACTTTCCTAGCAGCAACTAGCAACGAGAGAGTAAAATTTACATAATTAATCTCCTAAATATGAAAAAGTAAATGAACGCTTTACTAGCAAAAATTAGCAATTATACCATGTTTCCACAACAAAACGAAGCACTTACTTCGCTCTCTGAATCATGATTGCGAATCATACCATTTACACTACGCATACGTGCTTCGTTTTGTTTGGATATTAAAATTTATTGCACGATTTTGTTTTTTTACCACTTGCTTGTGTTTTATTTATAAATTTTAAGTTGTATTTCAATTATTTGCTTATTTATTTATATTTAAACATCACTTTTAATTTTATTTTTTTCTTTGTTTACATTTTTATGTAAAAAAGAGAGCTAGATAAACTTGCGATAAAAATTAGAGAAATAGAAATTATTTATGCTTCGCAAGTAGATTCAAACTGAATCATCTCAAAACAAAGTGCTTCGCTCTAAAAATTTTGTATGGCGAAGCACATTGATTCAAACATGATTGGCGTGTGAAGCACGAATGAGAAAGCGAAGCATAAATATTGGGCTCCGTGGAAACATGCTATTAGACTACGGTGGCGTCACGAAGAACTTAAAACTTAAACTACCGATTAGACCATCAAATAGAACCTTTATAAACGTAATTGTACTTAAAAGGCAAAAATAAAGTAATCTACCATTTTTAGCCAGCAATGTTGCTTTGAAGAAGTTAAAACTGATAATAGTAATCTCAAGGAAACCATAGAAATAAATCAAACAACAAAAATAAAATCAAAATAATTTAAATAAAATTATTGTTTTAAAATATTGGGGAGTTTTTGAAAGAGTTTATGATGCATTTAAGCTTTAGATGTCAATATTTTTGGTTAGTCAGTGCTAATAAACATTCTTATTTCAAAGAAATTTCTATAATATTTACATTAATGACATTCCAAAACTCAAATATGTTTATTTTTCAAAATATATTAAAACTGTACAATACCAATTTTAAAATCAGAATTGTACCGAAAAAAGAACGATTGCCATAAATGTATCATCCCTGATTTGTTTACTATTTACATTTAAAAACATAAACACCTAAAATGAAAACCTAAATTTAAAAAGGAAAAACTACATTTTATCGTTTGATATCCTTTCTAAATTAAAGAAAAACAATCCACCAACAAAACTTTATTCACTTTTATATTATGTTCACCACTAAATACTGATATTTTCTTTAATATTGCATAAATTTCTTTTTTCGTACAATTTTTCCAAAAAAATATTTTGAACACAAAATCCTGAACAGCTGATTGACAAATTCTTGCTAGTCAAAATTTTACTAGCAAAAACTTGCAAGTAATTTTTTTTTCTCTCACATTTTTATTCTCTTGTTTTACTCTCTCGTTGCTATTTTTTCGAGTTAATGAACACTTTTCCAGTAAAAATTAGTAACAATTAGTACTAACTTTCAGTTACTGAACAGAGCCAATGTAAAACAAAATGCCTCTTATCAGTTTTAACGTAAGGTTGTTGTAGCATAATTTTGACCACTCCTACCTTTTTTTGCATTTTCTGCTTAAAAATTGTGTTATGTTGAAAAAAGTACTAAATTAGCGATAGCCAGACTACTTGAAGACGATAACGATATCCATACTTCTGCATTCATGATGTAACATGCACAGGAGTTGATACATGGTGAATAAAAACAGACTTGTTGAATCATGTTTATTCGACCAAGATATAATTTTGAATTTTTTCCACAATATTTTAAATTTCGCTAATTACGGAAACAAATTTAAAACAGTTTTGTAAAATTTAAAATATTTTTAAAAAACTGGAACATGCTAATCACTCCCTCATTCTAAAACATTTCATTTCACTGATTAAACCATAATTTTATAGGCATTGACTATACCTTTCAGAATATGTATTCTTTTTAAAAATCAAACACAAATTGAAGAAATGCCAAGCTCTAAAAAAATTTGCAGGGGCGAAGCAATGTTTTCATCTAGACTTTTTTATGCTTATTTTTGTATGGGAGGTACCATTCCAGTCTATATTTTGCTAGATTGTGCACGTTAGTATGGCGATTTCCAAGCTTATTTGGCTTGAAATCTCCAGCTTTCTTTTTTTATTTTGCAAAATTTCCTCATTTTGTTCTTCTTGCAGAACCCATTCTTTAATTTTTTGCATATAGAGGTTTTTTTGCTCAAGAAAAAACATTTTCCTTGTTTCCTCTTTTAATTTATTTATTTCTTTGTGAAAAAGATCAAAATGCCTTTTAATTGAAAAGGTTTTCTTTGTTTTAAATGTTTGGTAACATAAAATGCAGAAAACAAAAATTTTTTTCTTCCATTATATAATTTTGTTTGATGGTTTATTTTGAAATTGAATCAAAGCTGAAAAAACAATAAAGCTGAAAAAAAAGCAGTAAGCATCCGCATATGTTTACTCGTTAACACTAAATAACTAGAGTTGTGTAGTTCGCGAACTAAATAGTTCAATTGAACTATTCGCTCAATTGAACTAGATGAAACGCTCTTTGTACTGAGCTCTTTTAGCTTAGTTATCTAGTTCTATTCGCTCTTTTGAACTAGATGAAACGCTTTTTGTACTGAGCTCTTTTAGCTCAGTTACTGAGCGCTTTTTGTAGTTCATTGTTCAAATTTTTGTTTTATGACATTCAGCTTTTGTTTATGTCTATCAAACTGACCAAGTCAAATTCATTTTGTATTGATACATGTATGTATATAAACTCTGAAGTTTTTTTAATAATATTATGTGCGGTTTCTGTATTAAATTTGTATGAAAAGCACTAAATTTTTTGAGTAATTCCTATACAGGAGCTACTCACCTGTTTTTTTTTTCTACTTATGTATCTTTATGTTTTTATATTTCAGTTTATTAGGCTCAAATTCATAAAAAAAAATATTTTCAGTTTATAAAAGGTTTAATAAACAAATTTTGTATGGAAATTTGTTTTATATAATTTTTATAAATCAAAAAAAAATTTTATGAATAAGGCCCTTAGTGTTGATATTAATTACTTTTTAATTTAATATTTTTTTACTACTTACTTATATAGATACTATAAAAAAATTTTTATACCAAAAATTTATACTAGGTTTTATTTTAAATATATTATTCAACTCTTATTAAACTAAGTTATGGGTTTTTACAACTACAGCGAAATAGATAATCCATAATTTATACAAATATATACATGAATTAACACTAAAATCGTATGAACTAAATACAATTGAGCGAAACAGATCAACTGAGCGAATCATTTGCTCTTAGATCACTAAGTGAGCTATTGAACTAAATGAACGAACTAGTTCGTTTTAATGAGCTGAGCAGAAAAGAGCGCTCACTTTAAAGAGCTAATAAACCCAACTCTATAAATAACACTTTGTGACTAAATTAACGACTGAAATCAAACTGAAATAGAAGAGAACAAGCGTCGGTGTGAGTTTTTTTATTGTTTTTTTATAACAATTGTGCATTGAAAATGAAGATTTGATTTGTGGAACAAGATTAACGTGAGTACCTGCCAACTCGGCCTAACCTCACGGTGGTCTTACCACTGAGTGAAACTTAGGCGTAGACTAGCGCCCCCATTGTGTAGTATAACAACACTTTACGATTGCCACCAATCGCTTTTTGTGTGTGATACAGTCACGATGAGTAGTAATTTATATAATATGGCAAGCCTTTCCAAGGCAAGCCTAGATCCATATTATAACCTCTTGCTTAGGGGTTTGGAGACTATCCAAACTCCGTCTGTTGAGAGTGCAACAGCACACTTGATCGACCTTGCACCTTACCTACATAAATCGATCTTAAACCACAACCACCACGTGTACCCCCGAAGGGGACCTCACCAATAACCGGTCACAGAGAGGATAGGCTCTCTGTGGGGCCACCGATTCCCGTGGTACCAGTCCTTTGGGCACTGGTCGGGCCTCGAAGAGGACCCGTGTTATAAAACAACAGACCTTTTCTTCCAGATTTAGGCTCTAGGAACCCTAGCGTCTGGTGCCCCTATTTTCCCCGAGTGAACCGCGTCAAAGCATTTGCCATATTCCTGCAGTGACAATTGGAACCCCCGGGGGTTGAAGATTTGGATTACACTGAATTAGTAGTAACTTTCAGTTACTGAACAGAGCTATAGTTAGCATCAGTGTTGGTATCTGACAATGTTTAAATTGTACCGCCTCAATGATAAAATTGTACCATATCAGCATCAATTGTACCAAAATTTGGCATTAAGTAAAAAACACAATAAAAACATACTTATAGCTCGACATTAAAAAAGGGCAAATCAAAACTTACAAAACGGGTATTTTAAAGTAATCATTAAAATTGATCTTGATTCCTTGAATTTCTGTGTTCGTGGTGTAAATTTACTAACAATTATTTTTTAAGGTTTCTACCTACACGCCATAATGTATAATCTGATTGTGGAGTTTAGTCGAAGTCTTCCAGGTTATTTTTCAGAAATGCTATTCTTCGAGATTATGGTACCTCTTAGCCGCTTCGTGTAATCCCTAATTCTAGCTTTGATTTGAGGAGATTGTGTTTGTTACTCTCTACGAATTTTTTTTCAGTCAAGAGCCGCTCTACATCTACAGCATAAACGTGATTGCATCTGCCTATTAGTTACTGTTGCATGTTAAGGCCAGGGCAGGTAGAATCCGTCATACGTTATACTTTAAAGCTCTCAATTGAAATCAAAGTAACAACGGAAGAGGTTGACACAATGAGTACTTTGTTGACGGATATTTAATCAGAAAAGAAAACACGAGAAAAGCTTTTTTCTCCATTTTATTCTATTAAATTAAATTATTTTGGGATTTGTGGTACAATTGTACCAAATTTGGTACAATCGAAACATCAGTGGTACACTGGTACACTTAATGCTCTTTTGGTACTTAATCAAAATTTTTTTACATTTCTAACTTCATAATTCTTCAACCCTGACTAAATTGCAAGATTCTTGATTTATGTTTAGGATTATTATTATTTACTCTGCTAAATCTATTATGTATAAGTGATAGGCAATTTAGTTACGTATTTGCATCGCCTTAATCAGTTTCCGGCATTATTCGGCTGATATTTTTTTTCATTTTTTCTGGTGAGAAATCGTAAGGTCTTTTTGTTCTTTCAAAAAATCTCCAGGCATACTTAATCGGATGAAGATCCGATGAATTGAGCGAAGTTTCAAGCACTTGATTGAAATTGTAGTGTAGCTAGATCTTAACATTGCACAGTGTAAAGGGTCACCTGTAAAAGGCTAGTTCGATTGATCTAAAATTTGACATGGCTATAGCAGAAAAGTATCTGAATTTAAGTTAGCGACCATTTACTTGCCAGTGGTGGCGCTATGTGGCCTTAAATTGAGAACCTTACACCCTCAAATTTTTTTAGGACTTGGCCTTTTTTTAATTTTTGTTCGATTTTTAAAAATTTTAAATTGTTTTAAGATCTTTTTGTTAATAATACACTATTTTGAGTTAACAACTAGATGATTTTCAATTTAAAAACTTTAAAATTATTGCATTTTAGCCTAAAAAGGGTCATTAATCTTTTTTTTAATAAAAAAAATTCTTAAGGAATATATAAAAATTTTATATATATAACAATTTTTATACGATTTGATTTTCGTTGACTAATATCCACAGAAAAGAAATTCAATCAATGCCAATTATCATCACTTTAAAATGCCCTAGTATTAAAGTTTTAATTAGCATCTTTAATTGTCGAGCTACCGTATGTATGATTTGCTTGTTTTTTTCCTTAATGTCAAATGTTGGTACAATTGATGCTGATTTGGTACAATTTTATCACTGGGACGGTACAACTTAAACATTGTCAGATCCCAACACTGCCACTCAACACAAAAATGTAATTTTGAGAGAGAAAAACAAAGAGAAACCAATTAATAGCTTTCAACGTACGTCAAAAGTTAAAAGTTGCCCATCTTTCGTACTTTGCGTTGAAGGAGACGTACTTATTGTGACAACTATATTTCAGCTATATTTCAACTTTCTTGTGCGTTGAAAAAGTCGACGTATAACGTATGACGGATTCTATGTGCCCCGGTCTTAACAATATACATAAGGGAGAACATTTCATGCAAGTTTAACTGTTTTATAAAGGGTGATCCATTTCGAAGTGCTTTTTTGACAGATCACGTGTGATTCGTGACATACTGTCATGTTATTTTTGTTTAGAATTGTTGGGCATTTCATAACCGCTTCGCTCTATGGGCTCTTGAAAAGTTCCAAGAAGATCCGACCTTTTCTAGGCAAATTTTTGTTTAGCGATGAGCCCCATTTCTGATTCAATGGGTATGTCAACAAACAAAATTGACGCAATTGGGACGAAGAGCAATCTGAAGAGATTCAAGAGCTGCCACTTCATCCAGAAAAAACAACGGTTTGGTCTGGTTTGTGAGGCGGTGGAATCATCGTTGCATATTTCTTTAAAAATTATCTCGGTGCAAACGTAACCGTCAATAGCGTTCGTTATAGTGCAATGATAACCGACTATTTGATGCCTGAAATTGAAGATCGTGATCTCGGCGACATTTGGTTTCAGCAAGACGGCGCCAGCTCCCACACATTGCAAAAATCAATGTATTTATTGAAAGAACATTTCGGTAAGCACATAATTTCACGTTTTGGGCCGGTCGATTGGCCACTAAGATCATGTGATATCACACTGTTAGACTTTTTTCTGTAGGGATATGTAAAGTCTGAAGTTTATGCGGACAAACCAGCTTCGATTTAGACCTTGGAAGAAGACATCACGCGTGTCATCACGCGTGTCATCAATTACCAGTCGAAGTGCTCGAAAGAGTTATCGAAAATTGGACTCAACGGATGGACTATCTGCCCCGTAACAACGGCTAACATTTGATAGACATAATCTTCAAAAAATAAATGCCAAAGAATGTTCTTTAAAATGATGATAAACACTCTCTATTAAATTTGAATTTTCTGTATTTTTTTCTTAAAAAAAGTAGGGAACATCGAACATATATGTTCTAATGAAGCGAATGGTATTGAATATATATTTGTTGACTTGAACTGTAATGGAACCAAAATGTTAATTGGATGAGTATATAGTCCCGATAGAACTGTAAAATTCGATAAAACAATTAGAGCTGTTATCTATGTTCTATTCAAAAGTTGTTATTGCTGGTGATTTGAATTGCAATTTGCTTGCACCAATCTTATAACCCCAATCTATTATCAGGTTTTTATCACTTTATGTTACTGATTTATGTTATATTTATATAAAAGTTTTATAAATATGGGAATACTCATATTTAAATGCACATAGTTTTGAACGTAAAAATGATATTGAGGTGAATCTTTTTTGTTAGGATAGGAAATTGCATTATTTATATTCATATATGTATGTAAAAAATTAAAAATTGCAATAAAATTATTAAAATTTCTTGCTGATATCTGAAAATTTCGAAAAATTATGGTAAAAACGGGCAAATTTGAGGGAAGGAAAAATTTTAAATATGCAATAAAATAAATTGAGCAAATCAAATAAAATTTTCTGTGCATGTGTTGTTGAACGAGTAAAATGAAATGGCAAAAAATCTGCAGTATTAAGAAAAAGAAAATTCCACTATTCCCAAAATAAGGACCAAAAATTCCAAAATTGGTATTTTACTCTTTTTCCCATAAAATCTACATACAAGGATGATCAATTTTATACCGAATTCTGTTTAAACGTACACGCATATAGTTAGCTTATATAAAAATATAAAATTTTTATATTTTCCTTAAGAAATTTTTTCTATAAAAAATCGGTTATGCCCGTTTTTGGACTAAAGTGCACAAAAATGCAATAATTTTTTAAACCGAAAATCTAGTCTATTTTTTAACTCAGCAAAGATACAATCTTCGAATTTATCAAAAAAAGAATTTGGCTTGCTAACTACGATATAAGATTTAAAAAAATTTGGTGAAAATTGTACCCAATATTTTGAAAAACCTGGACCAGGGTAGCTAAAAATCAAAAATTTTATTTCTTAAAATGCTTATAACTCAATCATTTTAATTTATTATTTGCAAATTTAGATATTATTTTGTAGGTATTGACAAGACCTTTAAGACCATGTATAATTTATAAAGAAATGGCAAGCTGTAAAAGAATTTTCAGGTGCCGTTTATAAATGACTAGGTTATTTCCAAAATATTTTTATTCTGCCCCATTGTGCAATATCATCATTTAATTTATTTCATATAAATAACTCCATACCAAAACACTTTACCCACACGAATTGTACTTTGCTTGACATATTCTTTTTCAGTAATAGTAGAGAAGTTTTACTATATGATCAACTTTCAGCTCCTTATGTAACTTGCCTGATTCTCTAAATTTAGAAAGTTTTATGTTTAATAAATAAATACAAAAAAAATATATTCTTGAACCAATTTATGCTTGTGCTAGTCTTTGGTAATACGATATTTTGTTGGTTCCATATACGGTATTGTCTATATGTATATGGAATAGGTGAATGATCTGAGGATAATTCAGGGGGGTTACTGCGTAATTCGATTCGAAAGAAAAAATGTACGAGTTCGAACTACTCGTACTGTGTATTACGATTTTCGTATAAACTGTTACGAAAGTGCGGAAGATTTTTTTCACTAACGAAAAAAAAAAATCCCTATCTAAAGAACAACTCTGCTTTACGAAAAACAAAAATCCCTTTCGAAAGGTCAACTCTGTAGTACGAAAACGAACATCAGTTACGCAAAAAGCATTAGGAAATTGTTCGAAAGCTATTTTGCTAGTGACAAATTGAAAGAAAAGTAAAAATGCAAGTATTTTAACGTTTCAAAATAAATAAAAGTGTATAATACATAAATTAAACTTAATAATTTTGGTTTTAATACATTTATTTTAATGTTTAATTTAAATTTTATTTTATTTGAACTATTTTTTATTAATGAATAATGAATAATTATTCAGGGTTAAGATCTTTATTATGCATTACATTATGTTAGTATCTATTATTTCTTTCTTTCTTTGTAATAAAGAACTTAAGCCTAAATAATTGTTATTTAAAGGAATATTGAGAAAAAAATTTATAAAAATAAAAAACAGTATGAAGAAATGATTCAATTCATGTCTAAGGATTCAGAGTTAGCAAAGGTCATCCTAATGTTCAAGGTCCTAGGAATATATCAATTAATATGAGGCAATTGTAGAGTGACTGCCTCAGTTAACGTAGGTGAATAGCAGCGGATCTTTGTGACCTTTTTAATTCACTTTCTATGCTATAAAGTATAAATCCTTTCTGAAAGAAGTTTTTTACAAAACTAAATGATACATTTTGTTAACATAATTTAGAAAATATTTATGGTCTCTAGCCTTTTATCATTAAGATTAATGATATTTGATGGGACCCTTACTATTTCTTTCTGGAATTAAATTTAATTAATTAATGAATTTTAATCCACAACGAAACACAATCCATTATTACAATAAAAAATAATTGGAAAAGTATAATATTTAAACTTTCTTTTTAACTGCTTTTTGTTTTGGGTTATTTTCACCAAGTTTGACAATTAAGTTGCAGTGCTACCTACTTTTCATCATAATTTCCCATTTGTTTAACAATACAACTCTGTCACGTTTCGAACGAGTTACGCAGTACGATTAGGCTTTCGATTCGGAAATTGCTTTCGAAAAATTTTACCTTTCGAATCGAATTACGCAGTAACCCACCAGTTGACTTAAACTTTAATCATTTCTCTTGTATTACCTTTAATCACGCCAAAATAAATATCATCAGGTAGTTTTTGCCGATCAGTAGGCCAATAGGAATTTTTGAAATTGAGTCAAATAAAACACGACCTTTTACAGTTATTAATCGTGATCCCCAAAAAGTATGTGTGTTTAGCGTTGTAGTTCCAGCAACATATTTTTAAACAATTCATGATTTGTTAAGCTCTGCCCGCAATGTCATAGATTGCATTTTCAACATTTCTTGCATCATATTGCCCGTGTTAAATTAAATTTTAAATAAATGCTTAGAGCAAAGCAAAGCAAAAAGCAAATGCAAGAAAAGGGAAAGAAACGCATTTGCTTAAGCTCACAATGTGTTTCTTTCTGCTGCAAAGCAGTTAGCAAAGCAATTTTTTTAAAGCGTTTGCTGTTGCTTAAGCAATAAGTTAATGTTTGTTTCTTCTTTTGTTGTTGTTTTAAAACAATATTGGAAATCTTTATTTTGCAGACCTTTAAAATTTAGTGTCAAAGAATTTTTTAAAACTAAAGACTGAAGCAGCGAGTAACAAGCAAGACACAGCAATCGTAGTCAAACACAACTTCACATTAAAGAGTTAAGCAAAAGCAAAAATAAAAATGAAGAACAACTTATTGCTTAAGCAACAGCAAACATTTTCAAAGTAATTACTTTGCTGATGGCGTTGCTGCAGAAAGAGACACATAGTAAGCTTTAACAAATAAGTTGCTCTTCTTTTTTTCCACTTGCTACGCATTTTTTCTAAGCAACAGTTAAGCTATTACATATGCATTGAAAATAGTCAAGCATTTCTAATTACTGCGTCTTATTACCTCGTTCCATTTTTGTTCTCTTAAATAAAATGGAGGCGATTTGAAAGACTTAAGCGGCATTTAGATGGTCAATCGCGGCTTGTCAGCGCGGGTTGATGGCAAGCCAACAAGCTCGTGTAAACGACCAAAATTCGTGTTTGTCAGCCGCGCTGGATGGAAATCAAAAATTGTTGATATTTTGTGTTTGCCGTCACGCCATCAAGCTTGTCTAAATGCATGTTTGTCAACCACAGTGTAAATTTCATTTGAATTTTTGTAAGCGAGCAGTAAAGATGTCTCGGCTAGAGCGCTTGTTTTTAAGAGAATTTATTGTTTTTGCATGTGGGTTAGTTTTTATGTATGGTATGGTATGTAAGGCGTTTTTATTAGGGGTTATTTTTAAAATATTTCATTTATTTAATTATTGTGTGTATGTTTATATGGAAATATTAATTGCCAAAATTCAAGTTAAGAAAGGGTATGTAGATGAGTTAGCAAAAATATTATTTAATTGGTATTTTTCAATTATTATAAAGGAAAATCCCATAACAAAGTTGGGGAAATGTTTTCCTTCTACTTAGGACAGCTTCTGACATTATTACTTGTTCTAAAAATTAAGATAGATTTGATTAAACCTTAAACAGCACAATAAGAAAGGATTCACGGTGCATTAAAAGTAAACTACTGAAAACTATTCATGATAGAGAACATATAACTGTGGAGTATATGTATGTATTACACGGAACTGTTCGAAACTTTGAATTTTGTTTCTGTATTAATAAAATATTACATCCATTCTTACATTTGCCTATTCATTCACACAGTATGAATTAAAGAGATTTTAATGAGGCTTAACTCTGATCAGATACTAAGAAATTCAATATTGCTGAGAGGTTTTGTTTTCAAAAATAATATAAAGAATATTTGTATTTTTTCAATAAATTTATTTAAATAATTGATTAGAAACTGAAGAATAAATAAAAAAATATAGTCATGATGTCGTTGTTTATAATTCTCTATAATACCATTCTCTAATAATTCCATTGTCCAAATTCGTTTATTACTCTTTTTTGATTGTCGTCTTCCTATAATTCATCAATTAATAAAGCAGTAGCTAAATCATGCGCCATCTTAAATAACAACCTCACTGCTCAGTGTCTGTTGTATAATGATGTTTGACAATCTTCGCTTGATCATGTAAATGCTAAACACTCTCTCTCATCACGCCACGCTGACAAGCCGCGATTGACCGTATAAATGCCGCTTTAGATAATGCTGTGGGCTCATTTGTTTCATTATCCAAAATTGCAAAACGGTTTTGGAAACGTAGACCGTTATTTTCCCAATCTTTAGGTACTTTTGGCATTGGTGCTTCTTGAGAATATTTGGAACTTCGTTGATGTTTCAAAACAGTGTTCCACTACAGTGGCACTTTTAATATTTATTTTCGTTATACTTAAAAACGGCTTTGATATACAGGTATAGCATTTACAAAGAAGTTAAAAATAAATCTATTTCTTCATCATTTTCATATTAATTCTTTACACATTAATTCTTTATTTTATATGGTTGAAATTATTATATGTGGCTCAAGGAAAGTAGCGTGATCTTTTATGAATATATTTTGCTTTTGTCCTCCATTCATCAAATGAATTCTACTTTTTCATTCACTAACATCATTCATTAAGAACAAAGAAGTATCAATAATTATGTAAATACCGTTATCCTACAATCAATTTAGCTTTACGTAGTAAAGTTAAATAAGACTAAAGGTCCAGTAGGAAATTTTACGTTAATGAGCGTAAAATTAACTACTACCCCTCTTAAAATCAAGACGTCTCGGCTTGAAATTTATTTATTTCATTTTACTTTCCAAGAAATTAATTTTTCATTACCGATATCTCCTTTGCTCTTTAGATAATTTTTTACAAGTGATTACAGTGTTGTCAGATTAAGGAATTTATCCCCAAATCGGGGATTTTTATTTACTTATGGGGATACAAAATTCGGTTTGGGGATTTCGTTGAGGATAGTTTCAATGTTTTAGGGATTTTTTGGGGATTACTTTTTGGATTACATATTGTACTTTTATTATTAAATAAAAGTTTTTTTAAAATGATGTTTCTATATTCCAATTGAACAAATCGTCCAGAAAATTTGAGTAGAAATAATAAATCGAATAGGAATAACTCAAAAAATTGAGTGGTTCTCATACAATATGACAACAAAGTGGTTATTTAAAATTTAAACACGTAAAAGAAGATACAAAGAACGTACCGAAAATAATTCAAGCAATATAACTTGATTTAATGCACTTACTCTTTTTTATCTTCGTTACGATTTTAAATCTTTTTTAGCGGTGGTACTACTAAAAAAATTGTATCGAGGGTTGCAGAGAACTAAAATAAAGAAAATAAATAAGGCGACAGCAGTAAATGCAGGAGGAAATAACAATGTTTTAAAAAACATTTATAAATAACAATTAAGAAAAATGGCATTAAAAAAGTGGAGCAACTTAACCGTATTTTGGGGAAAAGTTTATAAATATCAAGGTGCAGCTGAAATAACAAATAAATATTGTTTCTAGCCCAATTAGCAATTCTAGTATCAACTAGAATTGCTTATACATATAAATATTTTTTCGGCACAAACAAAATCTTACATAAGAAATAAATTGCAGAACTAGTTACTCAAATCTTTGTTGTATACATTTAAAAAATACTGAAATTTGTTTTAAATCTTTTGATCCATCCCGAGAAATAGTGAGGTAAAACCTCAATCAACTTAGTTTTTTTTTTTTTTTGTTAATAAAAAGACGACAGTACCTGCTAAGCCTTCTGCTTGTCTGCAAAAACACCCACTCTTTGGGGGGAATCGAACCCGCAACTGACTGATAAACTATCGCGCTACCAATCAGTCTAATATACAAAAAGTGAACACTTTATTTTTAATATGTATATAGTTAAATAGAACAAATAGAATATTCATATGTTAATTTCAATGAAAACAGTATCCTTTTTAGCGGGGAATTTTGGGGATAGTTTAAATATTTTTTGGGGAATTTCGGGGATGAAAATTTTAAAATTGGGGATGTGATTCGAAAAAAATCTGGGAACCCTGAGTGATTAAATACTTATCTGTAATATTAAATATAATTTTCAGTTTCATTTAATTAATTGGTTCATTACTTTTTATGTTTTTAAAGTTTTATAATAGAAGTAATATAATTTATTTAAATCAATTTTTTTAGATTTTTTTTTTTTTTTGGTTTATCTTACGTTCCTTATGAAATATTCTATTATCAATTTTTACTGTTGTGCCTAAGTATTCCTGAAGAATTTTTTCAACGTAAATCCTACTAATTTTATTTCCTAAGCGTTTATTTACTCTGACAAATACTTTTTCTCCTGGGTAAAATGTTCTTCTGATTCTATTATGATATTTTAAATCTACCCTTTTTGTTAATTTTAACCTATTTTTTATTCGATTTTTGAATTTTGAGGAGGACAAGTTTATTACATCAATTGACCTTAACCTAATAGTAGAATGAACAGATCTGTTATATTTAAGTGTTGCCAATTCTACTGTTTCAATAGAACTCTGTTCTAAACGAGTGCAACGGGCTATTTCAGTGAGCGTGCTATGAAACCTCTCAACTTGCCCATTTGTTGTACTGTGAAGAGGTGGTACTGCAAATACCTTCGCTCCAAAGCTATTTCTTAAAAAAATTTATAGTTTCTGAATTTAAAGCTTTTTCATTGTTACAAACTATGGTTTTTATTCGAAGTTATGTCGTTAATATTGTTAAATGTAACGTAGTATCGTTTTTTATTTTCAAAGAGTGTTTTTTTTCATAATTTATTCATTGTGTATTCAATATTTTTTATTTTTAACTAACAATAATTACTCATATCTTAAAGTTCTGTACAGACGGTTGTCAGATCTTACAATTTACAGAAAACGTCTAATAATCGTGTCAACTTACAATTGTTGTCTGGCAATATTGTCGGAAAAAGCATTGTCAGACTTCAAACTAACAATACCAATGCCAGATATGTGACAATCGTGTTTCAGCACAATGTTAGGTCTGACAATATAGTAAGATCTGACAACCGCCTGTACAGAGCTTAAGACTAAAATAAAAATATACTTTTTAAGTCCAGCCAGTGCTAGACAAAAATACTGTTTATTTCACGGATTTTGCAATCATTTGCGGGTCATCGCTCTAATGTACGGCCAAGAAAAGCAGTATCTCTTCTTTTTAGTCGAATGTAACCAGGTTCATTCAGCATGTTACGCGCCAATTGGATGAGATTTAAGCCTCTTTAGATATGTGACTGCATGTTTCGCTATTTCTGATTTAACTGATGGCATGTTTAGGTCTTTGTGGATGTTCAAATATTTTATATACCAGGGAGCAGATGCAATCATACGTAGTATCTTATTTTGGCGCCTTTGAATTTTGTCTACATTGCTAGCTGAGGCAGTGCTCCATATCTGAATCACATAACACCAAATTGCTTTGAATATCGACTTGTACAGTAGAAGTTTACAATCTAAGCTCAGAGTTTCTGCCAATAAGCCAATTTAGTTGTACTGCTTTTAATTTTTTTTCTTCAAAGGTCTTTTTAATTACATTTACTAATCTGTGTGTTTGTTGGATCGTACTATGTTGTTTTCTAAAGCCGAATTGGTGCTTCGGAATACATCCTTTCGCGCTAAGCATTGGATTCAGCCTAGTTATTAATATTCTCTCAAACAACTTTGACATGTTTGATAAAAGGCTTATAGGTCTGTATGAGTGTTTCAACTTCAACTGTAAACAGCACCTCCAGTAGGAATTATCTGATTTCTAAAGCAATTAACAGGATTTTTTACAGTTTTTATTACCTCGGTGAGTGATACCTTGCTGTGGGCAGTAGCAGAATTTGGATCATATATTGATATTTTCAAATTTTCTGGACAAGGCGTCAGTAACCACATTCTCTTTTCCGGGTTTTTAAAACAAATTTGGAGCGTACACTTCAATAGCCGCTTTCCACCTGGTTATATTTGGATTTGGGTTTTTTTTCAGATGTTGAAAATGTAAGCGGCTGATGATCTGTATATATATTCAAATATTTTGTTCCATATAAATAGTTTCTCAGTTTTCTAATAGCCCATACAATTGCTAAGAGTTCTCTTTCATTTGTAGCATACATTGTTACAGATGGAGTCAATGTTCGAGAAATCATCGTAATAGGCCTATCTTTTTGGCCTACGACGGTGCATTAGTTGTGAGGTCGAACAATTCGTTAAAGTCTTTTCAAATATTTCTACCTCAAAACGGCTTAAGTTTATAATGATATTTTTAGATTTTCTATGCTTACGTTTCCATTTTCTCCCCCCAAGTTTTAGTAAGTGGTTTTGCTATTTGCGAAAAATCAGCGATATTAGCTGGCTATTCCCAAGAATGACCGTAGACTTTTTAGGGTGGAAGGTATTTCAAAATTTTATCTGGATGTGTACTTATTCCATTTTCAGACACTATAAATCTTAAATATCGGCTGTTTTGCAAAAAAATTTAGATTTTTCTTTAGATAGTCTCATATTAGCTGCGCAAATTTTACTTTTAAATTCTTTTAATGTCTTCTAAATGTTATTCGGCAGACTGAGAAAAAATAATATCGTCTACATAGACGTGACAAGTTCTCACAATCCCAGGAGCATTTTTTAAACCAAAAGACAAACTCATACTTGCCATTATTTATACTAAATGCTGTCTTCTTTCTATCTTTTTCCGCAAGATTTATTTGATGGTATGTATCCTGATTTAAGGTCTAATGTAGAAAAAAAATTTTCATCAGCACCTTTTTTGTTAACTACTAACACAGGACTATTGTAGTGGGAAAATGAAGGCCTTATTAGGTTATTTTAACAATTCCTTAATCTAATTATTTATAAAGTCATTCACTGACAATGGATACGGTCGCGCGGAGTTGTAAATTGGTTTCTCTGTCTCCGTTGTTATAGTTTCAATAACTTTTCTGTTAAATGATAAAGTCCTTATAAAGTCAGAAAAATGTTGCTATAATTCTCTAGTAATTTTTTGTTGCCTAAAGTATTTATTTTAACGTAAAATTTCCTACTGGACCTTTAGTCTTTTTTAACTTTACTACGTAAAGCTAAATTGTAGATTGTAGGATAACGGTATTTAACTAATTATTGATTCTTCTTTGTTCTTAATGAATCATGTTCGTGAATGAAAATGTAGAGTTTAGTGAATGGAGGACATAAGCAACATATATTCATACATAATTTATTCAATAAACCTTTTATAATCCAAAAATATTTTTTATGAATATGGCCCTTAATGTGAAAATAATTATTATGAAAATGATGAAATTGATTTATTTTTTCTTATACTAAATAGGTTTTTTTGTTATTGTTTTGTTTTACCTTTTTTTAAGTTAACACAATCTGTGTTTTTGTCATAGATGGGGGTAGTGCACTAAATTTTTCTAAATTTGCACAGCTTTTCTTGTATTATAAATGTATATTTTTAATTCCGCCAACAAATTTGATTTTTTTCTTTATTTTAAACCTAATATTTTATGACATACTCAAACAAAACTGCCTTGGTTCCAGTGATATAAATTTAATGATTTTAGAGGAAAGGTTATCAATTTGTCCATGCTTTGTTGTATTTTGCCTTTAGAACTCCGTGATTTCTGAATCTATTTCGATCTCTTTATTTGAAGGTTATGCTTAAATTAAAAAATTATAAATTTAAAAATTAAAAGGTTTTCCCATACCATAGAAGTTTTTTAAGGGCATGAGTTTTTATTCAAATAAATCTGTAATTGAGAAGATTTTGTTCTGCTTAAGGTCTTTTACAAAATGTTAAAAATGAAAAACAATTAACAACATTGTTTGTTTCTTTTTATTTTTCCAATATTTCGGTTAACATCGTTAACCATTATCAAGGAATCAACATACAAAAGAACCAGGATACATTTTTTATATTACACAATAAGATATAAAAACATAAATATTTCTGTAATCTTAACAATTAAAAGGTGTTTCCATATGTGACGTCTTTTAACGTACATATATGGCCTTATCTTCTGTACCGTTATAGACACGCATTGAAAATTACTATGGTGGTCACCATTAATGACCGTAGGTTTATCTTTTCTTGATATACAGACACTTGAAATTAAATTAATTAAACTGAATGTAAACTACTTTATTTGCAATAGCAAGTACATACTTACATAGATAAAAATTATTCTTTGTATACAATACAAATGTATAAAATAATTATACATTTTTTAAATAATATATACATATTAATTGAATTATTTCAGATCTTATAATGATAAATCTGAATGGAGCCGTTCATTTTACAATGAAAATAAAACACAACAATTTGAACAGGACAGTTCAACAACAAAGGATCGATTGCAAAGATTAGGATATACCACAGGCTATGGAACAATAAATGTAAGTCAAAGCTGTTCTATGTTTAACTAAATCTAAATTCCAAATGCCTCGTTCTATAATACATGGTTGCTATATCATCAATATATGTATGAAGAATTTCTGCTTTTAAGTAAAAGTATGTATTTTTTATTATCAATCAAAAATACTAGGGATACCCAGCGGGATCAGGCATTTCGGCTTACAATCCGATTAAACTTGATTTGGGTGGCGTGGTATTAGGAACACTGGTTGGTATTGGAGCTATAATTATTATACCTAAACTATTGAGTGCTTTTCATGGTGGATATGCTGGCTACGGCAGAAGTAATGAAAACGATTTATCATCGTTGACTAGTTTTATTAATAAACTCGATGATGTATTGGGCCAAAATAATATCGATTCAACAAGTTGTATGCAACGTGCTATTTGCAGTTATGTACGTTCAACTGAATACAATATGAAGACAGGAGCATCCGACCAAATGGATGAATTTATTCACATGATGTCTGAGTAAGTTTTCTAAAAATAATATTTATTAATACTCGAATATTTACAAAGAATAACAAAAGAATTACAATAGACAACGCTGTTTCTGTACAAAAAGCTACATTATTTGCAACCATGAACACATTTACTACCGCTTTTGTTAGAAAAAAATTTAAAAGCCTAATTAAATAATGGAAATGTATACATGTATGTAATTATACAATTTGTTGCAATGTTTTTTTTTAATATTCCCGTATTTTTTAAATTAATACGAAAGTGTTGTACAAAAGTTTTTTACAAAATAACAAAATTAAACAAATGTAACTAAACATGATCAGCTGCTTGCAAAATTAATAGGTCGTTCATTACCTTTCCTAGCAAAAACTAGCAACGAGAGAGTGCAACAGAAATTTGTACAAATACTCTCTCAAATGAGAAAAAGTAAACGAACGCTTTGCTAGCAAAAATTAGCAAGTACACTACGTTGTAGCAGTGTTGGGATTTGTGGTACAATTGTACCAAATTTGGTACAATCGACACATCAGTGGTACACTGGTACACTTCATGCTTTTTTGGTACGATTTTATATAAAATTTATTCAATAAATTTTTTTATTTAATATAAAATATTTTTTTTTACATTCTTGATTTATGTTCAGGAATTTTATTATTTACTCTGCTAACCCTATTATGTATAAGTGATAGGTAATTGCACAGTATAAAGGGCCATCTGTAAAGGACTGGTGCAAATCATTCAAAATTCGACATGGATATAAAAGAGGAGTATCTGGGCTTAAGTTTTAAAGCTGGGAATCTTTCACTTATCAGTGGTGGCGCTAAGTGGCTTCAAATTTGGGAACCCAAAACCTTTAAATTTTTTAGAGCTTAGCATTTCATAATTTTTGCTTAATTTTTCAAAATTTTATATCGTCTTAAATATCTATTTAGTATAAGTATATTTTTTAAAGTTTTTTTTTCGCAGTTAGCGAGATTTAAGATATTGTGGCAAAATTTCAAAATTATATCTTTTCTGAGTTAACAACTAGATGATTTTCAATTTAAAAACTTTAAAATTATATCCATTTGGTGTATTTTAGCCAAAAAATATGTTTTAATATGTTTTTAATAAAATAAATTCTTAAGGAATAAATACAAATTTTATATTTTAAACCATATTTCTTGTAGAATATGGAGATCCTTCAATTTGATCTATTTCACATCGAAATTTTGACATTAGCCTATATGTTTTGAAATACCAAAGGGATCAGAAAAAGAAGATATTCCCAAATTTTTCTGAATTGCTGAAAGTATTTCATGAACCCTAGTGGTCTTTATGGGCTAAGGCCTATTATAATTTTTGGATTTTTGGTAATTATTTTAGATATTGCGGGATTTACTTTACTTTAATATTAAAAAAAATTGTATACGCTTTGATTATCGTTGCCTAATATCCACGGAAAAGAAATTCAAGGAATCAAGGTCAATTATCATCACTTTAAAATATCCTAGCATTAAAGTTTTCATTAGCATCTTTTAATGTCGAGCTACTGTCAGATCCCAACACTGCGGTGTAGTGCTGGCATTTTCTACTAATTTCAATTACTCGATACAACTCAACACTTTTCATTTGCGTACTCAATACTTCCGTTTACATACTAGCAGAGAAAATTTATAGTTGTAGTTGTTAAATATTTTTATAATTTTTTTTTCTAAAAATAATATGCAAAAGTATCGATTAAATACTTTTGTGTATTGAGTACCCAAAAAAATGATCGAGTGTCGAGTACTCGAGTACGCAATTGAACTAAATCAACTAGTTAAAATTTTTATGTCTACCTAGTTAAATTTTTGACCAACTGCCATACAATTAAATATTTATTATTTTTGAAAATTATTAATAATAAAATTATAATAAGACTAAAAAAAAGTATTTCAGAACACAAATCATAGTTCAAAACGAAAAAGAGCGATTAAACTAACAGATTAAATTAGTAAGTAGTTCAGAACAAAAATCATAGCTGAAAAGAAAAAAGAGCCATTGAACTAAAAGATTTAACTAGTTCACTTTTTTACGTTGAACTAAAACGAGCGATCTCTAAAATGAACTAAAATACACAAGTCTTATAGACTTGGGTAGTTCACGAACGAACTAATTAAAGTTAACGATTCCATCAATGGAACTAATTGATCTAGTTCAAATTTTTATGTCTACCTAGTTCAATTTTTGTACTATCCTTTGTGTATGAATTGTTACACAAAATGAACACAAAAAACGCACCAAAGTGAAGAAAAAAACGAACCATTTAAGAGAAAACGCACCAAGTTTTACAATTTCTGTTTTATTTAAAATCTTGAATGAATTAATTTTCCAAAAAAAGTATAATATTTTTGTTTTAAAAATATAACAATAAAACAGTCTTAAAGTTAAAGGTTTTAATAAAAAAACAAAATTAAATCATAAAACTTAACAAAAATAAAAAAACTAAACAAATATGTTTGTATTCAGTTGTACTAGATAATACATTTTTTTATTTCATATATTGCATACACAACTTTTTAAATAGAAAGCAGCGATCATTCACAATATACATACATAGTTTAACAAAAAACTTAACAATAACATTTAACTTCAGTCCAAAATTCTAATGTTGAATCAATATTTTTCCATTGCATAAGGTAAACCATTCGCCATCCGTTTTCAATACTAGACAATATTTCGATATCGGATGCAAATTGTACTGCTAATGGCATGATATCATTTTTGCAATGAGACAAAACATTTTTTACGTTTAAAACGTTAATTTTTTGTAAAATTTCAACATTAGAAGGCAGTCTCGCCCGAATCTTTTCAACTAATTTTTTGGTGAGTTTACAACAAGTTTTTGATATATCTTTCTTTGCTTCATTGCTTATTTTCTTTAATGCGCTTCTTCAAACTTAAAACCCAAATAACAAATATCAAACGATGTATTGATATCACCTGTTAAAAAATTCGAATTCAATGTCAGACTCAGTGAGTTTGGATATCAAAATTTTGAGGAGATTGTGCAAATCATCAAATAATTTAGTCTGGTCGGCATTTTTTGATTCAAATGCGAGATTAACACGTTGCACCTCTTTTAAAATATCGGATAAATATACTAAGTAAACATAATTAATATCATCATTGTATATATTTTTTAGTTGGTTAGATAAAAAATATTGTTGAGATGTTGGAAATGTATTAAATAGCGTTTTTAATTCAAGCCATATTTTTAAAATTGCTTTGACTTTTCTATTAAAAGCCAATGAGTGTCTGCAATCAATGGAACTCTTTATCAGTATTATCAGGATACTCATTATCAGTATTTATTAACTGATATATTTGTGCGCAGGTCTTTTGCCTAACAGCTGAATGGGAATGGGACCTATGTGTTTTGTAGGAATAGCAAATTCCTTACAGTGAAATGTTTCTTTTTTTTAACATAGCACAAATTAATACAACAACAATACCGTTTTACTTTGTGCATATGATTTGGTATGTCTTAAACATCATTACTAGTTGTTCTTATTATAATCTGTAAAAATGACTATGAATATTTTGCACTGTTGGTGCCACCAAAAATTAAAAAAAGCACCAAAATTTAAAAAAAGCGCTCCACGCACCAACTCGTGAAATTTTCGCACAAAAAAATTGAAAAAGCACCCAAAATGGTGCGAAACGCACCAAGTTGACAACGCTGAAAAATACATGTATGTACATACATATGTTTGTATAGTTTATTAACCATTTTAAGAATGTATGAAAACTGTATAAAAATCACAAAAGAACAACAGGTTGCTTTTTTAGAACACAAATCTTAGTTCGAAAGCAAATAGAGCGGTTGAACTAAATGATTGACCTATGTAGTTCATTTTTTAACTTTGAACTAAAATGAGTGATAACTAAAATGAACTATAATGCACAAGACTTATCAAAATCTATTATGTGGAAATCGGGTGTTATGATTTTTTTTAATATAAATTTACATTTTTTGCAAATATGTATACGAATTGCTCTAGAAAAAGTGGGATATACGGATATACTAATTTTTTCCATACGTGCAACCAAAAGTTCAATTTTGTAGAACATTGTAATATATATATATATACATATGTATATAATAGTAATACTTTTAATTCATCGGTTAACTGAACTATCAAGTATTCGATCAATTATCGGATTAAAACAGAAACTCGGTTGAATGAATGCCCTGTATATTCTTCATTATTATGTGGATGAAAATAGTTTAGCGTGAATCATATTAAAAAAGTATTTTCTTTATAATAAGATTAGTTGATTATTGTCAGATTTATTTCCATATTTGTATATTTTTTTATTTGTTTTCGTTCTAGAAATTCGCTGGTCGATTATCTTATAGATGGCACTGCTATTAAAGAGGCATTAGAGCATGGAAAAAAAATTAATACTAAACCATGTGAAGAAGTGTATACAAGTTGTCCAATGGAGAGCAAGACAGTGACAAACATGCTTATTAAATTGTTGCCAAAAAAATCCAAAACAGCAACATCATCGTTGATGACAAAAAATCATGAATAAAATTAAACTATTTAAATATACTTTTTGCAATAATAAATCGGATTTTAAAACATTTACCTTTATAAGTAATAAATAACACAAACATAATATAAATAATTTAATAAATAAGCTATTTATAAATAATTGGGTGCAGTAGGGATATGAAGAATAAACTCAACTTGATAAATTGTTTTGTAGTTTAATTACTAAATATGTGATTTTTAAGTTTTGTAGAAAAGCAATTTTAAACTTAAAATTTAATTTAAAAAAATAACTTATCTTTAACCCATTTTTGCTTGGTGTTCCAATATTGGAACAACTTAATTTTTTTAAAAGTGAAATAACAGTTCAAAAAATGCTGTCAAGTAAAGTGTGTATATTTTTTGTTAATTATATAAAATTTTTTAATTTAACTATTAAATTTGACATAAACTTATGCGTTTTAAAGCTTTGTGAAATTTTTGGGAAAGTAAAGTGAATTTTTCTAGATAAAAATATTTTGTTCCTTTTTTGGCACATCAGGCCTATAATTGTACTTAATTGGACCTTTTTTAAATATTCCAAGTCACCGAAGATACATTGAACATAATCGAAAATTATGAATTTTGGAGCGATATAGATTCTGCTGATGTTTTCATAACTCCTCCTGAAAATGGTTGACGAGCAACATTTATTATTTCACAAGGAAAACTTGACATTTAAAATGTGGTGTCTATCTCGCGATTTGTTTAACAATATTTTCCATAAAAAATTTTACAAAAAATTCCACATGAAATAATGCCCATTTGCTTTATTTAACAGCTTTGATAAAATGTTGCCAGAAATATTTCAATGCCTTTCCACAGTAAAAACAGAGTACTACTTCTGCAACATTTTTTCATGACTTCTTCATGCAAATTTTTTATGTAGTTTGACAGCATTCCGCATGAGAAACTTAACAGAATACTGGGCTATAGATAATAAAATAATTTAAGTTAGTTTTACAAGCTTAAATATACGTTTCGTATACAGTTATGAATACATTTTAGAATTTAAAATTTTTCTAAATTGTATTGAATTTTAGTGTCAAAACAACTGAATTTAAATAATCTTTAGAATACAGAAATCATTCAAAAGTTTCATTTTCTAAGAAACATCGATATTTCGTTTTATTTAAATTGACGGCACTAAATATTCGTCCGACATTTGCTGAATAATGTGGCAGAATCTTAATTTGTTTCTCAAAATCTCTTAATTTTGGAAAAATTTTGTGGGATCGTCCCGCTTTTTTTAGAAATTCTTTTTCAAAAATTATATAAATTAATTTCAGTATTTGTAAATATTTTTTTCAAATTCAAGAAATTGTAATTCTCAGTACTCAGAATCTAATTCGGAAAAGCCGTAAGGATATCGAAAATAGTTTTAGTTTGTTATTCATTATGACATATGGATTTATTAAACTTAGCGATTAAGAGTTAATTTCAAAATTAAACCGTTTCCGTATTTAGGTGAGCATTTCTATATAAAAATTATACAGTTGTAAATAATATTGTGAATTTCAGATTTGCTTAATTTAGGTTTTCATATTAATATTTAGCAAAAATTAATATCTGCTTTTTTTAACCAAAAATCGGCAATCGGCATATATTAGTGTAAAAATCGGCAAAATGCCGAAAATCGTCACTTTTGGCAGCCCTGAGTACAAGCCCAAGCATTAGGAACATGTACGCGTCTAAATGGGAAGATTGAATACTTTGGTGATGAAACTGTTGAATTCAACGAAGATGACATTCCACTTTCACAACATCAACAACAAATAAACAATCAGCAACGGAGAATAATTGCAAGAACTTGGCATTTTATTTTATTCATTTAAATTTTGCTTCTAGCCTAGTGTTCCAAAACTGGAACAAGATGAAAATCACACTTTTTGCAATTTTTATTTTTTTTTTTCAATTTCTTACATAACCAATTATTAAAGCGTATTTTAACATAAATAAAATACAAAAGTTTTTATATTTGCGAAAAAAATAATTAAAGCAAAAATGGGTTAAAATGTAAAGTCAAAGTTACGAGTATGTTTTGGACAAATATATTATATCTACCAAAAATAAGCAGGCGTTGCAATTATTAAGTTGTGAAAGAAGTTTTTATGATTTGGAAAAATAGCTTGTAGTTTCTTAAGCGTTTTTTCAAATGCGATTAGACATTGAAAAAAGATAAGCAGAAAGTCATTTCGCTATAACTTAGTGAAAAATAGTACAACATAATTGAAACTTTGCACATGGTATTTTGCAGTACCGACGCGCCAGTAACTTAAATTTTGCTTAAGTCTATTCAAGCACGTATTTCTTATTGCCACAGAAATATTGAAGAGTACATATGTACACAGAGGGAAAAAACGATATAAAAATTGATAGGTACCACCCGCTGTCAAAACTAAGTCAAGCACGTTTGTGCTCAATTTGGCAACGGATTGTGTTAAAATTTAAAGAACAATATGTTCTTATTTCGACCGCTGCCTCCAACGCATTGTTCTTATTTCGACAACAAATTTCTTATTTCATAAAATATATTATATATGTCTATACATACATATAATAAAACGGTAACTCATTTCTTGTCGTTCTGTTTTTCGCGTTAAAACTACGGGATGGTTTTTAACAAAATCTTGTGAGGAGGTACCTTGGTATCCTGATTCCAAAAAAAATATTTTATTACCAAGAGAAAGTGGAGAAAAAGCAGTGAGAGTACACCAATTTTTTTGCCGATTTAAAGGTACTGCATACTTTAATGCATCTTTTATTTTTGAAAGCGGGATATTTTAAACACGGTTGCGTGACAGATGGCACTGTTTTAAAATAATGACAAAATATGAATTACTTACTGCCAAATAGCCAATTGAATAAAATTTGTATTTGATTTGTATTTTGACTTTATGGAATAATAATAATAATAATTTTTAGAATTTTATATAAATTTTAGAAATTCATCCAGGGATTGGTACCTTTATATAAAGTAAATACGTAAAATTTGGTGTGGATTACTTTCAAAGCAAAATCGATCAAAATATTGTCAGGACGCACACAAAGTGTGTGGGCACAGTTAGTTTCAATCTAAAATAAGTTTTACAATAACTTATTGCATATAAATAAAAGGGAGGACCTAACAAATCTATAATTGGTTTTTTATACATAATATTTTTATTTAATGAACCAACTTCACATAACTGAAAATGATGATCCAAGTTTCTTATATCTATGGAATAACATAGTACAAAAATTTAATCGTTTTTAATCAAAAATCTTTTAATCTTGTACAATTCAACACACTTCGAATTTGAAGCTAAATAATTGTTTTCTTTCTGACAAGTTCCCTTAAAAATAATCTCATTACTTATTTGACAGTAGTAGTTTATATGTTGAATAAAGCGGACGCGAATTTGTAAGCTCGCAATAAACTAAAACATAAACGTATAGTGTGTGAAAAAAAAACCTGTTTATACATTAGAGGCCTGCACAAATCCATTTGAACACACAATCAACACATGGCATATTTTTTAAATGGTATACTGAAGTAAAGTTGTGACCAACAAATACTGTAGAAATAAGAAACAAATACTTCCTATTACCTATATATTTGAAAAATGTCTTGATTTCTTAATACCTATGTCTTAAGAAAAACAAGACGTGTTGATATTTCAAGATATCTTGATACTTCAAGACGTTTTAAAACATTTCTAGAGTTAATTATAGCATTGCAACCACATGTTTATAAGACGATAGTTAAAGAAACACACAAGAGTACAAACACATAAGAAATTTGTTTTTGTTCTTTTGTGCATATTGTTTGGTAGTTTTGTTGAATAAAATTTCACATAGCATTGCACTGTTACTTTACTTTTATACATTTTGCAACTTAACCTATATGGTAACGAAAATTGCGTTTGTTGTAAATGCCACCAATTAATTACGTCAAAATTATTTTAAATAGAATTTTTAAATTTTGATACCTTTGCATTTCTTCTGTAATTTTATCTTCGGCATTTAAGTTTGACTATTTTTTTAACCAGATTTTATTACGCGTGAAAAGGGATAATAATTGTGATTTTAAGAAATCTGTTTTATAAAAAGTATTTTCGGGAATGTCCAAAAATAGGTAAAACAGTACTCATAAATAGTATAGCTATAAAATAATATGCCAAACATTTTCAATTGAACATTGAAGGGAAAATGTTTATTTAAACTGACTACGAAATAATTTAAAATTTGAAAAGCATTAAAATTTTATGGTAATTCAGGTCATTTGGATGTGAAAAAACTAATGTAATTAGCTAAAATTTCCACAAATTTGGGAATTTCCCTAGATAAAAAACAGGTGAAAAATATTCATTAGTAGTATTGCAATAAAATAATGGGTAAAAACTTTTAATTGAATATTGAAAAGGAAAACGTTTTATACAGAGTGACTAAGAGGCAAAATGTGATGTAAAAGGGATAACACGTAAATGCAGATGTACAAAATCTGTTAAAATACACAAATTTGGGAATGTTAAAAAATGTAAGAGAATACTTATAAATAGTACTGCAATAAAATAATATAGACGTATTAAATTAAAATATATAAAATATAAATTACCCTAAAATTTAATATTTAAGTTTTAAAATTTGTGCTTAAAAATTAGTTTTCTTTTTATTTTTAATAACTTTATCGTATTGACCAGTACAAAGCATCCAACCATTCATATGATACACACATAAAAACAACAGTAGCATTTAAATAAATCAGTCAAGTGTGAGTTAGTCTCACACACGTAGGGTTCCGTACTAGTACACCTTTAAAAATTCAAGTTGCTAATTTTTTCATGTCTTATGGGGCACCCTTTATTTTTAAAATCAAAGTCATATTCGCGAAAATTGCATCGCTATTGGAACACCCTTTAAAATTTAAGAATTGTTGTTATAACGGCCATGGTAATACACTTTCTATAAAAATATCAGGACTACCTATTGCGGTTCAAAAATATAGGTAATATACGTGAAAAACATGTCACTGATGGCTCACCCTTTAGTAATTAGTAATTGTTACAGCGGCCGAAGTACAACATCTACTGTAAACAACTCAAGAGTCTACCTATTACGGTTCAAAAATAAGGCTATTTAAGTAACAATCATGTCTATGTCGGCACACCCTTTAATTTGTTATTTGTTATAACGGCCATGGAAATTCTTATTCTATGAATATATCAAGAGTTTACCTATTACGATTAAAAAAATAAGTCACTATACGTGAAAAACATGCCATTGTCGGAACACCCTTTAATTTTTAGTAATTGCCATATCGGCCTTAGCAACATATCTCCTGTACAAAATTTTAAGAGTCTACCTATTACGGTTCAATAAATAACGCGTTATACATGAGAATCACGTCACTGTCGGAACACCCTTAATTTTTATTAATTGTTATAGTTTCCATAGTAATAAACCTCATGTAAAAACTTCAAGAGTCTACTTATTATCGTTCAAAACTTAGGCCATATACACAAAAAGCACGTCACTCTCGGAACACCCTTTAATTTTAAGGTTTAATTTTATATACTTGTTTAGAAAGCGAACATAGTGTTAATTACTGTCTGTTTTTAGTGGT
Organism: Phasia obesa; assembly: GCA_949628195.1. Taxonomy (NCBI): domain Eukaryota; kingdom Metazoa; phylum Arthropoda; class Insecta; order Diptera; family Tachinidae; genus Phasia; species Phasia obesa. The sequence continues at coordinate 113,774,296 of OX451215.1, read as the reverse complement.
TGCTCAAGAAATAAAGACATAAAGGCAAATAACACCTCACTGTCGGAACACCCGATAAGTTTTATTATTTATTGCTATAGTGGCCACAGTGAAAATTACAAGCGTCTACCTATTGTGGTTTAAAACTTAGGCCTTATATATGCAAATCACACCACTATCGGAACACCCTTTAATTTTTAGGTTTATTTTTTAGACTTGTATATAAAGTGAACTAAGTTTTAATTACCGTTTGTAAATTTTTAGTGTAAGCCTCCTGTAGTGCAAGAAATAAACACATATTCGTGAATAGCACCTCTCTATCGGAAAACCCTATAAGTTTTAATATTTGTCGCTATAGCGGCCACAGTTATACACCTTCTGTGAAAATTTCAAGAGTCTACCTATTATGGTTGAAAACCTAGGCCTTATACATGCAAATCACACCACTATCGGAACACCCTTTAATTTTTAAGTTTATTTTTTAGACTTGTTTATATAGGGTTCTAAGTTTTAATTACTGCTTGCATATTTTTAGTGTATTCTTCTACAGTTGAAGAAAAAAGCAAATATTCATAAATAACACCTCTCTATCGGAACACCCTATAATATTAAGTATTTGCTACTATAGCGGCCACAGCTATACACCTTCTGTGAAAATTTGAAGCATCTACCTATTATGGTTCAAAAATTAGGCCTTATACATGCAAATCACACCACTATCGGAACACCCTTTAATTTTTAGTTTTATTTTTTTATAGTTGTTTATATAGTGAAGTAAGTTTGAATTACTATTTGTATATTTCAAGTGTATCCCACCTACAGTTCACGAAATAGGCACATATTCGTGAATATCACCTCTCTATCTGAACACCCTATAACTTTTAGTATTTGTTGCTATAGCGGCAACAGCTATACATCATCTGTGAAAATTTCAAGAGTCTACCTATTACGGTTCCAGAGATAAAAGGCGCTGACTGACGGACAGACATTGTAGCGAAAACAATAGGGTCACATTGTTACACTTTGTGTACGGAACCCTAAAAAGAAACAAATTATAAGTGAAAATGATGGTCTTCAGTTGTATTTTCTCAAATACTTGGAGTATTTGCTCTTTATTTTTAGTGACACACAAGGCCTTATTACGAACAAATACTGTCTTGTCAGTATTTAATAATAATCACATACACGAACTTCTTTATTTACTTCGTGCTACGAACAGTATACGACAGCATAGCTGTCAGGTTTAAAAAAAATAATATCGTCGAATTTTTGGGAACAAATTGTCATTATAGTCAAAATAGCTTATTGAAATCGTCATAAAAACGACAAACTAAAAAAACGCTTTTTTACCAATAAAACATATTCTATTAAAGGCTAAGCATAGCAAAATAAACTCTTAAATCAACAAATTTTACAGCATTATTATAAACACAGAGACCAAACACTTTAATTAGAATTCACAAGAAAATCACATGTAAATAAAATGCACGTTTTACAATACTTTTAAAATAAAAAAATAAAGTAAATTTTTAAAATAAAAATAAACTTTAAATAATCCTTTGTATATAATATTGTTTTCAATGACAAGTTATTTAATGAATTTCTTAATGACTAAATACATTTGCCTAATTTGGTAAAGAATTTGGTTTTTTGTAATAAATATACGTACTCGTATAAGTATGTTTTAAGCAGGATAAGTATCCTTTAGGTATAATAACTCTATTCGCCTGAATTTCAGTTTTTAGCTCTTATCTTTCACTTTCTTCAACAAAATAGAAAACGGCTGTTGTAACCTCAGAAAACTAACTTTTTTAACATTAATAATATTATAAGAAATATTTTGGCCTAGAACTTTAAAATTATTTTATAAATTAAATCTTGATAATATCTGATTACAAAGCTCTAAATAAAAATTAACACAAATTTAAATAACATCGCGTTTTTCTTTTGCATCTATTTGTACTTCTGATAATACGTCTCTGGTATATTCCTAAATAAATGTCTTCACAATCTAAAAAATATGTTTTTGATTTTATAATCAATTAAATAAAAATCTTCAGTTTTAAGCAAACTAGTTTTTAAAAATTATTTTCATTAAAATTTTCAAAAATGTTTTCATTTCATTATACTTGGAAATTTTTCTGTACCCTCGCTTTGAAACATTTTATTTATGTTGTAATAATTTCTTTAATATATTTAAGAAAACTTAGATGCACTTTGTTTATTGAATTAAATTACTTGAAATAAACTTTCGGTTTCAATATTATCAATGTTTGCAGCAAATGAAAAAATATCTTTAATGGTTCCTACATCTCTAAAATTCTAATAACAACAGCTTCTAGGGATAACCAACTCGTTTTATTTCTAATAGACTTAAAATAATGTCAAATTGGTTGCGCCTCTTCGGACTATTTAACAAATAATTGTGTCAAAATTTCTATCGATTATGGAAGTTTTAGACAAGCGTAACAACACAACGCCAAAGAATTATTAACAAGTTATTGTTAATAATAAAATGTGTCTGTCAAGGTTGCTTTAACAGTACAAATAAATGATGCAACCTTGAATGATTTAAAATCGTCAAAATTAGGGTAAATCGTCACATCGTCATCATGTCATTTTTAGGACCCAAAATCATCAAAATGACAATAAATCGACAAATCTGGCAGCTATGAATGCAAGGAATATGTGTGCAAACACATGAGGGTGTGTTTGATGTTTAAATACATTTGTACAGGCCTCTGTTATACCAAAGAATATTCATATTATAGAAAGTGCATCTCAAAGAAAAGTTCAAATGTTTTCATAATAATTCTTGCAAAAAAAACCGACTTCAAAACAGACAAACTTAAAAGCATGTTTCTTTAAGACGGTAACTATTGCGACACCCTGTAATTTCCGAATTCAATTTTATACTAGTTATAGCGGTCGTAGGAATACAGGTTCGTTGTAAATTTCAACCTTCTGTCTGTAACGGTTTAAAAGTTTGGTCATATACATCAAATTACATAAACTATTGCGACACCCTGTAATTTATAATTTTAAATAATTATACTTATTATAACAAATATAGTAATGGACATTCTGTCTAATTGTTAAGTGTTTATCAATAACTGTTTAAAAGATAGGGTCATACATATCAAATGACGTCACCTATTGCGACACCCTTTAAATTCAAATTTTAATTTAATACTTTTTAAAGAACACTTTGTAATACAGATTCTTTTTAAATTTTAACTTTGTGTCCATATACATCAAATTACATCAACTATTGGGACACCCTATAATTTCCAATTTTGAATATTTATACTTGTTGTTATTCGAGACATAGTAGTGAACATTTTGTCTATTTTTCAAGTGTTTGTCTATAACGGTTCCAAAGATGAGGACATAATGGTCAAATAACATCAATAATGGGGACACCCTTTAATTTATAGATCCAATTTTTATACTTGTTTAATAGCGGACTAAGCAATATAGGTTCTTTGTAAATTTCAACTGTCTATCTATAACAGTTGAAAAGTTTGGCCATATATATTACTTTTACATTAACTATTGGGACACCCTTTAATTTCCAAATTCATATTTTACACTTGTTATTTTAGCGGACTTAGAAATACAAGTAGTTTGTAAATTTCAACTGTGTGTCTATAAAGGTTCAAAAGTTTGGCCATATATATATCAAAATAAACCAACTAATGGGACACCCTTTAATTTCTAATTTTAAATATTTATACTTATTATAACAGACATAGTAACGAACATTCTGTGCAACTTTCAAGTGTTTGTCTATAACGGTTCAAAAGATAGGAGAATAAAGATGAAATTAAGTCACCTATGGGGTCACTCTTTAATTTTTAATTTTATTTTTTAATTACTTTTTGTTGTTGGGAGCTACTGTGTTACGCACTTTTTTTTAATTTTAAATTGGTGACCTATAATGTTCATAATACACGTAAAAAACATGTATGTTGTATGGGGACACCCTTTAATTTTTAAAATTTTGAACTTCTTTTAAAATGGGACCAATCTGTAGCCATAACCTTTCTAATAGTGCAAAATTTTTAAAATCGGTTCAGAAATGACTGAGTTCTGCGGGCACAAACATAAAAAAAAAAAAAAGCAACATTCAGACGAATTGATAACCTCCTTCTTTTTTTGAAGTCGGTTAAAAACATTCTTGATGCGGGGTGGGAAAGTGAAAAGAAAAATACACAAGCAAAGAGACGAATTTCGTTGCTCTCATTTTATTGTACGAAACACACATATGTATGTATACATACAAACGTGAGTTTGTGTGTTCGTTGTTTGTTTATATTTTAAACTGTATGTACCAGAGAACTGCATGAGTTGATTCACTTTCGCTGTCCACTCACATTTAAATTGCTTCAAGGCATATTTAACCAGGTGACAGCACAAGGCGGATCTAATATTAAAGAGAAATTTTTTCAATTTTTTTTATATGGAGTTTGACATTAATCATTTATTTTAAGAGAGAATGAAATAGATTTTACTGTCAAAATCCATATAAAAAAAATTCAAAAAATTTTTTGCTCAAATTTCCTCTCCCTTACGCTATCACCTTGTTTAATATGCCTTGAATTGCTTTTGTTCTGTCTTTTAACATCAATATGTACTACTAATATGGCTTGCAGTGTTAACTCGCTAACATTTGACTGTTATTAACACAACCTTGTTTTATATGTGCTGTTAGCGAAAGTGTGTAAAAATTTCTTGCTGTTGTTTGATTGTTTTGCAGAACACTCAAACCACTCACAAATGAGGGTTGTTAAAGTATTGACTAGCGTACGAAAAATAATGTTATAAAGTTTATGTAGGGCTGCAATTCTGTTAATAAAAATCTTGAAACATCTATGTACGAGATGAACATATTTAAAGAAAGTGGTAATTGGGTTCAATTTTTATGAAAAATAATTATTATTTTAAGATTATTATACCTAATACTTGACAAAATTAGTGGACAATATAATAAAATAACAATTTCAAATATTTTTTAAAATACTGTCATATACAGAAGTACTTAACAAAAAATATACTTTTTTGTGAAAGAGTTTTATGACAAATTCATTGTTAATGACAAAAGTTTGTGAGTATGTACATATGTTGAAAGTACAGGTAAACAGTTTTTAGCATATGTTTAAAAAAATTTAGTTGCATTTGGATGCAAGACATTTCTCTTTTTACATGCAAACTTTTTCTTGTGAAGTAATAACCCAACTGAATTTGCTACATTCGTTAAATTCTATTACCTGCCACAAATGGGCTATTTGAATACACAAATAAACATCAAATTCAATTGAAAGAAGGGTTAAGTATTCCTGGAATTCATGTACATGTACTCGTATTCTATTTTTGCAAAAATATTAAATGAGATAATTATAGTAAGGCAAACAAATTGTGAGTTTTTCGACAACAAAGTAATTAATTTTTTCTATTTGAAAAAACAAAATAAGTACCTATTGACAAATACCTAGTAGTGTGCACAAAGAAAAATCAAAATAGACACAAGTGTTAATACCTACAATTTTGTTCATTAACTAAATTCTCCATTGGCTTACCATAAATTTGTGTTCTATATAATGAAAAAAAACAATTTAAGATTATCATAAATTACTGCCTTGTAAGACGGTACCTATTCAAAAAATCAAAAACGAGTTTTTGATTGATTTTTATGAATGCCATTAAACTACATGTCTGGACCAAGTTTCACACTTGTACGCTTTTATTAACAAAAAAACAAAGAGATGTATGGTATAGTTTAGTTTTCATTTTACAAAGTTTTTTGCTTCTTCTGTAAAATTATATTTTTGTTTGTTTTTTAGCTAACGATATGTATCAATAAAAAATATATTCTTGAACAAAAAAGGTTTGGAAAAATTAATTTTCAAAAGAAGAGTTTAAAATTGGTATATTATTTATAACGAGAAAGATTGTAAATACCAAATATTTTTTTGCATCTTTTCCACGTAGAGTGATTTACCTACACACATTTTTTTGTAAATTTTCGTAAATTGTTTACAATATACATACATATATAACATTGCTCTAAAATTATTTCTTTCAGCAGGTATTTACATATAAACTTCGTAAAACTAACTAACAAACTTGCACAACAATTCGAGCGCGCGTATATAACTGTAATTAATTTACTTTTCCTGAATTCAGTTGATAAATATGACTAATAGATAATTTCATTTACTTTTTTATTTTATTTAATTTTGTTACTTTTATAATAAGTGTATATATAAGTATGTACATATATATAGACATATATTTATTTATATATTGACGAATTTTTAAATTTTTTATTTAATTTTTTTTTCTTAACTTCCGTTTCGTATTTTCTTTCTATACATACATACATATGTAAATATGTACATAATAAAATAAAAAAATCCGTCTCTAAATATTTAAATTAAATTATTAATTAATTAAAGGCCTAGATTCTCCTACTCTTAAATATATGTTATATAAATTCATTTATTGTTTTATATGACATTAATAAATAAATAACAATATAATAATTTTTCTTATATTAGAATAAAAATCTTCTGTAAAACTATACACATTTGTCAGCAGCTTCTTTTACGAACCACTCAAACTAATTCATTGCTTTTGTGAATCATGGGAATAAACAGAAATTGCAAGCAGTGGCAAGCATATGTTAACAACAGTCTCATTGATATGAAGCATGCATTAACAGCATTCATTTTTTTAATGTTAACTGCTAGCTCAATACTCATTTTAGAAAATGCAAAATGTTGCCGTTTGAATCGTAATCATGCAGGTCTCTGGTATGTACGCATGTATGTTTGAAAAAATACAAAAAAACGATGAAGCAGGTCACGATGTTTTATTTTACTACCTGCTTTCGACAGAGCTAGACGAATATTATATGTATTTATATACTTTATATGTTTTGCTGAAACAATGAATGTAAATAAGAAAATAAAAAATTTGCCATCCGATAGAAAATGCTGCATAAAAAAATGCAAAAAATCAAGAAGGCAGTTCAAAGATTTAATAATATTTAAATTTCCAACTTCGGATAAAATACTAGCGCAAATTTGGCGAGAAAAATGTCAAATTCCTGAAAAGGATTACAATAAAAATCTTTATATATGTGAAAGGCATTTTGACTGTACTTTTATTGGAAATAAAAAATTAAAGGCGGAAGCTATTCCGACAATAGATTTAGATGAAGTGGAGGAGGAAGAGGTGGAAGATATTGAATTACAGCATTTAGCAACAAATACAGTTTGTAAGAATGTCTACGAACCCTTCTGCGCAAATTGCAAGAAACAAACGCAAATATCAGATTTGTAGAGAAAAAAGTATAACCGTCTTCTAAAAAAATACAAACAAATTTTAAAATCGAAAGAACGTACGAAGTCACTTAGAAAGTTTAGTTGTAAAAGCTCAGAGAACTCTCTCAAAAATTCTATTGATTCTTTACAAAACATTAGCAAGGAAAGCAAAATGTTTTCTAAGCTTTTGCTTTGTTCTAGGCCGAAGGAATATTCTGAAGATGTAAAGAATTTAACACAGAATATATATTACAAGTCTCAATCAACATACCTTTTCCTAAGAGATAAAATGCATCTTAATTTGCCTCATATTACCACTTTAAATCGTTGAGCACCAATAAAATATCTTCAACCTGGCTTAAAAAATAATGCATTTGAAGCCATTTGCATCATGGATGAAATGAGCGTAAGAAAAGATTTGAGGTACAATCAGACTTTAGATTTAATTGATGGTTTTAAAACCAATGGTATTGAAAGGAGTAACAAAATTGCTACCCACGTATGCGTTTTTATGGTTAAAGGTCTATTTTCAAACTGGAATATAATTTTAAACTATTTTGTTGCTGAAAATGGCTTATCTACAGATACCTTAACAGAAATTGTTAAACAAAATATTACTATTTTGAACAGTATTGGTCCACAAGTTTGTGCCCTTATTTGTGATCAAGGATCTACGAATAGAAAATGTTTTTAAAATCTTAAAGTATCTGTGGAAATGCCATTTTTTGAACTTAATGGACAAAAGTATTTATGATTTCCCTGTATGTATGATTTCCCTCACCTAATAAAGTCTTTGAGGAACAGTTGGTTAAAATGTGACTTAAAAACACCGGATGGAACTGTGAGTTTCGAAATAATTAAGGAATTATACGAAATGGAAGCTAACGCAAAAACTAAAATGTGTCCGAAATTGACACGCCAACACATTTATCCTAATACTTTTGAAAAAATGCGTGTAAAATTTGCGACTCAAATTTTCAGTTTCTGCTGCTATTAAAACTGTGGTCGAAAATACAAAATTTAAAACTTGTTCTTCAGAAGTGGCCTTGTCAAAAGTGGATGAGGTTATAACCGCTCCAAGCGAGCTTTTGTTACGGATTTTTTTTAATTACATATTTTTTCTATATGTTTGTGTTCATACTTAAAATTTTAACCGTTTTACGTCCCCTGTTGTAAGTACATATTACTTTGTTCTTCCTTTATCAATTAGAAAGAAACAAAAGTAATTCTTATACACTCGTACACACAAAAATGCATATGGATGTAAAGCATTTACTTTTACTTAATGTAGTTGGCAACAACCCTTCCTTCTCTTTTTGTCTGTAATGACACTGATTTCAGGAATTTCAGGAACTTCATAATTTCTTATTCCTACTACGTTTTTTTTGTCGTGTCATAAAATCATCTCATTTTACCGTTATTCAATTGACCAATGACGGCAAAACACATGCGTAGCTGACTACGCAGAAGAAATAACGGAAAGTGATAGAAACAGAAAACATGCTTTAAATATTCTATTTAAAGCAGGTCAGACAGATAATAAGGGCAGTTTGTAACAAGTGGTTGACGAGTGCGGGAAACAAATTAAAAATTTAAAACCTTTGACGAAAAAAAGTGTTTGTAAAATGTTCTTGTATGGAACATGTAAAAAAGAAATTTGTGTGTGAATGTATTTTTTTTCCAAAGAAAATCAGTAAATTCAATAAATGTTTAAAATTGTTAACATAAGCAAGTTACCAAAAAGAAAAAATAATGCAATGTGTTTTTATAAAAATATTATGGTTTCTCAAAATAATATTATGATGTGAACTAAAATGATAAGATAATGTAATTTAGAAAAGTAATTAAAATTGTATTTCTTCACGTTAATTAAATGATATCTTCCAAAAAGCATTTAAAAAAACCCTTTTAATAAAAACCTTTACAAAAAGACCAAAAGCTATAAAATACAATTTACCGCTGTGTTTTGCAACAAGACAAGAAAGAATCGCATATATGACGTTTACTTTTTTTCCCAAACTTAATTACTAAGTTCAAATTGAGACTCCATTAACAAATTTTAAACAGAGCGTCACAGTAATAAACATTAAACTGGTGCTATAAATACTAAAAAGTTTTGAAATGAACGTTAATTTTTAAAAGCGAAATATAAACAATGATACAAAACAAAAATCTAGAATTAAAACCACAAAAACTGTTAAAACAATAAAACCCCCCCGAAATAGAACAATAAATATAAGAAACACAGGAATCTAACTACAAAACATAAAAAATGACAAGCAGCCAAGTTCATAAAACAACAGAAAAATCACCATCATCAACGTCGTCAACTTCATCTATAGCAGCAGAGCAGCAGCAGTGCATCGTCTTGGTCAAGTAGTGGTATTCACGGCAAGTTGTATGTTTTCATAATATTGTAAATTTAAATTCTATTTTTTATTGTAACTTTATTTTTTTTATATCATTTAATTATTGTATTAAATTATAAAAGTATAGTATATAAATATTGATTATTGTAGCATTTTAATACTATTTTATAAAATTATACTATATTTTTTTATATTATATAAATTTCCTTTTTTTATTGATACAAATGGTCATTAGACTCGTTAAAGATATTAATGTAAGAAAAATAATTAACAATAAACGATATTAATTTTGAAACCTTTGAAATGGAAGCCTAGTTGTATTATTTAGAAAAGGAAAGACAGGGATACTAGCAGGGGAACACATTAGGGACAGTGAGATTAAAGGTATTTACATTGTCAAAGGCATAAGGGTGGGTTCAGTATATCTCAGTATGACATTACACCTGGTCATACACAGTTCACATAAATAAAGAAAATCAAGGAGACTATTTGAAGAATAATTTTAACTAAACTCTTGGTTCTGAGCGGTATAGAGAGTTTAGTATATGCTTACAAGTTAGAAACAAAAATACGGGTCAAAAGAATTCACCAAACCTGATAGAGCTAGCCAGGGTGTATATCAAACCATGCCAAAATTTGAACGTTGTGTTTTCTGATATATTAGCGTGTAACATATATGGCGCCCAACGTAAAGCTTAATGTAGAAACCGATAATTGTCTTCAATTTATATTACTTGGTTAATTACTTTTTCCATTTATTTTGCATAAGTCATGATTTCTGCGAAATAAAAGTCCTGGTATCATTTGCGATGCAAAATGGGGAAATAAATTCAGAAAATATTTCATTTCAGAATTTTGTAACTAACTTTGAATTGTGTTTTATGAATATTTCGATACTATAAGTCCGAACTGACGACAATCAGTCGCGCAGTTGCCTGTTGCGATAATATCTTATATTGGTAAAACATAGTTAAATCAAGATGAACAAAACCCTAGTAGAGAGCAAAAAAAAATTTTTTTTAAAAAAGCTCAAAAAAACATTAAATATATTTTGAAGTTTTAAAATATTTTTTTATTTATGATGAACTGCTTAAGAAATATATTTCTTAAGGCAATCAAAGAGTAAATTGATATGCCAGATAGCATGGCATTTTTCTGAGTTAACCACTGTGTTCGGTTGCTTAGTATCCTTATAATACCTGTCATTCTTTTCTGAAATACACCTAAATATTTTTACAATTAATAAACTTTTATAATATATTTAAAAAAAAAGATTTTTTTTGAAAACCATAAAATAAATATGTATATGATAACATATGCAAACATATGAACATAAAACATATGTATGTATATAACATACATAAATATAAAATATATAAATTACTGATAAAAAAAAAGAATTAAAAAAAAAATTTTTCCTCCACTTAACACACTTTTTCCTTGCTTTACTGGTGCATAATTATGCACAAGCCCAACACTCGTCAAAACCCAGCTAGAATTTTTTCACGTAATACGGTTGTTAATCCCAATTTAGTGGACCTGTCAGGTAGAGGTAGAGTGCAGTAACATCTCGGCGCACTTCGTTGACAAAAGGAAGAGGAAGGGGTTCAACTTCATAAGAGACCAAACATTCGACCGGAGTTAGTTCAACAGACTCCCAACATAGTACAAGCATCAGAGCATTAAGATCTTCATCTGTTCCTTTTTCACTTAATTCAGCCCCAGAAACAGATTCTGAAAAAAAATATTCCAAATTTTGATCTTTCAAATTCATTGCCTTACATAGAATCAGGGTCCTTAGAAAACTTAACACAAACTTCACTTTCTGATAGACAGACAAGCTATACTTCTCAAATAGAAATGGCTCAGGACGCTAATCAGGAAGGCAATCAGCAACCTTCAAACTTGAATGCGACTGAAAATTTGATAGCATATTTTTAGGAAGCAATGAGAAATACCCAGGATGAATTTAGGAGAGAATTTACCGCTCTTAGAGAGGCTGTGGTTTTACACCGTAACGATAGATCTACTTCCGTAACACCTGGAATTAACGTCCAGCCATCCGGCTCCCAAGCAAATTCGTTTTCATACGCTTCCTCAGCGACAAGTTTCAAATTGAGAGACTGGAAAGTTTCGTATAGCGGTGAAGGCAGTGTAACGGATTTCCTGTTTAAAATAGACACACTAGCTGAGCGATCTCAGTGTCCTCACGACCATCTTATGTCCAACTTTCACTTATTTTTGACAGGCAAAGCAGAAACATTTTACTAGGATTATATCAGACAAAATCAAAGAGCCTCCTACCCAATGCTAAGAACAGCTCTTTCTAGGGAATTTGGCACATTAGAAAGCGACCACGAAATATTATTAAAAATATCAACGCGTAAACAGCTTCCAAAAGAAAGCTATGACGACTTTCATTCGTTTGTGGTTCGCTGGAACTTAAGATTATCTAGTCCAATGTCAAATGCTTTACTAATAGAAATTATTAAGAAAAATGTACACGCTGAGCTTAAGGTGATGCTTTTTATTTCGGACCCTGTAAACCTAGGCAAATTACGCGAATTGGCTAGGAAGGCAGAAAGGGTTCTTTCAGAGAATAAAACTAGTACATTTAATCGACGGCAGGTAAATGAGATATCTGTCGAACCAACATCCGAAAATTCCGACGGTGAATCAGACCCTCAAATAGAGGCACTCAAATTAAAAAAAATATGGGTAAACAATGATTATTCCAAAATGAAATGTTGGAATAGCCTCAAATTTGGACATAGTTTCATCTATTGTCCCGACGCACTTCGGCATGTTTTCTGCTATAAATGTGGATAAAGAGGGGTAACTACTCCTGAATGTGGGGGTCCTCATGTGGAAAACAAACGCCGGAATGAGTGGCCGACCGGGGATGCTCGTTCCGCCAAGTAAATCCCGAGTTAAAAGCAGCACAGAGTGTAAGCCTTCACAGAGGGACTTACCTCTCAGACTGACAAAAACCATACCTGACTTACAAACCTTATCGCTGCATAAAAGCAAGCACAACTTATATTTTTCCGGAAGACCTAGAAGTCGTGAAATGTCTCGACGAATCCTATGGCGGCGATATCAAAAAAGGAGAAGATATAGAAAAACGATTGAATCAACCTGTTTGTCAAATCATGATGATGGAAGACCTTTTGCAATGATTAAAATTTTCGACGAAAACTTACTGTGTCTTTTGGATTCAGGTGCCAATGTATCTGTCTTAGGGAAAGGGAGCTTGGATTTTATGGATAGAAACAATATACGATTAGGAGATTTTAAATCTAGCATCCTTACCGCAAATGGGTCGAAAAACGAAGTTTTGGGATATTGCACGTTACCGGTTACTTTCAAAGGGGTGACAAAGTTTATTGTATTTTACGTTGTATCAAACTTGTCTCAACAGGGGTACCTTGGTATGGACTTTTGGAAAGCCTATGCCTTGGCTCCACAAATTTTTCCTGAAGGGTCTTGTGCAGAACTCGTTAATGATGCGGAGTCAGCTTTTCATAACTTACCCCAGATGAGAAACTACGCCTAGATGAAGTTGTTCTGGGATTTCCATCTTACGAGAAACTGGGTCTAGGGTGTACACACCTTCTTGAACACCACATGGACACCGGAAATGCTGTACCTGTGAAACAAAAACACTATCCTCTTTCGTCCCCGAGGCAAGCAGAAGTCTATGAGGAACTAGACAGATTATTAACCCTTGGCGTCATAGAGGAGTCAAATTCTCCTTGGTGCAGCCCAATTGTGACAGTTCGCAAGCCCGGAAAAATCAGACTTTGTCTGGACTGTAGAAAGCTTAACTCGCTAACGAAAAAGGATTCTTACCCATTACCACACATTCCACTTCATAAGCGGTATCGACTTGAAGGATGCATTTTTTCAAATAAAGTTAACAGAAACATCGAGGGAAAAGACAGCCTTTGCAGTACCGGGGAGATCGCTATATCAGTACAAAGTAATTCCTTTTGGCGTCTGTAATGGACCTCAGACAATGAGCCGTCTGATGGATAGGGCAATCCCTGCAAAATTGAGAGATAATGTTTTTATATATCTAGACGACCTTCTTGTGTGTAACCCCGATTTTGAAACTCACCTCGAATTGCTTTTTAAAGTCGCTCAGTGTTTAAGGTCTGCCGGTTTGACAATTAATGTAGGTAAGAGCAAGTTCTGTCAACGCGAAATAAAATATCTTGGTTATCTCATTGCTGGCGGAACCTTGAAAGTTGACCCGGGAAAAGTTAAGGCCATTACTCAGGTCCCGATTCCTAAAACGCCTCGGCAGGTAAGGTGGTTCGTGGGCATGGCAAACTGGTATCGAGCATTTATAAGTAACTTTTCTGATCTAGCAGGTCCGCTCACAGATTGTTTGCGAAAGACAAACCGACCCTTTTCTTTATCCCCACAGGCCATTATTTCTTTTGAAAAACTTAAATCCGTTTTGTCGGAAACACCCGTGTTGGCTCAACCAGATTTCAATAGAGAATTCGTGATTCAGTGTGATGCATCACGTATCAGTGTAGGTGGTGTTTTATATCAACTGGACGATGATGGAAAGGAACACCCAATTTCTTTTGTGTCCCAAAAACTGAATAAGGCCTAGAGAAACTACACGGTAACAGAGCTGGAGTGTTTAGCGGCAATTTTTTGTATCAAACGTTACAGACAGTATGTTGAAGAACTTTTTTTTAAAATTTTGACAGACCACTCGGGTCTGAAATGGCTCAGGCCCAAAAAGACTTGATGGTAGATTGGCTTAAAACTCCATGGAGCTTAAAACTCCAACAGTTTAACTATGTTATGGAACATAGAAAAGGGTCCCTAAACGTAGTCCCCGACACGCTCTCCAGATTCGATGTTGATGAGTTAAAATTAAATTGCAATCCTCCTGAAATAGATATTCAATCGCCAGAATTTAATAGTCCAGAGTATAACGAACTGAGAAAAAAAAATACAGGAAAATAACAAATTACTCCCGGATTTGTGCCTATCTGAAAATTATGTCTACAAACGGGTTAGATTTAGAAATAACGACACTGCAGAAGAGGACCTTTGGAGACTATGGTTACCAAGGTCCCTAGTTAATAAAACAATCAAATCCACTCACTCTATAAAACACTATTTCGAATAAGACAGAAATATTTCTGGCCACAAATGGCACGTGATGTTAAGTTATATGTCAACCAATGTGATGTATGTAAAGTCATTAAATCCACAAACCAAATACTACGTCCATCAATGGGCAAGCAAGTTTTAACAACCCGCCCTTTTCAAAGATTGTACTGTGATTTTTTGGGTCCTTACCCATGCACAAAATCAAAAAAATGCCAATTATTAATTGTAATAGATCATTTGACTGTTCTGGAAACCAATGGAGACGGCGACATCTACAAACGTTGTAGAATTTTTTCTAAATGATTTATTTTGTACTTACGGGGTGCCACAGTTTATACACAGCGATAACGCCAAGCAATTTACCTCAAACGAAATCGAGGAATTTTTCTCTGCATATGGAATAACGCATGTCACAACAGGGCTTTATTCACCGCAAGGAAACGCCTAAGAAAGGGCCAATAGAGAAGTTATTTCAAAAATTCGCTTCTTTCTTAAGGACCAGTCGGAACACACAAGTTGGGATAGGGATATACCTAAAATTTTACAAATCTTACGAAGTGACTTTCACTCGGCAATAAAATGTTCACCATATTTCGCAGTTTTTGGTCAAAACATGATTTTAAATGATTTTACTGAAGACACGCTAGTCTTACGAAATGATCGATTACAGATCATCCGAGCAAAAATTAGCAAGAATCTCGATAAAGCCAATGAAAAGGCAATTAAGACGTATAATACCAGGTCCAAGCCAGTCAATTTCGTTGAAGGTCAAGAGGTTTTCCGAAAAAATCATTCTCAGAGCGATTTCAAAAAGGCCATAAATTCAAAATTTAATCCCAAATTCATAAAATGCAGGATTAGGAAAAAGATTGGAAGCGCTCTCTATGAGCTAGAAGACCTTCAAGGACACTACGTTGGAAAATATCACGCCTCTGACATTCGAGCCTAGTTCGTTTAATGTTTTTGTATTTTCCATACTGCCCGGCTTCGTGGGTCGTGCCACACGCTTACATTTCTTTTTTCCCATTTGATACAATTAATTTTTTTTTCTTCCGCACTCTTTCTCTAAAATAAATCCTCCCTGTTCGGGTTACAATTGGAAATCTAACCGCGAAGCAGGTTTGTTACGGATTTTTTTTAATTACATATTTTTTCTATATGTTTGTGTTCATACTTAAAATTTTAACCGTTTTACGTCCCCTGTTGTAAGTACATATTACTTTGTTCTTCCTTTATCAATTAAGGTGTGTTTACATTGAGTGTACAAGTCATATGTACTGTCAAAATTGCTATCCATATGGAATTTCATGTGTATGTCAAAATCAGTGTTTTACATATGGTTTATAATTTTTGTGTTTAAACGTACACATGTTACGTACATATGACATAACCTCCTGTTATTAAAAACAAAAATCAAATATTAACAACAGCTGGTCATCAAAGTGTGGTTTAGATGGATTATTTTTTAAATTATTAGTCTATATAATAAAACTAATAATATTAGCTTTATCGGGACTTGCTGTAATAAGTTATTAGCCAATTTTGCATATTTTTGCCGCCATTTAACTTTATTAGAAACCCGCTAGTGATGTCAACTATGCAAAGAACTACCATTTTGTGTTATCATTTGGGAGCTTCTACAACAATACAGAAATCAATTTGTAAGAGAGAAATTATATAAAAACAAAAAGTAATTATAATAAATAATACAATAAGTATAAATTAATATCATTTGAACTAGGTGTATCAGCAACAATTAAATGAATAATTTTGTTGATGTTAGTGTCAATTTATTTTCGCTCTTTTTTATTAGGAATAAAATATTTTTCATCCTAATTCTTATGGCAATAGAAAAGAATTAAATTTCTTTAAGAAGCCGTTGCTTTTGAAAATGAAAGTACTCCATTTTATTTTCTTTAATGATTTGCATTTGAATGGCGTTAAAAAATTAGTAGAGATTTTATTATATTAGACAGTATTTAAAATTACAATTAAATTTCTTTTAATTATATTTAAATTTAAAGAGAAATCAATATTTTTATAAAAATTATTGAATTGATTGCATAATCGCACAAGAGGATCAGCCATAGCGTAATTCGTACTACAATTTTGAACAAAAAGAGGCATAAAGTTACGCATATTACGACATGGAACATTAAATTTAATATTGGCTAACAGAAATTCACAACAAGTATTACCATTGATAGTACTTAACATAAAAGAAACATTTAACATAATACGACGACTTTTTAGAGTAGGAAGTTTAATTAAAGCAAGCCTACTAGTATATGAAGGAAACCTCGCATCGTCACGCCAATTTAAACCACGTAAGCAGAACAGCAAAAATTGTTTTTGAACAGATTCAAGAAGTTGGCAATGTACGTTATCATAAGGATCCCATATTACTGACCCATATTCCAGGATAGGTCTAACCAGAGCCACAAATAACTGTTTTGTGATGTAAGGGTCGGAAAATTCTTTTGACCAGCGCTTAATAAATGCAAGAACACCTCGAGCCTTGTTGACAGTCATTGTAATATGAGATATAAAATTAAGTTTAGGATCCAGCAAAATTCCAAGGTCCAAAAATGAATCAACTACCTCCTAAGAAGTAGTTAACAGTGATAAAATCACTCCTTGAAAATCTCATGCATTTACATTTTTTAATATTTAAAACCATCATGTTGTGTCTACACCATAAAACAAGATTGTTGAGGTCACTCTGCAAATTTATATGATCTGCATAATTCTTGAAGCTATAAAAGATTTTGACATCATCAGCATACATTAATACATGTGAGGAGTTTATAACAGTGGGAAGATCATTAATAAAAATGGAAAAAAGAATAGGTCCCAGGTGACTTCCCTGGGGAACACCGGACAAAACAGCAATACATTTTGATGAACGATTATTAAAACGAACAGTTTGACTACGACATGTTAAATACGACTGCAACCAATTAAGGCTAATGCGGGTAACACCAAGCATGTTTAGGTTCATCAGAAGAAGCTTGTGATTGACCTTATCAAATGCTTTGCTAAAATCTGTATATACAGCATCAGTTTGTTTCTTTTCAATAAAAGCAGAGTTAATTAAGGAGGTTAGTTGAAGAACATTTGTAGTAGTTGAACAACCCTTTCTGAAGCCGTGTTGATTGGATGATAAAATATAAGAAAATTGATGACAGAGGTAATCAATAACAATTTTTTCAAACAATTTTGGAATGGCACTTAGTTTAGCTATTCCCCTGTAGTTCGTTATTTCAGACTTATTACTATTTCAGACTTATTATTATTTCAGACTTATTATTATTATTATAAAATGTTAACGGAGAAGCTATTAACTATTAATAAGGTTTTGGTATGCGCCAATGTAGTTGTCTCATTTTCAAAGGCAATGTTTGATGAAAACGTCGATTTTTTTTTACTGGAATGTTATTATAATACCAAAAATTTAATAGTTTACTTACTTACATATATACATATTTTATTTCAATATCATTTCATTCTTCTTTGGTACAGCAAAACAAAAAACCAAAAAAAATAAATAAAAGTATATTTAATTTGAAAGTAAAAAGTGGAAAAAGAAAGAAAGAAATTACAATACTTATATTTCCTAGGTTACATAGCGTAGATTTTTCACCATAGTTGCAGTATGATTGCTAAATTCTGATAATGCTTCTTAATATATTGCAATATAAAAAATAGAACTATTCAACATGGATTAAAAACATAAAATTTTGTTAATTTGTAATAAGATAATAAGGTTTTATTCATTTTTTTTTCGCAAAATGGAGTTCTCTCATTTTCAAAAGCAACGGCTCAATTAAGTGATTTGCAGCATTTTCGAAACCCACAATACCTCAATAGCATTTTTTTGTCCTGCAGTCCAAAGTTGTTAATTAGGTAATATCAACAGTTTACACAGTTACCGTCTTAAAAAAGATTTGAAAAATAATGCACTATAGTAAAGTAAAATTTAATTTAATTCAGTCTTTCTTAGTATGTACCGGTAATATAGATAAGCACACCTAGCCTTTTATCACTATGCATTTATGAAATTGTGTTCTCAACTTCTATTAAAATTGAGTCATTCGTTTAAAAATGTCCCTTATACCCTTCTGGCCCTAGTTTTGAAAACATATCCTAATGAAGCCACAAAAAAATAAAGATGAGTCTATGTTTTAAATATCATTAAATTCGATTTGGCCGTGATTGACGTACAAATAATCAAACTTGCAAATAGATATATAATATATGTATCAATATTAGATTACATAACTTTATTATTTGTTAATATATTGAAATGAAAAACAACCCGTAAAACATCTAAACGATTTAAAGTTTTATTGATGAATAATTTAAAATATAACATACAGAAAAAGTTGTGTCAACATAGGCAAAGCCTACTGCGAATACTTAATATAATATAAATTCAAATACTATTATGAAATTAATACAATTTCAAAGCCTACTATGTATTGGGTTTGATAATTCATTTAATAATTTCAACACTCCTTCTCAAACCTAATACTGAGTGCTTTGAAAGAATTACAACAAAAAATATTATTCCATGTGCATTAATTCGACTAATTTCGTATGTTTAATTCTAGGTAGATTTTTTGTTAAAATATCTGCAATCATTTCATTTGTACTAAGATACTTAAGATTAATCTGCCCATTGTTAATAACTTCACGTATGTGATGATACTTAATATCGATGTGTTTGCATCGATTGTGAAATATTGCGTTCGATGCTAGTTTTAATGCTCCTTGATTGTCTACATTTAACTTTACTGGAACATCTTCAACACATTCAAGTTCAAGCAGTAATCTTTTTAAATAAATAGCTTCCCTTGCAGCATTTGACATCGAAATATACTCCGCCTCCGTGGTGCTTAATGCGACCACACTCTGCTTCTTTGATTCCCATGAAACTAAGGAGCTTCCATAATAAAACATAAATCCTGAATAAGATTTTCTATCCATGCCATTTCCACCCCAATCCGCATCGGCGTATCCAGTTATTTCAGCCTCACTAGACTTATAGCTAAGTTTTAATTCAGTAGTACCAGATAAGTACCTTAAAATATTCTTTGCAGCATTCATGTGCTCTATATGGGGATCGTTGTTTCTCTGTGATAATTTTGCCACTGAATGTAAAATATCAGGACGGGTTGTAATTGCTAAATACATTAGTTCACCCATTATAGTCTGATATGATGTCACATCTGTTTTAGTGCAGGTTTTAGCACAAGCTACTTGAAAACCAGGATCAAGTGGAACTGATACTTTCTTACATTGTTCCAAATTATACTTTTTCAATAAAGTTTTTATGTACTGGGTGTTACTTACGGTTAAATCTCCTTTATCGTTATCTCTTCTAACTTCCATTCCAAGAAAATGCTGTACTGGTCCCTTATCACTGACATCAAACTCTGTTGATAATTGTAGTTTAATTCTTCCAATAATTGATTTATCTTTGCATGCTATAAGTATATCATCTACATATACCGCTAATATAACTAATTCGTTATCAACCATCGTTTTATACAAACATGGTTCGTTGTCACAACTTGAAAAACCAATTCTCTTTAGAAATGCATCGAGTTTTGCATTCCACTCTCGACCAGACTGCTTAAGACCGTATAGAGATTTTCGTAGACGTAAAACCTTGTTTGGATACTTTTTATCCACAAACATATTTGGCTGTTGCATATAAACTTCCTCGTTGAGAACGCCATTTAAATATGCACTAACAATATCAACATGGTGCAAATGCATACCCTTGTTTACAGCTATAGCAAAAAGAAGTCTTATATTTGCATGCCGAATAACTGGTGAAAATGTTTCGTGATAGTTAACACCGTATTTCTGGCTGCAGCCCTTTGCCACAAGTCTTGCTTTATATCGCTCAATATGTCCATCGCTTGTAGTTTTAATTGCATATACCCATTTGCATCCAATGGCCTTTTTTCCAGCTGGCAAGTCAACCAAATCCCATGTTTTGTTACTTTGCAAAGTATTAAATTCAGTCCGCATAGCATTTCTCCACTCTATAGAATTTTTGCAAGATATTGCTTCTTTTACATTTTTGGGTATGAAATCAAGTTTTGTTGATAAACCATTTACCATATTATATTGTTTTTTAGGTCTACCAGGCATACCATCTCGAATTATTTTGGGACGACCTCGTCCTCTTTTTGTTTTCTCTCGGCTAGTATTTACATCATTAGAATTTTCCTCTTGTGTCTGAACTTCAAGATTGTCGGTATCTTCCATTCTTTTTTCATTAGCCACCATATTATCGTTTGACTCGCCTTCATCAGCAGTATTAAAACCATCTTCTTCGATTATCTGTTCATTAATTGGAGCTTGAGTATTAAAACCATCTTCTTCTTCTTCGATTATCTGTTCATTAATTGGAGCTTGTAGACTATTGGAACTTCCTTGACCTTCATTATTAAGAATTATGAAAAAATCATCATCTTTGTAGTCTACATTGTTGTCATTTTCACTGTTTTCGAAAGTATTTTCTTCAAATATCACATCACGTCTCTCAATAACTTTTTGGGTTTTCTTATCATACAATCTATACGCCTTGGCAACTTGGGAATAACCCACCATGATATATATTTTACCTTTTGCAGCAAACTTTGGCTTTTGTTGTTTGTTTAGGGCTACTGCGTACGATCCAAAAACCTTTAAATGGCTCACTTTTGGTTTATACCCATACCATGCTTCGTAAGGAGTTTTATTTGACAGAGCCTTAGTAGGAGAACGATTTCTTAAATACACAGCTGTAGCCACGGCTTCCGCCCACAGATTCTTATTCAAGTGCGCATGAACTAACATAGATCGAGACATCTCAACTAGTGTGCGGTTGGCACGTTCGGCTACTCCATTTTGTTGTGGTGTATAAGCTACCGTCAACTGACGTAAAATGCCATGTTCCTGCAGAAATACATCAAAAACATTGTTTACATACTCACGTCCGTTATCGCTCCTCAAAGCTTTTATCTTTTTTCCTGTTTGACGTTCCACTTGTTGCTTAAATATCTTGAATTTGTCAAAAACTTCGCTTTTTGCTTTCATGAAGTATACGAATACTCTTCTTGTTTTGTCATCAATAAATGTAACAAAGTATTTAGAACCACCAACTGAAGGAACATTAATGGGACCACACACATCGGAATGTATTAAGTCCAGTATATTTGCAGAGCGATGTTCTGTTGCTTTCGGAAAAGGCCGAACATGAATCTTACTTAGCATACATGACTTGCAATTATGCTCTTTTATCTTTTTTGAAACCTTCATACCATTTACCATTTTCTTAGTGCTTATCTCAGCTAAATCAGTAAAATTTAAATGGCCATAACGATAATGCCAAAGCATATCGTTGTTACTTGCTGCAAAAATACGATGATTGTGTTTTTCACACAAAACAAATAAATTTTCCCTCTTATAAGCTCTTGCGGCAATATAACCATCTCTGTTTTTTATTTGTACTTCATCGGAATTAAATGTAGCTGTATAGCCATTTTCAACTGCCTTGCTGATTGAAATAAAATTACCTTGCAATTCCGGACAATACAAAACTTTCTCAAGTTTTATTTTGCAATCAGCTTGAAGAATAACTGTTCCCTTACCAATCGCATTTATACACTTATTAGCGGCAAGAAAAATCTTTTCGTCACATTCCTCAAGCTTTTCAAATAAATTTTTATTGTTGCACATGTGGGATGTTGCACCGCTGTCAATATACCACAAATTTTGGTTGAAGCCCTTTACTGCTGCTATCATTGCAAATGTCTTTTGATCAGTTGATTTCTTAATTCGGCAATCTCGTGCATAATGACCTTTACGACCGCATGTATAGCATTTTCCTGAAATTATTTTATTCGTTTTTGCTTCATATTTTACCCGAATTTTTGTATTTCTATTGGATTGCGCTCCGTATGCTTGTTGTATACCACATCCTTCGGCTTCTTGCTGAATGTTTCTTCGGCGTTCACCTTCTTCCAATAACTTTAGTTTTAAAACTTGAAACGACGGCAAAATATCGCGAGTTTCCATTGCTATTATAAAAGTCTCATATAGTTTCGGTAAACTTGATAATAGTATTATTACTACTAATTCATCATGAAGCTGAATTCCAATATCAGCTAGTCTTTCTATAATTTCTTCGAATTTATTTAAATAATGGGTCATTTCTTCATTGTCATCCATCTTTAGATTCATCAAACGTTTAAACAGCATAACTTTCTGTATTGGACCTTTGGGTTTATGCACTTCAGCTAACTTGTTCCAAGCCTCAGCAGATTTCGTACATTTCTTTAAGTAATTTAGCTGATTACCTTTTATGCTCAACACAATAGTGGCTAGAGCTTTTTCATCGTTAGTTACCCAATCTGCCTTTTGTGCTGCGTTCCAATCAGGCTCACACTTTAACTGACCATTTGCATACTTCCATAATCCACTATGAATTAAAACACTTTTCATGTGTACGTGCCAGGAATCATAATTCCTTTCATCGAGCTTTTCAATCTGCAGAAATGGCGACGTCATATTTTTTGGTAAACTTATTTAGTCAATTATACAACACAAAATTCTTAAAGATTTTAAATGCCTGGGCCCATAACCAATGTTAATATATTGAAATGAAAAACAACCCGTAAAACATCTAAACGATTTAAAGTTTTATTGATGAATAATTTAAAATATAACATACAGAAAAAGTTGTGTCAACATAGGCAAAGCCTACTGCGAATACTTAATATAATATAAATTCAAATACTATTATGAAATTAATACAATTTCAAAGCCTACTATGTATTGGGTTTGATAATTCATTTAATAATTTCAACATTATTAATATCACCTATGAGGTATCGACATAAATCTTCGAACACTAAGTTACTAACAAAAGTTAGAATAAAGATATTGGTTAATTTTAAACTCCTTAAATTTATGATAAAAATGTATGAGCGGAATTTTTGAAAATAAAAGTGAACATCACTGAAAACAGCTGTTGTCATATAGTTTTACACATCAAATAGAGCGTGCTTTAAATAAAAAACTAACACATGTTATTGCACATAGGTAAATAACATATGTTATGTTTCAAGAGGTTTACACTATATGTATAGTTTTACATATGGAAAATTTGACATTCCATATGACTTGTACACTCAATGTAAACACACCTTTAGAAAGAAACAAAAGTAATTCTTATACACTCGAAAATGCATATGGATGTAAAGCATTTACTTTTACTTAATGTAGTTGGCAACAACCCTTCCTTCTCTTTTTGTCTGTAATGACACTGATTTCAGGAATTTCAGGAATTTCATAATTTCTTATTCCTACTACGTTTTTTTTGTCGTGTCATAAAATCATCTCATTTTACCGTTATTCAATTGACCAATGACGGCAAAACACATGCGTAGCTGACTACGCAGAAGAAATAACGGAAAATGATAGAAACAGAAAACATGCTTTAAATATTCTATTTAAAGCAGGTCAGACAGATAATAAGGGCAGTTTGTAACAAGTGGTTGACGAGTGCGGGAAACAAATTAAAAATTTAAAACCTTTGACGAAAAAAAAGTGTTTGTAAAATGTTCTTGTATGGAACATGTAAAAAAGAAATTTGTGTGTGAATGTATTTTTTTTCCAAAGAAAATCAGTAAATTCAATAAATGTTTAAAATTGTTAACATAAGCAAGTTACCAAAAAGAAAAAATAATGCAATGTGTTTTTATAAAAATATTATGGTGTCTCAAAATAATATTATGATGTGAACTAAAATGATAAGATAATGTAATTTAGAATAGTAATTAAAATTGTATTTCTTCACGTTAATTAAATGATATCTTCCAAAAAGCATTTAATAAAAACCTTTACAAAAAGACCAAAAGCTATAAACTACAATTTACCGCTGTGTTTTGCAACAAGACAAGAAAGAATCGCATATATCACGTTTACTTTTTTTTCCCAAACTTAATTATTAAGTTCAAATTGAGACTCCATTAACAAATTTTAAACAGAGCGTCACAATAATAAACATGAAACTGGTGCTATAAATACTAAAAAGTTTTGAAATGAACGTTAATTTTTAAAAGCGAAATATAAACGATGATACAAAACAAAAATCTAGAATTAAAAACAAAAACTGTTAAAACAATAAAACCCCCCGAAATAGAACAATAAATATAAGAAACAGGAATCTAACTACAAAACATAAAAAAATGACAAGCAGCCAAGTTCATGAAACAACAGAAAAATCACCATCATCAACGTCGTCAACTTCATCTATAGCAGCAGAGCAGCAGCAGTGCATTGTCTTGGTTAAGTAGTGGTATTCACGGCAAGTTGTATGTTTTCATAATATGGTAAATTTAAATTCTATTTTTTATTGTAAATTTATTTTTTTTATATTATTTAATTATTGTATTAAATTATAAAAGTATAGTATTATAAATATTGATTATTGTAGCATTTTAATTTTATAAAATTATACTATATTTTTTTTTATATTATATAAATTTCCTTTTTTTGTTGATACAAATGGCCATTAGACTCGTTAAAGATATTAATGTAAGAAAAATAATTAACAATAAACGATATTAATTTTGAAACCTTTGAAATGGAAGCCTTGTTGTATTATTTAGAAAAGGAAAGAAAGGGAAACAGGGACACTAGCAGGGGAACACATTAGGGTCAGTGCGATTAAAGGTATTTACATTGTCAAAGGCATAAGGGTGGGTTCAGTATACCTCAGTATGA
Organism: Phasia obesa; assembly: GCA_949628195.1. Taxonomy (NCBI): domain Eukaryota; kingdom Metazoa; phylum Arthropoda; class Insecta; order Diptera; family Tachinidae; genus Phasia; species Phasia obesa. The sequence goes on along the minus strand of OX451215.1, from coordinate 113,748,693 downwards.
CATTACACCTGGTCATACACAGTTCACATAAATAAAGAAAATCAAGGAGACTATTTGAAGAATAATTTTAACTAAACTCTTGGTTCTGAGCGGCATGGAGAGTTTAGTATATGCTTACACGTTAGAAACAAAAATACGGGTCAAAAGAATTCACCAAACCTGACCAAACCAGCGTGTATATCAAACCATGCCAAAATTTGAACATTGTGTTTTCTGATATATTAGCGTGTAACACTTTTTATTTTTTTCAAAAATTATCAATCTTTAACAGATTTTGGGAATTTAATTCCTCCATCGGATAATCTAATGGATGCATGTAAAAAACGTATTTTAATAAATCCTTCATAATTGAATCTTGCAAATGTTCGACACCAGAGTGGTTTGGCGATAGTTTTTTCTGTTATTGCTCTTGGTCTGTAGAAAAAGTTAGTTCCACACAAAGGAAAATAAAAATTTTATCAAATAAGTAAAAAATTCAAAGTAAAACAAACAAAATTAAAAATTAATTTTAAGATAAATCATAAATTAAAAAATACAAAATTAAAATAAAATACCTACAAAATTAAAATAAAATACCTACAAAATTAAAATAAAATACCTGAATTAAAAATCTAAATGGCTTTAAGATAAACAATAACACACAAAAAAAATCAAAATAAAAATTAAAAAAAAAAATACTTAAATTAAAAATCAAAATTAATTTTAAGATAAGCAATAACATAAAAAAATCAAAAATACCTGAAGTAAGAATAAAATACCTGAAGTAAAAACTTGAAATTAATTTTAAGATAAACAATAACATAAAAAATATAAAAAAAAAACAAAACAAAAAAAAACAAATTAAATATTAAAAAAAATATCTGAATTAAAAATCCATATGAATTTTAAGATAAACAATAACATAAAAACACAAAAAAAATCAAAATAAAAAAATTTAAAAAAATACCTGAAGTAAAAATTTAAAATTAATTTAAAGATAAACAATAACATAAAAAATATAAAAAAAATCAAAATAATATATTAAAAAAATATCTGAATTAATAAAAAACACAAAAAAAAATGAAAATAAATAATTTAAAAAAAAAAAAAACTAAAGTAAAAATAAAAATTAATTTTAAGAAAAACAATAACCTTTAAAAAAATTAAATTTAAAAAATAAAAAAGGGCACAAAAATGAAAATACAAACATACATGCGTACATACAGTTTAAAATATAAACAAACAACGAACACACAAACTCACGTTTGTATGTATACATACATATGTGTGTTTCGTACAATAAAATGAGAGCAACGAAATTCGTCTCTCTGCTTGTGTATTTTTCTCTTCACTTTATTAATATTCTTTGGTTGTATTGAGAGCGTAAAATGTCGACAACAAAAACAACCCAACTGGGCCTTGATGTTAGGGCCCACGAAAAAAATTTTTTGTGTGTCACATGAAGCTTCTATAATATGAATATTCTTTGGTTATACATAACAACAACCTTGTTTGATTTTTTTTACTACTTCGTTATTACTTAAGTAATAAGAGAAACCAAAAGTACAGTGCGAGGGCTCATTTATGAGTCGCTCAAATTTAAATATTTCATGTAAAAGTTCGAACATATACAATAGAATGTATAGTATGTAACAATAAGCGAAGAAGAAGAAAAAACTGATGTGTTTTTAAATGATACGCCAATTTACCGCACACGATCTTGGTGACAATAAAATATATATGATTAAGTCAACGTCGTCTACTGAACACAGTACGACCAAAATAATAATGGGCAGTGTCCAAAAGTCCAAGACACAGGTGGGTATGGATTATCGATCCACTGACTGTTTTAAAAAGAGGACGAGGCGCTAAACCTTCGCTGTTAGCACAAATTTCAAAAGTACCCAAAGATATAGAATCGAACAGACTTAGTTCCCAAAACCGCTTTTTAATATTGCAAAGTGAAACAAGTGAGCCTACAACGCCGCCCAAAACGTTTAAAACACCTCCATTTTTTAAGAGAACAGAATTCAAACGAATTAGTAAAAATCTTGATATCAATAATTGAAGAAAACTTATTTTATGTGGTTCCAATTAAGCGTGGAAACATTATTCAATAAAAATTCAAATAAACGATGAAAGCAATTTTCGAAAGGCAGTTAACGATCTTGAAAGCCGCAAAAAGAAATTTTATTCTTAACAATTGAAGAGTGGAAACGGACTTCAAATAGTTATTAACGGTATTGACTCATGCGTAGACCCAGCGGAAATAAAAGATGGCCAGCAAACAAACGGATTTAAAATAATTTAAAAAGTGTAGCCAACCTCAGAAATCGAGAACGCACCCCAACCAATATTTCGAGTTGAATTGGAGCCTGGTGATATTAGGTTGAAAAAAAGTATTTGTTAAACTTAAATATCTATTGCACCGAAAAATCACTGTGGAGGAACCGCATAAACGATCAGGACTCGTTCAGTGTTTAAACTGCCAAGAGTTTGGCCATACTAGGGCAACGCAGACTGGATGTCTGCGTTGTCTGCGGCGAGCTGCATGTTACAGCTCAATGCGACAAATCTAGGAATGACACAAAAGTTAAGAAATGTAGCAATTGCGGTGGAAATCACACTGCTAACTACAGAGGTTGCCCTACTTAATCAAGGGTAAGGAAATTTTCCAAAAATTTTGTTACCCCTCTCTTAGCAGACACACTATCAAACAAACTCTTATTACCCCCAGTTACCCCATCCAACCGCTCAAAGGGGTTTTCAAGAGATACGTTTAAAGTCAGATCATTCACCTAATATTGTTTCAAAATGGAATCACCATGAAATAGTTTCATTGACTAGATTCTTAACGACGCACTGTGGTCAATATTTTGAGATAGCGGCCAAAACTCCTTTTGGTTTTTGTTCTCCGATTTTAAAGTTATTAGACTCATATGAAAGTAGACAGTAGTAAACCTCGGGAGCCAAAAAATTAGAACTCAATTTCAACTATATCACTGAGAACAGGGTGGTCCAAAATGGGCTTTTTCAGAATTTAGTAAATTTATGATATTTTTAGTTAATTTTTAAAGTTTAAATGATCATAACTTTTTTGTTTTTCAAGATTTTTGGACGAAATAAATTTTTTATTGTAACTTAACTTATTTCCTCGTACTAGTAAAAAAAAAATTGAAGCTCTACTGTTTTCAGAACAATTTAAATATTTTTTTTAAAAAAGGTAAAATTTCTCGGAAATTTCCTACTTCATAGAGCACAACTCCTGTGAGTCAAACTGAGTCAAAACACAAATTTACTATTTTGTAGTCCTAACTCTCCCCTACATTCCTATATATACATGTCGATGCATCGGGACTGCACTTTTTGAGCTACAGCAATTTTTCTGACCCAAGGTAAGATATTCGGTACAAATGCACGTCATATTTTTTGAGAAGTTATTTGTATGTGAAAGTGGCTATTATGCATATATTTTGATGAAATTTTGTACAAGAGTTCTTATTGACTAAAAAAATAATTCTGTTGAAATTAGAAGAAGTTGGCAAATATTTGGACCTAGTCCACATAGAAGGGTGTATCAAAATTTTGACAAAAATTACAATAGAACTCGCAAATTATGTGGTATCTGCCAATTCATTTGGAAAAGGTAAAAAATGATTTTATTGCCATCTAATATTACACAACTTAAATACCTGAAAATTGCAAATAAATTTAAAACCAATGGAAATAACTGGTAAACCCAAGTACCTGTTATATTATGTTTCAAAGAGGTAAAAAAGATCATGTTGAAACTTCGAGCAATAGTATATTAATCCATGCATTAATTTTTTTTCTTCATTATTGTTTAAACAATGGCTAAATACAGTTATAGTGTTCTATCTGATATATATTTTGAACGGAAAGCTGAAAACGACATTATTTTACATATAATGAATAATCCATTCTTCAAAATATGCGACAAACAAGAAATTAAAATTTTTAAATACTTTAAGAAAACGGTACAATCAATGTTCCAGAAACAAGAAATTGTTTTACTCACGCAACCAAGAATGGCTAAGAAATAAACTTATTTTTAAAAAGCCATCAGTAACTACCACGGAAACTGGAAAAGGTGGTCGACCAGCAAAGCCAATTGATAATTGTAGTGAAAGATCACGAAGACGCAAGCTTAAACATATCAATGAAGAAATTTCTTGTAGCATCATAAAGGATTCATTTATGCATCAAATTCAACCATCGAAAACTAAAAAGAGTAAAATTGCTATCATTGAAAAAATAGTGGAAGCAAGCCCCAGACGCACAAAAAGGATTTTAGAAAGTATGCCGACACCAACTGAAGAAAATAAATTTACTCCAGAAGAAGCATTTGCACTATTTTTGGATTTGAAAATGACTAAAAACCAATATACAGAATTGCGGAAGCGAACCAATGAAAAAAATTGTTGAATTTTTCCATCATATCGAGATATAGTTTCTGCCAAAAAAGATTGCTTACCTTCACCAACTGCTATTAGTGTAACTTCAAGTTCAGCAGAAATAAAATTGCAGGATCTTCTTGAACACACTGCAGAACGATTATTAAAGATATTTGATGCTGACTATTTAAAGAAGTTTAAAAATTGCAGCATGACTTTAATTTCTAAATGGGGATGTGATGGGTCCTCTGGCCAGAAACAATACAAACAATGTAATGCGGAAAATTCATCAGATGCCAATTTGTTCATGATTTCTTTCGTTCCATTACGTTTAACAAAAATTTATATTGGTTCAGAGCCGTCAACTAGTAGAGCTGCAGAGATAGATGTATGGAAGAATGAAATTTCCTCGTCAACAAAATTTTGTAGACCAATAAGTTTGCTTACAAAAAAGAAACTAAAGATGTCATAACTGAAGAAGTTGGCAAAATAACAGATGAAATTAAAGAACTTCAACCAGTGATATTTGAATTTAATGACCAATGCATCGAAGTTAACTTTAAAATGTCACTTACAATGATCGATAGAAAAGTTGCACAAGCTTTAACCGAAACAAAGTCTTCGTCAAGCTGCACCATATGCCAAAAAACATCAAGTCAATTGAGCCAACCAGCCAAAGCAAGGAGAAAGAAATTCTAATGATGGAAACACAGCAAGGAGATTTTTTTCCGATCCAGAAACTGCAGTAGATTATTTTTAATACAACGATTCCAAATCATATTAGAAGTTATAGCATGTAGAAAAAGATAAATGCAAAAGAATTTGGTCAGTATGCTAATGAGACAGCAACCCTTTATAACCAAAAATATTCTTGGAGACATATGCCAACCACAGTTCACAAAATTTTGTTCCATGGGGAACAAATAATTCAGCACAATATGCTTCCAATTGGAGATCTCTCAGAAGAAGCGCAAGAAAAAAGGAACAAAGACTACAGATTCTTTCGCGAGCACAATACAAGAAAAATTTCCAGATATTGTACTAATGAAGATCTTATTAATATTTCGTTGTGCACATCATATGGAAAAATGGAAATCAACCTCATTAGAGTTAGATGAAGAAGCTAAACAACTACTGCAAAATGCAAATCAAAGCTATTTGGAAGAAATTTTTATTAATATTGTTTAATTAATACTAGTTTAAAGATTATAATTTGTTTCTAATTTTAGTATAAATTTTTATTAATACATTTAAATAAAATATATGTGCACTTTAAATCAATAGTAAAAGTTTACTTAAAATTTTATCGATGTTGTGTTCTGTATATAATATATCCAAATGGTATTGATATTGTTGGGAATTTCAGTGTTATTTTTCAGTTTAATCCTCACAAGAATTAGCTTTCTTCCAAAAAAACCAACCTTTGGCCCCTGTGAATATTGAGACTAAATAAATGTCAGGGGCCAAATGTTGGCATTTTCTGACCAAAATTAAGTTTAGGAATAATAAATAAGTATTGTTTGTATAATACGATTGAAGAAAATAAGAAATTATAAAAAAATACCTATTTAAAATGTCAAAATATTCAACTTTTACATGGAAACTCAACAAAAAAATTGAAATCCATTTTTAACTCCACATTACTTACGTTCCTATCAGTCGATTTTTACGTTTGAACACGCAAATTGAAGCTTAAAGTCCCTCCTATTGAACAAAACAAATTGCGTATAAAAATACCAATCCGGTCAAAAGTTATAGAGTTTTGACCGCTATCTCGCGAAATTGACCACTGTGCGACGACAACCAATCGCGTAAATTGGCTTAAATATAAAAAATATCTCAGTACTCATTGCTCAGAAAACATACCGTTAATAACACCAAAAGACGTAGAGCTGAATTCAGGCTGGAAGGTTTCTCATTACCAGTGCCGGATTAAACGAATCGGAGCCCTAGGCCCTTGAGAGTATGGGGCCCCGTTTTTTCCAATAACTGTTGAATTAATACTAAATTTTATCATTAATAAGCTTCAAACAACCTATTCGTGTCATTTCAAGGATCTAAACACACTTTCTACACTTTCGTTCGCTGAACTCGTTGATGATATCTTCAAAATCAATTTCACGAAGAACATCTGATTCAATCGACATCAAACTTAGCATGTCAAGTCGTTCTTGACCTATAGTACTTCTTTGCTCGTTTTTGATGCGTTTTAGCTTCGAAAAAGATCGCTCTGTTGAACAATTTGTAATCATGAGAGTTAAAAAAATGTGAAGAGCAATTTCGACATTTGGAAAAACAGCTGCAAGATTATCTTGAATCAAACTTTCGTAGAGTTCAGAGTGTGTGAATTTTGGCTTTGATGGAAATTTTGATTTCATAAAAGTTTGAAACTGTCTGAGTTCAAGGTAAAAATCTTCTAAATCGTCAAAGTAAAATTGAACCAAATTTGTAATCTTTTCACGGCGATCATTTTCTGCCAAATCAAAATCAGCCAAAAATAAAAATCTTTCTGAAACCTCTAAGTAAACTTTGCTTCGACGATTGATCTCGATCTTGAGAGTATCGACAATTATAAGGAAACCATTGACGCGAAAATCGCCTCGAGGATTTAATACAACTTCTGCAGCATCAGCTGCAGAAGTTGTATTAAATCCTCAGCTCGCGGTACAATGTAATCTGTATCAGGCAAAATTAATCGAGCTTTGTTTTCAAATTCCTCAAATTTGTCCTTCATCTCATCTAACAAATTTTTTAGCGATGAGTACAATAACGCGCATGTAGCCAGAATAATTTCTTCTGACTGTAATGCTTTGCTTGTTGCCCGAAAGTTGTTCAAAATATCGCTCCATAAAACAAGCATGAAAACAAATTCAAAGGTTTGAATTTTATTCGCAAGACATTCAGGTTCGTGTCTACAGTCTTTTTTTTGTGAAGAATCATCAGCAATTTCATTTAATGCTGCTACAATTTCGTTGAAAGAATTGACAATTGCCTGAGTGGCATTCGCGTGAGCTTCCCAACGAGTTTTGGATAAAGATTTCAGTACCTTTTCGTTTTTGATATATTGATTCAGAACTTGCCACCGGTGTGTTGAGCTTGAAAAAAAGTGTACAACGATTGTACGATGGAAAAAAAGTCAACCGCGAATAAGGAGCATTTAACGGCGGTTTGTCCAACTAAGTTAAGCGAATGCGCCGCGCAAGGTAAATAAATCGCGAATTCGTTCATATTTAACAAGATCGCTTGCATACCTGCGTAAATACCTGACATATTCGGGGCATTATCATAAGATTGGCCCCTGCAGTATTTGAAATCTAAACTGCAAACATCGCATAAAAATTGCAAAGCTTCATCAGTTAAAGTTAAAAATCTTTCGACAGGTCTCCCATTCTTAGAAACGTATCGGACAACTATACTAAGTTGATCAACATGAGCGATATCTGGAGTTGAATCGACTGAAAGACTAAAATAACGCGCGGCCAAAATCTCGTTTACAATATGAGATCTAACTTTTAAACCCATAATGTTGATCAACTCCTCGCAAATTGTTTTTTGATAAATAAGAAGGATGCCTTTTCCTCGGTCTGCAAAGTTTTCAATGTGATTTTTCAAAAAGGGGTCAAATTGCGCAACAAGTTCGAGTAAACCTATGTAAAATCCATTATCTGGAACGCCAAAATGCTCGTTTGATCCTCGAAAAAGTAATCCTCGTTCAGCCAAGGTTATGATGACTGGTATCAATCTTCCTTCCAATATTTTTTTTCTTTTTGGTAGTCAAGTTGAAGTTTGTCGGCAACATCTCCACAGTTCTGTCGCCTTTGAATGTAAGTCAAAATACATTCTCTGTGAAGAGATCCATTCTCGTTTTGATGTAATTGAAAAACATTTTTCCAATCATTAAATCCTTTGCCGGTAAGTTTGTCTTTGGGAGCGAACATTTTACACACAAAACAATAGACACAACCAGCTGTTGGAGAATAAATCAGTCATTCGCGTTTGAACCTCTCTTCATTTGCCTTTTTTCCAAAAACGTGTTTTTTGAGCAACTTCTTGCTCTTGTCTCTGCATCGTAATACCTACGTGACTTCTCAAATGGTCCAGAGTGATTTTGGCACATGTTTGGACCATGATTAACCCAAAAATTTACGTCACCGGCAGTGAAATCACCCCGTTTGAAAAACTAAAACAAAATTAAATTGAAAGTAAAAATTAAAAAAAAATTTGAAAAAAAAATTATCTCAAGTTTTTTGGGGGCCCTTGCTCGAAGGGGGCCCCAGGCCATGGCCTAGTCTGGCCTATTGGATAATCCTAGTCTGTATGTAATGAGTCATTACTATGATACCTCGCCTGGAAAAGATCACTCAAAGGTGGAATCCTACAGGCCAATAAGTCTGTTATCAAATACGTCAAAACTATTTGAGAAAATATTAATCACTAAGCTGAACCCAATTTTGACAGAAAAAGAATGTATTCCGAACCACCTATTCGGTTTTAGAAGACAACATAGCACTATTGAACAAAGGCACAGATTAGTAAATTTAGTAAAAAAGGCTTTCGAGGAAAGAAAATATTGTTCTCAGCTTTTCATAGACGTTTCTCAAGCATTCGATAAAGTATGGCATGAAGGCCTAGTTTACAAGTTAAAGCAAAACCAGCCCACTAATTTCTATAAGCTGTTAAAAAGTTACTTACCTGGTCGTAAGTTTGTACTTAAAGAAGGAGATTTTTTAAGCTCGCCACAACCAATTAAAGCTGGAGTTCCCCAAGGTAGTATATTGGGACCCATTTAATATTTGCTGTATGCATCCGATATGCCAACTAGCAATCAAGTATATACCTCAACATTCGCTGACGACAATGCTTTTCTAAACGTTCATGAAAGCCCTCAAGTAGCATCTCAATATATTTTATTTTGAATTGTGTTTAAAAAAATGGAGAATAAAAATCAACGAACAAAAATGTAGTCACCTAACCGTCACTCTACGTATAGACTCATGCCCTCCTATTTAAATAAATAATTAAACTATACCTCAACACTGACGGCGGTATGTGGAGAGGCTAGGTGGACGCACTCTTACGCTAGCCTGAGCCTAGGACCCACTGGACATGTGTGTGAGGGAGCTGTCCAGGTACGCTAGTAGACGGAAAGCCAATCTGGTACTTGGCTGTGTTGCTAATGCTCACCACAGTCAATGGGGGAGCAACAATATCAACTCCAGGGCTGAGTTAGTCTTTGATTTTATTACTACTAACAACCTTATTATATCTAACAGGGGTAATATTCCGACGTTTAGAAATAGGGTTAGGGAGGAAGTCATAGATATCACTCTGACCAACAACAGCGATCTAGTAGTAGATTGGAGGGTTTCTATGGACTGTTCCTTTTCGGACCACAGTAGAATTTCATTCAAACTGAACTTTGATAAACCAAAACGAGACCCTTATTTAAATCTTAGGAAAACAAATTGGGATTTATTCAGGGTTAATGTAGAATCCAAGCTAGTTGACAATTCCTTATGCGGTCAGTCACAGAGGGAAGTGGACGCAGTGGTGGACAAGATTACACAAGTTTTTAAAAAGAGTTTTGATCTGGCATGCCCAAGAACTTTCCCGTGCAAAAGGAAACAGCCTTCCTGGTGGACCAAAGATATAAAGGACTTTTCAATAGGACAAAGCTCACACTGAGGATTGGCACAGCCATAGTATAGCTTTCAATAAATACAAGGGATCTCTAAAGAGGGCGAAAAGGACTCGTGGTCAAAGTACTGCCAATCCATTGATTCGGTCAGCGAGTTATTAAGGTTGTAAAGACAAGTTTGGTGATCATGATCACCATCATCATTATCGTCATCAACATCATCATCATTATCCTCATTCTAATAATCATAATTTTGATCACACTAATTGGTTTTGTTTCGAACTGGAGGTATCATTAAATCCATTGCCTGCTCTGGCAAACTTTGAACCTTCTTTGGAAGCAACTTTCGCATGCTATAAAAATTGGGTCAGAGCTTATTAAGAATAAAGGGATTTTTCCGCACTGCACTTTTGTGAATGAAACTCTCTATATTTCTTAAAATGTTTATTCCGAGGTTCTTGCACTTCTTCCGATAGTAGCCCAATGGGTAAGGGAACATTATTAATAATTTCGACACCGTGTATTAGGTACACATGACTCCGCAGTGTGATCAAGAAGAGCTTGTAAACTTACGTGAGCGCAAGTCTCACTTATTTTAAAGCTCGTTGACAATGGATAACAATTTTGGTTTTCATTTTGAATATTTGTGTGAGGGAAACTTCTCAGGTGCAGAGTGTCTGATAATATTGTATTGGTGTCAAGATAGATTAGCTTCTACAAAAACAGACAATGCTTTTACATTAGACATTTTCTCAGACACTAGTGGTTGCTTCGAACTCGCTGTTAAAGGTCTATTTTTTGATGGTGATACATTTGTGAATCCACGCAGCATCTTCGATTCTTCAATGTACTCTGATGTTCTTAGTTTAATCTGTGTAGCATGAGCTAACACTGGCAAAGCTGTGGTGTCCCATAAAAGATTTGTTCTTTTATGTTTACTCGATTCACTTGACTCGGTAAAAGAAATTTCTTTTCTACTACGTTTTCCAGTCTGAGCAAGAGAAAAACAAATAGAGGACTTCAACCAACTCCTATTCGCAGCCATAAATCGTGTATCTACTCTATCCACCTTATTACATCTAGAATCTAGATTTAAAGTCATAAAAGAAAGCATTAACTCGTTCATTCAAATCGCACATACAAGACTGAGCAGTATGTGCGTTTCTTCATTTCATCTTTTAAAAATTTTAACTTTTCATCCAAAGTTTGACAGAATTCATCATGATATCGTACAAGCTCCGACGAGTATAAAAAACAACGTTTGAACTTGTTCCTATACGTAGAGAAAAAAATTATCCGTTTTAACCGATAACTTCAAACTTCACAACACTACCATTATTTAAAAAAATAAAGAATATTATTAAAAAACAACAACATAAAAAATATTATTAAAAACATGAACAACAACAATTAAATAGAAAAACAGTAATAATAACAGCAGCAATCGCCAGACCATAAGTTTTGTTGGTAAAATTTTGAAACATATCACGAATGTATACGACACGAATGTACACGAATAATAACTATATTTCCACTTAAACTATGAAAATTAAAATTTTTTTTTGGACTTCTAATATAAATCACAAAAACAAAATCACTTCCACACCAAATTTGTTACACAAGCTTTACCATGATATTCGCAGAACTACCTAAACTTGATGGTTCAATAGCTAAATTGGTCACATTTTTAATAACTTTGTAAAAAAAATAAGATTTTTAACAGAGTAGTTTTTCTGTCTTTTTTTTAAATTTATCTCTCACTGGAAACACACCAGAGCACTTTACATATTTATTTTTTCAGTTAGTGATGTAGAGTTTTATAGGCTGTAAGCAACTGCAATCAGTTTTGAGGATGCTTTAAATTTCATTTTTGAATTAATCCTCGAAAACTGGGTATTTCAACCCAGTGTGCGACGGTTGGGATGACGTATTGAGAGGTAGCAGGTATATAGGCAAAATAACAATTTAATGTCGAACACTACAGGCGTTCTGCCTCTGTTAGCTAGAGATAAGATCACCATCAAGAAGTAAACCTTCAGTTAGGAAATCTTTTACACTTAGCTTCAGATACACTCATAAACCTCCAGCTGCGTTTGTAAGACCAGTAAAAGTCAGCCTTGAATATAGTTTTGCTCTCTTACTAGCGAACTGATTATATTGTGACTTTAGAACACCAATTTTTATAGAAAGCTGTACCAGGAAGAAAACACCCTTCAGTTAAGTACACCAAACATTATACTATGGCTGTTCCAATGATTAGTCAACTGTGTATTTCAAGCAACTAATAGTAATTGTTTTAGCAATTATTATTTCTTCTCTACAAAACGACTTAACTTCTCCAACGCTGCCAAACAACTCTCCTCTGTAGAACAAATAGTCACACACGGCCCGCACACATGCGTATGTGTATTACTATTTTTTCTTACTTTGTCATTGTTGTGTTTAGCCAATTGTGCGTTTTAAGCAAACAAATAATATAACAAACAAAAATAAGAGAACCGTTGGCGCTACAATACTAGATTCTTTCTGCGTCGGTGTGACCGGTGTACTCATAACTTCCAATCATGCTACTTGAACTCTTAAGCTAGGTGAAAAGATGGCAGTAGACTCATGTTTGGCATGGAGCTCTAATAGAATTTGTAATGGTCAGCGGTGACAAATTTTCTGAACCGCTTTCTGAGTTCATCCACCGTTCCTGTGCAGCTTTGTTCGAACTGACCCAAGTAGGCTGTTAACTCATCATGTTTAAGGGAATACACCCTCGATGTTTTTAGCATGTTAGATGAGGTTTCTAATGTTACACTTTATTTAATTTTTTTCTTTTTTTTTTTGCTCGGGGGCCAATGTAACGACACCTTCCTGCTGGTTGCTGGAGTAGAGCCCAGCGGCGTCCAGGGTCGTTAAAATAATCGACTTCAAGTCGAATAAAACACGTTTTTTTAATGAAACGTTACAATATTTTTTTTATTCTAAAAATGTTTGTTGATATGGACGTAGCGTCGATGGTTGGGATGACGTATTGAGAGGTAGCAGGTATATACGCAAAACAACAGTTTAACGCCGAACACTGCAGGCAGTTCTGCCTCTGTTACGAGAAGATAACCATCAAAAAGTCAACATTCAGTTAAAAAATCTTTCACCCTTAGGCCTCGTTTACGCTAAGCGCTGCCATAAGCGATGCTACCTCACGCTGCCATGTGCTACCACTAGCTACTAAATTAAATATACTCGTTTCAATTATGTTTATGCCTACCGCTGCCATAGATGCGATTACGCGCTACGAAATTCGATAGATCGCTTCTGTTTGTTTTTAGCCGCTTGAAATCGTTTGTTAAAAATGGACGCTCAAAGATTAATTGAAAATATTCATAGCCGCCGATCTTTGTGGGATCAACAAGATAAAAATTATTACAATAGAAGTGTAAACAGAAATTTGTAGATTGAAGTGTGCAATGAACTACATGCAACAAGTCAGTTTTTAATTTTATATGAAATATATTTCTACAAATTTTTAAAATAAGTCAGGAAACTGTCTCTAATGATAGTAGCTCGACGAGAATGTGCAATGTAAGAAAAACCATTGGAAGTGCTACTACGGTGCCTGGTGAACATTGATCAGATGGAAAAGGAAACTCTCCAGATTCTATTAGTCTAAACAATGTAGATAAACTGAATATTCCACCATCGCACAGAGGAGTATTTCACCCAAAAAGCTGGCCAAAAAGACAAAACTGAATTTTAAGAAATCTAAAGAACTAAGTACGCAGCTCGACAGACAACAATATTTTACATTATGTTGTAAATTTTGAAGACTTTTAGTTGCGATTTGTAGCTCTGAGACCCTGCTAAATTCAGGAAAGTGAAGAAAATTATATGAGATTTAAATGTTTTTTTTTTTTTGGTTTCTGGATGTTTATATGATATTTTTTTGCGGCTAAACGAATAAAGGTATAACAAAGTTTATTTTTTTCGCTGAAAGGTTTGATCAAAAGTTATTTAATAAGAAAAAAAAATTAAAATATGTTGAATATTCATGTTGAAACAATTCGTTCAAAAGTTAAAAAAAAAAAACAAATTATACACTTTTTTTGCAAAAAAGGAAAAGAAGAGATTTTTAAAAGTGAGGTTAGCATGTCTACGAATTATGTTTGTTACCACAATAAAATTTGGAATCTCTAATTTTAAGCCTGGTACTCTGTTCAGTTTGTCATTCGGAATGCTGTCAAACTACATACATAAAAAATTTGTATGAAAAAGTCATACAAAAGTCATAATGGAAAAACATTGAAACGTTTCTGGCAACATTTTATCAAAGCTGTGAAATAAAGCAAATGGGCATTATTTCATGCGGAATTTTTCAAACAACAGCTGATCACCTGGCTTTTGTTAACATTTGTAAAACAATGTGGTATACTTAAAAGCAACAAGATCGTAAAATTCTTCCAAATTGCGAGATAGACATTTTAAATGTCAAATCTTCGTTGTGAAATAATAGATAGAAAAATAATAGATAGAAAAATAGATAGAAAGGTGTGCGCAAACGCCATTATTTTTGACGATTTTTTTAAATTTTCACATTTCTTCTATTTTTGCTCATCGGGCACTTTTCTTATACATTTATATCGTCATATACTTTTATGTATTTTGAATTATTGATTTCAACTATTATTCACAATACTTTTAACACTTCACAATATTAATACCTGGCTATATGTAATTATAAATTGCAAAAATTCTTAATTATCCATAATAGTTTTAAGTGAATGTCCCCACATCCCCATAAAATATATTTTTATATACCTGCTCTACAAAACATTATTTGTTAAAAAAATAAATATATGTACGTACCTAATAGAATAATTATTAAAAACATTAATGACAAAAATAAATTTACAAAAAATAAATACAAAAAAATTTCAAAAATTGTTTCAAAAGATATTGGCTTTCGGCACAACGAAAAGAGGACCGCTTTTTAAGCACAAACGCTAAATGGCTGGAATGAACTGTAACAATACCAGTATTTGGCAGTTCGTCTTCAGGGCGATTACGAAAAAAATTTAATGAAGCTAGTGATAGAACAAAGCGGAGAAAAACGGAAGAAGTTCGTCACCAATTAACAACAGAGGAGATCACATTTGCTGCATCCATGAGTCAAAGAGCAGCGTGACATAATGATGCGGCTAAATTAATAATGGATATAACGAGATCCCCAAGAAAAGCAAGAATTTGCAATCGATCATTAACAACTTCTGAAGTCAATCCTGTGAATAAACTTTAAGCGGAAGGAGCTTTAGCACTCTTTGTAAATGCAGAGCTCACGAAAAAGCAATATGAAATTTTATACATTGCCAATAAAAATGTGTATCCATGTTACTCGTTACTAAAAAATGCAAAAATAAAATGTTATCCCAATGAAGATGCCATAACCGTTACTGAATCATTAGCGGAAGTGAAGCTCCAAGCTCTCCTCGACCACACAGCAACACGTTTATGTATATACCTTGAAGAGGTTTTGCAGCAGTTAGACTATGAAGAGCTAAATTTCTTGGAACTTATAACCAAATGGGGCTGTGACGGATCGCACCAATCATGTTATAATCAGAAATTCGAAAACGAAGATGTTAGTGACGCTAATATATTCCAAAGCAGTTGTGTACCAATTAAACTAATCACAAATACTAATGGAAAAATAAAAACGATATGGCGCATTCAAACATCATCCTCAACTAGGCTGTGTAGACCAATCCGCATCCGTTTTGCGCAAACCATCACAATTCTTCTTCCTGACACCGATGATGCAGCTAATGAGGATAATAATTAGTAAGGAATTTTAATTAGTTTAACTTTTCCGTTTATGAAGTATTAAATAATATAAAATGAATATAATAAAGCCTTTTCTCATAAAAAAATACTGTTTTATAAGAGCCTTACAATTTTCAAAATTTTTTTTTAATTAGACTGTAAATCATATGTATGTATGTACTTACAGTCTGTCAAGAATGTGTTTAAACCTTTAAAATCAACATTTGTTAATTGAGTTTTGCGATTTATACCGTCTTTTATTCCTTAGGAATGTGGCTTTTAGAAAAATCTTTAAAATTTTAACTTTTTGGTTCTTAAATTTTTTTATTGCATTTTGAAAACAAAAAATTTGAAGCATTATGCATGTTAAATTTTTTTTCGCCATTAAATATTTAATAACTCCAAAATAGAAATAGATATAAAATAAATGTGTATGGTTAGCAGAATTTTCCGGTGCATCTTCTGATCCTCCTGCTATTAAAATCGGAGAACACGTTTTCAAATTATGGCAAAATATATAAGGCAACCCAACGATTTAGGGGGTGGTGAAGTATGCCACGCCTTACGTACTAGAGAAAAACGGAAAACAGATTTGAAATAAGGGCATCAAAATCCATATAGTCCACATACTTTTATTTCTAGGGTAGAGAAAATTTTTTTTTGCGCAGTGTACTTTTGTTGCGCAGTTTACTTTTGTTGCGCAGTGTACTTTTGTTGCGCAGTGTAATTTTTTCAAAATCTGCCACTAGACTTTTTATATCATACTACACCTAAAACTATCAAAAAACTAAAACTTTTAATTCAAAAAACACGTTTAATAATTTTGGCCAGCTTTTCAGGCCAAATACTTCTCTGTGAGATGCTTGAAATTTTCACAGAAGGTGTATAACTGTAGCGGCTATAGTAGCAATTTGTAAAACTTATAGGGTGTTCCGATACAGAGGTGTTATTCACGAATATCTGCTTATTTCTTGAACTGTAGGAGGAATACACTAAAAATATTCAAGCAGTAATTAAAACTAAGTTCTTTATATAAACATGTCTAAAAAATAAACCTAAAAATTAAAGGGTGTTCCGATAGTTGCGTGATTTGCATGTATAAGGCCTAGGTTTTGAACCATAATAGGTAGACCTTTGAAATTTTCACAGAAGGTGTATAAATGTGGTCACTATAGCAATAAATACTAAAACTTATCGGGTGTTCCGAAAGTGAGGTGTTATTTGCCTTTATTTCTTTATTTCTTTAGCTATAGGAGGCAACCACTTAAAATATGCAGACAGTAATTAACACTATGTTCGCTTTCTAAAGAAGTATATAAAATTAAAACTTAAAATTAAAGGGTGTTCCGAGAGTGACGTGCTTTGCGTGTATATGGTCTAACTTTTGAACGATAATAAGTAGACTCTTGAAGTTTTTACATGAGGTTTATTACTATGGAAACTATAACAATTAAGATATATATATAACAATTAAGAGATATGTTGCCACGGCCGATATGACAATTACTAAAAATTAAAGGGTGTTCCGACAATGACATGTGTGGGGTGGTGAAGTATGCCACGCCTTACGTACTAGAGAAAAACGGAAAACAGATTTGAAATAAGGGCATCAAAATCCATATAGTCCACATACTTTTATTTCTAGGGTAGAGAAATTTTTTTTTTTTGCGCAGTGTACTTTTGTTGCGCAGTTTACTTTTGTTGCGCAGTGTACTTTTGTTGCGCAGTGTAATTTTTTCAAAATCTGCCACTAGACTTTTTATATCATACTACACCTAAAACTATCAAAAAACTAAAACTTTTAATTCAAAAAACACGTTTAATAATTTTGGCCAGCTTTTCAGGCCAAATACTTCTCTGTGAGATGCTTGAAATTTTCACAGAAGGTGTATAACTGTAGCGGCTATAGTAGCAATTTGTAAAACTTATAGGGTGTTCCGATACAGAGGTGTTATTCACGAATATCTGCTTATTTCTTGAACTGTAGGAGGAATACACTAAAAATATTCAAGCAGTAATTAAAACTAAGTTCTTTATATAAACATGTCTAAAAAATAAACCTAAAAATTAAAGGGTGTTCCGATAGTTGCGTGATTTGCATGTATAAGGCCTAGGTTTTGAACCATAATAGGTAGACCTTTGAAATTTTCACAGAAGGTGTATAAATGTGGTCACTATAGCAATAAATACTAAAACTTATCGGGTGTTCCGAAAGTGAGGTGTTATTTGCCTTTATTTCTTTATTTCTTTAGCTATAGGAGGCAACCACTTAAAATATGCAGACAGTAATTAACACTATGTTCGCTTTCTAAAGAAGTATATAAAATTAAAACTTAAAATTAAAGGGTGTTCCGAGAGTGACGTGCTTTGCGTGTATATGGTCTAACTTTTGAACGATAATAAGTAGACTCTTGAAGTTTTTACATGAGGTTTATTACTATGGAAACTATAACAATTAAGATATATATATAACAATTAAGAGATATGTTGCCACGGCCGATATGACAATTACTAAAAATTAAAGGGTGTTCCGACAATGACATGTTTTTCACGTATTGTGACTTATTTTTTTAATCGTAATAGGTAAAGTCTTGATATATTCATAGAAAAAGAATTTCCACGGCCGTTATAACACATAACAAAATTAAAGGGTGTGCCGACATAGACATGATTTTTACTTAAATAGCCTTATTTTTTCAACCGTAATAGGTAGACTCTTGAATTATTTACAGTAGATGTTGTACTTCGGCCGCTGTAACAATATCTAATTACTAAAGGGTGAGCCATCAGCGACATGTTTTTCACGTATATTACCTTATTTTTTGATCCGCAATAGGAAGTCCTGATATTTTTATAGAAAGTGTATTACCATGGCCGTTATAACAACAATTCCTAAAATTTAAAGGGTGATCCAATAACGATGCAATTTTTGCGAATATGACTTTGATTATAAAGGCCTACTAAACATAGTACGGAACCCTGCATGTTGGAGACTAACTCGCACTTGACTGATTTATTAAAATAAAGAACTGTTTTTAAAACGGGACCAATCTGTAAGCATAACCGTTCTAATAAAGAAAAAAATTGTTTAATCGGTTCAGAAATGGCTGAGTTCTGCGGGCACAAACATAAAACAAACATAAAACAAACATAAAACAAAGCAACATTCAGACGAATTGATAACCTCCTTCTTTTTTGAAGTCGGTTAAAAAGACATCCATGTGAACTATTTCTCTTGATTGGTTAGGGGTTCCTGTTAGTTTAAATTCTGATTTGATAGGTTTCCTTTCATATCTTTCCTTGTTGCATATAACGCAATTGTTTATGAATTGTGTAATTCTCTTTTTAAGCTTCGGGTGATAAAAATTTTGTTTCATTAGCGAATAATTTTCAATTTTCCCCCTATGGTTATTTTTAAAGTGTCCTGACTCTACTAGTGTCGCTAACTCGTCTTCATCTATAACATCCCGTAATAATTTCGTGCACATAATTATTTTGCTCTTAGTAAAATACTTTCCTACGATTTGTTTGAATTTGTCTTTTATTTCGTTATCCTCAATGTAAACAGCCTTGGTTTTATCTGGGTTAAAATGGTTTTTAATAATGGTGACCAATGTACTTTCGAGGTAATTTTTAGAGTAAATTATTTTGCGATATGAATTAAATACTTGTTTAGTCCTTAGTCTTAATGAGCCTGATACGGTTTTAATGAGAATAATTTGGAGTTTATACAAATTTATTGGTTTTGTGGTTTCGTTGATTAGAAATGCTAGGGTTTCGTTTGTATTTACTTCTATCCGGGACAGACAATCCGCGCTACCATTTTGTATTCCTTTCTTATATTTCATCTCATAGTCGAACTCCTGTAAACGGAGTGTCCAACGTACTAGTTTCAAATTGAGTTCTTTAATCGAAATCAGTCACGTCAGTGGTCTGTGGTCCGTTTCTATCAGAAATTTTCTGCCGAAAAGATATGGTCGAAAGTATTTTGCCAATCTAGCCGGTTATAACTTTTTTTTTAGCTTATATTGGCTCTAAAATTGTACTGAGTGCCCCTAGGTTAATGAAACTTTGCAGAAAAATCTGTTATGGTCATAGGCTGTCAATGCTATAAAATATAAAAAGTCGGATCAAGGAGAAAAAAGTTCCCCTTGGAAGAACTAATCCTACCTCTGAAAATGCAAATTTTTTTTTTATTTTCCCGTCATTTTGTTCAGCAATTACAACTTTTAAGGTCAAAGAATGTTCAAAAACTTAAAGTTGGACTCAAGAGATTCTTAAATTTCATTTTTAGCCCCGCCCCCTTTTGTAGGCGGTGAAATAAAAAATTATTTGAAAAAATAATGCAATTATTAAAAGAAATAGATTACATACTTCTTAAAACCATAAAAATTTATTTTTATGGGCAGGGGGAGGTATTCCACCAATCCCACCCCCAAAACGTCCCTGTGAAAAAA
The DNA here is from genome assembly GCA_949628195.1 of Phasia obesa. Lineage (NCBI taxonomy): Eukaryota > Metazoa > Arthropoda > Insecta > Diptera > Tachinidae > Phasia > Phasia obesa. The sequence goes on along the minus strand of OX451215.1, from coordinate 113,728,402 downwards.
AAAATTTATTTTTTTTTGCCAATTTCCTAAAAATATTCATTTTTAAGCTGCCTAACCAATCTCCGCCTCCCAAGAATATTATTAAAAAAATATTTTTGTAATTTGTTACTTTATAGTATTTTATTTATCGGAAAATAATTAATTTATTCATAGTAATAACTTATTTATGATTGTAACGATAAATTTTATTTAAAATTATAGCAATTAATTTATTTAAAACAACTTCTCCTTTGCACTAAGGTGATGATGAGTGCCATGGCTCTTCTTCGTCGGATTCTTCAAAGACCTCTTCCGAATCTGAATCCTCTTCAGCGTTAAGTACAGTTATTACTGCAGCTAATTCAGGATTGGAAAACAATCTTCCGCTAGTGTTACCATCGTTGGTGTTTCCAAATCCAGCTTTCGGTACACCCGCTACTAGCCCTAATTCACTTCTAAATTTTTGTTGGATATTTTTTTTCCTCGCGTTAACAATGGCTTTGTCCGAATATGATTTTATTTGCCATTTTTTCACTGACAGTTTATATGACAGGTGTAATATGCTCTCAAATAGGCGAATTCTGGCGTGTAAAGTCTATATCTCTTTTGATATTTAAATTGTTTTTTGTACAGGTAATAACAGTGTTAGATGTAATGATTTAAATAAAAAACATCTACCTTCAGTTATTAAAAAACAAAACATTTTATGAATATACAAGGGTTTCTTACTCGTATTTACCTATGCAAGATAAGAAAAAATATAAAAAGGTAATATTTTCAAAAAATCGCAAAAAAAAATGGCGCAAATATGCGCAACGTTTTTTTTTTCCAGCATAAAAGAAGAGATCGTAAATTTTGTAGTAATATATAACAATTTTAGGATCGCGATAGAGATCACTCTTAAAAAGCTTTTCACTTTTTTTTACCAAAAATTTTACAAAAAAAAAACCTTTTTTTAATTTTAAACGATATTTTTTATCATTAAAAATTAAAAAAAATCTAAAAATTAACATAAGTAGCTACTAATAAACACTTTAACAGAAAAAAAATCAATACAAAATCTTTATTCGTTTAGCCACTAAAAAATATATAGCAAACTTCTCAAAATCGTTTAAAGTCAATAAAAACGTATGCGATTTACTCAACTTTCCTGACTTTAACAGTGTCCCAAAACAACAAATCGCGTACTTAAATTTTTACATTTTTCAAAATTAATTTTTGGCCTAATGTCCGGCTAGATTGGCAAAATACCCCTCTGTGCGACGGCCAATAACTCCTTATCGATCGTACTATAATTTCTCTCGTGGTTATTTAGAGTGCGACTAGCAAAACAATCGGGGTGATAAGATGGCGCCCAGCGCAAAAACGAAAAAAAAAAAACAAAATATAAAATTTATAACTTTGTTTTTAATATCATTTAATTTAACTACTTATTCTAGTTTCCTTGTAAAAATATTTACTAATGTAATAAAATTCTAAATTGTTAATTTATACATATATATAAATAAGGAAATTATATAATAATAATGAAAAAAAAATAAAATTCTGTTAAAAATAAAAGAAGGAAAATATCTAAATATAAAAAAATATGTATTTTAAATATGGAAAATGTATACATCCAGTAGGACTCAACTAAATTAAGTTTAGTAATAAATAATACATGTCTGAAACGGAAAATTTTGAAATTGAAAAATTTAATGGCTTCGTATCAAACTTTTATAAAGGAAAGAGTTTTGCAAAATCGTCCGATTTCGACAAAACAACACAAAATTGATGAGTATATTAATTTGTTAGTAGAAACTTTTAATAATATACTGCTGTATACAAAGCCACACAGTGAGCAATTACCTTGCAATTTAAAATTAACAGTTCATAATAAAATAATTCACTGTAAAGAACTATTGCTAAGTTGTTTTCGTAAATTGGAATGTTCAGAGTACCATATTCTCTGACTCTGAAACAGAAGTGTAGTTATAACAATAACTGAATCAGAAAATAGTAACGTTAACGTAAATAGTGTTGAAATGGGTTCAATAGAGGAAAAAACAAAATACAAAATATTTCAATGTGTTCTAATATCATTAGGGATAACTATGATGGCAATCCTCTTGTTCTTAGATCATTTATGGATAAAATTGGTCTTATTGAGGAACTCACACCACCTAACTTAAACACTTGTTTTATATCATTCATAAAATCAAGGCTAGATTGAAAGGCAAGAGAGGTTTTACCAGAAAACAAAACAGATATTAATGAAACTAAAAGTGCCCTTAAGGAACGAATTAAACCTAATAATTCTAAGGTTGTTGTAGGAAGAATTGCAGCTTTAAATGTTAAAAATAACAATTATGTAGATTTTTCAAAAACTGTTGAGGATTTGGAAAAGGCTATAGAAGAAACAGTGAGTGTTTGTAGAAAGAATGCAAAATCAGATATGGTGAAAGCATAGCAGCAAGCGTGTTTAAAGAACCGAAAGATGTGTTAGCGAAGTTAATAGTAGAAGATTCATCGGCAGAGAAAAATTTTAACGTTTTAGCAATGCGTAGCACACATCAGGCAAATTTTAGTAAAAAGAGACATCAGTTACCAAGAGGTCATCAAAATTCTTCCTATAGACCAAAGGTATTTGGAAATTATCGTGGCAACAACAAGAACTATAACTATTCTAAAAATTGTAACAATCGGGGCGGATATAATAATAGCAATAAACACAGGGGAAAATAGAATCCTCAATACAATCAGGGACCTTCCGTAAGGTTTTTAAACGAGGAAGTCCCTCAACAGGAACAGTTGAGGGAAGAAAATCATCACTAGTACATCAAAATGTAAAATCAATATATAGTTTCAACTTAAATTACTCCGACTTCATAAATATAAATTGTTTCGCATCGTATAAAACTAATTCATTTCTAGTAGATTCTCAAGCAGACATAACTATTCTTAAGGTTTCTTGTCTAAAAAATTATATTAAAATAAATAAGCAAAATAAAGTCAATATTGTTGGTATAACAACTACTACAACTACATCTTTAGGCACTATTTTCATAAAATTATTACTTGCTGACAACATTATTCCTCAAGTTTTTCATATAGTGTACGATGACTTTAACATACCATCCGATGGCATATTAGGAAAAGACTTCCTGAAAGAAAATAAATGTATAATAGATTACAATACAATGACAGTTTCTTTTTACATCCCCAATACTTACAAAAGAACCATCATACCAATTTTTCATGGTATTAGTAAAAATTCGTTTTTTCTTCCTCCAAGATGTGAGGTGTTTGGAAAGTTTTGATGAACCGATTTTTATTGACAGCCAAGAAGTATGTGAGGGTGTATTTATTAGTAAAAGTATCGTGAATTCACGAACCCCAGTTCTACGTATATTAAATACAACTGCAGAAATGAAATATGTTCAGAACTACAATATTAAGACTAGGAAACTCTCCGAATTTTACGTTTATTCAATTAATGAAAATGATCGTGTTGAAACGTTGAAAGATATTTTAAGAACCAAAATGCCAAGTTATGTCGAAGATGACTTAATGCCAATATGTCAGAAATACGCAGATATTTTTACATTAAAAGAGGATAAAATGACTATAAATAACTTTTAAAAGCAAAAACTAAAGCTTAGCGATACATCTCCGGTTTATATAAAAATTACAGACTGCCGTAAACACAAAGGACCGAGATTAAAAACCAGGTTATAAAATTACTTGATAATGATTTAATTGAGCCAAGTATGTCGAATTATAATAGTCCTCTAATTTTAGTCCCTAAAAAAAGTCCTGATGATAGCAAATCATATCGCATGTGCGTTGATTTTAGAGAAATTAATAAAAAAATTAATTGCGGACAAGTTTCCTCTGCCTAGGATTGATGATATTCTCGATAACCTTGGCTGAGCTAGATATTTTTCTGTTATTGATCTCTTTTCGGGCTTCCATCAAATTCCACTTCATCCTGATTCGCGTGACGTAACGTCATTCAGTACAGATCAAGGATCATACCGCTGGAAAGTTTTAACTTTTGGGTTAAACGTAGCACCAAATTCATTTTCACGGATGATGTCCATAGCATTTTCAGGATTGGAGCCCAATAAAGCGTTCTTATACATAGATGACATTATTGTCATTGGCATCAAAAAGCATCATCTCACGAATTTGACTAATGTTTTTGACATACTAAGGAAATATAATTTAAAACTAAATCCTTTCAAATGTAATTTTTTTAGGCCAGAAGTTACATTTCTGGGTCATAAATGTACTTCTGTCGGACTACTTCCTGATGAGACCAAAATTTTAGCCATCAAAAAATACACAGTACCTATTGATAAAGACTCTGTCAAACGTTTTGTTGCATTCGCAAACTATTATCGAAGGTTTATACCTAATTTTGCTTCACTTGTAACACCACTTAATTATATCACAAGAAAGAAAGTCAATTTTCACTGGGATCAACAGTGTCAAAAATCGTTCGACAAAGTAAAATCCGAATTAATTTCTCCAAGGATCCTCCAATATTCGGACTTTACAAAACCGTTTTTAGTTACAGTCGATGCATCCCAAGTTGGATGTGAAGAAATATTAAGCCAGAATTTTAAAGGACATGACCTTCCTATTTATTATGCTTCTAAAGTTTTCAACCACTCTGAAAAAAAGAAACCTACTATCGAACAAGAACTGTTTGCAATTTTGTTTGCCATTACTCAATTTAGGCTGTATATCTATGGAACAAAATTCGTCGTAAGGACTGATCATAGACCACTCGTTTACCTCTTTAATATGAAGGATCCATCCTCAAAACTGACCAAAATAAGACTAAAATTATCAGAATATAACTTTTCAATCGAATATATTAAAGGCAAAAACAACGTTGGAGCCGATGCACTTTCTCGAATTTCAGTTGACGAACTGAAAAACGGGGCGAATTCATTATGGCCGTGACAACCCGCGGAATGTCAAGGCAAAATGATAAGGACAAAAATCCGATAAAAAATTCTGATAACGTCAGATTACAAGTCTATGACAATTTTACACAAGATTTTAATAAGAAGATTTCGAAAATAAAGTCAGAAATTTATTATGATAACGACAAAATAACTAAAATAAGATTAAAAGTATATATTAAATTCAAAATTAAATTTTATATAGATGTTAATATTGTTAACGAAACATTAAATTTTGATCAAATGCTTTTGAGGCTCCAGAAAGAAGACAACAATAATAACATCTATATTGCGGAATGGTCGAAAAATTATTCTTTTTTTAGCGTATACAAAGGACAAGACTTAAAGAACCATGGTAACAGCATATTAACATCATTAGAAATTTTGTTAGTAAATCCGATAGAAACAGTAATTGACGAAGATCAGAAAAATAAACTTTTAGAAATATATTATTTCGACCTGATTATAGGCGGACATTGTGGAAGGAAAAGTTTTTATGCGAAATTAAAAACAAAATACTATTGGAAGGGAATGACCAGGAGTATTGCTTCTTTTATAGGAAAATGCAAAGAATGTAATTTAAATAAAGTAAGGAAAGGAAACAAAGAAAAATTAGTCTTAACTCCAACACCTGCTAAACCATTTGATGTGGTAGTATTAGACACCATAGGCCCGTTACCATTATCAAAGTATCCAAATAGATATGCATTAACGTTAATTTGTGATCTTTCAAAATATCTGGTAACAATAGCTATACCTGACAAGAGTGCAAAAACGATCGCACAAGCTATCTTTGAAAACGTTATGTTAATTTATGGGCCAATGAAAGTAATTAAAACAGATTTAGGAACGGAATTAAAGAATGCGATTTTCAGTGAAATTTGTAAATTGATGAAAATAGATCTGAAGCATTCTACAGCGTTTCACCACGAAACGGTAGGCACAGTGGAAAGAAATCATCGCGTATTTAATGAATATTTAAGATCTTACATATTAGGGAATATTGAAGACTGGGATACTTATCTAAAATATTTTATATAATTTTTCACAATACAACTTGCAGTTCAGTATTTGATAATAAACTAACTCCTTTCGAACTAGTATTGGACAAAGAACCATCAGTGCCGGATGATCTGAATCTTGATAAAATTGATCCAATTTACAATGTAGAAAATCACAGTAAAGAAGTAAAGTTTCTCTTACAAAAATCTCACATTATGGCTAGAAAACTTATCGAAAAACATAAAAAAGAAACAAACAGTTGTATGATAAATATGCAAATCCTTGTGAAGTGAAAATTAATAGTAAAATATACATATATATAAAAAGAACCTTATGACAAATTTTCGAATATATATGATGGCCCATTTATTGTAAAAAAATCAAAGGAGTAAATATAACAATATATAATGAAAAAACCAAACTATACATAAAAATAGAATAAAAAAAAGAGAAACACAATTTTTTTAAATTATTTTTGAAAATATATAAAATACCATTTTTATATGAAATTAATTTTAATAAAAACAAGTAAAAGTGCTATACTCGGCCGTGCCGAATCTTCTATACCCTTCACCACGGTGATTTTATATATACAGATATGTACAGCATTATCCATATTGTTGACTCTTTACTTATTTATCTCTGGAACCGTAATAGGTAGACTCTTGAAATTTTCACAGATGATGTATAGCTGTTGCCGCTATAACAACAAATACTAAAACTTATACGGTGTTCCAATAGAGAGGTGTTATTCACGAATATGTGTTTCTTTCTTGAACTGTAGGAGATATACACTTAAAATTTAAAACAGTGATTAAAATTTAGTTCGATATATAAACAAGTATAAAAAAATAAAACTAAAAATTAAAGGGTGTTCCGATAGTGAGATTTGCATGCATAAGGCCTAAGTTTTGAACCATAATAGGTAGACTCTTGAAATAATCACAGAAGGTGTATAGCGGTGGCCGCTATAGCAACAAAAATTAAAACTTATAGGGTGTTCCGATAGAGAGGTGTTATTCACGAATATGTGTTTATTTCTTGAACTGTAGGAGGCATACGCTAAAAATTTACAAACTATAATTAAAACTTAGTTCGATTTGTAAACAGGTCTAAAAAAATAAACCTAAAAATTAAAGGGTGTTCCGATAGTGGCGTTATTTGCATGTATAAGGCCTACGTTTTGAACCATAATAGGTAGACTCTGGAAATTTTCACAGAAGGTGTATATCTGTGGCCACTATAGCGACAAATATTAAAATTTATAGAGTGTTTCGATAGAGAGGTGTTATTCACGAATATGTGTTTATTTCTTGAAGTGTAGGAGGCATACACTAAAAACTTACAAACAGTAATTAAAACTTAGTTCGCTTTATAAACAAGTCTAAAAAAATAAATTAATAAAATAAAATAATAAATTAAGTTTTGCCTTTTTGGCCAGCTTTTTGGGTGAAATACTCCTCTGTGCGTCAACACTTAGGCCTTATATATGCAAATCACACCACTATCGGAACACTCTTTAATTTTTAGGTTTATTTTTTTATACTTGTTTATATAGCAAACAAAGTTTTAATTACTGTTTGTAAATCTTGAGTCTATGCCTCCTACAGTTCAAGAAATAAACACACATTCGTGAATAACACCTCTCTATCGGAACACCCTATAAGTTTTAGTATTTGTTGCTATAGCGGCAGCAGCTATACATCATCTGTGAAAATTTCAAGAGTCTACCTATTTTTGCATTTTTATTGCATTTTGAAAAAAAATTTACGTGCAAAATGCGTCAAATTTTTTGTTTTCAAAATGCAATAAAAAATTTAAGAACCAAAAAGTTAAAATTTTAAAGATTTTTCTAAAAGCCACATTCCTAAGGAATAAAAGACAGTATAAATCGCAAAACTCAATTAACAAAAGTTGATTTTAAAGGTTTAAACACATTCTTGACAGACTGTATGTACATACATACATATGATTTACAGTCTAATTAAAAAAAAATTTGAAAATTGTAAGGCTCTTATAAAATAGTATTTTTTATGAAAAAAAGGCTTTATTATATTCATTTTATATTATTTAATACTTTATAAACGGAAAAGTTACACTAAAAAAAATTCCTTACTAATTATTATTAGTTTATGACGATATATGTAAATGTATAAGAAAAAGTGCCCGATGAGCAAAAATAGAAGAAATGTGAAAATTTAAAAAAATCGTCAAAAATAATGGCGCAAACTTGCGCACACTTTTTTTTTGTTTCTAAAATTAGAGATTCCAAATTTTATTGTGGTAACAAACATAATTCGTAGACATGCTAACCTCACTTTTGGAAATCTCTTCTTTTCCTTTTTTTGCAAAAAAAAGTGTATAATTTGTTTTTTTTTTTTTTAGCTTTTGAACGAATTGTTTCAACATGAATATTCAACATATTTTAATTTTTTTTTCTTTTTAGGGTTCCGTACACAAAGTGTAAAAACGTGACCCTATTGTTTTCGCTACAATGTCTGTCCGTCTGTCAGCGCCTTTTATCTCTGGAAACGTTATAGGTAGACTCTTGAAATTTTTACAGATGATGTATATCTGTTGCCGCTATAACAACAAATACTAAAACTTATAGGGTGTTCCAATGGAGAGGTGTTATTAACGAAAATGTGTTTATTTCTTGAACTGTAGGAGGAAAACACTTAAAATTTACAAACAGTAATTAAAACTTAGTTGACTATACAAACAAGTATAAAAAAATAAAATTTAAAATTAAAGGGTGTTCCGATAGTGGTGTTATATGCATGTATAAGGCCTAAGATTTGAACCATAATAGGTAGACTCTTGAAATTTTTACAGAAGGTGTATATCTGTGGCCGCTATAGCAACAAATATTAAAATTTATAGAGTGTTTCGATAGAGAGGTGTTATTCACGAATATATGTTTATTTCTTGAAGTGTAGGAGGCATACATTAAAAATTTACAAACAGTAATTAAAACTTAGTTCGCTTTATAAACAAGTCTAAAAAATAAACCTAAAACTTAAAGGGTGTTCCTATAGTGGTGTCATTTGCATGCATAAGGCCTAAGTTTTAACCATAATAGGTAGACTCTTAATATTTTCACAGAAGGTCTATAACTGTGGCCACAATAGCAACAAACACTAACACTTATAGGGTGTTCCGAATGTGACGTGTTATTTGCCTTTATGTATTTATTTCTTGAGCTATAGGAGGCAACCACTGAAAATATGCAGTGATTTAAACTATGTTTGCATTATAAGCAAGTATACAATATTAAGCCTAAAAATTAACGAGTGTTCCGTTAGTGACGTGATTTGTATGTATATGGCATAGGTTTGAACGATAATAGATAGACTCTTGAAGTTTTTACAGGAGGTGTATTACTATGGCCACTATAACAAATAGTAAAAATTAGAGGGTGTGCCGACAGTGACGTGATTTCCATAAACATTGACTAATTGTTTAACCATAATAGATAGATTCTTGAAATTTTTACAAATTGTGTATTACTATGACCCCTGTAAAAACAATTTAAATTTAAAGGGTTTTCCGACAGTGACGTCTTTTGCATGTATAAGGACATGTTTTTTGAACCGTAATAGGTAGAATCTTCCAATTCGTATAGAAGATGTGTTGCCATGGCCGTTATGACAATTACTAAAAATTAAAGGGTGTTCTGACAGTGACATGTTTTTCACGTATAGTAACTTATTTATTTAATAGTAATAGGTAGACTCTTTATATATTCATAGAAAGAGAATTGACATGGCCGCCATAGCAAATAACAAATTTAAATAGCCTTATTTTTTGAACCGTAATAGGTAGACTCTTGAAATGTTTACAGTAGATGTTGTACTTCGGCCGCTGTTACAATTACTAATATCTAAAGGATGTTCTATCAGTGACATGTTTTTCACGTATATTACATTATTTTTTGAACCTAAATAGCGCATGTTTATTTTTATAGATAGTATATTACCATAGCCGCTATAACAAAAATTGCTAAAATTTAAAGGGTGTTCCAACAGTAATGCAATTTTCGCGATTACGACTATAATTTTAAAATTAAAGGGTGACTCATAAGACATGAAGAAATTAGCAACTTGAATTTTTAATGTTGTACTAAACATAGTACGGAACCCTACGTGTGTGAGTCTAACTCGCACTTGACTGATTTATTTAAATAACTTTCAAACCTTTCAGCGAAAAAAATAATCTTTGTTAAACCATTATTCGTTTAGCCGCAAAAAAAAATATCATATAAGCATCCAGAAACCGAAAAAAACATTTAAATCTCATATAATTTTCTTCACTTTCCTGACTTTAGCAGGGTCTCAGAGCTACAACTAAAAGTCTTCAAAATTTACAATATAATGAAAAATATTGTTGTCTGTCGGGCTGCGTACTTAGTTCTTTAGATTTCTTAAAATTAAGTTTTGCCTTTTTGGCCAGCTTTTTGGGTGAAATACTCCTCTGTGTGTCTACCTATTATGGTTCAAAACTTAGGCCTTATATATGCAAATCACACCGCTATCGGAACACTCTTTAATTTTTAGGTTTATTTTTTTATACTTGTTTATATAGCAAACAAAGTTTTAATTACTGTTTGTAAATCTTGAGTCTATGCCTCCTACGGTTCAAGAAATAAACACACATTCGTGAATAACACCTCTCTATCGGAACACCCTATAAGTTTTAGTATTTGGTGCTATAGCGGCAACAGCTATATATAATCTGTGAAAATTTCAAGAGTCTACCTATTACGGTTCCAGAGATAAAAGGCGCTGGCAGACGGACAGACATTGTAGCGAAAACAATATGGTTTCGTTTTTACCCTTTGGGTACGGAACCCTAAAAATTAAAGGGTGTCCCCATACAACATACATGTTTTTTCGTGTATTAAGAACCCTAAAGGGCACCAATTTAAAATTTTAAAAAATTGCGTATCAGTACAGCTCCCAACAATAAAGAGTAATAAAAAAATAAACTTAAAATTTAAAGGGTGTCCCCATAGGTGACGTAATTTGACCTTTATGGGCCGTTAAAGACAAAACCTTGGAAGTTTGACAGAATGCCGATTACTATGACCTTTATAATAAAGAGGATAAATATTCAAAATTATAAATTAAAGGGTGCTCCAATGGTTCATTAAATTTGATGTATATGCCCATACTTTTGAACAGTTGTACACCGACCGTTAAATTTACAAAGAACCTGTATTGCAAAGTCCGCTATAACAAAGAGTATAAAATTTGTATAAGGGGTCCCAATAGTTAATGTAATTTTATGTATGTGGCCAAACTTTTGAACCGTTATAGACAGACAGCTGTAACTTACAAGGAACCTGTATTGCTAAGTCCGTTATAACAGGTATATAATTTGAATTTATAAATTAAAGGGTGTTCAAATAATTGATGTAATTTGACCTATATGGCCCTATCTTTTGAACCGTTGTAGACAAACACTTGAAAATTAGGCAGAATTTCCACTACTTTGTCTATAATACTAGCAATTATAAACAATTAGAGTTATGAATTAAAGGGTGTCCCAATAGTTCTGTAATTTGCTGTATATGATTAACCTTTGAACCGTTACAGGCATATAATTGAAATTTACAAAAAATCTTTGTGGCCAAGTTATCTATAACAATACGTCTTTAATTTAAAATTGTAAATTAAAGGGTGTCCCAATAGGTGATGTTATTTGATTTATGTTGCCCTATCTTTGAAACCGTTATAGACAGAGAATTGATATTTACACAGAGCATGTATTATTATGTCCGCTATAAGAATTATAAAATTGGAAATGAAAGGGTGTCCATATAGTTAATGAAATTTGATATATGCCTTATCATTTGAGACGTTTTAGATAGATAACTGAAATTTACACGTAATGTGTACTACAATGGTCGCTATTACATTTATAAAAATATAAAATTAAATAGTGTCGCCATAAATAACGGATGTTGGTGAGAATAGCTTAACCTTTGAACAGTTATAAGGAGATGCTTTCACATAGTCTTTACTTCTTTTCCTGCTAATTTTGGCGCATTTTGTTTATATTTTATTTATTTTATATATAGTTCTTACAGATTACTTCTTACATTTTTAATTTAGAACTGGTACCCAACTATCTGTTTTGAAGTCGGTTTTTTTTTGCAAAAAAAAATATAGTTTAGACAAGACACTCTTTTTAACGATTATTGACAAATTTTCAAAGTTCGCTCAGACTATCAAAATAAACAACAGATCCTGGGTTGAATTTAAAAGAGCTCTGTCTCAATACCTAAGCAATGTAGGACACGTCGGCAAAATTTTAATTGACAATGAATCAGGCTTTAAAGCTCTACCCCCACTGAGTATCTCAGACAACAAAACATTGAAGTACACTACACAACTAACAATAACCACACTTCCAATTCAGACATAGAACGCCTCCACGATACAATTAACGAGCATATAAGACTACTGAAACACGATCCCGACAAAGACATAGACACTGTTGAAGAAAAAATTTACAAAATAATTAACTACTATAATAATACGATACACTCAATAACAGGCCAAAAACCCATAGATTTCAATAACGGTAATATTGAAAGAGAACAATATCCCTTAATTAAAGAAAAAATATTAAAAACCAAAGAAAGGAACATTAATAAACTAAACAAAAACAGAGAAGAAGTTGAAATTCAAACGGGACCAATTTTTCTTAAGGAAATACGAGGAGGTAAAAACCACTCCAAATTCCGCCCGGTAGAAGTACAAAAATTAGAATTCGACCATGTCATAACTAAAAGAGGACTCAAATATTATAAATATTACATTAGGAGAAAGAAAAAATATCAAAACCTAAACTTCTACCAAAAAGTGCTCAACATTATCAACGTGACGAAATACGAAGAAACCACACATATAATATCGGAAAATATAGATGTATTATCTAACTCTTTATTTAATAGCAACCTACTACTATACTCGATAAATTAAAATTTTATTCTTCTGCAAGCAAAAATAGATAACATGATACCTAAGTTTAGGCAAAAACGAGGATTAATGAATTTTGTTGGAAAAGGATTAAAAATCATAGCTGGCACCATAAACAGTGACGACGAAAAAGACATTAGGGTGGCTCTAAACATGTTGAAAAACAATAGCGTAACCCTTTTCAATAACATGGAATCTATAACGTATATTAGCAACTCACTCATAACAAGAATAGATAATATTACCACTCATATCAATTCACAACAAAATATAGTTCAAAATTGCATAAACAAATTCAAATCCGAGATACAAAATGAAATAAAAGATATGGAAGATGAGATACAATTTCTAGAACATATATATATAAGATACAAAATGACATTCTACTTCTTAAATACCTTGTAGACGACATCGAACAAGTACGAGTAAATTAGGAACCGAACCGACAGATTTACTTACCGAAAAGGAACTCGAAATAGTACATGACTATGAACGTTAAAACATCTGTCGCATTCCACGATAATATTATAATACTTACTTTATTTATTCCTAAGTTCGTAAAGAAACCCTTCACAAAAATTACACTAGAACCTGTACCAAACAACCAATACAAAAGCCTTTATTTAGAAGATAATGAAATGTATTCATAATATTATTCACCAAGAAGTAGCAAACTGTTTTTAAGAATGACAATGAACAAATAATTAAAGAAATCTCTCCAGGATTACTCCTACCTAAAAATTTTTACAATAAAAATATAAGCACAAATTGTATGAAAAACAACCAAAATTGTTCGGACATTTCATAATTAAATTTGAAAACTGTATTTTGAAAATAGATAATAAGAATTATACAAACGAAATAAAAATAATATTACCACATAAGATTACCGAACTTAAAAAAAAACTTCATCATTGATGAATTAAAAATAAAAGATATTTATTTAAATCAAATTAAAAATGAAAATATAATTAAAGAAATCATAAAAGAATCTAAAAATAATAATGTTATAAACTATGTAATAAATTTCAGTACATTTTGTACGTTTTGTATTGTTAGTATATTTATAATTTTTATGTTGAAATCAAAAGGACGGTCTTTGCATATTTCGGGGGGCATCAATCAAACGATGGGGGAGTTACAGTAACCCCTATCAATAAAAGTATATTTTAATAAAACATATTTGATAAGTCAGCACTTTATTTTCTTTAACTTTTGTTTTATATACATAAATACTTTTGTAACAAAATCGCATTTCCGTTCTTAAAACGAAAATGCAATTATTGCAAAACACAATTTGATTGTGAAAAATATATTTTTATTTATTTAATAAGCTAGAATTAAGAAAAGAAGGAATTGTTGTAAAACAGAACTTGAAGAAGTGACAATAAAAATATTAAATAAAAAATCAAATTAGTCTAAGACAAAACTATTATCCTGGAGTTTGAGTAGTCCATTATTTGGAAAGATTCCCCCATACAAAGTTTTGTTATTGAAATAAGCCTATTGTATATGTTTTAATATTAATGGAAAAATGCATTTTATTAAAAATAGAAATGTATCACAATGGTTAGTACTTCTGTAACAAGTTGTTGTTTATTAGGTTTTGTGTTTACGTCTTAATTTTGATTTATTCAATTTTTGGTCATTGTGTGTTATTAGTGTAACCTTGTTATTTTTCTTTACTAATCTCTTAGAGTATCTTTTTTTATTTTTATTTCCTCTGCATTCCTTTCTGTATATGCTTTCATTTTCATCGAACGTTTCCGGTTGTTCTCTATTTTGATTTAATTTTGAAATTTTTTTATCGATGTCTCTTTCAAGTTTCTTTTTTATTATATTATTTAGTTCAGCTTGAAATTTTTTTAATTCTAGTATATAATCATATTAGGTCTCGTAGTTTAATTGTTTTTCAAATGTTTGCGTTTTACCATAAAACAGTTCGAATGGCGTGTGTTTTGTTGCAGAGTGTATTGCATGTATGTGATTATTACTTCAAGAAGAGTTTAATCAGTGTCCATTGGAGTTCCCTTATTTTTATATTGGCTGTCAATGATTCTAAGTGTTTCGGTGATTGTTGAGTGTAAACGCTCAACTGGGGAGTTACCAGAGCTCTGTTGAAAAGAGGTGTAATGAATTTTGATATTATAACTTTTGCAAAAATCTTTCAAAATTGTGGCAGAGAATTCTGCTCCTTGATAATTTTCCTAGGAATACCGTGAAGGCTAATAAAATGTTTAAGATTTTTTAAAATGGTTTCTCGACTCTAGAGTACAAGCTGTCGCAAATTTAGAAAATTTATCAATTAGCGTTAGAATATTGCGCTTATTAATACAGTATACATCCATGTGAAGTATATCTAATGGTTTTGCAGGGATTTCATGTCTTTCGAATTTTGGCTTGAGGGTTTGACAGATGTTGCAGTGGTTTATGGATATTTTGATATTTTTCTTTTCATTTGTGGAAAGTAGACATTACGTTTTAAATGTTCAAGAGTTTCCTGAATACCCCTTTGATTATGATCTTCATGGTAATCATTTATAAGTTTATGTTGATTGTCAGCATTTTGAATGTCTTCTAAGATATTTTTGCATCGTATGATGTTGGAAGATCTTTGTTTGTGTGTGGAAAGCAGCAGAAGAAAAGTGAAATAAAGAACAATTGTTTTAGTGTTTAGTTTATATATTTTATTTAATAAATATATTTTTACCTTAGAGAATAAAATATGCGTTGTGTCGTCTTTTGATTTACATCGAGAAGCAAGTATTTACAAAACAAACAACGAAGATGGCGAAAACAAGTTTTGTTGAACCGTTAGCGGTTTTACTCGTTAGAATCCAAAATACTCCCAAAAAATACAAATTTACAAAAGGAGTAGAATTTACATCCTAACAGCAGGGTTGTCAGATATGGCGATTTCTCGCCAAACGTGGCGATTTTCTATCTTATTTGGCGATCAAATTTGGGATTTGTCGACATGGCGATTTTATTGCGATTTTTAAAATATTTGACGATATTGTTGGCGATTTTTCATTGACTTTTGGTCAACATTACAAACTGAATAAATGAATATCAAAATGGATAACAAATTAATTGAAGTTGTTTTGTCATATACCTGATACCTGAAACTTTCGGAACATAAATTTATTTAAAGTTCATAATATTTCATATTTTAAAATGTTTTTCATATCTAAAGAAACTTTATTTAAAGTTTACAAACATCTTTTGATTTTAAAATGTTGCAATTTTTTATCACAAACAAAATTTTTTATAAAATCTAACATACTTTTGGATACTTATCAACCATAATAGAAAACATTAACTTGTTTTAGAAAGATTATAAGATATTCTATCTAATTATGTTCAGTTTTGTGTTTGATGTGGTGGTAATTCCAATGAATTTTTCATACTTATGTTTTACATACAAAGGAAGTTTTGAAGTAAGGATTAAGTTCGTTTTATTCTCTCTAAGTTGAAAGAATATTTTTTTACAAATAAGGTGATTAATTTTAAAGAAAAATTATATTTTTTAATTTATATGCTGGTAATTACTGGATAGAATGATCGATATCAATAATGAATTCCACCAAAACTCGATTGCGAAACGTATGCTATAAATTGAAATAGGGCATGAGGCACACATCTGTTGATCTTTAGAAATGTTGAATACCGGTAACTTGGTTTAACGGAACAAAATAGAAGAGGTTTAAGAAATCCCAATGCAAGCATGCAAATGTTAAACCAAATTTACCACCGTAGTTCTGAAGTCGTCTGAGACTCTAATGAAATTAATTGAAGGACATTGGTGCTCTGATTATTGGTTATTGCATTGGGACTGTATAAAAGAAGTTGTCGTAGTGATGTGATTGAGGAGAATACGTGTTATCTGTCAAGGTTGCCCGGTATGTCGTCCTTTCATACCCTCTCTAAACTATCGACAGAAGAACTGGATAATTTAAATATTTTCTTCAATTGTAATTGTGGTTCTAGTAAGATAGCGAGATTTGTGGGAGAAAAATATTTATCAAGGTTTTACTCGCTATTTTCGTTAAGCTCATCTTTATTTTGATTTCTTTCATTTTATATGTTAACGATTAAAATCTATGTGAAAGATGGTTTTCCTATTTTTGTCTCAGGTAATATAAAAAACCGTTATGCTGAAATTTTTGTAATAACAAATAAGAAGGATAAAAATAAAGATTTTTAAAGTTCCAAAAATTAAAATAACAACAATAGATATTTAAACGTATAGCCAGCTAAACTTTTATATTCTACCAAATTAGACATAGGTGTACCATTGTACTTTTAAAGTTTAGAATGTACCAAAAAAGTACAATTGTACCAACTTTACCAAACCTGGTTATTATAATATCCACTATTTTTCATTGGTTTAAGTAAAAATGTTACCTTTCTCGTGTTCACTAATCATTGTAAATAAAAAAACAAAATTTTTTTAAATTTTGGCGACTTTTTTCTATTTTTGGCGAATTTTAGCTATTGCAATTAAATTTATTTTTTTTTTTTGATTTGTTAAAAATATTTTTAAAATTAAAAAATATTGTATATATTAGGGGAAAATTTTAACAAAAAACAGTTTTGGCGATTTTTCACATCGATTTTGGCGAAATAGGTGAAAATAAATCTGACATCCCTGCCTAACAGAGTCACATTTAATTAGTAAAATTCATAACTAAAAAGTCCAACCTAAACATTGCCGGCCACCTTGCAATAACACAGTTAAATGCAACATAAAAAGATTCATTTTACATCAAATGCATGAGACATAAAAAGATACAGATAGAACCCACCCAAAAATTGTATATTGGGCCAGTGGACAGCCCGGACACGAATACATTTTTCCGGTTAGAATTTGTGAGCTCAGTTCCGGACCGAGCACCAGTGCAACCTGACCTGAGTGGTAGAACGTTGGATCTTCCAGCTGCAAGCCAGAAAATATTCCCGAACAGTCTCTGCCACGTCCTCTATTGGGGTTTTATACCCTTCATTCTTGTAACTTTTGCCGTCAGGGAAATTCTTTTCAGAGGATCATACAAGGATTGAATGGTTGTGCGGCAATAGGACCCCGTGATAGCAATTTTCAGATTTCGAACTAGTGGTTCGCTAATGTAACTTGTTGCTGGCCAAACAACGTGAACAATGGCCCCAAATCAACACGTGGCGTAATTTCTTCTCGTGGGCTAGCTGGCGAAAACGAAAGCACACCCTGAGAAGATGCGTTTTTTTGCAGAGGCTGCAGCTGGATGCACTGAAACCTGCCCTTTTCTTCGCCTGCAAATCATTTTCCGGACCAGAGCTGTCCACCAAGCCGGGGGATGTAATTGGCGCAGGATCTACAACTTTTGGTACCACAGCAGGAGGCTCATTTAAATTACAAAGGGTTTGTGGAGCTAGAGGTTCCACTGCCATTGATTCTGTTGTTGAGGCTGGAGCGCTGAGTGCCACTGTAGCTGGATCTGCTACCTCCATAGCTTCCTCGTAATCCTCTAGCAAGGCATCTTAAAAATTGTTGGTAAGGTAGCCATAGTACTAGGAAACAATGAGTATTAATAAATGGTAAATATATATATATATATATATATAAGTTAATTGGTCAAAATGACCGGCTTCGGGATTGGTCGTTTTACAACACCGTTTTCTGTGCGAACGTCCGCGACGCGAACAGGATCGTCACTTCCTGGATATGTTTTATTTACGCGACCAAATTTTCAAGGCGAATAGTAACCAAGTCGTTTACGGCTATGTCCCTTTCGGAAAATTTCCATTTATAGCGTTTATGCAAGTTATACAGATACTCCTTTTTCCATCGTCGACAGAAATCATTAGAAAATGCCTTCATCTTGCGATAGCGATTTACTAAACCTATGGGCGACTATTATACAGATGGTTCTAGTGGGGCCAATATTGGACCGCCTATTAAGAAATGGCCAGGAGTTAGAGCTACGGGCTCATTCGGATTTTCTGACATGGGGCATGAGGGTCGGGAATTCAAGCAAACCTATAATAGCGCAAGTATAGTAGAAAGCTCTTCGAATGTATATTTTACTGATTGAGCTTCCTTTCGAAAATGGTGTTTAAAACTTCCCAGAGGCCTTCTATATGAGGCGCACCAGCAGGGATAAACCTCCATGAAAGACCGTAAACGCCAAAGGTAGAACACAGTCGAACCTGGCTCTCCGCAAAAAACGTTCGGAAATCTCTATCAATCTCACGAGAAGCTCCCACAAAATTACTGCCATTATCGGAAAATATTGTCAATGAACAACCTCGTTAAATCAGTCGTCGCATCTAAATAGACTGCTTTGGTGGAAAAACAAACGAAGATGCATACATACGCTTTCGTTATTCGACAGGACCTGCCAGTAAAACTTTTCAAATGAACCGGCAAAATCCGCCATTAGCTGACTACACGACCGTTTTTTATCTAATATACATCGTTTGCAAAGATTTTTTATAGTTCGAACTAGGACTTTAAGACGGGGTACCCAATATTCAATACGAATAATTCTCAACATCTACTGATTACCACCATGAATCGAAATTAAATGTACGAATTCTGCTAACAGAACTGTAAAATAATCGGATATTTTTCTGTATAACACAAGGATGGCGATTTTGCTAACCGACTATTTAGTCTTATTACTCCAATATCATCTAAGGAACGATTAAGCGAATGTAGTGCGCCAATGTAGTGCCAAATCTGTTTGCAAAGTGGGTCCAACATAAAGGCAATCATTTAGACTACTGCTATTTGATTCATTAAATACGACACGCAATTTCGTAGTCTTACTTTCCGGTTTAATTACCGGTTGGTGAGGTAGGTAGCACGAGAAAAAATGATTAGCTGAATCAACTACCACAGGTTTCATATGACCCAGAGTCAAATATTCTTTAACCACGTTATCATTTAATGCTTTAATAACTGGTTTCCGCAGAAGTGAGTACTCATTTCCCAAGAATTGGGCCAGAACATTCTGTCAAGAAAGACCGAAGTTAAGGGAATGAGGAAACTCTGACTTAAAAGGTATCGTCACTACATAGCGGCCATCAGAGTTACGTTGGGTTGTTTTCCTATAAATTTCCTCGCAAAATTTATCAACTGGAGTCAAGCCTTTTCTTTTCGATAGTGGTCGAATACACTTGAACACGTGACTCATTACAAATTTACATTCCTATTTGGGGCTAAATTACCCGAATCTGGAACCATATAAAAATTCCGGAATATTTTCGTTAGTAACGTATGATGCTTTTTATTACACGTCGTGCAATTAAAGGCACTTTTGCAATTCTTCACTTCATGTTCTCGTGACAGACAATTAACCAAAGAGTGAAATTTCTTCACTGTTGAAAATCTTTCGGAAATCGAAAGATTTTTGAAACGTTTACAGTTTCTCAAAAAATGTCCCGAAGAACGACACAAAACTCAAGAAGATGAATTCACAACATGAGTTTTGACCTTCTGTTCAGAAGGTTTGCTAGGTTGTTGTGAATCTTTAAGTTCACGAATGCATTCAAGAGTCTGAATTCTTTCCGTCAGAAATGTATCAAACTCCTTCCATGTGATTTGTTTCTAACCCCTTGTTCCCATAAACTAACCGTAGATGTAGGCAAACGTTGAATGCACATACAAATTAGAATTGGATCCCAATTTTCAGTTGACACCTTTAAAGAGAAGTAAGACAATTATTAATACCACGCTGAAGAGTCTTAAGCCCGGCAATAGATTCCTTTTCCACAGAAGGAAGGTTAAATAATGATTTTAATTAGTTATTAACCAACATATGAGGATTCTCATATACTTCTTTAAGATTTTGCCAAACCACCCTTTATTACCTAACGGACACTTGGACATTATTTCATTCGCTTCACCGGCGGTTTTGCGTATCAAATGACAAAGCCGTTCAACATTACTAAGGCGTGATCTATTAATATATATTGCCGTAAATACATCCCTAAATGCAGGCCATGCAAATGTCAAGTCAATCGGATCACCCGTTTAGGAGAGAACCAGGTTTTCGCGCAACAATTTACAATTCAATAGTTCATTTCTACTTCCCCAAAAACCTACAGAAACTGACTTTTTCGAAAAACCTATAATCTTAATCTAAACAGGAGGTATACCATTTTAAAGAGGAGATCAATACCAACATTTCACAACAAATTTGAGGTCAATCGGATCTCACGTTTAGGAGATAACCGGGTTTTCGCGCAACAATTTACAAATCAATAGTTCATTTCAACTTCCCGGAAAACCTACAGAAACTGACTTTTTTGGAAAACCTATACTCTTAATCTAAACAGGAGGTATACCACTTTAAAGAGGAGATCAATACCAACAATTCACAACAAATTTGAAATAAATCGGATCACCCGTTTAGCAGATAACCGGGTTTTCGCGCAACAATTTACAAATCAATAGTTCATTTCAACTTCTCCGAAAACCAAAAGAAACTGACTTTTCCAGAAAACCTATAATCTTAACCTGAACAGGAGTTATACCACTTTAAAGAGGGGACCAATACCAACAATTCACAACAATTTTGAAGTCAATCGGATCTCCCGTTTAGGAGATAACCGGGTTTTCGCGCAACAATTTACAAATCAATAGTTCATTTCAACTTCCCCGAAAACCTACAGAAACTGACTTTTTCGGAAAACCTATACTCTTAATCTAAACAGGAAGTATACCACTTTAAAGAGGAGATCAATACCAACAATTCACAACAAATTTGAAATAAATCGGATCACCCGTTTAGGAGATAATCGGGTTTTCGCGCAACAATTTACAAATCAATAGTTCATTTCAGCTTCTCCGAAAACCGAAAGAAACTGACTTTTCCAGAAAACCTATAATCTTAACCTAAACAGGAGTTATACCACAACAATTTTGAAGTCAATCGAGTTACCTGTTTAGGAGATAACCGGGTTTTCGCGCAACAATTTACAAATCAATAGTTCATTTCAACTTCCCCGAAAGCCTAGAGAAACTGACTTTCAATCGGATCACCCATTTAGAAGATAACCGGGTTTTCGCGCAACAATTTACAAATCAATAGTTCAATTCAACTTCTCCGAAAACCAACAGAAACTGACTTTTTCGGAAAACCTTCAAATGTTTTGACAACACAAGGAGGAAAGGTCAAATTGTGGTCAGAATTACCTGCATTAGAATTCATTGCCGTAGAACAAGTAGCTTTTGGGACTGTTTATGAAGTTTCTCATTAATAGTCGCCGAACATTTCAAGTAAGCTACGTAGGTGGTTTGATATTTAGACGAATCTACTTCAATATCAGTAGTCTCTGCCTTAGCATTACTTTCAAAATAATCTAAACAACCGTCAAATTGACATTTTCCCATAAACTCTTTAATTCTACACCTTGAATCTCCAAAGTATACACGGTATGCATTTCGTCACGAAAATCGTTAAAATTCGATTCAAATCTAATAAGAGCATCATCTTATAAATCTATTTAGTGGTGATTTCGACATTATTTTATTGAACTATTTAAATGAATATAAACTTGCTATTTATTAAATTGGCAGACAATATGAGTTAAAAGTGTTTATTTACCACTCAGAAATAATTTTGATTAATTACGATTTATTTAAAAACAGCAAATCTGTATATTAAAAATTAATCAATAAATTAATTAAAACAGAATCAATCAATTTAAAACCTTTAAACTGAAAAAGAAAATCACTTAAGTATATCAATGTACCGACCCTATTCAAATTGCTCGTTGGGTTACGGGCGATTACATGAAAGGGAAAATTTCGTTGTTTAAACGAGTATATACATATGTAACTAAAAGTACATACATATATAGCTCTACACTTTAATTACATAGTAATTCAAGTATTCAATTAGATTCGCGCATACTCACTAAATATTTTATTTAAAAAAAAGGACCACAAATTTTATTTTTATTATTTATTCCGTTAACAAATTACTGCGGTTGATTCACTTTAAAAAGAACAAAAGGAACGATCAATCACAATAGGTAAACATTTATGTAAAATAATTGTAAGTACATGTACGAATACAAACACATATACATTCATACACTTTTTCTCCTTTTACACACTTTTTGTTTGTTTATTGACTTTAAAATAAAACAAAAAAAAACAAATTACGCACCTTATTTAAACAATTAAGTTGATGAAAGTGGCGTAGATTGTTTAAAAGTGGAGCATATGATGATGCTTGAAGAAAAAAGAAACTAATTATTTCATGAATATAATCCTCAGGATCCGGTTCGAAGGACCAAACTTTTGTGTTGGAAAAGCAGCAGAAGAAAAAAAAACAATTGTTTTAGTGTTTAGTTTATATATTTTATTTAATAAATATATTTTTACCTTAGAGAAGTAAGTAAGTGTGGAGTAATCGATCTCCCATCGGAAAATGGTCGCATGATGTATGACGTGGCTCGGGTAGAGCCCGGGCTCTGTGGATTTTGCTATACAGTTGCACAGGGTCTGGGCACTACAAGGTTGGGCGAATCAGCCCCTGTTTCTGGAATCTCTTGGGCATGGAAACCATCCACCCATAATAGTGCCATGCGTGAAAGATGTCAGAATGATAGTCTTGCCCCATGATACATTGAACAAATGGTTCAGGGGGGTGACTCGTATTTTCAAACGGGACAGCTGATTCAGTTCAACCCGCGGACCAAAATTAACCCACTTGTAAGATTAAGGTGAAGATAGCAGTGTTGAGAATCTGAGTGGCTAGTTAGTGGTAAAAGAGGACTAGTTTTTAACAGCTCTCGACGCTAAGGCACGGGTCGGGTGTAAAAATTTAGTTGCCTAGTGCATGTATGCCGTCACTGCATGGATGGTCTAACCTCTTACGCGCTCACTCGTGGGAACAACAATTAAAAACTCTACAAAAAACAAAAAGAACAATAATAACAATAAGAACAATAATAATAACGAACAAAATGTGGCTGAAGGTAGGCAGGGGAAACCCTCGCCTGCTGAATGCAGTATTGTCCCAACAGACAAACCTAAATTGGCTGTTGAGGACAACTCAAATGCAGGAGACCAGCAGGGGAAACCTGCAACGAATACCAACTTCAGCTGTGGTTAATTCTAACGAGGTACCTCTCGACTTTTCAGTCGGTACCGTGAAGGCCTCTGCTGGTGATAAACCAGCAGAAATCCCTATTTCGGGTGCCACGGTTAAACCCGTGTGCAACCCTGCGGCAATTCTGCCAGCTGAACCTTCTGCCCGGCAGCAAGTTTAGCCCAGGCACTCACTTGGGCCTAAACGGCAGTCAATGCAACCCCCAAAAATCTGTCTAGAAAGGCCTTTGTTGAAGGGCGTGCCGCCCAACATCTAGTAAATAAACTCGGAAGTTTGCCCTCCGATAGAATTTCATGGGAAGAAAAATCTTCCTTTGCCTGGGCAAAAGCCCATCTAGCTGCTGCGAGCATCCCCGATTCCGACGTTGATGTAGAAAGACCATCTACATCGACAGCGCCGAAGAGGCAAAGGTCGGGAGAAAAGAAGTCCCAGAAGAGAAGAGAAGCGCTTGCGACGATGCTATCTCTCGAGAAAAGTGGGAGATGATCCGGATCAAGCTGCTGCAACTGTATGCCAAATTCCTTGCCGACGAATCAAGACAGGTACCCCAAAATGTGGATGCTGGCTGGTTCCAAGGCCATATTAAGCTGCTCTAATGCACAAGTGAGGGTTCAGCTATACAACTTAAGCAGGATGTTACGTCCCTAGGGGAAGTGTGGCCAGGTGCGAGATTGGACTTGATTCCGGTTGGTGAAATTCCTCGCAGACCGAGATCCGTCGCAATCATACCTTGGGAACCACACGACCCTGCGACGATTCTGGCGATCATCCGGAGAGGAAATCATGACCTAACGACCAGTGACTGGAAGGTAGTGAAAATTTCCGAACCGGTGCGTCCGACCAGAAAGGCGGTTGTTGTCCTTAACAAAGACTCTTATATGGATATGAGAGTGTCAAGCTGAGCATCTATCGAGGTGATGACAAAACCAACCCCGAAACCTCCAGCGACCAACTAGTAGGGTCACAAGGTAAAGGCATGACTGAATGCATTAACCGACAAACTGCAGCCAGAAATGAGGAAGTGAGTGGCCCCGCGAACTCAGAGACTGCAGAGAGTTCTCAATCAGAATCATGTCTGGTTGGGGAGCTCTTTGAGCGACTGGGTGTTGCGGAGCACGAAGATGCGCTTCTGGAATCTGATCCAGAAGACATCGACGTCACTGTCATTTACGACTCCGACAACGATGGCGAAGGTGATTCAAATTAACCTTCACCATTCTAAGGCAGCTTGTTTCTCACGAGTGTAGTTACGCATCCCTAAGAAATTGGGGACATCAAGCTTATTGAAGATGCTGTGAGGATAATAATTAATAAAATTAATTTTTATTTATTACATACAATGAAATTTATAATCAAGCTTAAGTTCGTTTTTATTCTCTCTAAGAAAGAATTATTTAAATTACAAATTAGGTGATAATATTAAAAAAAATTGGGAAAATTTAATTTTTAGACACCAGCACGAGTGGAATGCACATTTTCTAGACAGCCACGTCCGTCATCAGCACTACTTGTATCTAATCTACTTAGGGTAGTGTTTTAGTTGTAAGCATCATCTATTTAAGCAACCAAACCCAGATAAAGGAATACGAGAAAACTTGTATTCAATTATCAATCGACAGTTGGTGAGAACGAAGTCTACCACTACCTTAGCTTCCCTCTTGTTGAATATTTTTACTTTTAATATTTACCACCCATATTTCGTTGTTCCTTCAGCGAACCTTCGGTTAGCAATGAAGTAAGTTACTTTTTGTTTATTTGTTTTACTTCATTTTTACTTAACACTAAAATTAAATTTTCCCAATTTTTCTTTAATATTATCACCTAATTTGTAATTTAATTAATTCTTTCTTAGAGAGAATAAAAACGAACTTAAGCTTGATTATAAATTTCATTGTATGTAATACATAAAACAGTTCGACTAATAATAATTAAAATTTTCAAAATTAATTTTTATTTTAATTTATTTTTTATTAAGTTCAAATATTCCATTTGAATTCCAGATTTTAACTAAAACTAATTTTCATAAAACTCAATAAATTTCTTATGATACTACGATAAATAGTTTACAAAGGAGTATTTCATCAACAATTATGAATAATAAAAATAGGATTTTCATACAAGCGTAAATACATAGGGCTTCTATAAAATGTTAATACATATAATCAAATCAGTAGCATACAAGGTTTCAACAAGGTAGGTTTGTGTCACTTTGCTAAATATTTAACAAACCAATGCATTTGCATATAATATATGTATACAACTAAGTTATACATATAACTCCCCCATCCCTGTATATAAAGTGACTAGGACATACACGCATGTAAATTATATTCCATAAGGGACTAGGAGTAGTCCAAAGGTAACCCAGGTATATAGAGAAAACATGATCCATTTAATATTACGATGTCCTAGGGCTGGACCATATAACCCAGATTTGCATTACATGGAAGTAGTTTCAAAACTACTCTATGTCACTACATGATGGAACACCCCAGAGGGTTTGTTTAAATAATTTTCTTTTTCTATTTTTACAAGTTGACGTTTATGTCGCGCACTACAGTTCATATTTCTTTTTATTAATAATACTTTTATATTAATTACATATGTACTTTTATAATAATTTTTATTTTACCAATTTATATTGTACAATGTACATACACAAAATTATCGCCGTGAAGAAATAAATATTTTGCAAATCATCCCCTTAACATCCCGCCAACAACCATTTATAAGGGCTAAATTGCGCTAAATAGTATTTCCCTATAAAATCCGTAAATTGATCGGTGCCAAAAATCTGAAAACTGGAATTGGTAGACATTATTAGTAGGAATAGGATGTACTAAAAGCCATTTGCGAGAAATTAACCGTTTAGGCGATACCCACCAACAACCTTTTTTAAGGCCTAAATTGCGCTAAATAGTATTTTTCGTATAAAATCCGTAAATTGAGCGGTGCCAAAAATCTGAAAACTGGAATTGGTAGCCATTATTAGTAGGAATAAGAGGTACTAAGTGTAATTTTCAAGAAATTAACCGTTTAGGCGCTACACGCCAACAACTTTTTATAAGGCCTAAATTGCGCTAAATAGTATTTTAGCCATAAAATCCGTAAATTTAGCGGTGCCAAAAATCTGAAAACTGCAATTGATAGCCATTATTAGTACGAATAAGATGTACTAAGTGTCATTTGCGAGAAATTAACCATTTAGGCGCTACACGCCAACAACCTTTTATAAGGCCTAAATTGCGCCAAATAGTATTTTCCCTATAAAATCCCTAAATTGAGCGGTGCCAAAAATCTGAAAACTGGAATTGCTAGCCATTATTAGTAGGAATAAGATGTACTAAGTGCCATTTACGATAATTAAAATCATACATACTTCACAACAGTTAAAATTTAAGCTGAATTTTATTTACAACTAGCTGTGCCTGCCAGTTCGTCAGCCTCCTTCAATATTTTGTTCGATTTTGCTTTGAAAGCAATGCACACCAAAGACTCTTACGATTTTAGTTTTTTTTTTTAAGAGAAGTAATTTTAGGCAATTAATGCCTAGATTAACTGTGTTACTTCCTTTAGAAAGGGGTAGTAGTAGATAAGACAGATGGTTAGAGCGATAGTAAAGCTTTGCAAGCGCAAGCTTCTGGTGTTCTTTAGGCGAATTAGCCAATTAATAATTTAGTGCTATGATATGCTACGTATCAGTTTATGTATTTTTTTACTTTATAAAAATTAAAGTATTCATATCCGGTTAGTTCAACTGCGTTCTTTCCCTGCTTTTTCTCCATTTTCAAATATTTTTTTGCGGAAAAAAGTATTCTATATTGGGACCAGGACACTTAGGTACCTCCTCACAAAATTTTGTTATAATCCATCCAGTAGTGATGTGAACGACAATGAAAAGCAGACAGTGAGACAGAGAGATGGAAGTGAGTTACTATTTTATTATA
This sequence comes from Phasia obesa, assembly GCA_949628195.1. Classification (NCBI taxonomy): domain Eukaryota; kingdom Metazoa; phylum Arthropoda; class Insecta; order Diptera; family Tachinidae; genus Phasia; species Phasia obesa. The sequence continues at coordinate 113,700,428 of OX451215.1, read as the reverse complement.
TGTATAGATTAAGAAAACATTAAAGGCCCAACTATAATATGCATAAGCTGGCTTATGCTAATGTCAAAAATGAACGAAAAGTCTGTCAAAAAGTCTTGTCAAAAGCAACTTATTGAAGCCTTTTAGGCAGCTTCATGTACTTATATGAATCTAAAAACTATTATGACAGAGTTGCACATTTGCTTTATTCGTACTTTTGAAAGATAATATGTTTTTCTGAATAAATTAAATTTGTTAACACCAAAGTGTTGAAAAAACATATTTTATATACCTAATACCATTCATATACAAATTAATAATTATTTTTAATAGTTTTAAAAAAATTTCGAAAGAAAAATTTAACATTTTTTGCTGTTTCTGTAATTTTGGCCAAAAGTACTAAAAAAAACAGCGATGTGCATCACTCAACTCATAACCAATAAAATGCTCTTTCTTTTTAACCGACTTCAAAAATGAATGAGGTTATCAATTCGTCCGAAGGTTGCTTTTTTGTATGTATGTAACTACAGAACTCAGCCATTTCTGAACCGATTTTAAAATTTGTTTCTTTATTTGTTTGGTCCCGTTTTAAAAACAGTTCGTTATATTAAAAATTAATTACGTGTATTAAGAACCGTAAAGGGCACCAAATTAAAATTTGACAGAATGTCAATTACTATGACCGTTATAATGAAATGTATAAATATTAAAAATTTTAAATTAAAGGGTGCTACAATAGTTCATTTAATTTGATGTATATGGCCATACCTTTGAACAGTTGGACACAGACAGCTGAAATTTGCAAAGAACCTGTATTGCTAAGTCCGCTATCACAAAAAGTATAAAATTTTAATTTGGAAATAAAAGGGTGTCCCAATAGTTAATATAATTCTATGTATGCGACCAAACTTTTGAACTGTTTTAGACAGACAGCTGAAATTTACAAGGAACCTGTATTGCAAAGTCCACTATAGCAAGTATACAATTTGAATTTAGAAATTAAAGGGTGTCCCCATAACTTATGTAATTTGATCTATATGACACTAACTTTTGAACCGTTAAACACAAACACTTGAAAATTAGGCAGAATGTCCACTACTTTCTCTGGTATAATAACAATTATAAATATTTTGAATTATAATGTAAAGGGTGTCCCAATAGTTCATGTAATTTGTAATATATGGCCAAACTTTTAAACCGTTATAGACAAATAGTTGAAATTTACAAAGAATCTTTGTGCCCAAGTCCTCTATAACAACAGGTCTTTAATTTAAAATTGTAAATTAAAGGGTGTCCCAATAGGTGATGTTATTATGAGCTGCTATTGAAAGAATTTACTTTTCTAAATAATTGAAGTACGTATAAAAAAATTTAACATCAAGCAAATTCTTTGTAATGTCATTCAATACTTAGAAAATTTAAAACGACGACCTTAGTACGCAAAAGAAAACTCGTTTTTTTATGTGTCGCATGATGCCACACAATTCCGTGTTGCAATATGCAAGGAATTAAGAGAAATGCTCAGGAATAAAAGTCATACATATAAAAATTATAGGATATATAGGCTAAAATTCTGACATATGCGTCCAGAAAGTAGTGTTTGTTGAAGCAGAATTGGTATCATGAAAACAAATAACTACCAATCCACCTTAATTTTTTAAAATTGCGAATTTTATAGATGGCGCTCATAAAATATGCTATATTATGTGTGACCTTAATTGTCAAAGCACAGATTTCGTAACCTCGTTATTTCTGTCAACGATTTTGCCTTGTGTGGTGCATTTAATAATTTGCTGATATCCAGATCTGACAAAACTATGCCATCCAAACTTCTTTCACGACTAAGCGCAACATATATTTGCCCTTTTGCAAAGTTTTTCTTACCAAGATCAATTACCGCTCTTTCAAGAGTGGTTTCCTGTAGTTTATGAACTGTGACCGCCCAGCTTAATATAAGAGGAAGCATGCGACGCTCCACGTCTCCGTAACCTCTTTTTTTTCATAATTTATTTATTGTATCTTCAATATTTTTGAACTAACAATAATTACGCGTATCTTAAGTCTAAAATAAAATATTCTTTTTAAGTCCAGCCAGTGCTAGACAAAAATAATGTTTGTTTCACGGATTTTGAAATCATTTGCGGGTCATCCCTCTAATGTACGGCCAAGAAAAGCAGTATCTCTTCTTTTTAGTCGCATGTAACCAGGTTCATTCAGCATGTTACGCGCCAAAGGGTTTGGATGAGATTCAAGCCTTTTTAGATATATGACTGCATGTTTCGCTATTTCTGCTTTAACTGATGGCATGTTTAGGTCTTTGTGGATGTTCGAATTTTTTATATACCAGGGAGCAGATGTAATAATACGTAAAATCTTATTTTGGCGCCTTTGAATTTTTTCTACATTGCTAGCTGAGGAAGTGCCCCATAACTGAATCCCATAACACCAAATTGGTTTGAGGATCGACTTGTACAGTAGAAGTTTACAATCTAAGCTCAGGGTGGAGTTTCTGCCAATAAGCCAATTTAGTTGTACTGCTTTTAGTTTCATTTGTGTTAACTTGAAGTCAATGTGGCTTTTCCAAGTAAGGCGACGGTCAAGATGTATACCCAGGTATTTAACGTCTGAAAGCTGTGGTATCATTTTGTTATTTATGCGAATAGGAGGGCATGAGTCCCTGCGCAGTGTGAAAGTTTTTTTTTCATTCACTTTTGTTCATTCACTTTTATTCTCCATTTTTCTAGCCATTTTTCCAATTTGAGTATGTGGTCTTGTAAAAGTTCTGATGCTTCTTGGGCACTTTCATGAATACTTAAAAAAGCTGTGTCATCTGCAAATGTTGATGTGTGGACTAGGGTGCTAATTGGCATATCCGATGTGTACAGTAAATATAAAATTGGTCCCAAAATACTACCTTAGGGAACTCCGGCTTCAATGAGCTGTGGCGAGCTTAAAAAGTCACCTTCTTTTACTAAAAACTTGCGATTCGTTAAATAATCTTTTAAGAGCTTATACAAGTTTTCGGGCAAGTTCAGCTTTAGCTTAAATATTAGGCCTTCGTGCCAAACCTTATCGAATGCTTCAGAAACGTCGATGAAGAGCGCAGAACAGTATTTTTTTTCTTCAAAGGTCGTTTTAATTACATTTACTAATCTGTGTGTTTGTTGGATCGTACTATGTTGTTTTCTGAAGCCGAATTGATGGTTCGGAATGCATCCTTTCGCGCTAAGAATTGGATTCAGCTTAGTTATTAATATTCTCTCAAATAACTTTGACACGTTTGATAAAAGGCTTATAGGTCTGTATGATTCTACTTTTGTGTGGTCTTTTCCTGGTTTAGGAATCATAGTTATCAAAGAGACCTTCCACTCTGTGGGAAAGTACTCAAGACGTAAGATGGCATTAAAAACAAACAGAATAATTCTGCGACTATACGGGGCAACTCAACTAACATCTTGTTACTTGTTTTATCAACGCCAGGGGCTTTTTTGGTGTTTAAATCTGCTATTGCCCTTTCAATATCGCTAAATTCAAATCTTAGGGGTACTAAGGCACTAGCCTCTACTGATGGCAACTCAGCTATATCAGTACATACATTTGGGGTGAAAACCTTCTTCAAATGTCCAACAAACAAATTGCCTTTTTCGGTATCATTCCTTGCCCTGTCTCCACAAGAAGTTCGCAAGGGAGGCTTACGTACGACCGGTCTTTTAAGGTTCCTACATGCACGCCATAATGAATAATCTGATTGAGCAGTTGCGTCGAGGTCTTCCAAGTAATTTTTCAGAGATGCTACACTTCGAGATTCTAGCAGCTGTCTTAGCCGTTTCGTGCAATCTTTAAGTCTAGATTTGAGTTGAGGAGATATGTGTGCTTGCCACTCTCTTCTAATTTTTGTTTTTTCAGCCAAGAGCCGCTCGACATCTACAAAATAAATTTGATTGTATCTAGCTGGTTGTCTGGTTTCTGTCTCATGTTGGGCAGCTGATTTAAGGTTTTGATCAAAATAAATTAGACTCTGGTCCACATCTTCTGGTATTCTTAGCGGTATGTTTTCCGAACAATGAGTACTGATATACTTTCTATATTTCAACCAATTAATGCTTGTGCAAGTTGTTGGCGACACGATATTTTGCTGATTCCATATATAGACAATAGTGGGTGAATGATCTGAGGATAATTCGAGTGACGCTTCAACCTTAATCATTTCTCTCGAAATACCTTTAGTCACGCCAAAATCAATAACATCAGGTATTTTTTGTCGATCAGTATGCCAATAGGTGGGTTGTCCACTTGATATCACATTCAGACGCATTTTTGAAATTGTATCAAACAAAACACGACCTTTTGGGGTTATTAGGCGTGATCCCCGAAACGTATGTTTAGCGTTGTAGTCGCCTGATGCTATGAAACAGGGACCTAGTGATTTGTAAAAGTCGATATATTGACTCTCTGATATTTGAAATCTAGGAGATGAATAAATCGAAGAAATAACAAAGTTTTGATGATATTCTTCAATACAGATATTTGTTGCTTGAAGGTAGTCCTCACAAAAATCACACAGTAAATGATGTTTAATTCGAGCCCTTATTAGTATTGCTGAACCACCACATGCTCTGCCACGGGGGTCTTTAGTGTCATATAATATATAGCCATTGATTTTAAAAAAGCTTTTTGTTGTTAAATGAGTCTCTGAAACCATCATGACATCAATTTGTTGGTTCTTCAAGAAGTACTCGAGTTCATTTTTGTGTTGGCGTAAGCCGTTTGTAACCTCTTGTTGCTTGAAACATAGTGCTTAATGATGATATAGGATGAAAATTTACAATGTCAATGCTCAAATTCTTCACTTAAAGGTACGTACCGCCGTTCGCAAAGTAATTTTAACTGAGCTGTTGTCAATTCGCCCACCCATAAGCTGTTCAACAAATCGATAATTTCGGTATCATTGCGCTGCCGCATATTCATTGTCAGTTCAGAGTAAGAAAAATTATGCCACAAATTAACCTCGCCTGAAAACCACGGTGGCAGCATAAAACACCAATGCCCTTTCACCGGAGGGAGCTGAAATATGACTCCACCAAACAATTTTTCGTTGTTCTTGAATTCCTGAAGTCTTAGATAAATTATTGTGAGGTTCTCATAAGAGACCATAGAAATTTCATCTATGATTAGCCAATTTATATAGCGCGATTTACGACGCTCATTCATTTCATAGTATTTCCTTTTTCAATCGGTAGCAAAAAAAATACTATGTAGGGTTTTACCAAATATCTGACGAGCAGCAACACCATTTAATGACCCGACCTCCACATAAATAGGCTTCTGCAGTATATCTACTGTCGGTGAATAGCAACGCTTAATGTGATCAACGATCAATTTTAGGAGAAATGATTTACCACTACCTGCACCGCCTGTTATGACTAGTAATAGCTGACTTTCTAAACCTTGCAAATAGTTTTCTATTACTTTCTGAAATAAATTCCTTTGCTGTATATTAAGTCTTCGAATACTTTCCAGGAACAATTCGGTTGTCATTACGGATCGTTCACCCGCCTCTTCACAATACGTGTCGTCGTCACTCACAAACTGTTCACCAGCACATAATATGGGGGCATTATGGACATGGGTGTCACGTGCGCCATTGAGGGCGGTTGCTTGTGCTAGAGCCTGTTGAATAATTTGTTCAGCATAGGAAAATTGTTCTGCGCTGACGTTTCCTTGAAGAGAGCGAATATCTCTTTGGCGTCTTATAAAACATGCTTCAGCGGTTTCGTTTTGAAGCAATAATTTACCTTCATCACAAACTATTAAACTATAATAGTACGCTTCTTTGTCACTATAATTTGTATAATAGCGCGTTCGTAATATGGCCGGCTTATTTCTTACACGCATTTTCGTGTTATCCCGCAATTTTATGTACCATCATCCTCCGACCACGCCATGTTAGAGGCTGTTTCAAAACGGACGATCGGCAAGGCTTAGATCGTAAAGCTCGTTTGGACGCAAAACATAACGATCAAAAACGTTATTGTAAATACTGGTTTCATCGCTGTCAAACCTCAGTAGTCTGAAGCTTTCCTCCGGCCTGCAACTATTTTCAATATTGGTTATTTATTCTAACAACACTTTCAAAACTAGTTACGTTATCGTCTATATTTTTCGAAGCATACTTGTTGATTCGATATAAACACTACTCAGGGAGTTATAGATTTGTGTCACTGGTCGGAGGAAATCATGGGTTTGTGTTGGTTGTCTAAAGATACAATTAATGACGTTAACGAAAAGACATTGAGGTTGTACCGCAGAATTCCTTCTTCTTCTAATCTTGACGATACAAATAAATTGCGTCTTATGATGACACGCATATCATTCAGGTCACTAAAGGGCATGCAACAAGACGCTGCATACAAAGGTGCTGAAACTCCCTTCGGACCACGTGCATGGGAATCAAACAACCTGGATATTTGACTTTCGGCTAAATTCTTACAATGTACTGCTACGTAGATACCGTTTGAATATTCCCTGAAAATACTTCTTACAGTATTCTGTAGATTCGGAAAACCATGCGAAGTATTGTCATTGTCCATGTGACGATTATAATTGGTTTCTGTGAGCACCGTTATCGATACACTTTGTCTATTGTAGACAAGTCTTGGCATTAAATTTGTTATAGCAAGGTAACCAGGATTTACTTCACCAGGTGCAGGAAAGTATGCAATCATTGTAGTATTTATCGCCAATGATTAAAATATATATCGAAATCGCTCGCCAAACCTACCAAAACAACAGCCAGTGACGACGTTCTTCACCGAAAGGTATGACAACAGTATTAAAATATAATCGATATCGCTCTTCCCCCAATTGTTTGAATCTGATACACTGATTCCAGACTTTCAGCTACTACAACTAAACCAGCTTGCTGTGGAGTCAGTGGCAACTGCTCAGCTATTTCCACAATATCTTTTGCAAATAATATAACCTGTCCCTTGCACCAGTTTTGACTTAACTGGTTATTTAATTTAATAATTTTTAAAAATGGTACTATCCGACATAAAAATCTTTCTTCAACGCTTGTCAAATTGTCTAATTCAGTCGGTATTTCTGCGGGCATCATTTTATTCCAGTATGCAGTTGGTGGAACTTATCTTTTCCTAATATTTTTATTACAGCGCGAGCATGTAATAACACTACCTAATGCAATTAGTTCTTTAGGCAACAGTGTACTAGTATGTATACATGTTTCTAACTTGAAACGCTGTTTTGGATACACAGTTCTTTTACATATAGCGCATGAAACATCAGCAAAAACATTAATAGCCATTTCAAAAGATTGTTTACTCAATATGTCCCTACGAACATGATTGGAATGTGGTATACTACCAATTCTAACAAAACGAGCTTCAGATGTTTCGTTCGATAAGCGTTCAAGGTTTAACGCAAGGCGATGTGCACGTTGCTCCTCCGTCTTATTCGATCTACGATTGAAAATCAAGTAGAGACGGTGATCACGTGGCTCCTCCGTCTCGTTGGATACACGATCGTATATCAACCCGAGAAGATGGGTACGTTGTTCCTCCGCCTCATTACACATACCGTCGTAAATCAAGCCAAGACGGCGGTCATATTGCTCCTCCGTCTCATTTGATATGCGATCGTGAATCAAGTCGAGGCGGTGAATCCGTTACTCATCCGTTTCATTTGATAAGCGATCGTGGATCTTGCCAAAACGATCAGTACGCCTTCCAACTTTTTCGCAGTTTAAAAGTTTTTTACTATTAATTCGGATTTGCGCAAGTCTCTTTTCGCGCTGTCTATACTCTCATATATACAAGACTCCGATGCAGATTTCCTCATTTAAGAAAGACGTCGACGGTAAAACCCTTTCTTCACTCGTCTCATTTAAACGTCTCTGTCTCATAGAAGCAACGCGCTTAGATGGTCTTCCCATATTCGATTTTAAAGAATTATTTGCACGACGAATCACTAAAAAAAGAGAAATAACAACAACAAAATATTAAAAATGACTACTAATTAACATTTCAGAAATCTTTACTTCAAATTATCCTTTTTATAATTGGCTAGTGAGTTAAAAGATTTTTCCACTAAAATTAAATTATTTGATTAAAGAAACAATCTGCAATATATTGCAACATTTTTTCTTCACTAATATGAATGCACTAAATTTGAAGCACAATTTTTGAAAATTTAGTGAGAATGTGTTAATGCAGTTTTTTATTGATTGAAAGTAAAAATTATGCACTAATTGAGTGAGTGTATTGTTTTGAAGTCGGTTTTTTTTGCAAGAATTATTAATTACGATTATTATACAACGACTCCCTTTTTTTTCTTATAGAAACTTCTTTTTTTTAACATTTTATATTAAATTTAGATATAATTTGTTCACTTTCGTTTTCCATTGCAATTTTTTATGAATTGTACATATATATGTATGTAAAACACAAAGCACAAACAGCTGTGTCAGTACGGAATGTGCGATCGGTTTCGGACTTTGCTTAAGCAAATGACATTTGACGAAACTTAACGAAAAGTGTGGATAAGTACATTATAGTTTGCCACATATGATTTATATGTATTGGCACAGTTGCTTAAGTTGGCTTAAGCTAGCTTATGCATATTGTAGTTGGGCCTTTAACTCAATTGTATAAAAAGAACGAAAAATCAGAAAAATCAAAAAAAGGCAGATTCTACTTTTGAAACTCAAACTTGTAATAAATTAATTCGCTCAGTCGATTTAATGCAAACTATGGTAGAGTACATTGGACAGCGGTGAAGCGGATGCTTCGCTAATTAAAAGGTACTATAGACATCGAAAAGATATTGATAACCAAATCGAAGCCTATTGTGACGCTGATTGAGCTGGCGACCAGGATGAACGCCGTTTTACGACTGGTTACGTGTTCACTTTGCAAGGTGGTGCAATTTCGTGGAGTACCCGCAAACAACCAACAATTGCTCTTTCGTCTACGGAAGCAGAGTTTATTTCGATGGTAGCTGCAATACTAGAGGCGCTTTGGCTTAAGCGATTAGAGAGTGAAATTTTCCCTGATGCATCATCTTCAATACAACTCTATTGTGACGACCAACGAGCAATTAAACTGGCTATGAACAACAATTATCATGCTCAAAAAAAGCACTTCGATGGCAAGAATTATTTCATTCGGGGAAAATTTAGTTATCTTAGTTATCTAAGTTAACTTAGTTATCTAAACACAAATGAAATGATTGCTGACATTATGACAAAGCCTGTAAATACAAAATTACTTCAGTTTATTGAAAAATATGGGCTAGTACAAACTTAATATTTCTATATGTATGTAATAATTAGTATACACATTTTTGATTTTCTTTATTTTATTGAATTATAATTTCCTTTTGTATTTTTAATATGTACACAATGCTACCGCCGAGAAATTTGAAAAAGTAGCACAAAAAGTCATTTTATTAAAATAAAGTCGCACAAAAGTCGTTTTTCCAAAATAAGTCGCAAACTTTTTTTAACGTTTTTTTATTTAAACAAAACAAAAAGTAATTAACAATTCAAACACAACAAAAAACTTAACATCAATTCTTTGAAAAAGGTTGATTAAATCAGCTTTTTATATAATATTGTGTGTAAAGATATACACTTTTATATCTTTGGTACATATACTGCGTTAACAGACCAACTCCATTTTGATAATTTAGAGATAAGTTAAATTAAACTTAAAATTTATCTAATAAATCAGAATTTGAATTTTTCTTAACTATTTGTTTTTAATTCACTAGAGATTAGTTTATACAATGATATTTTTATTTATTTATTTTTTATAAAGAACAATATGAGTTTACGGAGTTTATATACACATTTATATAAGTAAGTATGTATCAACTTAACATATTATTTTTTTGAAACTTCGTTTCTGTAGTCTTGTACAAGTTCATTACTTGGAGTCCAGTCTTCTATTTCGGAATCTAACAAGTTTAGAACTGATAGTATGGAACCACAAGCTGCTACTTTTAACCCGTTAGTTACTTTATTTTTCATTAAACCCAGTTTAGAAAAAATTCTTTTCACACATACGCTGCTGTGAGGTAAAGTTAAAACTCTGAAAACTACCTGAAAAGGTAGTGCGAGGTATTAGGGGAGGTATTCTCCAATGTAATAAACGTCATTCAATAGCTAATAATAAATACGTTAGTGATTATGATCCTACAAAAGAATCAAATTACCTAATGTATTTAGATGTAAATAATTTACATGGCTATACAATGTCACAATATATCCCCTTTAAAAATTGTAAATGGGTTGAAAACTATGAAAACTTTAATGTAAATAGTGTAAAGGATGATTCACCATTAGGTTATATATTGGAAGTAGATCTAGAATACCCAACTACATTACACGACTATCTTAGTGACTTTCCATTTTGTGCAGAGAACAAGAAAATTGAAAGTATGAAACAGAGAAAATTAATAACAGATTTAAATAATAAAACTAATTATATAATACCCTATCGCAACCTTCAACAGTGTCTTCAACAATAGTATGTGAATGGGAGAGTAGAGGTAAACGGTTAGGAGCTAGGGCTGTTATAGGTAAACCAAATTTCCACAGTGCACTTAAAATTAATGCTAATATGGTTGCCATTGAAATGAATAGAGTAAAAACAGTATATAATAAACCCATATATATATATGTATATATATATATATATATATATATATATATATATATATATATATATATATATATATATATATATATATATATTGGATTTTCCGTTTTAGAGTTATCAAAGTATAAAATGTATAACTTTCATTATGATTATATGAAACTCAAATATCGTGAAAATATTAATCTCAATTTCATGGATACCGACTCTTTTATATATAGGGTATTTTTATAGAGGTATAGATCTTTATGTTGGCATTACTTTTCAAGATGGCGACCGATTTAACAGCTGTCAAGTGATTTATTCTCAATTTGGTTTGGCAATTCATCATGAATAGACTCACGCCTGAACAACGCTTGCAAATAGTGCAAAAAACGAGATTACAGTTGTTCCCGATTTTCATAAGCGAATTTTGTTTAGCGATGAAGTACACTTCTGGTTGAACGTAACCTTCAACAAACAAAACTGCTGCATTTGGAGTGAAGGTAATCCTCAAGTGTATGTCGAAACACCGTTACATCCAGAAAAACTGGTTTAAATAATATATTTTGTCCATATTTCCCTCGATGACATGTAAATTACCTGGCCCAGCAGCTGATATTGTACCCCATACCATTACTGAACCTTACCCGTGCTTAACTGTAGGACGGAGGTTTGCGCTATTTAACTCTTCATTAGCTCTGCGCCACACGTATGATTGTTCATCTGATCTAAAAATATTAAATTTACTCTCATCAGTAAATAAAACATTTTGCCAGATTGAGAGATCTTTATTAATCATGTTTTTCGCAAACACCAGTCGCTTTTGTTGATTTACTTTACTAACAAAAGGCTTTTTTTCTAGCGACACGTCCATGGTATTGGTTTTTTCTAAGCACATTCCTAACTGTTACAGGGTTGGCTTTTTTTGTATTTTTTTGTATTTGTAATGGGTGATTTTTTTGAGGTTAGGATTTTCATGCATTAGTATTTGACAGATCACGTGAGATTTCAGACATAGTGCCAAAGAGAAAGATGCTCAGTATGCTTTGACATTTCATCATGAATAGACTTACTAACGAGCAACGCTTGCAAATCATTGAATTTTATTACCAAAATCAGTGTTCGGTTCGAAATGTTCAAATGTGACAAATTTTGTTCAGCGATGAGGCTCATTTCTGGTTGAATGGCTACGTAAATAAGCAAAATTGCCGCATTTGGAGTGAAGAGCAACCAGAAGCCGTTCAAGAACTGCCCATGCATCCCGAAAAATGCACTGTTTGGTGTGGTTTGTACGCTGGTGGAATCATTGGACCGTATTTTTTCAAAGATGCTGTTGGACGCAACGTTACGGTGAATGGCGATCGCTATCGTTCGATGCTAACAAACTTTTTGTTGCCAAAAATGGAACAACTGAACTTGGTTGACATGTGGTTTCAACAAGATGGCGCTACATGCCACACAGCTCGCGATTCTATGGCCATTTTGAGCGAAAACTTCGGAGAACAATTCATCTCAAGAAATGGACCGGTAAGTTGGCCACCAAGATCATGCGATTTGACGCCTTTAGACTATTTTTTGTGGGGCTACGTCAAGTCTAAAGTCTACAGAAATAAGCCAGCAACTATTCCAGCTTTGGAAGACAACATTTCCGAAGAAATTCGGGCTATTCCGGCCGAAATGCTCGAAAAAGTTGCCCAAAATTGGACTTTCCGAATGGACCACCTAAGACGCAGCCGCGGTCAACATTTAAATGAAATTATCTTAAAAAAGTAAATGTCATGGACCAATCTAACGTTTCAAATAAAGAACCGATGAGATTTTGCAAATTTTATGCGTTTTTTTTTTTTTAAAGTTCTCAAGCTCTTAAAAAATCACTCGTTATTTGTATTTTTTTATTGAGTGATTTTCTAATACAACAAGATGCAACATCTTTTAATTTACAGTATTAGAATCAGTTAAGTTATAATCAATTTAATTAAGACAAATAAACATATATATGCTTGTGTATAAAATAGATATAAATATATATACGAACAATTTTGACAAAATTAAAAGAAAAGAAAATTTTAGTGTTCAGTTTAATTGTTACCATTGTAATATTGGAACAAAAGTTTTTTAAATTTATATGCATTGCTGGTGAATTGTAGGTATGAGGGAAGACGGTTCCAGAGATGTATGGTGAAGATGAAGAATTGATGGTAGGATGCTGTATCACGATATTGGAAGGTCCTAATTGAATTATTCCTAAGTGATGTGGTAAAGGTCAATTTGTTATAAAGATGGTAAGGCTCCTTCGTAGTGATAATTTTATGTAGAAAAGTTAGATTTTTTAGTTCCAGGTAGTTATCGAGTGTAATTCCAAATATACGTTTTGAGAATGAAGAAACACTTTCAAATCGTGTTAAGCCATAAACATAGCGTGTAATATTGTTAAAAGTAGTGTTAATCTTTCTTTTTTCCTTTAAATTACAACTTGCAAAAATTTCTGATGAATACAGCAGTGTGGGTATAAGGAACGTCTTTGCTAACATCATCCTTATTTTCGGTGGTGTGTAGTTATGACTTGGCCATAGACTTCTGAGCATACCATATGTTCTTCCACAGGCTTGTGTAATATGATCGGACCAGTTAAGCGACCGATTGAATGTGACTCCAAGGTTTTTTATAGTGGTTACAATATCAATTTTGGTCTCTCCCAGGTATATATTGATGTCATCACTTAATGATACGGTTTTTTTGCAAATGATAATACATTTTGATTTCTCTGGATTTAATCGTAAACCATTGGCAGAGGCCCAGGTAATAACTCTATTAAGATCTTGATTGAGTTCGTTAACTTTATCATGAATAAGATCCTTGGGACTACTGAGGTAAATTTGAACATCGTCTGCATACATACGAATACGACAGTGTTGGATTTGCTCAGGTAAATCATTTGCGTATAATGAATACAATAATGGACCAAGTATAGACCCTTGAGGAACACCTCTAGGCAAGTGCAAAGGCCTTGATGTTCTGTCTTTATTTGTAACTGATTGAAATCTATCCGTCAGGTATGATTTAATTAACTTTGTCGCTGTGGACGAAAAGTTAAATATTTTTTTGAGTTTCATAATCAATGTATTGTGATCCACAGTGTCGAATGCTTTAGAGTGATCTAACAAAACTAAGAAGGTAATTTTGTTGTCATCAAGATTAACACGGATATTTTCAACCACTTCCGTTAAGGCTGTGATACAACTATGATGTGGCCTAAAGCCAGATTGCCGATCAGTCAAAAGCTCGTTTGAGTAGATATATTTGGAAATTTGTTTATGTAAAATCCGCTCGAAGACTTTAGAGAGATAGGGAAGAATAGATATAGGTCTATATTCTTTATCTGATTTTAGCACTGGTATTACTTTGGCATACTTCCATTCTGTTGGATATGTGCTGGTGGTGACTATGGTATTAAAAATATGATATACATAACTTATGATCCAAGGGAGTATAATTTTTATGAATCTAGGATGAATATCATCTGGCCCAATGGCATTGGACTTAATTGACCAGAAACCTTCAAATACTTCATTTATGTGAAAGCACATAACGTTAAACGGATTTTCAGGCGACGTAACAGCAAGATTATCTGTATTATAAAAGCTATGTTGTACTGGAGGTTGAGGTATATTCACAAATTTCTCATTTAGGGAACTGACGTCTATTTCATTAGTATGAACTTTCTTTCCAATAATGCCAATATCACGGATTTGCTTCCAAGTTTGTTTTGTGTCGATCGCATTGTTGAATTTACTCCTATAATATGAAGACTTTTCTTGCTTTATTTTGGAGGCAGCTGCCTTTTTTGCAGCTCGAAAATTGATAAACAATTCATTTGTGCGGTAGCGTTTCTATCTGTAATATAAATTATCGCGATTTTCTATAAGTAGCTTTATCGCCGCTGTGAACCATGGTGTAATTTTTGTTTTGTATATTTTGTTTTTAATGGGACGTGTTTATTAAATATCGATAAAATGATGCTGTTGAGTAACTTTACTTGATCATTGGCAGATTGGATATAGTAAATATCATTCCACGGAGCATTACTAAGATCTGCTACAAGAGATGCCATATATATTTTATTGTAATCTCGAAAGGAAAACTTTTCATTGTACCGCACAACGTTAAAATTGTAAGACATAAAGATAAGATCATGCTTGGAGTAAACTGGTGCAGCTAACTGGTCGTAGTGCAGAACTTTACTACTATTATCAACGAAGAAAATGTCAATCAATGTAGAATTGGTCGCTGTATAGTGTGTTGGTGTTGAGCTGTTTACAGCAGATAAGTTGAAGGAGGCCATAGTAGAACAAAGATTCAATCCAGTTTGAGTTAGTATATTACTATTGAAATCACCTGTTATTATTATGTTAGAGTATGCCACAGTATGTAATTCTAGCTCAGTTACAAGGGAATCAAGTTTGATATTATTATTTGGTCTGTAGACATTACCTAGCAACAACTTCTCATCCTTTGAATTCAGCTCTACAAATATGTATTCAACATCATTCTTAGCTTGAAATTTTGAGATAAGCTTACACGATATGCTGTTTTTAATATAGATTGCCACTCCTCCAGCATTTCCATCACGATCACATCTAAAGATTTTATAACCTCGTAGTTCGATCAGTTTGTTATTATGGGCTTCGTTAAACCAAGTTTCTGAGATGCACACAGCATCAATACCAGAGTCTTCAAAAATGTAGCGAAATTCATCGATTTTTCGATATAAACTTTGTGCATTTATATGACAGATGGAAAAACCAGAATAGCGTTTTGCAAATATTCGCACCATATTATAGTTACCTTCCCTGGAACCAAGTTGATTAGTTGAAGAATTTATAACTAAAAAAATTGTGTAGCAACGCAATAAGTATTAAAAAACTTTTTTTTAACAAGTAAATTAGTTAAAAGGTTAAAAAAATGTTTGTATGTCACGATATAAATGATAAATAATAAATGTTTAATAAATTATATCTATCATTAAGAGTAGCATTAAAAGTTATGAGAGAGATTGTTCGACTCCAAATCATCTTAAAGAAAAAGCTGGTCTAAATTCTCTTGAAACTCTACTAAAATTGGGTCATCATTATGAAATTTCTTAATGTATACAAGACCTCTGAGCGTATAGGCCGACTGAATTTTATTTTCCCTTTTCATACGCAGAGCAGCTTTGAATATCCTGTAGTTATGTGGTGTTAGATTTTCATTTATGTAAATTGGTTGATCGCTTTGTATATCAGCATGGTTTAAGGTTAGTGCAGTTCTGGTTTCACGCCTAAGTTTGGCTATAGACTTAAGCAAAAAATTTTTTTCAAAGGGTGACTGAAGTTTTGCAACAATAACTTCATCAGTTGGCACGTATGGTTTGTTGTTCCTATATATCTTTTGAAGTCTATATATCTTTTCAAGTTTCGGAGTGGGGATGTATAAATTTCGGCAGATAGACTCGAAAACACAATGTAAATTTTCATTATCCATTTTGGGTACGCCAGAAATTCTAATACTACTTGCCACAACAGAATTTTCATGGGTTAGCATTTTCTTCTTAAGGTCTTGAATTTCAGCTTTCATGCTATCTATTTGGGAACATTTGGCCTCAAGATTACTAACTCTCTCAGATATATTATTCAAGATTTCCCTGAAACTTTTAAATTCCGTCTCAACAACTTCACGAATCCTCTCTTCACTTTCACTTATAAGACCTTTCATATAACTAAAATGCTTCCTTTCACTGTCCTTAATGGATTCATCAATTTTCTGGGCAGTTAGTGCTTCACTTTCACGTATCAGGGCAACAAGAAAACTTCTGTCACCAGTAGACAAACGTGGGGTTTTTACACCATTTTCAAGTGGAGAGTCCGCCGCGGGATCTCTGGATCTTTTGGCTGAAGATGATGCACCAGATCTAGTCGTTATGGTATTATTCATGTTTATTTTTGAATATCTGGTAAAAAAGTTTGCTGGGAAATAATGTTTTTAAAAAATAACGGCCTTTTTTTACTATTGCAATACCGTGCTCAATTAGTAGTACCTGTAGTTGAGTTTGGCAACACTTTCACAAACCAGTATTTGTTCAAGTGAAACAGCTGGTGTTGTTTACAAATTTAGTTATTTTTTTCCGGCAATAGTTGTCTCGTTTGTGTAGTTTGAGTGAAATTTAAATGATTTTTCTTTTTTTTTTAATTAATATAATTAATTACAAATTATAATTTTGTCCAAACGCAGGTAACTTCAATTTCCCGGGATAATCACAAAGTGCACAATTGTTTTCCCGTAATTTTTGAGTTTTAAAGGTAGAGATTATCGGACTTTTTTGCAAAAAATGTGAGAGCCCCTATCACAGACGTGTGTTATTTTGTTACTTTTATTAAAATCTCCAAGATACTTCTCTGCCTCTGATGTTAGTTTTGGAGCATGAGGGTTTTTCTTGATGGTTTGTAGTAACCAACGTTCATCAGAACTGGTAAAAAAGTTTGCTGGGAAATAATGTTTTTAAAAAATAACGGCCTTTTTTACTATTGCAATACCGTGCTCAATTAGTAGTACCTGTAGTTGAGTTTGGCAACACTTTCACAAACCAGTATTTGTTCAAGTGAAACAGCTGGTGTTGTTTACAAATTTAGTTATTTTTTTCCGGCAATAGTTGTCTCGTTTGTGTAGTTTGAGTGAAATTTAAATGATTTTTCTTTTTTTTTTTTAATTAATATAATTAATTACAAATTATAATTTTGTCCAAACGCAGGTAACTTCAATTTCCCGGGATAATCACAAAGTGCACAATTGTTTTCCCGTAATCTTTGAGTTTTAAAGGTAGAGATTATCGGACTTTTTTGCAAAAAATGTGAGAGCCCCTATCACAGACGTGTGTTATTTTGTTACTTTTATTAAAATCTCCAAGATACTTCTCTGCCTCTGATGTTAGTTTTGGAGCATGAGGGTTTTTCTTGATGGTTTGTAGTAACCAACGTTCATCAGACTCTGAAAAAATTTTGCGCCTACTTGGTTTTGGCTTATTTTCAAAGCTTGTGACATTTTTGTAACGCTTGTTAAAAATAGTTGTTGGTGCTCGATTAACAATTGCACTAATTTCACGTATATATTTACCCTCTTTTGATAGTCGAATAATGATTTCCCTCTGCTCAACCGATGTTAGCTTACCTCTTGGTGCCATTGCTCCTGTTGCGAACCAAAAAACCCAAATATTGTTACAAAACTTTTCTAAAATCTAACGGCACAAATTGATAATTAAATGAAGTTGGACGCGGTTGTAGTAATGAAGTTGCCATATTTTTGAAAAGTGTTCCATTATTACTTTGAGGATAACACAGGTGTATTTTTGTTTAATTTAATTTTATTTTTGTTATTGATGCAAATAAAGCTAATTTTTTTTTTTTTTTGGAAATAAATACATAAGCTTTTAAAATCATCTCTCATTCTTCTTAAAAGTTTTTGATCCACTGCATTTTATATTATATCCTAAATATCTTAATACTTCTAGAGGTGGTTGAAGATTTCCAAAACTGTCAAAATATTCCACATAATCATTATTTTTGTGGTTGGCTACCCAATGTGTACCATCTTCTCTGTGAGAGTCTAAATTGATTATTCCACATTCAGTTTTGCGTGCAGTTTTAGAGGGTGTATCTCATATAAACTCCCCTAAAACAAGGAATATGCTTCTTTCCAAACGTTTTCAAATCCACATCGGTAAGAGGTCTATTGGGTAGCTGCTGTTAGTTTTTTTATTAGTTTTTTGATGCTTTCATTTTATTATTAAATATTCCATATCCTTTTTTAAATAGTTGGAGATAGAGACCTTTACCCATTGCTATTGCCTATATCATGAAGTTTACAAGCAGAATCTAATGGATTGATTCCTTTATCTCCTCTTTGGATACTTTTATCTAGTTTCGTTCCAGGTCCGCAAAATTGATAACCAGGTAGGTGAAGTTCAATTGGCAGCGAATTAATAAGCTTATTTACTAGTCCTTTTTCAGTAACTACCTGTTTACAAATAACATTTTTCTTTGTATACACCTTCATTTATAGCAATTTGTTATCTTTATATTAACAAGTAATATAAAGATAAAGATGCTCATTTTATTTTACTCCTCATTTGCAAAGATGCGTTTGATAAAGCAACATTCAAACATTTTATTGAGAAATTTGGATTTTAATGAAAAAAATAATGTAACAAAACATAGTTGCCTTTTACCAAACTCTATAAGAGTGGGACCAGTTGCGGAAAAACTAACGTTATGCTTAGTTTGATTGAAAGACCTAATGGATAAAAATTCAGAAATATTTACATTTACTCTAAATCACTACATCAACCTAAATATCATAGAAAACTAATTTCATCGGTAAAGGGTATGGGCTTATACACATTTTCAGAAAATTAAGATATTTTATCACCTGATGATGCTAAAGTAAATTCAGTAATGATATTTGATGATGTTGCAAGTGAAAAGCAAAATAATATCAGATCATATTTTTGTATGGGATGACACAAAGATATTGATTCATTTTATTTATGTCAAACATATATGTTCACATATTCCCAAACATTGAGTACGTGATAATGCAAACTTAATTATAATTTTTAAGCAAGATGACCTTAAAAATGTTTCAAAACATATGTAAAGAATGTTGGAAGGATAAATATGGATTTCTTGTTATAAACAAAGATGATGAGATATGTAATGGACGTTATAGAAAAGATTTTGATGTGTTCATTCAAGCTTAGTCATAATTGATCGTTAAACTACTTCAGACGTATAAGAATTTATTTTGATGCTAAATGTTGAACACAAATAAAGAGCTATTTTACTGTTAATAATAACCTGTTTAACTGTTTAGCTATTCAAACAACCTGTTTGAAAAGGTTGTTTAGCTGTTTGAAGTACCTGTTTAGCAGTTAAAATAAGCTGTTTAGCCGTTTAAAGAAGCTGTTTGAAGAACCTGTTTACCAGTTAAAATAAGTTGTTTAACCGTTTAAAGAAGCTTTTTTAAGAACCTGTTTACCAGTTAAAATAAGCTGTTTAGCCGTTTAAAGAAGCTGTTTAGCTGTTTGAAGCACAGATTACTAACCAGATTACCCACTTGTGACGTTTAAAAAAGTACATTATCATACGTACTAACAGCTTTCGATAGAGTGAATACAAAAAAAACCAATAATATTCATTGCAATGAGTTAACAGAAACAGCTATACATAGCCATTTCAAACATATGTTATCGATGAAGTAAACAAAAAAATTTTAATTGAACTGTAGCAAAAATTGTATTTTTGTAAAAAAAAGTTAAAAGTATATAAATTTCCGTGAAGTAAAGAACTTAAAATTTATAAAAATATATTGCGGTGGTTCCAAAGTGCTATTAAAAGCTAAAAAATACAACATGTGCATAAGGTTGTTACAAAAATCGGCAATCAAAATTTTGCTAGTGGTATTTGTTCAAGAAGTCTCAATTCAACAGAATTCAAGAACAAATTGAACACAAATGCTGTTGGAAATGAAGAAGTCCTGGCTAAATTATTAGAGGTCTTATGATAAACAATTTAAATATGTATGGGACTTCGTAAGAATTGTGCAATATATGTAGATGCTTATATACATTACATGAATGGTTGTCCGGCGAAGTGCACGTTAGCTTCATGTACAAAGTTGCAAAGAAATGTTTTTGAATATTATGGTGGAAACTTAATAGATAATATATACATGTATATATTTTACAAATATATAAATAAATATATTTATCTAGTGAATTTGGATGCATTCGTATCGATTTAACAATTGCTCGTTTCAGTTAAAGGATTCGGTGGAAAATTTTAATATATATATACGTGAGCCAAGCAATGATCCACATGCTTTTATCATTCATTGCTCTTATTAATCAGCCGCGATTGCCTTATGATATAAATGCGTATTTCTCGATAAAAATTAAGGTAAGCAAAACAATTTCAATACCCTGTGATATAAATACAACTTCTAATAAATTGCATTTTCATTGAAGGTAAATTAGGCACAAACAAGCTATGAAATGAAAACGATACGTTGTTTTGAGAAAAAGCCAGAAACGAAAACGAATTGCAAGCAATAAATGGAAAATGGATCGGTTGACGTTTCAATCGCTCCAATGGGTTGTCATGTTGCACCACTTGAAAATACTACGCCTATGAAGCCCAAGTTAAAATCTTAATCATAATTATTAAATATCTTCAAATAAAAAAAACATTTTTACTTTATTTGAATTTAAATGTAAGAATTTGTTTTCGGTTTGAATATTTATTTATTAAAGTTTTTATTTTACGTTTTATATAAAGTCATTCTTATAGATACATAAATTTATGTTATTTTTTGCTCGTGTGTGATTTTTCTTGAAAATTTAATTTTTCCTTTAAATCGCTTCCAATATGGCTAGCCAGAAGCGAGGTTACTTTGGGAATAGTCCCAAATTTAAGACGATAAGGATTGATCCTTGCTCTAGTAACAGGTTTCATTTGCTAGCAAATGAAGAAGAAGAAGAGGCAAGAGCAGTCAAAGAAAGGGTTCCACCAATAGTGGTAGACTCGTGTCACAGTTTCTCAAAAGTTTGGGAAATACTTGTTGAGGAGTACTTCTTCAAGAGAATAACAATTGGAACTAAGGTTACATGCAATACAATGGTCCTGTATGAAGCTGCGTTCAAAAAGCTGAGTGAACTGAAGTACAGTTTTTATACACATGAAGTTAAAGACGTAAAGCACTTTAAGTTAGTGTTATTTGGTTTGCCAAGAACAGACGCAAAGCTTTTAAAGGAGGAATTTGTTAAAATGCACAACATAAACCCAGTAAGTGTCAAAGAAATAGTAACCAAAAGGACTACAGCTGATGACGCTATATACTTGATTGAGTTTAACAAACAAGAAGTGTCAAAAAATGATATTATGAAAATAAAGTACTTTTGCAATATTGCTGTTTACTGGAGAAGACCTCTTAAAGGGAATAAAGGGCCTACGCAATGTACGAAGTGCTCTATGTACGGACATGGAGCTAAAAACTGCAATAGAGTTATCGTCTGCGCAGTTTGTGCTGGCAATCACGACCAGACTGAGTGTGTATTGGCCAAAAACACTCAAGGGAGTAATGTTGTTTATAAATGCCACAACTGTAGCCAAAAGAACTTAAGAAACTCGAATCACAGGTCCGACGATCCTAAATGCCCTTGCCGTAAAGATTATTTAGAAATGCGCCTACGATTAACTTCTAAGTCTAGACCAAATTCCAACAAGTCGATAATTAATCATGTGTATGATGAGACTGAGTTCCCACACCTGTCAAGTCAGAGTCAACCAACTGATTCACGAGAGCACACCTTCCAAAGGAAAAGTTTGTACTCTGAGTTTCGAAAAACAGACCCCGCGACAGCAACAACGATGATGACTTATCTAACGAGAGATTGTTAGAAATCTTCTTTAGTGCTGTGGATGCACTAGAAAAATGTCGAAATAAATTTGACAAATTAAGAGTGCTTGGCATGATGCTCAAGCATGCTATATAAAATCATGGGTAGTCAAAATGTATACGTTATGCACTGGAATGCTCAAGGCATAACAACTGAGTCAGCAGCTGCACAGCTCGAAAAAGTTCTCCATGAGAAAAATGTTGATATTCTACTTCTTAACGAAACGTTCCTGAAGCCGTATCATAGGTTAAAATTTGGAGGCTACAAAATATACAGAGAAGACCGTCAAACACATGGTGGGGGTGTGCTTATAGCGGTTAAAAATTACATAGATCATAAGTTGTTACCAAAGATTAAAACAATAACCATAGAAAATATCTCTGTGGAAGTTAAAATAAGTGGACGTCCCGTAAGTTTTATCTCTGCTTATAATCCAGTTTACACTTCTAATTTTAAAACTGACTTAGAACTTCTTACCAATTCGTTTAGTGACTATTTTATTTTTGGTGATTTGAATGCACAACATGTGAGTTGGAATTGTATTTCAAACAATTCAGCTGGTAAAGAACTGTACAGACATCACTTAAGTTCAAGTTATTATGTATATCATCCGGATACACATACTAGATTCGGCCAAAATATAATTCCAGTCCAACCATCCACGGTTGATATTTTACTTACTAACTCTAATATTTCATTTTCGCAGTTACAGTCACATCCAAATATTTTACAGTCTGATCACACCCCAATATCTTGTTACATTTTTGGAACACCACAAAATCACTTTGTTACAGCTCCGTTGTATAATCAGGCTGATTGGCCAGCAATTAAATACTGGGTCGAGAATGAAATTAAGAATCATATTATCGGACAAATAGAGCTTAACAATATAAACCTAGATTCGTCATTAAATAAATTAGTTAGTATAGTTAAAGAAGCTTTTTCCAAGATTCCAATTGGCCAGAAAAATCCTTGGCAGAAGGAAATTTCAAATACGTCTAAAACGCTGATTACTCAGAGGAACAAGTATAACCGTAAACTTAAAAGATGTAGGATCCTAGTTACAGAACTCAACTAATTAGCATTTTAAAACAGTTGAATCACTTAATTGATTTTCATTTGAAAAGGGATAGAAATGAAGCGTGGGCTAAATTCATTTCCAAACTGCCTTCTGGCTCTAAAAAGTTTTGGAAACTAACAAAAGCTTTAAAAGGTAGAAATTCTGCAATCCCCGATCTAAATATAAATGGGGAAGTTTTAAGTACCGGTGAAGCAAAAGCAAATGCCATTGCGGAAGTTTTTAGATGCAACAATAATATCACCAACAATAATATCATCACCTTTAGATAATGTGGTTCTAAATTATGTGCAGGAACTTAACAATGTAAATCTCGCTGACAGTGACAATTTTGAATTCACAGATGTAGTAGAGCTAAAGACATTTGTTTTTTCTTTAAAAAAATAATAAAGCCCCAGGTTTAGACGGAATTAACAGCATTATTTTAAAAAATATGCCCGATTACTTTTCTGAAACTTTGAGCAAACTATTTAATTACTGCTTGAGAAATGATCATTTCCCCATGATATTTAAAAAGGCCAGGGTTATACCTATTTTCAAAACTGGAAAAGATCCAAAATTGCCTTCCAGCTATGGGCCAATAAGCATTTTGAGCTTGTTGGATAAAGTCTTTGAAAAAATAATCCACAAAAGAATCGTAGAGTTCTCAGAACAGAATAACATTATACATCAGCAGCAGTTTGGATTCCGAAGAGAGCACTCTACGGTACATCAAATCAAACGAGTGGTTAATATTATTGAGAATAATAAAAGAAATCGTAGAAGTACAGGTATTATATTTCTTGACATTGAAAAGGCTTTCGATACAGTATGGCATAATGGCCTATTGTATAAACTTAACTCTTTTAGTTTTCCTTTATATTTACAAAAAATCATACAAAGCTTTTTAGACCAACGTTCATTTGTAGTTGTCGTGGCGCGCATCTCATCAGATGAAAAACACATACTCGCAGGTCTACCGCAAGGTTCCGTTTTGTCACCTACGCTTTATTCGTTATACACGTCAGATATCACTCTACGCAGGGATCAGGAAGCAGCATTTTATGCAGACGATAGTGCTTTCATTTGCAGCGTTAAGGTATCTAATTCATTAGTTAGGAAAATGCAAGAGAGCTTAAATTCAAGCCAAAATATTTTAATAAATGGAAAATAAAGGTCAATGATGATAAAACACAGGCCATTATTTTTCCATATAATAAGTCGCCAAAACGCATACCTTCTCAATCTATGTTGTGCCGTGGGAATGTTATACCTATAAAGTCTGAAATCAAGTATTTGGGCATTATAATGGATAAAAAACTAACATTTAAGCAACATGTCAACCAAATTTGTGAAAAAGCTATAAAGTGTGGTCGGGCATTGTTTCCCATACTCAACAAAAGATCTAAATTGAATATGAAAAACAAAATATTGTTATATAAAATGAGCATTCGACCAATTATGAGTTACAGCTGTCCAGTATGGTTTCATAAAACTGCGAAAACTCATACCAAAAAGCTTCAGATTATACAAAACAAGAATTTGAAAATAATTCAAAATCAAAAACAAATTTACTACACAGTAACTTTGGACACAAGATGATAAACGATTTCACTAGAGAACTGACACTGACATTTAATGAAAAATGCAGACTGTCAAACTTTGAATCAATAAGGAATTTACAAGGTAATCACTAAGATTCGTTCGTTAAGAATGAATGTATTAGTGATTATCCAAACAAATTTCTTTATAACTTCCATAGAGATTAAAAAGGTTTTTGTGAGTTATTTTCCTTAAGGCTGTATATTTATTGTTATTAGTTTTGTAAATTTAATTATAAGACTCTTATTGTTGTAGTATTTATAGTAAAATCTCATACCTCTGTACCTTTTATATTTTAAACTTGTAAATAAAGACTTTATATTACTTACTTTATATATTTTTGCCTAACTACAAAACAACTTTGTACCTACAAAGTATAGTATTAAATTGAAATATTTGTTTTAATATTTTTCTTGTACTATTTTTTTTAAATTGATTTGTTAAATTTTTTAATTTAAATTTTTTTATTATTTTTGTTTGTTTTGTATTTATAAAATGCAGAGCTAAAGCCGATGTTGCTAAAGCTCTTTGTTTTTTTATATTATCTTATAATTTTAACTGTAAGGTAGTTCGGTAATAAATAAATAAATAAATTTTTTGTTCTTATTTAAATAATTATTTTAATTAATTTAATTTCAAGTATCGTTAAAACATACAAACTAAATATAATATATTTAATGTTTTCGTTATTTAGATTTAACTCTTAAATGCTCAATTATTATACAAAATTTAAAAACAAAACTAACAATTGATTACATAATATTTTTATTTTAATAAAACAATATCAATGAGAGTATATACTCGTATATGTATAATTTGTAAAATTTTACAATGTGTTAAAGATGATTAAAAACAAATATATATTTTTTGTATTTAGTTTTGCTATTTGTAATTATTTGTTGTTTAACAAGTATTTCGAAACTGTGTAAGAAATAAAGGTTTTAAGTATAAAAACAAACAAACAATTGTATTTTAATTATCTAACAGAATAAAAAGTTTAAAGAATTTTTAACAAATTTTAAATGTAATATATAAGAGTTTGTGGTTGATATGGATACCTGCTGCTGTCGATTTACTTGTTTGTTCAGATATGATAGTATTCAGGAAAACACATCATGTCATGTTAACACACAAGTTAATTTGAATTAAGACTGATAATGCACATTAACTCTGTCGTCTGTCTACGCTATTAGAAAACTGCAATTAGAAAAATAAAAGTTACATATAAATATTAAAAAATTTTAAATTAAACTTGTAATATATTTTTTTACCTTGAGCTTGTAGTCAGGATTAGTAAAAAAGACCTGCCAACTCAGGGCAATTATTCTTCGTATGGTAAAAACCTATTCAGTTAATAATAACAAATTCAAGTGCTTGTGTTTAACGGTTCAAAAGATAGGGCCATATAGATCAAATTACACAATTTATGGGGACACCCTTTAATTTCTAAATTCAAATTGTATATTTGCTATAGTGGACTTTGCAATACAGACTCCTTGTAAATTTCAGCTGTCTGTCTATAACAGTTCAAAAGTTTGGCCACATACATAGAATTATATTAACTATTGGGACACATTTTTTTCCAAATAAAAATTTTACACTTTTTGTTATAGCGGACTTTGCAATACAGGTTCTTTGTAAATTTCAGCGGTCTGTGTACAACTGTTCAAAAGTATGGCCATATACATCAAATTAAATGAACTATTGGAGCACCCTTTAATTTAAAATTTTGAATGTTTATACATTTTATTATAACGGTCATAGTAATCGACATTCTGTTAAATTTTCAAGGTTTTGCCTATAACGGTTCAAAAGATAGGCTCAAATAGGTCAAATTACGTCACCTAATGGAGACACCCTTTTAATTTATTTTTTTTATTAATTTCTGCTGTTGGGAGCTATAGCGACACGCAATTTTTTAAAATTTTAATTTGGTGCCGGTTCTTAATACACTTAAAAATTATGTATGTTGTATGGGGACAACCTTTAATTTTTAATATAATGAACTGTTTTTAAAATGGGACCAACCTGAAAGCATAACCTTTCAAATAAAGAAAATCGGTTTAGAAATGGCTGAGTTCTGTGGTTACATACATAAAAAAAGCAACATTCAGACGAATAGATAACCTCCTTCTTTTTAACCGACTTCAAAAAAAGAAGGAGGTTATCAATTCGTCTGAATGATGCTTTTTTTTTTATGTTTGTGCCCGCAGAACTCAGTCATTTCCGCACCGATTTTAAAAATTTTTTCTTTATTAGAAAGTAAATGCTTACAGATTGGTCCCATTTTAAAAGAAGTTCAGAATTTTGAAAATTAAAGGGTGTCCCCATACAACATACGTGTTTCTTACGTGTATTATGAAAGGGAACCCTTTTAAAATTTTAAAAAACTGCTTATTACTATAGCTGCCAATAACAGAAATTAATAAAAAAATAAACTTAAAAATTAAAGGGTGTCCCCATATGTGACGTCAATTTAAATATATGAACCATTTGAACCATTCTAGACAATCAATTGAAAATTGGACAGAATGTCCAATATTTATAATCAGAAATTAAATATTTATAATTAAAAGTTAAAGGGTGTCCCAATAGTTGATGTAATTTGATGTATATTGCAAAATCCGTAACAGAGAGACGGTTGAAATATTCAAAGAACCTGTATATCTAAGTCCTTTATAACATCAAGTATATAATTTAAATTTGGAAACTAAAGGGTATCCCCAAAATTGATATAATTTTACCTATCTACCCCTATCTTTTGAACCGTTATAGACAAACACTAGAAAATTAGTGTCCCGTATAATAACATTAATAAATATTTAAAATTTTAAAGGGTGTCCCAATAGTTGATGTAAATTGATGCATATGGCCAAAATTTTGAGCCGTTTTAGACAGACATTTGCAAAGAATCTGTCCTTTAAAATAAGTGTTTAATTTAAAATTGCACATTAAAGGGTGTCCCCTAGGTGATATTGTTTAAGCTATATGGCCATATCTTTGGAACCGTTGCTTTTTATTACTGTGTCATTAATAATAAGTGTAAAAAAATAAAGGGTGTCCTCATATCTGGCGTAATTTGTCGTATATGGCTTTATCTGCTTAACCGTTACGGATAGACATTTGAATGTACAGAACGTATATTACTATGTCCGTTAGAGCAACAAGTATAAAAGTATTTGATTTGAGTACAATTTCTTACACATTACTTTCTTTTAAATTTTTAGTTCAGAATTGATGCACATATATTTGTTTTGTAGTCGGTTTTTTTTTTTGAAGAATTATTTGAAGTCGGTTAAATATAACAACAAATAAAACCCTCAAATCGAACACCTACACCGGCTTCGCTTACTAAAGATTTCCTGCATTGCCGGCCTTCGGCCGGGCACAAGGATTTTCTCCTCTATGGTATGACCAACACCGGCTTCGCTTGCTAAAGGTTTCCTGCATAGCCGGCCTTCGGCCGGGCGTAAGGATTTTCTCTTCTATGGTATGACCAACACCGGCTTCGCTTACTAAAGGTTTCCTGCATAGCCGGCCTTCGGCCGGGCGTAAGAATTTTCTCCTCTATGGTATGACACGCACCGGCTTCGCTTACTAAAGGTTTTTTGCACAGCCGGCCTTCGGCCGTGCGCAAGGATTTTCTCTTCTATGGTATGACCATCACCGGCTTCGCTTACTAAAGATTTCCTGCATTGCCGGCCTTCGGCCGGACACAAGGATCTTCTCCTCTGTGAAATGACCAATACCGGCTTCGCTTACTAAAATTTTCCTACGTACTATGCATAAAATTTCATCAAAAAATGTCACCGATTCTTAATGGGTTAAATTTTTTTTTAATTTTAGCACCACCTGTTAGATATTTCCAAAAGCTTTATATTGATACCCATATTCTCACAATTTGTTCAAAAATGTAGTACACAATCACAATTTCATATGAAATGTTCAGAGGCATAATTGGCATATAAAATTTAACCATGTAAATACTTACTTGGTCGGATTTTTCGGAAACTGATGAAGTTTTTCCCCTTTTGGGCAGCCCATTATGCATCGGCGACTCCTGAAATAGCAAAATAATTTAATTATAAACAAATTTATTTCAATAGAAAACCTTTGTTATACTTACATTTTTTCCTGTTGTATGCTTCCTTTTATATATTTTTATTTGGCCGCCTGCTGATGGTTTTTCTTTAAATATTATTTTAGGCACAAATTATTTTAAAACATAAAACTATTTATAAAACAATTAATTTTTCACAGAAATTAAAATTTTCCAGCAATTTCACAAATTATTTTGTAAACAATAAAATGTCAAATTGCAGCTATAACCAGAATTTTCGTGTCTTATCTGGTCTGATTTGTGCTTCAAACCACAGATTACAAACCAGATTACCCACTTGTGACGATTAAAAAAGTACATTTTCATACGTACTAACAGCTTTCCATAGAGTGAATAAAAAAATAATCAATAATATTCATCGCAATGAGTTAACAGAAACAGCTATACATAGCCATTTCAAACATATGTTATCGATGAAGTAAACAAAAAAAATGTAAAGTGAACTGTAACAAAAATTGTATTTTTGTAAAAAAAGTTAAAAGTATATACATAAATTTCCGTGAAGTAAATAACTTAAAATTTATAACTATATATTGCGGTGGTTCCAAAGTGCTATTAAAAGCTAAAATAATACAACATGTGATAAGGTTGTTACAAATCAAAATTTTCCTAGTAGTATTTGTTCAAGAAGTCTCAATTCAACAATTCCAACAATTTCACAAATTATTTTGTAAACAATAAAATGTCAAATTGCAGCTATAACCGGAAAGAGATAGTAATATAAAATAAGCATTAACTCTTGATATCCCTTTCCAACGACAGCTGTGATCTGGCAACACTCAAATTTTCGTGTCTTATCTGGTCTGGTTTGTGGTTTGAAGCACAAATCAGACCAGATAAGACACGAAAATTGTAGTGTTGCCAGATCACAGCTGTCGTTGCAAAGGGATAGCAAGAGTTAATGCTTTTCTTATAATACTATCTCTTTCTGGTTATAGCTGCAATTTGACATTTTATTGTTTACAAAATAATTTGTGAAATTGTTGGAAAATTTTAATTTCTGTGAAAAATTAATTGTTTTATAAATAGTTTTGTTTTAAAATAATTTGTGCCTAAAATAATTAAAAAAAAAAACCATCCGCAGGCGGCCAAATAAAAAATATATAAAAGGAAGCAATCAAAAGGAAATACAACAACAGGAAAAAATGTAAGTATAACAAAGGTTTTCTATTGAAATAAATTTGTTTATAATTAAATTATTTTGCTATTTCAGGAGTCGCCGATGCATAATGGGCTGCACAAAAGGGGAAAAACTTCATCAGTTTCCGAAAAATCCGACCAAGTAAGTATTTACATGGTTAAATTTTATATGCAAATTATGCCTCTGAACATTTCATATGAAATTGTGATTGTGTACTACATTTATGAACAAATTGTGTGAATATGGGTATCAATATAAAGCTTTTGGAAATATCTACCAGGTGGTGCTAAAAATTAAAAAAAATTTAACCCATTAAGAATCTGTGACATTTTTTGATGAAATTTTATGCATAGTACGTAGGAAATCTTTAGTAAGCGAAGCCGGTGATGGTCATACCATAGAAGAGAAAATCCTTGCGCACGGCCGAAGGCCGGCTGTGCAAAAAACCTTTAGTAAGCAAAGCCGTTGTTTGTCATACCATAGAGGAGAAAATCCTTACGCCCGGCCGAAGACCGGCTATGCAGGAAACCTTTAGTAAGCGAAGCCGGTGTTGGTCATACCATAGAAGAGAAAATCCTTACGCCCGACCGAAGGCCAGCAATGCAGGAAATCTTTAGTAAGCGAAGCCGGTGATGGTCATACCATAGAAGAGAAAATCCTTGCGCCCGGCCGAAGGCCTGCTGTGCAAAAAACCTTCAGTAAGCGAAGCCGGTGCGTGTCATACTATAGAGGAGAAAATTCTTACGCCCGGCCAAAGGCCGGCTATGCAGGAAACCTTTAGTAAGCGAAGCCGGTGTTGGTCATACCATAGAAGAGAAAATCCTTACGCCCGGCCGAAGGCCGGCTATGCAGGAAACCTTTAGTAAGCGAAGCCGGTGTTGGTCATACCATAGAGGAGAAAATCCTTGTGCCCGGCCGAAGGCCGGCAATGCAGGAAATCTTTAGTAAGCGAAGCCGGTGTAGGTGTTCGATTTGAGGGTTTTATTTGTTGTTATATTTAACCGACTTCAAATAATTCTTCCAAAAAAAAACCGACTACAAAACAAATATATGTGCATCAATTCTGAACTAAAAATTTAAAAGAAAGTAATGTGTAAGAAATAGTACTCAAATCAAATACTTTTATACTTGTTGCTCTAACGGACATAGTAATATACGTTCTGTACATTCAAATGTCTATGCGTAACGGTTAAGCAGATAAAGCCATATATGGCAAATTACGCCAGATATGAGGACACCCTTTATTTTTTTACACTTATTATTACTGACACAGTAATAAAAAGCAACGGTTCCAAAGATATGGCCATATAGTTACGGATTTTGCAATATACGTCAAATTACATCAACTATTGGGACACCCTTTAACTTTTAATTATAAATATTTAATTTCTGATTATAAATATTGGACATTCTGTCCAATTTTCAATTGATTGTCTAGAATGGTTCAAATGGTTCATATATTTAAATTGACGTCACATATGGGGACACCCTTTAATTTTTAAGTTTATTTTTTTATTAATTTCTGTTATTGGCAGCTATAGTAATAAGCAGTTTTTTAAAATTTTAAAAGGGTGCCCTTTACGGTTCATAATACACGTAAAAAACACGTATGTTGTATGGGGACACCCTTTAATTTTCAAAATTCTGAACTTCTTTTAAAATGGGACCAATCCGTAAGCATTTACTTTCTAATAAAGAAAAAATTTTTAAAATCGGTGCGGAAATGACTGAGTTCTGCGGGCACAAACATAAAAAAAGCATCATTCAGACGAATTGATAACCTCCTTCTTTTTTGAAGTCGGTTAAAAAGAAGGAGGTTATCTATTCGTCTGAATGTTGCTTTTTTTTATGTATGTAACCACAGAACTCAGCCATTTCTAAACCGATTTTCTTTATTTGAAAGGTTATGCTTTCAGGTTGGTCCCATTTTAAAAACAGTTCATTATATTAAAAATTAAAGGTTGTCCCCATACAACATACATAATTTTTAAGTGTATTAAGAACCGGCACCAAATTAAAATTTTAAAAAATTGCGTGTCGCTATAGCTCCCAACAGCAGAAATTAATAAAAAAAATAAATTAAAAGGGTGTCTCCATTAGGTGACGTAATTTGACCTATTTGAGCCTATCTTTTGAACCGTTATAGGCAAAACCTTGAAAATTTAACAGAATGTCGATTACTATGACCGTTATAATAAAATGTATAAACATTCAAAATTTTAAATTAAAGGGTGGTCCAATAGTTCATTTAATTTGATGTATATGGCCATACTTTTGAACAGTTGTACACAGACCGCTGAAATTTACAAAGAACCTGTATTGCAAAGTCCGCTATAACAAAAAGTGTAAAATTTTTATTTGGAAAAAAATGTGTCCCAATAGTTAATATAATTCTATGTATGTGGCCAAACTTTTGAACTGTTATAGACAGACAGCTGAAATTTACAAGGAGTCTGTATTGCAAAGTCCACTATAGCAAATATACAATTTAAATTTATAAATTAAAGGGTGTCCCCATAAATTGTGTAATTTGATCTATATGGCCCTATCTTTTGAACCGTTAAACACAAGCACTTGAATTTGTTATTATTAACTGAAAACTGGTAGAAAATATTCTTGTATTTGATTATAATATATATTATTTAATATTCAAATAGGTTTTTACCATACGAAGAATAATTGCCCTGAGTTGGCAGGTCTTTTTTACTAATCCTGACTACAAGCTCAAGGTAAAAAAATATATTACAAGTTTAATTTAAAATTTTTTAATATTTATATGTAACTTTTATTTTTCTAATTGCAGTTTTCTAATAGCGTAGACAGACGACAGAGTTAATGTGCATTATCAGTCTTAATTCAAATTAACTTGTGTGTTAACATGACATGATGTGTTTTCCTGAATACTATCATATCTGAACAAACAAGTAAATCGACAGCAGCAGGTATCCATATCAACCACAAACTCTTATATATTACATTTAAAATTTGTTAAAAATTCTTTAAACTTTTTATTCTGTTAGATAATTAAAATACAATTGTTTGTTTGTTTTTATACTTAAAACCTTTATTTCTTACACAGTTTCGAAATACTTGTTAAACAACAAATAATTACAAATAGCAAAACTAAATACAAAAAATATATATTTGTTTTTAATCATCTTTAACACATTGTAAAATTTTACAAATTATACATATACGAGTATATTATACTCTCATTGATATTGTTTTATTAAAATAAAAATATTATGTAATCAATTGTTAGTTTTGTTTTTAAATTTTGTATAATAATTGAGCATTTAAGAGTTAAATCTAAATAACGAAAACATTAAATATATTATATTTAGTTTGTATGTTTTAACGATACTTGAAATTAAATTAATTAAAATAATTATTTAAATAAGAACAAAAAATTTATTTATTTATTTATTACCGAACTACCTTACAGTTAAAATTATAAGATAATATAAAAAAACAAAGAGCTTTAGCAACATCGGCTTTAGCTCTGCATTTTATAAATACAAAACAAACAAAAACAATAAAAAAATTTAAATTAAAAAAATTAACAAATCAATTTAAAAAAAATAGTACAAGAAAAATATTAAAACATAGATTTCAATTTAATACTATACTTTGTAGGTACATATGTACTTATGTATAAAGAACTTATAAATATTTTGAGTTAGGCAAAAATATATAAATTTATGTATCTATAAGAATGACTTTATATAAAACGTAAAATAAAAACTTTAATAAATAAATATTCAAACCGAAAACAAATTCTTACATTTAAATTCAAATAAAGTAAAAATGTTTTTTTTATTTGAAGATATTTAATAATTATGATTAAGATTTTAACTTGGGCTTCATTGGCGTAGTATTTTCAAGTGGTGCAACATGACAACCCATTGGAGCGATTGAAACGTCAACCGATCCATTTTCCATTTATTGCTTGCAATTTGTTTTCGTTTCTGGCTTTTTCGCAAAACAACGTATCGTTTTCATTTCATAGCTTGTTTGTGCCTAATTTACCTTCAATGAAAATGCAATTTATTAGAAGTTGTATTTATATCACAGGGTATTGAAATTGTTTTGCTTACCTTAATTTTTATCGAGAAATACGCATTTATATCATAAGGCAATCGCGGCTGATTAATAAGAGCAATGAATGATAAAAGCATGTGGATCATTGCTTGGCTCACGTATATATATATTAAAATTTTCCACCGAATCCATTAACTGAAACGAGCAATTGTTAAATCGATACGAATGCATCCAAATTCACTAGATAAATATATTTATTTATATATTTGTAAAATATATACATGTATATATTATCTATTAAGTTTCCACCATAATATTCAAAAACATTTCTTTGCAACTTTGTACATGAAGCTAACGTGCACTTCGCCGGACAACCATTCATGTAATGTATATAAGCATCTACATATATTGCACAATTCTTACGAAGTCCCATACATATTTAAATTGTTTATCATAAGTCCTCTAATAATTTAGCCAGGACTTCTTCATTTCCAACAGCATTTGTGTTCAATTTGTTCTTGAATTCTGTTGAATTGAGACTTCTTGAACAAATACCACTAGCAAAATTTTGATTGCCAATTTTTGTAACAACATTATGCACATGTTGTATTATTTTAGCTTCTAATAGCACTTTGGAACCACCGCAATATATTTTTATAAATTTTAAGTTATTTACTTCATCGATAACATATGTTTGAAATGGCTATATAAATGGCTATATAATGAATATTATTGGTTATTTTTGTATTCACTCTATCGAAAGCTGTTAGTACGTATGATAATGTGCTTTTTTAAACGTCACAAGTGGGTAATCTGGTTAGTAATCTTTGGTTTGAAGAACCTGTTTACCATTTAAAATAAGCTGTTTAGCCGTTTAAAGTAGCTGTTTAGCTGTTTGAATAACCTGTTTACCAGTTAAAATAAGCTGTTTAACCGTTTAAAGAAGCTGTTTAGCCGTTTGGAGAATCTGTTTTGCTGTTTAAAGAAGCTTTTTAGCTATTTGAAGAAGCTGTTAAAAAGCTGTTTATCTGTTATTAAAAGCTGTTAATAGATCTAATATTTATTCATATTAAATAAATTTGTTATACACAAACATGGAGGAAAATGTATTGAAAGAGTTGGTGAAATCTAGAAAAATTTAAAAAAAAAGAAATTTGAAGCTATTAAACTTGGGGAAGAAGAAACAAACGATAAGTTGGAAAATACATTTAAACCCCTAACTGAACTTTTAAAAAAACTAGTTAAGTTATCTAGTGAAAGGTCATTGAAACCAAGAGAAATTCTACGTGTAAACCATAACTTTATACATGAGTCTATAACTAAAAACAAAGATAATAGTATTGTGACTACCACTCCGATGAAAAAAGACTATTTCGATTCGTTATCAAAACCAAGTGATGTTAAAGAAGAAGAAGATGTTGATTTAGATAATGAATCCTTTTATACACAACCCGATAATCGGCAATTCGATTTAACAGACTTATATGAAAACAAGAAACTTGATACTATATTTGGACCTCACAAAAATCAAAATGGTGACTGGAAATTTGAGCATTCGAATCTAAAGCTAAGTAATGAAAAAATAATGATAGAAAATAAATCTTGGGCGTTAACTCATTGCTCTTTCATAAAAGGCCAGAGCATTATGACTCATCAGAATTAGATACATATATATAAACGAATTTTGCTTGATACAAATGCACACAGAAGAAACTTTGATCCTAATAATCAACTAAAAGGAAATAAAGGATATAAGTATAAGCAAATAATTACTATGATATTTGCCAATACTCACATTGGTAAAGGTTTAATGAAAGTAAATCTTAAGGAACCAAACTATATATACTGGGATGATCCTAATGAAATAATAGATCGATTAAAGCTCTTGATAGCATTACAACAAGCTGGTAACGAAAACCACACTAATGAAATAATATCAATTAGTAAATGGTAAAATTTTAGAAAAGTGCGAGGAGATGTCTACGCATTTACGTCGGATGAATCGATCATTGGAAAAAATTGCTGATACTGCTGCGAAGCAGTTGTTAGCTAAAAAAGTACGAATCAAGCTACAAATGTTAAAACTGGAGCATCCGTCACTTAATTTGGATTCACTGTAGTGAGTCAGTCACAAGGTTTGAAGTGCTGTGAATATACATTATAAATGAAAATAATATAAGTTTTTTTATTTTTTATTATTTACACAAAACTTTATTTTATGTAATTTTTATATCAAATATTAGGATTAATATATGTATATATATAAGAATAAACACAACACATGAATAAATTATTAAAAAAGTATTTGTTTTTATTGAAACGATATTTCCTGAAAACTAAAAAGAGGCAAGTATGTTATTGCGAATACTACGTGCTATACTAGCGTTATCTGATTCACTAATTTCATCTTCACCCTCCTCATGAGAAATTTCCGGTTCGGAATCTTGCGTATCAAAATCTTCCACTCGGTAATATATACAAATATTGTGGAGGGCACAAACAACATTTATAATTTGGCTGGCCTTCTGTGGGGAGTAATGCAGTTCTCGAGCACCCAACAAACATCGAAATCGGTTTTTCAAAACGCCAATCGTCCTTTCTATAATGTTTCTTGTCTTTGAATGTCGCATATTGAAGTTACTTTCCCGGCTTCCTTCATTTGCAGATCGAAATGGAGTCATAAGCCAGGGTTCAAGGGGGTATCCTGCATCACCAGGTGAAAACAATAGCTTTACTTTTAACTCATGCACAGTGTTACGTGAATAAATACCTAATAGCCAAGTATTTCTTTCTCCGTCCAGATATTTTCTTTCCAATTGAGACCTTGCTTTGCTTAAATTCCATATATGCGCATCATGGTTGCATCCGGGGTATCTTGCGTCAATGTAAAAAAATAAATATAATTTACAAGCACTGCATAAAAATTAAAAAGGAAGTACTGACCACCATGGCATTAATTCTAAAAAAAACCTTTCCTGTTGTAGTAAAGGAACTCTTCTTGTGATGGTTTTATAATTTTTATATGTGTACCATCAACACATTTATTTATTTGAGTCTATGGATTCAAGATCCTTAGACATTAAAAACTGTAACATAAAGTACATAAATACATAACTTTAATTATTTAAATACGAAATAAGATAACATTTAAAGAAAAATCAATATATTTATAAAATTTATTAAATTCAGTACAAATTCTTAAAAACGGGTCAGAGTTAGCGTAATTTTCTCTGAATACTTTAACAGCCAGTGGATAAAAATGGCGAGTTGGACGACATGGAACATTGAAAGAAATATTATTTATCAAAAAAACCGAACACACATTTCCTTTTATTAAATTTAAAACAAAGGTGATATTTAACATTATTCTGTGGCTTTTTAGGCTTGGCAGCTTTATTAGAGCTAGTCTGCTAGAGTACGATGGTAGAATTAAGGGATCCCATTGTAACCCTCGAAGACAAAATAACAAGAACTGTTTTTGTACCGATTCAATGCTATCACAATGAACTTTATACATTGGATCCCAAATTATTGAGCCATATTCCAGAATAGGCCTGACCAGAGTGGTGTAAAGATGTTTTGTGATATACGGATCACTAAACTCCTTCGCCCAGCGTTTTATAAATCCAAGAACAGCTCGTGATTTGTTAGTGGTTGACGAAATATGCTCTATAAAATTTAATTTAGCATCCAGTACAATACCAAGATCAGAAATTACATTCACTTTGTCTAGTGCATGACCATTTAAAATATATTGCACGTTAGTATGACATCTTCGGAAGAAACACATGTGTTTGCACTTTTTAAGGTTCAACTCCATAAGGTTAATATTACACCAGGAACTAAATGCATCTAAGTCTTTTTGCAGAAGAATATAATCAGCGTGACGATCATATGTGCGAAAAATCTTTACGTCGTCTGCATA
The DNA here is from genome assembly GCA_949628195.1 of Phasia obesa. Taxonomy (NCBI): domain Eukaryota; kingdom Metazoa; phylum Arthropoda; class Insecta; order Diptera; family Tachinidae; genus Phasia; species Phasia obesa. The sequence continues at coordinate 113,662,420 of OX451215.1, read as the reverse complement.
CAATAGAACGTTTGAGTGTTTAATGATTTTAGATCATTAATAAACAGGGAAAATAACAAAGGACCCAGATGGCTCCCTTGCGGCATGCCGGATGTAACCGAAATTCCTTTGGAAGTATGCGTTTTAAAACGAAGGTTTGAGTTCTGTTTGACAGATATAAATTAATCCACATAAGGCAATTGTCCGTAAATCCCATAAGATCAAGTTTTTTTTATTAAAAGTTTATGATGGACTTTATCGAACGCTTTACTAAAGTCGGTGTAAATTGCATCCGTTTGTTTACGTTGAACAAATCCTCGATTGACTAATGTTGTTAACACCAAAAGATTAGTAACCGTTGAACAATCCTTTCGAAAACCATGCTGACCAGGATCCAGTACAGATGATACTTGATGGGAAAGGTGATCAGTAACAATTTTTTCAAAAAGTTTAGGTATAGCGCTAAGTTTAGCAATACCTCTGTAGTTTGCAACATTATTTCTGCAACCAGATTTAAATAATGGAATAATAAAAGAATCCTTCAATATTTTAGGAAAATAACCATATTTCAATGATATGTTGAAAATTATTGTGAGAGGTTTTACCAGTGCCATGGCATATTTGTTAAGAACGCAACTCGGAATACCATCCGGACCATATTTATATGAAAATTTAAACTTTTGATCCATCAAGAAATGGAATTGATATACTCGCAGCTGGATACGGCACCTCTGATAGTTGATAAGAGTAGGATTCAGGTAAATTTTCATTAGAATATGTGGTGGAAAAGAAATCTGCAAACAAATTACTTATCGTCAGAATCAGGAAAGCTAGCCTTGGCATAAAAATCTTGTTTTGCCTGTGCCTTTTCCTCCTCAGTCTTGTCAAATTTTATCCATTGTGAGCACAGTTTCGCCTGCATTATGTCAAGGAAAAACGACAATGATTTTGACACCGTGGACTGAGCCATCCCAACGTTGTAATCTGCACCCACTACGTGTTGGTAGCTTCCTTCAGCGAAATACCTAAAAGCAGCTACAACTCGGTTCAATAGTGACGAAGATGTTAATGTCGTTGAGTGCGCTTCTGCAGCAAAAGTGTCTAACACATATTTAAATGCGTCTTTATTCAGGCGAAAGTTTTTTTTGAAATCTGTAAAGCTAAAGTAAAAATTTCACATATAAGTATGTATATAAACAAAAGACTCACAATTTATCAGTCATCTCGAATGGATTACAATTGTCTCTCATCCTCTGCCTTTCAATTCTTAACTCTGCATTCTGGAGTGCGTTGTTTTCCTCTTCCAACAATAGCGCCGCTGCTATTGATTCCATTTTGTTAAGAAAAATAAATTTTTTGGCCCGCAACGATGTAAAAGAATTAAAGCATCAACTCCGGCGCGGCTGGATTCTTCAAACTGATATTCTGACCACAAATTCCACTTACTCACATATGTATGTTCTGACACTTTTTTTATTTAATTGTTGTTCTTAACTTTATTTAATTATTGTTTTCACAAACTTTAGTTTTTATTTGTTTATGAATTTTATGTATTGCTTTTTTTTACTAATTTTAAAGTTTTATTACAAAATTGTTTATTTTTACTGTTTCTATCTCACACGTTTCACAACAAACAACTTATTTTAAACATACTCCGTTCTTCTTCTTTTTCTTTCGATTAGGTTTTTTGTCAGAATACCTTTTTTCGATCCGAACGCAACTGAATGCGGGAACGTAATCGAATCGCAGAATAATGGTGAATAAGTTCTATTTGTATTCATATTTACTAATGTCAACATTAAATGGGTTCTCAAAAAGTTCAAGAAGTGGTTTTATATTATTTATGTCTTGAAAGTTATCTTCAAAATTAAAAAAAGGGTTTCAAATATCATAATATAATCAAGGGTTCTTACCTTTCTCTGATGGTTAATAATTAAGGAAGTTTTCGGAAATTCTCTGAAATCGCCTAACTTAATTTGTGATAACAACAAATATAATTTAGTTTTGAAATTGAAAATTTTTATGGACAAATCGTATATATTATTTTCCTTGCCCTGTAATTCTAAATTAAAATCATTAAGTAATCCAGTGGTATCTGACAAAAATGCTAAATCAGAAATAAACTGATCGTTTTTAAGATACTCTGATAAGCATTTATCAATATTTCCATCATAAACTCAAGAACTTCTTTTCTTAAATTAAACAGTCTGTTAACACATTGTCCTCTACTTAGCCACCGAACCTCGGTAAACATTTTTAAATCATGGTATAAAGCATTTTTGGATTTTAGGAAGGATACTTCTATGCGTAAGCGAATGATGTCCCCCTCGAATTTTATTGATTATTCGTTCCGCAATCTTCATTGTCGGACAATCACTAATAAATTTTGAGGCTAGAGCAGCCTGGTGAATGACACAATGAAAAGAATTAACATCAAAACCATGATTTTTCAACTGGCCGATAAATCCTTCATGTTTACCAGTCATTACATGTGCACCATCAGTACATTCGCTAGGAAAGTTTTCAGTGTCTACAATCGACAGAAGCTTATCGTGTACAACATCAAATAATAATTTACCCGTAACATTGCCGTAAAAAGTTTCCAGTGAAAACATTGTTTCGCAAACTTTGTATTCTTCATCTACACAACGAACACAAATAATAAGCTCAGACAAATTGTTTATGTCAGTGCTCTCATCCAAGCAAAGAGATTAAATTCACATTGGCTGAGTTTTTCCTTAATAGCCAACTCTACTGATGCCCCCAATTGAGCCGTTCTCCATTTATTTATTAATATTTAGTAAAATAAAATTTTACTTAATAATTCTTTAATAAAAATTCCATCAGTATAAGGTCTGCCTTGCCTGACAATATCTAGAGCCACCATGATTGAAATTTTTCCTCTTAAATTAAAACCTTTTTCATTTTCATTGTTTTCTTCCAATTCTAGCCATCGCCTTAATTTTTCTAAAAATAATTTTTTAGATCTATTAAAAAGCTCTTTTTTCTCGTCATCATTATATTTATTTATGTTAGAATGGAAAGAATTATAATGCCTTTTAATAACATTTTCTCTATAGCTTTCAAATGTTTGATGACTTAAAAGACATTGAACATTTCCAAAAGCATTGTTCATCATAAAATAATTTTTTAACTCCATGTTTACTTATATTGACCACTGTAACTGAAAAAAATTGAAAAAAAGATTCATAGGCATCCGCTAACATGTGCATTCACCAACGTCTGTTGACCGACTAAACTAAAGAGAACAGGTGGAGCTTACAAACAATTGTTTCACTAAATGTGCAGTACTGATATACATATATGTATACATTGACTTATATGTATGTATATAAATAATTTCACAACATTTTGAAATTATAAACTTATATTGTGAAATATTATAAACTATATTGTGAAATCAGCAGTTATAGCTCTCCCACCGAGATGTAGTTTTATTTCTTTTCCTTACATATAAAATCACTAGAACAACCGTCATAAATCATAATTTTTTTATGACCGTTTGTTTACCAAACATTGTAAACAACCGCACATACATACATAAGAATTTTTTCCTAGAATAACAATAGCAAATCAAATATTCAAGTATGTAAAGTAATAATTCTAATAATTTAAAGTGGAACAATAAACTCTTGCCGAAATCTGTGTTTACGAAATCATTGGGTACGATTTTAGAGCATTGATCTTATTCATACTGAGGAGCAAAGAAATTATTCACCCTTATTGCGTTTGGCGTAGTTGAAAAACGACAGCTGTCGTATTTGAAATCTTATGTTACCGTCTAAAATTTACGACAAGCCAAAATTTGTAGTAGAATCATAATGTATAAGATTGCGCGGAATTAAATGATTATGAAACAGCCTGTTAAAGAAGTGTCTAAAAACGTTTATAAATAACAAAAAAAAAATATACTATTATATATATTAAGGTCCGCCACCTGTAGCATAACTTTTCGCTTTATTATGAGCGATCTTTTTTTTTTAATTCAAATTTAAAATCGGCCCACACCTTTATCCAACCCTCTCAAGTAGTTAAGCCTTTTGCCAAATAAGTTTTTTGTTCCATTATTTCTAATAATTTGGCAAATTGTGATGCATTTGTGACTTCTACGCTAAAATTCACATCAACCATAATAAGAATAAAATAAAAAAGTTGATAAATTAGACTTCAAGTACTTCTACTACTCCGGGACATGCCTGATTAATTATATTTTTTGTAAATTTACATTTTACTTTCTTCCATTAAACTTATTTTTATTTAATTTAAAATATGTCGTTAACAAATTATTTAACGACAACTTTATGTGCTTTTGACAGACAAATACGACAAACACGGTCGCATTTTAATGGCGTTTTTGTAATAGATTTTGCAAAGGGACGTATTCATTGACGTGTTACGTCAATTACGGTACCATTTGTTATAAACGCCCAACTTTCGTCGCAAAAACGCCAAACACAATAAGGGTGATTGATTCATCAGTATAAATCAATGCGATCAAATACACACGCTTAACATATAATTAAAATTTTAAATAAACATAATAGTATATTTGCTATTGTTATACTATTTTTAATAATTCAAATTGATATTCGTTCATACACTTCTCATGTAGACACATATGTACATATGAATGGAAATAGTAATTCCTTGAAATCTTTTTAAATATGATCGTTGGTATTAAAATATTTAGCATGACAAAATACTATTTTTATTAAGGAGCAAAGAACTCATTGATTCATCAGCATAAATCCACTTGTATAAATAAATAGAATATGTAAATTCTAAAATTAAAATTATTGATTCATCAACATAAATCCATGCGATCGAATACTCACAAGGAGGCCTACTTTTAGTATTTTAAGTAAACATAATATTATGGGAATTTGCTGATGTACTATTTTAAATAATTCAAGTTGATATTCATACACTTCTCATGTAGGTACATATGTATGTAAAGAGTAATTCCTTGATTTCTTTCTGCACATGCTCGCTCACGTTCAAAATATTTAGCATGAAAAAATTTCAGTTTTATTGGGGATGGAGAACAAATTAAAAAACAATATTGTTTTATCAGCATAAATCCATATTGATTAATCATCATAAATCCACTTGGTTCAGTTTCATGCTCTTTCACATAACATACCTACATACCCAGATAACATACATAAAAACATTCAACTCCATAAACATCAATGAGGTCCAAAAAACAGACACACACACACAAATATTACCTCTCAAATAAGAAATGGCCGGAACTAAAATATACCAAAAGAAAAATATAAACTGTAAAAAATTCTCATTATCAAAAACGGCTGATGATCTTTCATAAAAGGTGGGCGAAGCTTTAGTCTTTCTCTCTCTCTCCCTCTTTCTCTATCTCATTTGAATGGCTAATGTATGACAATTCCTCTCTCCTAATTGGTTGATATGAGAAAGGCCTTTTATTACAGGGCCTTATAATGTGTCCAATAAGAAAGTGGGCGGGAACAAAATATGCCACGCCCTTGGATTTGTATGAAAAATCTGCGCTAGAAGGTACATAAACATACTACTTACGAAATTCACATTTACTATATGCGTCTGGAGTAGTGTTGGTGGAGCAGAAAAATGGTGAACATTGTGTATAGACTACCGTAATTTGAACAAGTTTACTGTCAAGATACCTTACCCCATGCCTGTAATCGAAGAACATTTTGCTCAACTCGCAGGAAATCGTTATTTCACCACTCTTGACTTACGCATGGGTTACCACCAAATCGAAGTTGAAGAAGCTGAAGTCACGAAAGTTTACTGCGTTTGTCACATCTGACGAGCATTATGAGTACAGTCGTATGCCTTTCGGGCTTGTAAATGCCCCCGAAGTTTTTCAAGCAGCAATGAACCGCATAGAGGAATTAATAGGGCCGGGAGAGGTTCTCGCATATCTTGATGACGTAATTATACCCAGTAAAACTGTAGACGAAGGAATTGAACGGCTCGACCAGTTTTTAACTATTCTGAAAGACAGTGGACTCACTTTGCGTTGGGATAAGTGTAAGTTCCTAGCGGAAGAAATCTCGTATCTTGGTTACAAGGTGAACGTAGCTGGAATTTCCCCGTGAAGTGAAAAGGTGAGCGCAGTAAAAAATTTCAAGGTACCAACAAACATTACAGAAGTTCGTAGATTTTTGGGGCTTACTGGTTTCTTTCGGAAATTCGTGGAAAATTATTCTGAGATCTCCCGACCACTTACCATACTTTTAAAGAAGACGGAAGAAAAAAATTTTAACTGGGGTGAGTTACTACAACAATCGTTTAATAAATTAGTTTAAATACTATGTCAGCAACCTATATTGGCAATGTACGACATTTCGGCAAAACACGAACTTCATACTGACGCTAGCAGCTTGGGGCTAGCAGGATTACTTCAGCAGGCATTGCTCCAACACGGAAGCCAAGTGCCACAGTTATGAACTCGAAGTATTGGCTATCGTAGAAACTCTATAACGTTTTCGTATCTACTTGCTGGGTAAGCCATTTCGTGTGGTAACTGACTGTGCAGCCATAACGAAAGTGAAAACCAGCAATGAACTCCTGCCAAGGGTTTCTCGGTGGTTGATGAAACTTCTAGAATTCGATTGTGAATTTGAACACCGAGAAGGGTCGCGACTGACTCATGTTGATGCATTAAGCAGATCACCTGAGCTACCAGCAGCTGAACCGGAACCGGAAATGGACGCCTTTATCGGAAAACTGAAAATGGTCTCAGATTTGTTGTACCCAAAGCGGTACGCTGGCGGGTAATTTAACAATCGCATGACGACATCGATCATTATGGATACGAAAAAACCCTGTACAGGGTAAAGCAGACATTTTGGTTTCCTCGCATGAGTAAATATATTCACGAGTATATAGAAGCATGTACCGAGTGTTGCTATCATAAAGTAAGAGGAGGTAAACCCGAAGGAAGTTTACACTATGGTATTGTGGAACCGATCCCAATTCTCCAGATACACATAGACCATTTGGGTCCGTTTATTAAAAGTAAAAAGGTACATACACATATTTTAGTAATACGCGTTTACTAAATATACTGTTGTTAAAGCAGTTAGAAGTACTAAAACAGCTCCCGTAATCTGTGTTCTGAACGAACTAACCAGTTATTTCGGATTACCACGTCGTATTATTTCAGACCGTGGAACAGATTTTACGGCAAAGATTTTTGAGGATTATTGCGAGAATAATAATATTCGGCATATAAAAACTGATGTTCGTACACCCCGTACCAACGGTCAAGTCGAACGAGTGAACCAGACGCTTTTGTCACTCATGCGAACCATTACTGAAGATCCGAAAGATTGGGACAAGTCATTACACGTATTGCAATGTACAATTAATTCTCAGAAAAATGCAACTATAGGATTTAGCCCCAATGAACTTATTTTCGACTACAAGGATATTGACTTAATGCACGACTATTAGCCGCTGTTCAGGATGATACAACCCCAGAATCAACTTTATCGATTCAAGAAAAACGAAAACTAGCCGTACAAAATATTAACATACAACGCGAAAAATGGAAAGAGGTTTGATAGTAAACACAGACCACCCACTATGTACAGTGAAGGAGATTTGATCCTTGTCCGCAACGAGCCTCAAGCTACAGGTGAATCTCGAAAGCTGGAACCTAAATATAGGGGCCCGTACCAAGTGTCTAGAGTTCTTGGTAACGATCGCTACCTGATAGAGGATATACCTGGTTTGCAAATTTTTTCCCGTAAGTTTTGTTCCGTATTTACTTCAGACAAGATGAGAAAGTGGTGTGATGGCTCTCCAGAACTGGATAGTGAAGAAGATGAAGTCGAGGACGACTTGGGATCAGGATTGGCCGAGCTGTCAACTCTGAAAACTACCTGAAAAGACAACGCTGAAAATAAAAGCATGGCGTGTTGCAGCTGAAGAAAACGATAATCTTTTTGAGCATCTGTATACACATGGCAGTTAAGAAAACGAAAAATTCGTGAAATAGCGTAAAGATTTTTTAAAACTAATATTGTACCTTTATAATAAAACCATTCTCATATCTGCTAAATTTTAATAAAGATTTGGAAAACAATAAAAGCGTTTATTGGTAAATGATTAAATGATGTTAATTCAACATCTTGACACTTGCGCGGCCAATTTGCATAAATTTAGATACAAAGGTTCGTTTAAAGAATTTTTTAAACTACCTATTGTATGCCAAAGACTCTCAGCATCATTAATTTCAAAAATGTGCTCGTATGATTTATCCATATCTTTACTTTCCAATAATTTGTTTTCTCTAATAAAGGTCTCAGGTTCACTTATGACATAATTAATTTCTGATATGAGATCAATATAGTTGATATCTTCGTTAGAGGTAAAAAAATAAATATTTATAACTTCTTTGATGTTTAGTGTGTCTCTATAACTTATATTTCCTAGTTTTGTGACCAATATATATTCTTTTCTCAGAAAATGTTGAAAAATTTAGAGTAAAATCTCCTTTGTATATGATATCAGGTATATTATTTGAGATGACACACTCTGAAAGCATTTGTTAAATTTATTCATAATACCTAAAATGTACACAAAAAATTTTAATTCAATGCGATTGGTAGACGACAACTTATCTTGAATTGCCCGTATTTTATCCAATGTTTTTGCACCCTTTTCTTCAAATTGCGCCCGAATGAAATAATGCTGTAGTACTGTCCATTGTTCTAAAATTCTATTTGATACCGATTCGAACGAAAGACATCTGGTGCCTTAGAAGCTTGTGCTCTGGAAAGTCAAAAATGCTCTGCAAGTCTTTAAAATCTACTTGCCTGTTTGAACTTTGAAAAAAGTTAAAAATGTCCTTCTGGATAACTGAATTACATCTTCGGGTATGCATTTTAACGCCGAAATGTTTATAAGATTCACAGAGTGCCAAACACAGCCAAGATGAAACAAGTGGGTGACTTTCTTTTTTAATAAACTGGACACTCCAAAATTTCTTCCAACCATAGTGGAAGCGTTGTGTGTCGCTTCTTTTTTGTTGTTTTAAAAAGGAGGAAAAAGTCACACAACGGTAGGAAAAGTGTCAAAATTATATGAGTGTGAAAAAGTCGCACATTAAGTCGCAGTCCACCAAAAAGGTTGCAAATCACAACGGTAACACTGTATGTACATAATCACATATTTACTAATGAATTGAATCTCTAGTGAGGGTGTTGTAACTGCTTAAGTCGATTATTTAAAGGCCCAACTATAATATGCATAAGCTAGCTTAAGCCAACTTAAGCAACTGTGCAATTACATATAAATCATATGGGGCAAACTATAATGTACTTAACAACACTTTTCGTTAAGTTTCGTCAAATGTCATTTGCTTAAGAAAAGTCCGAAACCGATCGCACATTCCGTACGGAAACAGCTGTTTGTGCTTTGTGTTTTACATATGAATGTACATTCGTAAAAAATTGCAATGGAGAACGAAAGTGAACAAATTGTATCTAAATTCAATATAAAATGTTTAAAAAAATAAATTTCTATAAGAAAAAAGGTAGGCGTTGTATAATAATCGTAATTAAAAAGAAAGAGCATTTTATTGTTTATGAGTTGAGTGATGCACACCGCTGTATTTTTTGGTACTTTTGGCCAAAATTACACAAACAGCAAAAAATGTTAAATTTTTCATTCGAAATTTTCTTAAAACTAATTAATTTTCTTACAAATTATTATTAATTTGTATATAGATTTTGAAAGTGGTATAAGACAAAAATTTTTAAAATCTAGTTTATCAGCAATTTCATATCAAATCCTAATAAAGTAACATAATCTGAAGTAATCCGCAGTATGCTATGAAAATTAAGTTGATAAATTGAGTTTATTTTTTGGTTGGTAAACAAATTACAATAACTGTATATTTTAATAGTGGTTTAAGTCAGTCTGCTTTCAAAGTTTGGCAAAATAATTATTAGTAATGTTGTCATGTCTCCAGTTATGATCAGGTAAGCCTATTAATGTAAAATGCACTATTTATAATTAATTGTAGACATTATACGGCGAAGAAGAATAAGTTATTTAATAGAATTATGTAAAAAGAGAAACCCATTTTTGGTACAACAAATGGCTCGGAAAGTAAGTAAGTAGTAATGTTGTCATGTCTCCAGTTATGATCAGGTAAGCCTATTAATGTAAAATGCACTATTTATAATTAATTGTAGACATTATACGGCGAAGAAGAATAAGTTATTTAATAGAATTATGTAAAAAGAGAAACCCATTTTTGGTACAACAAATGGCTCGGAAAGATTTCATTTCGACGAAATAACTGAGAGAATCAACGACTAATAGAAAGAAAAACACCAATGGAGAAGCTGTATCTTAGCTAAAAATACAATGGATTAGATTTCTAAAAAAAATCTCCATAGAAAATGTTTTATAAAACTTCTTTGGATGACAATTCCGAATTCAAAGTGTTAGACCTTTAAACCAAAAGAGGAAGGCCAAGAATATACGAAAATGTTGATTTGCTTTCACTATATACAACCGTCAGACCAATAACAGAAGAAAAAAAGATATGATGATTTACTACCCTATATCCCACCAATTTGCTCTTTATTTTCCCTAAATACTAAAAATAAATTACTTAATTACAATGTAATGCTTTTGAATAAAATTTCTAACAAAAAATTATTCTTGATGGTTGAAGTCATGCAGTTAAATTTGAAAATGGTATAAGCCACACTACTTTTTAAAAATGGTTATAATATTCACAATCATAATAAATACTCTTTTGTTGGCAATATTTAATTGTCAAAATATTTTATTCCATAATACAAAAATATTTTTAAACCTTTAAAATACAAACCTCTTAATATCTCGAAACATAAAATATATGACTTATACCACTATCATAATCAAGGGCTCATATGAATGGTATTAAGTATATTTAATATGTTTATTTAACACCTTTTTGTTAATAAATTTCATTTATTGAGAAAAAAAGTATTATTGAGAAAAAAGTATTATTTTGCAAAAGTACGAATAAAACAAATATGCAACTGTGGCATAATAGTTTCTAGATTCATGTAAGTACATTGTAGCCACCGAAAAGTCTTCAATAAGTTGCTTAAGCATTTGACAGACTTTTCGTTCATTTTTTGACATTAGCTTAAGCCAGCTTATGCATATTATAGTTGGGCCTTAAGTATTAGATCTACAAATTATTATGGCAACCATGCACATACTTACACTTTTTTTATTCTTTTATTCGTTAGACTGCATTTACAATAGACAGAAACAGGGCAGACATTTTTTAATGCTCTTTTGCTCTGTCTTATTGCTTTCACAATAGGACATAAACAAGACAGACAGATTTTTGCACATTCTACTTTCGGAGTTATTTACTTTAAATGTGTGTGTTTGAAATTCTGTGGTACATGTACTTTGTTGAGAAATTTTAAGCAAGTAGATGCCGACTTGAGAAATATAATGTGAAGCAACATAGAAAAAATCGAAAAACAGAAAAGAGAAAATGTCCAGTATGATAGTCATGAAATACACACTCTACCTCTTCAACCTATTGTCAACAAATTTCGTCTGTCTGCCCTGTTTCTGTCCTATTGTGAAAGAGGACTTAATAAATAATCTTGTATTTTTTCGTTAAATCATTACTAATTTTTAAGTGCGGGAACAGAGTTTTATACAAGGTTTGACATTTTCAGATAAGCAAACTTAAACAGCTGAGAGGCTACTGTGTATTTCAATTAAAAAGAAATCTTTTTCGAAACACAATGTTAAAGTCATACAAATTCGAATGATTTCCTTTTCGAATCGAAATACGCAGTAACCTCCCTGTTCTAAGAGTTTTGAATGTATTATTACAACATGAGCTGTGCTTTCAACACCACCTTATATAAATACGCCTTAAATTTTTGTTTTTATATGTAAAATCCCATTGGATTTCAATTATTTATTTCCTAGACAAAAATAAAAATGTATTTTCCTAAAAATATTATTTATATCATTCGGGGCTTATTTAATTTTCGAAAATGGGGTTTTATCTCATAAGAAATAATGGGGTGTTATATCATTTTTGCTTGGGATGTTATTTCATTGCAAAACTGGGGTTATATTGCATACGAAATAAGTCATACTTTGGGGCCTTTTTTCATTTTTGATTTGGGCGATTATTTCTCGGGGGATTATTTAATCTCGCCATTGATTGTATCATGCATTATACCATTTAAATAACCCAAAAAAGTAATGTGGATTTTCTTAAACATAGACAATGGATAAGAAAAAACAATATAGTCAATTATTGCATTTAGTTATATAATATAATAGTTAATTATTTATTAAAAAGAATAATAACTTAGCAAAGGCGATACAACATTTTTCGTTGCATACGATGTTGTAACTCTCCGCGTCGTATCATTGTGTGGATTACTTTGAGAATTGAACGTTCTTCATACTTTTGGCGCAAAAAATCCTAAAAATATAGAACGTGTAATTTTTTTTATTTACATATGACTAAAGCAGAAAATATTTATTTTAATTTATACCTGTATTACATTTTGTTCTGAAACTTGGGATCCAATAGCAAAACGTCTCTTTAACTGTTTTTCAATTCGATTTAAAGTTTCTTGATCTTCTTCCGTAGTAAAGCCCTCAGCTCCTGCCAGACTACCAGTCATAGCAGCATCAAGTGTAGAAACTTGAAATAAACGCAAGGACTCTTTTACATGTTCTTCATTGACAAACGGTAGTAAACGCATTTTGGCCAAAGATTCCGAAATACGAATAATTGCTTCCAATTGACGAACAGTTATAGGTATGCTTAGACGCTTATCCGCAGCTTTCTCCTGCTGACCAGCTCCAGTGCGCATAAGAACATAACGGCTTTTTAGTTTATCAGCGGCTTCCTCACTTAATCGTGGTCCACAATGAGTTCGACAATAGTGAATGTATTTCTTAAATAAAGCTAAAGGAATTTCACCCTCTGCCTGTTCTACAGCGGCTGATCTATTCGAAGAAAGATGTACATTTATAATATGCTTGGCCATGGTTATATCCCTTGATTCATCGTGTACATCTTTTACAATAAATATCATATCGAAACGGGATAAAATCGTTGGCATAAAATCGATATTTTCTTCCCCCTTAGTGTCATCCCAACGACCAAAAATTGAATTGGCTGCAGCCAAGACAGAGCATCGAGAGTTCAATGTCGTAGTAATACCAGCTTTTGCAATTGATATTGTCTGTTGCTCCATAGCTTCATGTATTGCGACTCGATCATCTTCACGCATTTTATCAAATTCATCAATACAAACAACACCACCATCTGCCAATACCATTGCACCCCCTTCCATAACAAAATTGCGCTGTAATATTATAATTTAAATAATAAAACATAAAAAAAAAATCTTATTAAACATTGCTGTGCATTTAAAAAACAACTGTGCTATATTCGGTCGAGTCGAATTTGATATACCCTTTAGGTCCATTATTATAACTTGCCAAAGGCTAAAGTTAGGACTTTATCGGAGAGATAGTAGTTTTTCGTTTCAATAACAAGGCTAAGGCTTTTCACTTGCCTTTAAAATACGTGATAGATAAAGATTATTTTTAGATTATTTATAATAATACAAAACTTCTACTTATAATCTCTCCGATAAAATTCTAACTTTAGCTATTGGCAAGTTATAATAAATCAGTAAAGTGAGTGTTAGTCTCGCACATGTAGGACTCCGTACTATGTTTAGTACGACTTTAAAAATTCAAATTGTTGATTTTTTCATGTCTTATGGGGCACTCTTTATTTTTAAAATTAAATCAAAATTATATTCGCAAAAAATTGCATCGCTATTGAAACACCCTTTAAATTTTAGGAGTTGTTGTTATAACGGCTATGGTAATACACTTTCTATAATACACTTTCTATTGCGGTTAAAAAATAAGGTAATATACATGAAAAACATGTCACTGATGGAACACCCTTTAGTAATTAGTAATTATAACAGAGGCCGAAGTACAACATCTACAGTAAACAATTAAAGAGTCTACCTACTACGGTTCAAAAAATAAGGCTATTTAAGTAAAAATCATGTCTCTGTCGGAAGACCCTTTAATTTTGGTATTTGTTATAACGGAGATTCTCTTTCTATGAATATATCAAGAGTGTACCTATTACGACTGAGAAAATAAGTCACTATACGTGAAAAATATGTCACTGTCGGAACACCCTTTAATTTTTAGTAAGTGTCATATCGGCCGAGGCAACATATCTTCTGTACAAAATTTTAAGAGTCTACCTATTACACTTCAAGAAATAAGGCGTTATACATAAGAACCACGTCACTGTCGGAACACCCTTTAATTTTTATTATTTGTTATAGTGGCCATAGTAACACACCTCCTGCAAAAACTTCAAGAGTCTAATTATTATCGTTCAAAACTTGGCCCTATACACGCAAAGCACGTCACTCTCGGAACACCCTTTAATTTTAAGGTTTAATTTGATATACTTGTTTAGAAAGCGGAAATAGAGTTAATTACTGTCTGCAACTTTTAAGTGGTTGCCTCCTATAGCTCAATAAAAAAAGACATAAAGGCAAATAACACGTCACTTTCGGATCACCCTATAAGTTTTAGTATTTGTTGCTATAGTGACCACAGTTATACACCTTCTGAGAAAATTTCAAGAAGCTACCTATTAGGGTTCAAAACTTAGGCCTTATACATGCAAATCACACCACTATCGGAACAGCCTTTAATTTTTAGTTTTATTTTTTTAGACTTTTTTATAAAACGAACTAAGTTTTAATTACTGTTTGTAACTTTTTAGTGTATGCCTTCTACAGTTAAAAAAATAACCACACATTCGTGAATAACACCTCTCTATCAGAACACCCTATAAGTTTTAATATCTGTTGTTATAGCAACCACAGTTATACACCTTCTGTGAAAATTTCAAGCGTCTACCTATTATGGTATTTATTTATTTTTTTATAGTTGTTTATATAGTGAAGTAAGTTTTAATTACTATTTGTATATTTCAAGTGTATCCCACCTACAGTTCACGAAATAGGCACATATTCGTGAATAACACCTCTCTATCGGAACACCCTTAAAGTTTCAGTATTTGTTGCTATAGCGGAAACAGCTATACATCATCTGTAAAAATTTAAAGGGTCTACCTATTACGGTTCCAGAGATAAAAGGCCTGACAGACGGCCAGACGGACAGACATTGTAGCGAAAACAATAGGGTTTCGTTTTTATCCTTTGGGTACGGAACCCTAAAAATGGTCGTGTGTTTTAATATATTACCTTATAATCTTTTTATGTTTTCGAATATTATTTGTGCAATTACAATAGAGAAATAATTTTATCAAGTACAAGTCAGACTTACACACAAAGGGTTTCGTGCCACCATATATTTAATTTACATTACTACTTCAGCTACCTACACTCGGTTAGATCTACACATATAATAAAACTGTAACAGAACCGCGACTCTACATGAAATATTTTTGAAAAGTCTGCTACAAAACACTAACTCTTGAAATTTTAGCCTGTCCGTCTGTGTTCGCATTACTTAAAACCTACTGGATGAATAAAAGAAAAGGTGCCTTATTACCTCGGTTCAAATATTTTATTTTTTATTTTATTTTATTTAGTTTTAAGGACTTTAAGAATAAAATTCTTTTATAGCCCAAAAAAGATAACAAAAACAGTAATGGGAAAAACTAATAATTATAATAATAATAATTATAACAACAACAATAATAAATATTTTGTGAAGATTAAATTAAAAATATAATAAAATACAGGTCATTTAGTAATGAAATTAAAAGTAGAAAAAATAAAGAAAGATAAAGTATAAGGCCAGTTATTTTGCGTAACATATTTCGTAAGTTATTTTTTAAAGTTCTGTCTTTCACCAATTATTGTAATATTTGAAGGTAATGAATTCCATAATTTTATGGAATTGACGAAGAAAAATCTGCTAGTGTTTAAGTAGTTGTATCTAGGTATTACTAACGTAACACCTCTGGATGACCATCCGAATGAAATTTTGTTGCACTGTTATGCCGGCGACTGGGTATGTATTAATTTGTGCAAAAATAAAAGATTTCGCATGCTAAGGTAGTCCACTATGTTGCAACCAAGAATCATAGTTCTCCAGGATGAAATACTACTGTATCTCTGTATGCCATACACATATCGTGTAGCATTGTTAAATCAGACTTGCAACTTATGCAGTGAGGACGAGTCCAATTTGCTGTAGACCTCCGCAAAACTACTTATAAGAGGTAGAAGTAGTTGTATAACAAGACGTTTCTTGACTTCAGAAGGCGTATAAATTGAGGTTAATCGTAAATTACGCAATGTTAGGTACATACTGCGTACTATATTATTAATGTGGTCACTAAATGATAAGGACGAGTTGATATGAAAACCTAAATATTTAACCTTTTCAACATAAACAAGTCTGGTGTCACCCAACCTAACAGTTGCAAGCTGGTTAAAATTGATTTTGTTCCTGCTAACGGGTTGATCATAAGCCCGTTTGCCTTAGCCCATGTGTAGACAGCCTTTAGGTCCTCATCAAGTATGTAACACATATCGTAAACAAGACCAATACGGCTAGATATGTACAATTGTACATCATCGGCATATGCATGAACATTAACAAAATTGACTACACTAAATACATCATTTATATAAATGCTGAAAAGCAAAGGTCCTAAAACTGAGCCTTGTGGAACTCCAGAGGTTACATCTTTAAAGCATGACTCCCTTGATACTTGATACTATAGATACTTTTTTCTTGTAAAAATATATCATTTCAAGAAAATATAATAAAAAGTTAAAGTACTCAATTTTACCGATTTAATAATACTGAAAAAGAGGATCCTTATTTATGTAAACGCGAAATTTTAGACACTATTTACAGAACTCTACAATAATATAATTTTTTATAAAGCCTACGTTGTATCAACCTGTGATAGACACAGTGATCTTTGACAAAATAAAATATAAAGATAATTACTAAAGGGCTGCGCAAAACCATTTTAATGAACAACAAAACATTTTATGCCCAAGCAGTTACTTCAAAACAATAGGGGCTAATGAGCCTCTTTAATTTAAGTAACAAAAAAGATTTAAATAAAAACAAAAAAACTGAAAATATTTTGAGTATTAATGCTACGCAAGTTATACGTGCCCAATCTTGTTAATCGCTTTTGCTGAGAGATGACAATAAAATAACTACAAACAAGTCGCCTTCTGAACACAGTGTTCTAATATGGATAGTGTAGAAAAACCTAAGACGCAAGTGGGAATGGACAGATACATAACTGTATTGAAAAGAGGTCGAAGCTCTAAATCTTTGCAGCTTACACCAATGTCTAAAGTACATAAAGATAAGAACTCGAACTGAGTAAGGTCCCACAATAGTTTTGCTATCTTAGATAGCGAAACAATTTAACCTAAAACGGCATCCAGGTCATTCAAACCACCTCCAATTTATTTAAGGGAAAAAAACTCGAACTTAATAAAGAAGCTAATTTCAGTTATTGGTGAAAACTCATTTTATGTAATTCCCATCAAGCGTGGTAACATTAATGAAACAAAAATACAATTTATTGATGAAAACAGTTATCGTAAAGCAGTAAACGAGTTTGAAAGCTGAAAAAGAACTTTTATACTTCAGCTGAAGAATAGTAAGTCTACAGGTAGTTAGTTATAAAAGGTGTAGACTCATATGTTGATCCAGTTAAAATTAGAGATGCCATCCAAAAAGCGGGATTTAAGGTAAAAAGTGTAGACAATCTCAGAAATCGAGAACGTGTTCCCTCAACCTCTATTTCGCGTTGAACTGGAACCTTTAGATATGAGATTGAAAAAGAACGAAACACATCCTATTTATAGTTTGAGATATCTGTTGCACCGCAAAATAAGCGTAGAGGAACCGCATAAGCGATCAGGACCCGTAGTGTCTAAATTGCCAAGAATATGATCATACTAGGGCTTACTGCAAGTTGCCTCCCGTTTGCGTTGTGTGTGGAGAGCTACATTGTTAAGCCCAATGCGACAAAGCAAGAGATGACTCGAAAGTTAAAAAATGTAGCAATTGCGGTGGAAATCACACGAAATCACGGATATTTAAAAACCAATCATGTTTCAGTACATACAGTACGACACCGACAAATAATTCTAACCCAAATTTGCACCCAGAACCTAAAGAACAACCTGGTAACTATAATCGTCTCGAAGCAAGCATCGAGACATTAGTGCATTCGTTACAGTTTTATGAGCTCTATGAGCAGCATGATGCAAGAAATGGTACGCATGCAATCTATGATGTTGCAGGTGGTACTAAACAAACCACGAACTGTTTAAAAATATGTTTCTGGAACGCAAACGGCTTCCGCCAACATAAAAATGAACTCGAATACTTCCTCAAGAACCAACAAATTGATGTCATGCTGATTTCTGAGACACGCTTAACAACAAATAGCTTTTTTAAAATCAATGGCTATATTTTATATGATACTAAGGACTACCGTGGAAGATCATGTGGAGGTTCGGCAATACTTATTAAGGCCCGAATCAAACATTATTTCCTGTGTGATTTTCGTGAGGATTAAGCAACAAACATCTGTCTTGAAGAATTTCATCAAAGCTTAGTTAATTCTTCGATTTATTCACCTCCTAGCTTTAAAATATCGGAAAGTCAGCATAGCGTCTTCTACAAATCACTAGGTCCCTGTTTCATAGCATCAGGCGAGTACAATGCTAAACATACGTTTTGGGGATCACGCCTAATATCTCCAAAAGTTCGTGTTTTGTTTGACACAATTTCAAAAATGCGTTTGAATGTGATATCGAGTGGACAACCCACCTATTGGCCTACTGATTTTGGCGTGATTAAGGATATTCCGATAGAAATGATTAAAGTAGAAGCGTCACTTGAATTATCCTCAGATCATTCACCCACTATCGTCTTTATATGGGACAAAAAAACATCATATCACCAACGAATAGCACAAGCATTAATTGGTTGAAATATAGGAAGTATATTAGTACTCATTGCTCGTAAAACATCCCGCTAAGAACACCTGAAGACGTAGAGCGGAGTCTTATTGATTTTGACCTAAACCTCAAATTAGCTGCCCAACATTCAACAATAACCCGACAACTAGCTAGATACAATCAAATTTATTCTGCAGATATCGAACGGCTGAAAAAGAAAAATTCGTAGAAAATGGCAGTTACAGAGATCTCCTCAACTCAAAAGCAGACTTAAAGAATGTATGAACCGGCTAAGAGACATGATATAATCTCGAAGAGTAGCATCCCTGAAAAACTATTTGGAAGACCTAGACGCAACTCCTCAATCAGATTATTCATTATGGCGTGCTTGTAGAAACCTTATAAAGACAGTCTTACGTAAGCCTCCCTTGCGAACTACATCTGGAGGCTGGGTAAGGAGTGATACCGAAAAAGGCAATTTAGTTGCAGGACATTTGAAAAGGATTTTTACAGCAAATATATCGACTGATATAGTGGAGTTGCCAATTGTCGAGGGTAGTGCTGCAGTACCGATAAGATTTGAATTTGGTGATATTGAAAAGGCAATAAAGAATTTAAACACCAAAAAAGCCCCTGGCGTTGATAAAACTAGTAACAAGATGTTATTTGAGTTACCCCGTATAGCTCGCAGAATCGTTCTTTTTATTTTTAATGCCATAGGATGTATTCCAAACCATCAATTCGGCTTCAGGAAAAAACATAGTACGATCGAACAAACTCACAGGGTAGTTAATGTTGTTAAGAGGACTTTTGAAGAGAGAAAATACTGCTCTGCGCTTTTTATTGACGTTTCTCAAGCATTCGATAAGGTATGGCATGAAGGCCTAATATATAAGCTAAAACTAAATTTTCCCGTAAACCTATATAAGCTGCTAGATAGTTATTTAACCGAACGAAAATTTATTGTGAAAGAAGGAGATTTTTTGAGCTCACCCCAGCCAATCGAAGCCGGAGTTCCCCAAGGTAGTATATTGGGGCCCTTTTTATACTTATTGTATACTTCAGACATGCCAACTAGTAACCGAGTTCACACATCGACATTTGCTGACGACACAGCTTTTTTGAGCATTCACGAAAGACTCGTAGTAGCATCACGATATTTACTAGACCACATATTTAATTTAGAAAAATGGTTGAAGAAGTGGGGAATAAAAGTGAATGAACAAAAATGTACTCACATAACTTTCACACTGCGTAGAAAATCTTGCCCCCCTATTCGGATAAATAACCAAACGATACCTCAGCTTTCAGACGTCAAATATCTCGGCATACATCTTGACCGGCGCCTTACATGGAAACGGCACATAGAAACAAAGTTAACACAAATGAAGTTGAAAGCAGTCCAACTAAACTGGCTAATTGGCAGAATTTCTACTCTAGCTTTAGATTGCAAACTTTTATTATACAAGTCAATTCTAAAACCAATATGGTGTTATGGCATCCAATTATGGGGCACTGCCTCAGCTACCAACGTAGAAAAAATTCAAAGGCGCCAAAATAAGATTCTTCGTATAATTACTTCTGCTCCTTGGTATATAAAAAACTCGAACATCCATAAAGATCTAAACGTGCCATCAGTTAAAGCAGAAATAGCGAAACTTGCCATAAGGTATTTAAAGTAGCTTGAAACTCATCCGAATCCACTGGGCCGTAACATACTAACTGAACCTGGTTACATTCGGCTAAGAAGGAGGGATACTGCTTCTCTCATCCGTACATCAGAGGGATAACCCACAAATTACAGTAACCGTGAAACATACATTTTTTTTTTGTCCAGCACTGGTTGGACTTAACAAGTATATTTTTAGACTTAAGATATGAGTAATTATTGATAGTTCAATTATATTGAAGATACAATAAATAAAAATTGCGAAAAAAATTCTTTTTAAATTTATTCGTAGTTTTTAAAATTGTATCTTCAACCGAATTTCTCCTCTTGTGCTTTTCGAACTCTTCCAATAGTTTATTTTCAACAATGGTCATAGTGAGTTCCTTTTCATCTCTTACTTCAAGTTCTGTTATTAGAGTATCGTATACGGCAGGTAGACTACTAAGTAGCATAGAAATTATCCAATACTCCCAAATTTTCTCACCAAGTGATTGCAATCTACAAAATAATAGCTTCATTTGAGTAATATGTTTGTCCATATTTTCTCCAGGATGCAGTTTTAATCCACAAATCGGTCTCATTAATTTAACTTTGTTACTAAGGGTTGACTTTTCATGGTATGCTTTCAGAATATTCCAGGCATCTTTAGCATATTTACAGTTGGCAATACGGAATACTTCTGTTTCATCAACAGCCAAACCTATTAAAATAGTTGCTTCATTATCACGATCCTTCCAATTTTCGTTAGGATTTTCAGGGATTTCTTTTTAATTACATCCCATGCCTTCACCTTCTTTAGCAATAATTTCATACGATACTTCCATATTTTATAATTTTCGCGATTGAGTTTTGTTATTAACAATTTGGTGTCATCCATTCCGCAAAAAAAAAATTTCCAAGATTTACAAAATCAGTAGTCACACTTCGCTACACAGTCGGAATTCAGGCAATAAAAGTAATACTTCTAATCTTTATAACGCGAATCTCACACAAATTTTAATTATAGAAGGCCCATAACCTATTAAAAAAATGTGGTTTACTTAAATATTTTATTTTATACAAAAATAATTATATTTGTAACGAACAAAAAAGGAATGATAAAAATTTTCTATAATCAAAAAATATAGACAAAATATTTCAAAGTGTACTCAAAAAATAATTACAATAATTGTTTAAAACATAAGCAAGTGAAAAAACAAATAGCTAAATTACACGATGACATTTTTCATGAAATCAGTTGCATGAAACCGTTTTTTGATGGCAAGAGGTGTAGAGAGGCAAGGAAAAACAAGAAAGTTCAAAAGAGACTTGAAGAAATTTCATGAAACGATTTCATGGTGTAAGTTACGTAAAAGTATATTTTTAACAAAAGTAAAAAAAAATATTATCGTGTTAATACGTCCATCAAAAACAATAGGCGTCGTACTTTGCTAAAGGTACAACATTTTCGATGTGCTTGACCATACTTTTCTTCCAAGTGTTTATTGTATTTTTTGTGGATGGGCGTAGCGAAGCGCACCGGGGATAGCTAGTTTATTTATAAATATTTATAACGAAGGTAACAAACAGTTACAAGTTGGTGCATTATTATAGCCAGATTTCTATTTCTAAAAAAGTATTTGCAAATAGTAGTAAGTTGGGCGTCTATTGTTAAAAATGAGCTGAAAGATTTTATCTGGACATACCTGGCATCAATAAACACGGCTTTGAACACAATCATGTCGTGTTGTGTATTTTTGGCAATCGTAACAGCTGACTTGGTAATAGTTTTTTCGACTTAAATTTGCATGCAAAATTTAAACCTCAAAAAATAATAGTGCTGATTTTTCGAGCAAAATCAATCAATGATTTATGCCAATATTGGGCTGGAGGCATAATAAATAAGGCTGGCGACACTTTTGCCTTTTAAAGCCCTAAAATTGTATTAATATAACGCCTATATTTCAGTATGCCTTTTTTTGTAACTAAAGAATTTATTCGTCATAAGCTCTGAAAATAAATACGCAATAATCTTGTATGCAACAATAACACTAATAGTCTATTTTGTTAAGGCCGTGGCACATAGAATCCGTTATACGTTATACTTTGACGTATTCAACTATGATTACAGTACCAACGGAAGCAGTTGACACAATGAGTCAGTGTGACCATTTTGGCATTTTTGCAGCTAAATTTACCATTAGTTTTTTCAATTTAGCTGAAATTTTTTCATTATTCTATACTAATGCATTATTCTAAAATCGAAAGATTCTACACCTTACAAGTTTATTAATAGTGATCTTATACCAGAGTTATTTGTTGGCCCATTAATTGCAAAATCAATAAATTTTTAAAAAGGATATAAAAAACCAATTCATTGAATTCATGTCTGTTCAATGCACACGAGTAACGCTGAGTGGATAATAATAAACAGCCAAGACCGGCGAGCTCAATGCTCGGAGTTTCTATAAGCAAGTTGAAAAAGTTAATTTTAAACAAAATAACAATGAACTTGTACGAATTGTAGCAGTTTTATGCTTTGACTGAAACACGAACACAGTTGGAGTGTACAAATAAAAAACAGAATTTTTTAAAAACACTTACTTTCAATATAAGTAATTTATTTCTTAAGATATAAAAAACCCACTAGTGCAAGCAAAAAGCACTAAGTCTTATTTAAAAGTTCTACACACTTACTTTCAATATAAGTAAGGTGTATAGCGATGGCCGCTATAACAACAAAAATTAAAACTTATAGGCTGTTCCGATAGAGAGGTGTTATTCACGAATATGTGTTTATTTCTTGAACACCTTTGGCCGCTATAGCAACAAATAATAAAATTTATAGGGTGTTCCGATAGAGAGGTGTTATTCACAAATATGTGTTTATTTCTTGAGCTGTAGGAGGCATACACTAAAAATATGTAAGCAATAATTAAAACTTAGTTCGCTATATAAACAAGTATAAAAAAATAAACCTAAAAATTAAAGGGTGTTTCGATAGTAGTGTGATTTGCATGTATAAGGCCTAAATTTTGAACCGTAATAGGTAGGCACTTGAAATTTTCACAGAAAGTATATAACTGTGACCGCTATACTAGCAAATACTAAAACTTATAGGGTGTTCCGATAGAGAGGTGTTATTCACGAATATGTGCTTATTTCTTGAACTGTAGGAGGAATTCACTAAAAATATGCAAGCACTAAATTAAAATTAGTTCGCTATATAAACAAGTCTGAAAAAAATAAACCTAAAAATTAAAGGGTGATCCGATAGTGGAGTGATTTGCATGTATAAGGCCTAAGTTTTGAACCATAATAGGTAGACTCTTGTAAATTTTACCAAAGGTGTATAACTATGGCCGCTATAGCAAAAAATATTAAAACTTATAGGGTGTTCCGATAGAGAGGTGTTATTTACGAATATGTGTTTATTTCTTACAGACAGTAATTAAAACTTAGTTCGCTTTATAAACAAGTTTAAAAAAATAAACCCAAAAATTAAAGGGTGTTCCGATAGTGGTGTGCTTTGTATGTGTAAGGCCTAAGTTTTGAACCATAATAGGTAGACTCTTGAAAATTTTACCAAAAGTGTATTACTGCGGCCACAATAGCAAAAAATACTAAAACGTAGGGTGTTCCAAAAGTGACGTGTTATTTACGTTTATGTCCTTTTTTTTGAAGCTGTAAGAGGAAACCACTTACAATTTGCAGACTGTAATTAAAACTATGTTTGTTTTATAAACAAATTGAATTTAAATATTAAATGGTGTTCCAATAGTGACATGATTTGCATGTATATATCCTAAGTTTTGAATGAATAGGTGGAATCTTGAAATTTTTACAGGAGGTGTATAACTATGTCAATTATAACAAATAATAAAAATTAAAGGGTTTTCCGCCAGTGAAGTGATTTGCATGTATAACGCCTTATTTCTTGAACCGTAACAGGTAGACTCTTGAAATTTTGTACAGAAGATGTATTGCCACACCCGATATGACAATTACTAAAAATTAAAGGGTGTTCCGACAGTGACATGTTTTTCACTTATAGTGACTTATTTTTTAATCGCAATAAATAGACTCTTAATATATTTATAGAAAGGAAGTTGCCATGGCCACTATAATGAATAATAAAATTAAAGGATGTTCCGACAGTGACAAGATTTTATAAACCGTAATAGATACCCTCTTGAAATGTTTACAGTAGATGTGTTACTTCGGCCGCTATAACAAATACTTAAAATTGAAGTGTGTCCATTAGTAACGTGTTTTTCACGAATATTACCTTATTTTTTTAACCGCAATAGGTAGGCTCCTGATATTTTAATAGAAAGTGTATTACCATGGCCGCTATAAAATCAATTACATATTAAAATTTAAAGGGTGTTCTAATTATAATGCAATTTTCGCGAATATTACTTTAAATTTAAAATTTAAGGGTGTCCCATAAGACATAAAGAAATAAACAACTGGAATATTTAAATTATACTGAACATAGTACGGAACCCTACGTGTGTCAGTGTAACTCGCACTTGACTAATTTATTTAGGGTTCCGTACCCAAAAGGTAAAAAGGTAACCCTATTGTTTTCGCTACAATGTCTGTCCGTCTGCCCGTCTGTCAGCGCCTTTTACCTCTTGAACCGTAATAGGTAGACTCTTGAAATTTTCACAGATGATGTTGCTATAGCAACAAATACTAAAACTTATAGGGTGTTGCGAGTGGTGTTATTCACTAATATCTGCATAGTTTTTCTAGTAAGAATGGGCTTTATTAATAAACGTTGAAATAGAACTGTATTAAAAATTAAATAAATTTTCTAAAAATTTCACAAGTTGTTGTTTAAGAAAGGTTTAATTGTCAGAAATCGTGCCTATATCTGATAAAATTTACTTTTAATTTTGCATAAAATGCGACAAACTGTCCATTACCTGAATAAATGAAATAAATAAATAAAAATAAATAAAAAATAAATAATTTTTATATCATTATACAATAGAATAATATCCATAATTAAATGGCATAAATATACTAGAATTTTAATGTATTTATATTTTTAGCTATTTTTTCACTTCAATTACCGCTAAACAAAAAAATTGCGGTTTCTAGTGTTTTTCAGTACAAATTTGGTGGGAAATCGTAACAAAAAGTTGCTAACAGTGGTCTCAATACTATTAATAAAGAGAATTTGTTCTCCTTTTTGTACATAATTAATTCTAGTTTTTTTTTTTTTTTTTTTTTTTTAACGGGTATACGCCGAAACAAGTATCGTTTCATTCTTACCCACAACTAATTTTAAGATTTTTTTAAATTTTTTTCTATTTATTTATACAATTTACTTGCATAGTGCTATCATTTCCTTTCCTCTAATACCCATATTATCTCATTCCGTTATAAAATAGTCGGTATATACCATACTAGATTAAAACCTAAAACTATTACTACAGAATATTATAATGAAAGGTAGTGCTTATATTGCACGCCGTTAAATCACTTTATTACATACCGTTGCTGGATCCTTGATTACAGATGCTGTTAAACCGGCGGCACTTGAACCTTTTCCTGACGTGTAAACTCCTATTGGTGCAACCTTTTCAACAAATTTAAGCAACTGAGACTTGGCAGTTCCTGGATCTCCCAATAATAAAACGTTAATATCACCACGACGACAAAGACCATCAGGAAGACGTTTGCGCGAACCACCGAAAAGCATACATGTTATAGCTTTTTTAATATCTTCAGATCCAAAAATACTTGGAGCTAGAGATTTTGATAATCGTTCATAGATATCAGAAGAAGCAGCCATCCGACGAAACGTTTCTTCCTCCTCATTAGTAATGTTATTGTACCGGGATATAGCACCAGACCCTTCCGTGTCTACAGTAATTCCAACAACTCTCATATAAGGAGCTCTTACTCCGACTACTGCCTTTTCACGACCATCTTGACGCGATGGTTTTCCTACCTTACGAATTGAATAAATGCCATGTATTAGTACTCTATTGCCAGGCACTACCCTTTCACAGAGGGATCGTTCACAAAACAATTGCAAATGTCTAGGTATTTCACCCTGAGGTACATAATCGGGCAGCTCTTGGAGTTTTAGTGTTTGAAAATCAACACACTTGCACTTGTCGGGCATGATAAAGAAAGGATCTAACGGGCATTTTGGACGGCCAGCCTGATCTGTGTTACATTTTCGAGGAAGGGCGAATCCCTCAAGACCAGGATTTACCTTCAGGTTAGAAATAACTGTATGGCAAGATCGGCACATGATTGACATTCTTGTAGCTTTTGCTTTAATTCCTGATGCAGCAACAATAATTCCGGCAATTTTCACTAACTTTGACACACAGTCTGATTTTAATTCTCGCACATTCGTCGGATTAGCATTCGATGTTAACAATATTTGTATGTCGTGCATATTTTCTTCTGCCTCTGGTCTAGGAGCAGTTATATCATCTGCTACCTCTTTAGCTGCTTCTTCAAATATTTGCAAGTGTTCTGTAGGTTGCTTATTAAGCTTGTCAGCCAAGGTCTCATCAAAGCCTGCCAAATCTTCCATTTCCACTTCCAAAAAATAACGGCCATTTAGATAGTTGGTCTTTAAAGTGTCTCTAAAATTAAACAATTATAAACCTTAAAACCTTTAGAATAAAAAACTATTTACCGATATTTATAAAAGAAATTGTCTTCGTTAAAAGTACGCAGGAAGTCTTTATACAGTTTCTTCACTGCCTGCATATTAATTTGATTGCCATCTTGTCCTTGCTGGCCATCACCCAATAAGTTATCCGAGAAAAAAATTCCAGCTTCATCGAAACCATCCATTTTAAAAAATATATGTATGTTAATAAAATTTATAAACTTTAACTTTAAACAAATATAAAAGCACAACTATTAACACTCCTTTTTTAAAGTCAAATGCCACCAATTTCAGTGCTACTGTTTAGTTACACTTTTTCCCGCCAAAAGGGCAATAGATTTTCCGACCATAGCTGCCAGATTTGACGATTTATCGTCATTGTGACGATTTTGGGTCCAAAAAATGACATGGTGACGATGGGACGATTTATACCCTAATTTTGATGATTTTTATTAATTAAAAATTAACAAAATTTATACCATTAAAGAGACCTTGAATTCAGCACAGCTCGTGAAAAATAACAACAGTAACTTGATAATAATAAAATGTGTCTCTCATTCGTTGGTGTTCTGTTCTTTTTACGCTTGTCTGTAGAAACTTTGAAGAGTGCAAGCAATTTGATAATATTTTAAGTCTATTAGAAATAAAACCTAAAAAATATTGACAGACACATTGGTAATTCCTAGAAGCTGTTGTTGTCAGGATTAAAGGGATGTACGAACCTTTAAAGACAGTCAAGAATTTTCTTCATATGCATCAAATATTGATTTTAAGATATATAAATTACATAAATAAAATATACCTAAGTTTCCGAAAATATATTTTAGGAATTATTAACAACATAATTAAAATGTTTCAGAGCGATAGTACAGAAAATCAAAATTTATATAAAATCAAAATTTATATAATTGTAAAGAAAAATTTTTTAAAAACTAGTTTGCTTAAAACTGATAACTTTTATTTGATAATAAAAACAAACACATTTTTTTAGATTTTGAAGATATTTATTTAGGAATACTTTCATGCTAGAGATGTATTGACAGAAACACAAATAGATGAAAAAGAAAAATTATACGTATAATAAAACTAACAGGTACATTTCCGTACATGAAATATTTTTTTAAAGTATTTGTTGCTGGTGCAGTTTGTAATCGAAATGGCATACAAAACAGCAATTTTTAGAATTTTAGTCTGTCCGTATGTATTTCTGTCTGTCTATCTATGTTCGCATCACGTAAAAACTACCGGATGGAGTTCAATAAAATTTTGTGAGGAGTAATATTAGTATCTCGGCTCAAGTATAGAGAAAAATTAGTGGAAGTACTCAAATTTACCGATCTAAAGTTACTGTAAACTTGAAAGCACCTTTTTTTTAATTTTAGAATTTTATATAAAGCATGAGTTATTTATAATTGTGTTAATTTTTATATACAGCAATGTAATCTGATATTATCAGGACTTGATTTTAAAAATAAACTAAAAGTTCTAGGCCAAGTTAATCTATTTAATATTAATAATGAAGAAAAAAGTTGGTTTTCAGAAATTATGAAAAATATCCTACTTTGTTGAAGACACTGATAGGCAAGAGCTAAAAATTGAACCCAAGCAATTAAAATTATTAGACTTAAAAAATGTATGCTGATAAAAACATAAAATTGCATTAATGGAAAAAATATGAGAGTTGCAACGAGGGATTCTAGTCTTTAGTTTTCAATTTTGACTAAATTTATTACAAAAATCCTTGTTTTACCACATTCTTCAGCAAATGTGAAAAAGTATTTAGGTAAATATGAATAAGAAAACAGTAAGAAAGATCTCTTTATTCATAAAACCTCTGATTTACTGCCAAGATTTGTTGATTACAGAGTTTATTTGATGAGTTTTGACTTTAATAGAAAATGTTTTATTGGTAAAAAAGCATTTGATGTTTTTATAACAATTTTAATAAGCTACTTTGAAGATAATGACGATTTCTTCCCAAAAATATGATATTACCTGCAAAAAATCTGGCAGCTATGTTTCCGACTGAACATTTATTACACTCCGTCCAGACGAGCAATAATTATTTCATGACAAAAGAAAAAATTCAGCAAAATAACGTCACAAAAAATGTCGTCTTCAATCTCTGTCTTGACATAAAATTTTAGAATTCGTTGAATAAGGTTGTTACCGGTTCGAGTTACCGCTTAATGTATATTTTTAAGTCATTTGTGCTTTAAGCCTAGTACTCTGTTTGAATTTGTAAAAAATGTTAAGCATCATTTATTATTTCACATTTAAAATGTAGTATCTATCTCGCGATTTGTAAGAATTTTACGATTTTATTGCTTTTAAATATATCACATTGTTTTAAAAAAATTTTCACAAAAATTTTACAAAAAATCCACATGAAATAATGCTTTTTTTGCACCCTTTTTTTTAATATGTAACCAATCGGCGAAAAATGTAAGCAACCAGTGAAAAATGTAAACAAAATGTTGCAAAAATATGGCAATTTTAAACTCGATGAAAAACAGTTACTTTTAATTATATTTTAATTCGAAAAACTGGAATAAAAAGCCTGTAGACTATAGAATCTGATTTTTCGGTTGTCATTTAAGATATAAAGGTGCTAGTCATTAAACATATTGCAGTGTTTTTTTACTTTTAAATTTAGTTATTCCGTAGCATCTAGAAAACCATTATATACTATATACATACGTCTAATAGAGGATAAACATACGGATCGATCGTGGTATAGGGGTTTTCTGAAAAGTCTGTACGATAAAAATTATTAACCTAGCAACGTTTTTTTACAATTTTATTTATTAAAATTTAGAAAACTAAATTTTTCACTAATATCTCAAAAACTATTTCGAGTGCAAGTATACCACTATAAGTAGACGTTCGATAGAGGATAAAAATACGAATCCAAAGAAAAATATGTAGTTTGACAGCATTCTGCATGAAAAACTGAACAGAGTACCAGGCTTTAATTAAAAAATATTTTTGTATTACCGTGTTATCTTGAAGATTTTAATCACTTGTGTGTGTTTTTGTTGAAGTGAAAACTTCTTTAGGAACGTTGAACACTTTTTGGTTGAAGAACAAATATTGATTTCAAAAACCGTCGTCACTATTATTGATAATTATTGAAGTGAAAACTTCTTTATAGGCTTTTTACACTGACCAACATTTTAGCGAAACGTCTGGAAGATTTTGAAAATCAGTTTACATTTGCAACATCTTCTTACATCTACCATCAACTCAACTGTCGAAAAATTAAAAACAAAGACCATATACCATGATAGAACTCAAAAACCGTCGTCACAGTCTGACGATCTGACTGTCTGACAAACAAACGGTCTGACTCACTATCTGACGGTCCGACTGTCTGAATATTTGACGGTCTGACTATCTGACTATTTGACGGTCTGACTGATTGTTTGACGGACTGACTGACTATCTGACGGACTGTGTGACGATCTGACGGACTGCCTGATGGCCTCACTGACTGTCTGATGGTTTTTCTGACTGACGGTCTGATTATCAGATGGTCTGTATGACTGCTCTGTTCATCGGTGTTTCTGCCATTTAGTTTGTCTTTATTCAAACAAATAAAAGCTGTGTTTTCATTCATTCTATTGGCACAAAGATATTTTAACACACAACCGTTAGCAACAGTGCAGTGTTTTAGTTTAAAAAATGAAACGAAACATGTTTTGTCTCTCTAACACAGATTTTATCCTGATTCATACAACATGTTTACATACATATGTATGTACATATATTGCCCAGTCTATTCACTGTAGCACATAGTATGTGCATGACAAAAGTATCATTTTTAGTACTTATTAAGTATTTGAGGTCAAACATTTAAAAATATATAGCAACAGCTCAAACAACATACCGTACTAACATTCTCATATCAATTTCAACTTAAATAACTACAAGTATAGGCAGAAAATAAGTGTTCGCTAACTTGTTCATTATTTATCGCAATACAACTAAATGTAAGTAAAAGTTGGATAAAGTATTGGCTATACCCATACTTGTAAGTGTAGAGTGGGAATAAGTACAAGTATGTAAATACTCTAAGTATACTTAAAGTATTTTATAAATATATGTAATTATATGTATTAATTATTTTACAATTTAAAAATTTTTTCATTCATTCCTTCTTCCTAATATAAAAATTATTTCGGTTTTCCATACTTAACCAATGTTCGGTTATAAACAAAATATTGCCAAACATCATACACCTTTCTATACACACAATTCCTAAAAGTAATTGTTTTACTTATAAGTATACTTAGAGTATTATAACTACTTTTCCATACTTGTAAGTATAAGTTAGTTATAAGTACGGGTATGACAGATACCCATCACATTATCTACCTACAACCAGTTGTACTCATACATGCATTACGTATACATTTATAAGTTCGTTGTGTATAAATAATGTTTGTTATAAGTATTGAGTACACCCATACTTATTTCACTGCAAATGAGTATGTGTAGGTATTTTCTGTGTTATAAGTATAGGTATAACTAATACCCAAAAATATGTGTAAATACTCAACTACATTTATTTTATAAGTACTTTTTGTCAGTCTTTGGCACATACATTCATACATATGTATGTATTTTTGCAAAGGAGTTTATGCGTGTTAGTGTAATGATTTAATGAGAATTAAAAAACGAATAAACTAATGCAGGGGCCATATTCTGTAATTCTCGTAGCTAAAACTATCGCTAAAATTCTAAACATACATAAAAAAAATTACGTATATTCATACATACTATGACACGTTTAGTTTCAAATGCTCATTTTATGTTCTTAAATGATGTTTTAAAGTTAAACAATATTTAAATGTCTAAGAATACGCGTTATTTTCATGCGCATTAGAATTTTAACGATAGTTTTAGCTTTAGCTTTGTTTAACTTTAAAACATCATTTAAGAACATAAAATGATGAAATATATATATATATATATATGAAATATATATATATATATATATATTTTTTTTTTTTTGCTTTGTATTTCATAAAAAAAAAGTGGAAAAAAGTAATCGCAAGGTACTTAGTTTTCACTTCTATTGGCAGTCCCAACGACTGCCCTGTACTTTTTTTTAAATATATTCTTGATTTATTCCATTTTTAGTTTCGTACAATAATTTTATGTTTATGTTAACTATATTGTTTAATTTATTATGCACCTATATTTCTGTTTTAATACTTGTACGATTTTTTCGTTAAAAAAAAATCTAAAATTTAGCAAGGTGATAGCGTAAGGGAGAGTACATATCTCCAAAAATTTTTTGAATTTTTTTTTATATGGATTTTGACAGTAATATTTATTTTATTCTCTCTTAAAACACATGATTAAAAACTCCATATAAAAAAAATTTTAAATATTTCTCTTTAATGCTGTCACCTGGTTAAATGTGCCTTGAAACTAAATATAAAGCAAGCCACACACGTTACGATGAGTTGTACACACGATGAACTCCACCTAAGATACAATTTAGCGTGCGATTTAATGTACAACTTCATTTAATAACCCAACTCTCTCAAAGTAAGATGTCGTTCAACATATTATAATTGACATCGTTCGCAAATAATACTTAACATTCAGTGTTTGCAGTAAACAAAAAAGTAGTCAAAACGTTACGAAACACTAAATACTACATAAAACCGTGCGCGAGAGGGAGAAAAACGATGTCACGTGTTGGTACAACTTACCAAAAAAAAAATTTTTTTGACTTTTCATACAACCGACATACAACTTGAAAACAATCAGCCCACTGACGTTACAATTAGTGTACAGCTCGTGTACAACCTACGATTCCTGAGATATAATAATTCAAATGTGCAGCAAAATGTCAAAAAACATAGAAGAAAATTGAGAAGGAGTATATATGTTTTATCGCTTTCTCACTTCTGCACTATACAATTTCTAAACACATACAACTTTTGACATGTCGAACTACTAAATCAGCTGGACGGACGACACTAGTAAGATAAATATACCTTGTAATTACGTTTTTATTTTATAGGCCTTTTACACTGATCAACATCTAACATCTACCATCAATTTGCGAAGATGTTGACCATAAGAAATACACGGCCTAATATTCAATTGGCGAGAAGAAAACAAACTTTATAACAAACTTTTTTTTCTAGCAAACTTTTTTCTGAGTTGCTTAAAAAGAACTATTTCGTGTTTACATTTGAAAAAAAATGTAAATAAACTGTTAAAAAAATAAGGCAGTTTTCAAAATGCTAGTAACTAATAATTTTTTGTTGAATAAAAAAATATAAACTACACCTAAAAGCCTTACTCCTGTAGAACCTAATTTTGCGATTGTCACTTAAATCAATTAAGATTTAAGTTGTACGGCAAATAATTCTTCACTAATCAAAAAATTTTGTTGTTTATAACTACTAAACTAGCCGTGGTACCATATAGCGACCTATACCAAACGATAGATAATAAAAGCACAATTCAGAATTGGTATAAAGTACTAGCATTCAAAAGTTATTAAGCAACAAACTTTTAAAAAGTGAAAAAAATCGCTAAAATTAGGTAAAAACTTTTTTGCTTATTACTGCTAAAATATTCGTGGTGCCATATACCGACCTATACCAAACGATAGATATTAAAAGCACAATTCAGAATTGGTATAGATCGTTTTCTGAAATAATGGGTGATTTTTTTGAGGTTAGGATTTTCATGCATTAGTATTTGACAGATCACGTGAGATTTCAGACATGGTGCCAAAGAGAAAGATGCTCAGTATGCTTTGACATTTCATCATGAATAGACTTACTAACGAGCAACGCTTGCAAATCATTGAATTTTATTACCAAAATCAGTGTTCGGTTCGAAATGTTCAAATGTGACAAATTTTGTTCAGCGATGAGGCTCATTTCTGGTTGAATGGCTACGTAAATAAGCAAAATTGCCGCATTTGGAGTGAAGAGCAACCAGAAGCCGTTCAAGAACTGCCCATGCATCCCGAAAAATGCACTGTTTGGTGTGGTTTGTACGCTGGTGGAATCATTGGACCGTATTTTTTCAAAGATGCTGTTGGACGCAACGTTACGGTGAATGGCGATCGCTATCGTTCGATGCTAACAAACTTTTTGTTGCCAAAAATGGAACAACTGAACTTGGTTGACATGTGGTTTCAACAAGATGGCGCTACATGCCACACAGCTCGCGATTCTATGGCCATTTTGAGGGAAAACTTCGGAGAACAATTCATCTCAAGAAATGGACCGGTAAGTTGGCCACCAAGATCATGCGATTTGACGCCTTTAGACTATTTTTTGTGGGGCTACGTCAAGTCTAAAGTCTACAGAAATAAGCCAGCAACTATTCCAGCTTTGGAAGACAACATTTACGAAGAAATTCGGGCTATTCCGGCCGAAATGCTCGAAAAAGTTGCCCAAAATTGGACTTTCCGAATGGACCACCTAAGACGCAGCCGCGGTCAACATTTAAATGAAATTATCTTCAAAAAGTAAATGTCATGGACCAATCTAACGTTTCAAATAAAGAACCGATGAGATTTTGCAAATTTTATGCGTTTTTTTAAAAAAAAAAGTTCTCAAGCTCTTAAAAAATCACTCGTTACTAGTATACTAAAGTTATTAATAGCCCATTCAGGCTGCCACGAAATTAAGTAATTTCGAGCTGAAATTACGAACGAAATCTAAAGTGTTCATACTGGGCTTTTTGACATTTGAGTTAATTTCGCAAACAGCTGATCACTCTTAGTTGCATTTTTATAATTTAATTCTTTTGCAAAAAGCTTTCGCACAACACTTTCTCATTGATTTAAAATATACACGAATATTAAAAACAACACTACAACAAAATTAGTCTACAATTATGTACATTTCCATTATTTCATTTGGCTTTTAAATTTTTTTCAAACAAAACGGACTTTCTAGGTTGTAAATATCGTCATGGTTGCAAAAAAAGTAGCTTTTTCTACAAAACCAGCGTTGTCTATCGTAATTTCAAGTTAATTTCGACGAAATTAAGTAGAATGAGTTAATTTGGGCAATGGTAAAATGTATGCGAAATTACGTAATTTCAACTTGATTTCGGCCGAAATCACAAAATGACTTAATTTCGTGGCAGCCTGAACGGGCTATAAGCAACAAACTTTCACAAAGTGAAAAAAATATCTAATATTATGTAAAAAGTTTGTTGCTTATTACTGCTAAACAATTCGTGGTACCATATAGCGACCTATACCAAACAATAGATATTAAAAGCACAATTCAGAATTGGTATATATCGTTTTTTAAAATACTAGCAATCAAAAGTTATTAAGCAGCAAACTTTCACAAATTGAAAAATGAATATTTGGAATATAGAAAATAATGTCGGTAATAGTGTTCCGATCGTTAAAACAAGAAAGGTAAAAGCAGTGGCAACATTATTATGAGTAGTAATAAGAAAGATCTCTTTATTCATAAAACCTCTGATTTATGGCCAAGATTTGTTGATTACAGAGTTTATTTGATGAGTTTTGATTTTAATAGAAAATGTTTTATTGGTAAAAAAGCATTTGATGTTTTTATAACAATTTTAATAAGCTAATTTGAAGATAATGACGATTTCTTCCCAAAAATATGATATTACCTGCAAAAAATCTGGCAGCTAAGTTTCCGACTGAACATTTATTACACTCTGTCCAGACGAGCAATAATTATTAAAATAACGTCACAAAAAATGTCGTCTTCAATCTCTGTCTTGACATAAAATTTTAGAATTCGTTGAATAAGGTTGTTACCGGTTCGAGTTACCGCTTAATGTATATTTTTAAGTCATTTGTGCTTTAAGCCTAGTACTCTGTTTGAATTTGTAAAAAATGTTAAGCAACATTTATTATTTCACATTTAAAATGTGGTGTCTATCTCGCGATTTGTAAGAATTTTACGATTTTATTGCTTTTAAATATATCACATTGTTATAAAAAAATTTTCACAAAAATTTTACAAAAAATCCACATGAAATAATGCTTTTTTAGCAACCTTTTTTTTTAATATGTAACCAAACGGCGAAAAATGTAAGCAACCAGTGAAAAATGTAAACAAAATGTTGCAAAAATATGGCAATTTTAAACTCGATGAAAAACAGTTACTTTTAATTATATTTTAATTCGAAAAACTGGAATAAAAAGCCTGTAGACTATAGAATCTGATTTTTCGGTTGTCATTTAAGATATAAAGGTGCTAGTCATTAAACATATTGCAGTGTTTTTTTACTTTTAAATTTAGTTATTCCGTAGCATCTAGAAAACCATTATATACTATATACATACGTCTAATAGAGGATAAACATACGGATCGATCGTGGTATAGGGGTTTTCTGAAAAGTCTGTACGATAAAAATTATTAACCTAGCAACGTTTTTTTACAATTTTATTTATTAAAATTTAGAAAACTAAATTTTTCACTAATATCTCAAAAACTATTTCGAGTGCAAGTATACCACTATAAGTAGACGTTCGATAGAGGATAAAAATACGAATCCAAAGAAAAATATGTAGTTTGACAGCATTCTGCATGAAAAACTGAACAGAGTACCAGGCTTTAATTAAAAAATATTTTTGTATTACCGTGTTATCTTGAAGATTTTAATCACTTGTGTGTGTTTTTGTTGAAGTGAAAACTTCTTTAGGAACGTTGACCACTTTTTGGTTGAAGAACAAATATTGATTTCAAAAACCGTCGTCACTATTATTGATGTTTATTGAAGTGAAAACTTCTTTATAGGCTTTTTACACTGACCAACATTTTAGCGAAACGTCTGGAAGATTTTGAAAATCAGTTTACATTTGCAACATCTTCTTACATCTACCATCAACTCAACTGTCGAAAAATTAAAAACAAAGACCATATACCATGATAGAACTCAAAAACCGTCGTCACAGTCTGACGATCTGACTGTCTGACAAACAAACGGTCTGACTCACTATCTGACGGTCCGACTGTCTGAATATTTGACGGTCTGACTATCTGACTATTTGACGGTCTGACTGATTGTTTGACGGACTGACTGACTATCTGACGGACTGTGTGACGATCTGACGGACTGCCTGATGGCCTCACTGACTGTCTGATGGTTTTTCTGACTGACGGTCTGATTATCAGATGGTCTGTATGACTGCTCTGTTCATCGGTGTTTCTGCCATTTAGTTTGTCTTTATTCAAACAAATAAAAGCTGTGTTTTCATTCATTCTATTGGCACAAAGATACTTTAACACACAACCGTTAGCAACAGTGCAGTGTTTTAGTTTAAAAAATGAAACGAAACATGTTTTGTCTCTCTAACACAGATTTTATCCTGATTCATACAACATGTTTACATACATATGTATGTACATATATTGCCCAGTCTATTCACTGTAGCACATAGTATGTGCATGACAAAAGTATCATTTTTAGTACTTATTAAGTATTTGAGGTCAAACATTTAAAAATATATAGCAACAGCTCAAACAACATACCGTACTAACATTCTCATATCAATTTCAACTTAAATAACTACAAGTATAGGCAGAAAATAAGTGTTCGCTAACTTGTTCATTATTTATCGCAATACAACTAAATGTAAGTAAAAGTTGGATAAAGTATTGGCTATACCCATACTTGTAAGTGTAGAGTGGGAATAAGTACAAGTATGTAAATACTCTAAGTATACTTAAAGTATTTTATAAATATATGTAATTATATGTATTAATTATTTTACAATTTAAAAATTTTTTCATTCATTCCTTCTTCCTAATATAAAAATTATTTCGGTTTTCCATACTTAACCAATGTTCGGTTATAAACAAAATATTGCCAAACATCATACACCTTTCTATACACACAATTCCTAAAAGTAATTGTTTTACTTATAAGTATACTTAGAGTATTATAACTACTTTTCCATACTTGTAAGTATAAGTTAGTTATAAGTACGGGTATGACAGATACCCATCACATTATCTACCTACAACCAGTTGTACTCATACATGCATTACGTATACATTTATAAGTTCGTTGTGTATAAATAATGTTTGTTATAAGTATTGAGTACACCCATACTTATTTCACTGCAAATGAGTATGTGTAGGTATTTTCTGTGTTATAAGTATAGGTATAACTAATACCCAAAAATATGTGTAAATACTCAACTACATTTATTTTATAAGTACTTTTTGTCAGTCTTTGGCACATACATTTATACATAGGTATGTATTTTTGCAAAAGAGTTTATGCGTGTTAGTGTAATGATTTAATGAGAATTAAAAAACGAATAAACTAATGCAGGGGCCATATTCTGTAATTCTCGTAGCTAAAACTATCGCTAAAATTCTAAAAATACATAAAAAAATTACGTATATTCATACATACTATGACACGTTTAGTTTCAAATGCTCATTTTATGTTCTTAAATGATGTTTTAAAGTTAAACAATATTAAAATGTCTAAGAATACGCGTTATTTTCATGCGCATTAGAATTTAACGATAGTTTTAGCTTTAGCTAGTTTTAGTTTTAGCTACGAGAATTACAGAATATGGCACCAGATCTCTAGGATATACTTTAATACTCGTTTACTGCGTCACCAACATTAGGTGACATATATACATAAGTATATATATATATATATATATATATATATATATATATTTTTTTTTTTTTTTATAAAATAAAAGTCTTTATTTACAAGTTTAAAATATAAAAGGTACAGAGGAATGAGATTTTACTATAAGTACTACAACAATAAGAGTCTTATAATTAAATTTACAAAACTAATAACAATAAATATACAGCCTTAAGGAAAATAGCTCACAAAAACCTTTTTGATCTCTATAGAAGTTATAAAGAAATTTGTTTGGATAATCACTAATACATTCATTCTTAACGAACGAATCTTAGTGATTACCTTGTAAATTCCTTATTGATTCAAAGTTTGACAGTCTGCATTTTTCATTAAATGTCAGTGTCAGTTCTCTAGTGAAATCGTTTATCATCTTGTTTCCAAAGTTACTGTGAAGTAAATTTGTCGGATACCTACGAGGAAGATTATGAATTATTTTCAAATTCTTGTTTTGTATAATCTGAAGCTTTTTGGTATGAGTTTTCGCAGTTTTATGAAACCATACTGGACAGCTGTAACTCATAATTGGTCGAATGCACATTTTATATAACAATATTTTGTTTTTCATATTCAATTTAGATCTTCTGTTGAGTATGGGAAACAATGCCCGACCACACTTTATAGCTTTTTCACAAATTTGGTTGACATGTTGCTTAAATGTTAGTTTTTTATCCATTATAATGCCCAAATACTTGATTTCAGACTTTATAGGTATAACATTCCCACGGCACAACATAGATTGAGAAGGTATGCGTTTTGGCGACTTATTATATGAAAAAATAATGACCTGTGTTTTATCATCATTGACCTTTATTTTCCATTTATTAAAATATTTTTGGCTTGAATTTAAGCTCTCTTGCATTTTCCTAACTAATGAATTAGATACCTTACCGCTGCAAATAAAAGCACTATCGTCTGCATAAAATGCTGCTTCCTGATCCCTGCGTAGAGTGATATCTGACGTGTATAACGAATAAAGCGTAGGTGACAAAACGGAACCTTGCGGTAGACCTGCGAGTATGTGTTTTTCATCTGATGAGATGCGCGCCACGACAACTACAAATGAACGTTGGTCTAAAAAGCTTTGTATGATTTTTTGTAAATATAAAGGAAAACTAAAAGAGTTAAGTTTATACAATAGGCCATTATGCCATACTGTATCGAAAGCCTTTTCGATGTCAAGAAATATAATACCTGTACTTCTACGATTTCTTTTATTATTCTCAATAATATTAACCACTCGTTTGATTTGATGTACCGTAGAGTGCTCTCTTCGGAATCCAAACTGCTGCTGATGTATAATGTTATTCTGTTCTGAGAACTCTACGAAGTAGGGTGTTGAAGAGAGTTCTGGATATGGGAGCAGGGAGCAAAATTAGGGTGGTACTTATATAGTTGGAAGTTTTGGGAAATTGTGTGTGAGTAATGAGATTCGGGGACTGGGCTGGCACGACTTGGTTTGGGTTGAGTTGGTTTGGCTTGGTTGAGTTTGGCGGGGGGTTTGGTCGGGGTTTGGGTGAGGTTTGGCATGGGTTGGTTAGGATTTGTATACTAATTTTGTTCTGAGAAAACTAACAACGATGAAATGAGTGCCACCCTAATGTATTGTAGTTCTGTTGTTAAAAGTTCTGTTGTGGTTTTTTTTTTTTTTTTTTTTTTTTTTGTTGATATGTATGAATGTGTGTTTGAAATAGTTGATATAATTAAGTTGTTTGAATACAAAAGCTTGATCCTAACCATACACAACAAAGTTGATAAGAAAAAAAAGCAAAAATATACTATTTATGTATTTATAGGTATATTTTATTTATTAATTTGTTCAATTTTTGTTTATTTTGAAATGTCCCCAAGCATAGGTATTAATACCATCTTCTCTTATATAACGTTTATTATCATCATAACTTAATACAACTTTTGATATTTGTTGTGTATAAATTTCATGCAGGATAGATTTAAATATATACATTTTATCGTGATATATGGTTTTATCTATCAAACAGTTACGATAATCATTTATAGTTAGTTTTTTTAAAGCAGAGCTTTTTACACCTTTAGCTTTTTTGATTTCTTCTTTATCTTCAACAGCTATTGAGTATACTTTTGATCGAAGACCAATAAATTCTAACATTACATGTCCATTATTCTCATCTTTCATCATTCCCAAGACTTTTTTGTTTTGCAAGGGGAAATTGAAAACATTATTAATTGAATAGTCTGATGTATCAAAGTTTAGATGAAGATCATTGTAAATATCTTTATAAAAATCGTTTGTTCTTATTGTGTAAATTAAAGAATCAGTATCCATATAATTTAATTTTAAATTTTCATTAAACTTTGCCTGCATATACTGATAGTGAAAGTCATACATTTTATATTTAGATAGTTCTAGAACTGAAAACCCTAAATATATAGGTTTATTAAATGTTACGCTATCCATACTTATTTGAATTGCAATCATATTATCAGTAAAATGTGTTAAACTATGAAAATTAGGTTTTGCTATAAGAGCTCGTGCACCCAAACGGTTGTGTTCACTCTCCCAAGCATTAACAATTTTTACATTTTTACGTTTTTCAACATTTTCCATAGTTTTACCGTATACCGCATTATTTAAAAGTTTAAAAAAATTTTTTTCAAACTCATTTTTGGCATTGGTTCGATGAAAGGTATTTAAATCGATATACTGTTTCAACCAAGTTGATTGTTTAAATCTTAATATTCTATGAATTTTAACTAATTTTAAACCATTTCTAATACACTGTTGAAGATTTCGATAGTGAATTATATATGATTTTTTATTAGTTAAATCGGAAATTAGTTTCTTTATATTATGAGGTTGTATTGGCGGACTTTTAAGTTCAACACAAAACGGTAAATCATTATGACTATCATGTAGTTCTTCAGGATAGT
Organism: Phasia obesa; assembly: GCA_949628195.1. Classification (NCBI taxonomy): domain Eukaryota; kingdom Metazoa; phylum Arthropoda; class Insecta; order Diptera; family Tachinidae; genus Phasia; species Phasia obesa. The sequence continues at coordinate 113,620,524 of OX451215.1, read as the reverse complement.
CTAAATCAACTTCTAAAATGTAACCAAAATCAGAGTTTTCAGATACTTTCGAAATATCAAAGCTATCTATATCTTCAATCCATTCAAATTTACCTTCTGGCAAGGATTCAGACATTGCCCAACCATACAAGTTGTTCGCATCTAAATACATAAGATATTGTGAGGGTTTAGAGCAATCATATGTTTTGATATATTTATGATTTGCAACTGTTCGACGTGTTGTACATTGAACAATACCACCTCTTATTCCTTTTTTAATGAAATTATACATATTTATATCGGTGAATAATTCCAATTTAATTTTTGTTATTTTTAACATGGCATCCCACGATAAACCAGGTGTTGTATAGTAATGACATGGATCAAGATGATATATTGATTTACAAACAGAACGAAAATTTTCAAATACATCAGTTAAAAGAAGTACATCAGTTTTTAGGTATAAAAGCATATACTCATTTAGAGATTGACAGTTAAATGTAGACCAAACACTTAACGCGTGCTCATAATCAACAACAGTACATTCTTTGTTATTTAATGTAGAGAAAAACTGTTCACGAGAAGGTAAAACATTTTCATTTAATTTTTCAACTGAATCGATTAATCATAAGGAAATATACCTTTTCTTTTCAAAAGATTAAATTCTAAATGATTTGGATATATTGATTTCAGTGTTTTTAAGTTATCGTCATGCAAATAATTAGATAATTTATCTAAACTAGACGTCATAAATTTAAAAGAATCGAGAAAACGTATTTCTAAATTATATTTGTCAGTTATTTGAATTCTTTTTCTAACCGATATATACAATTCTTTATTAAGTGGTATAACATCTATTTCACCCGGATAATCTGCTAGAGTCTTTACAAACAAATGACAATCATAACCTGAAAAGTTATGAAAAATTATTGGAATAAAGTTAGGTAATTGATAATTAAAATTACATTTCCGATGAGCTGGACCGCGATATTGACCAGTTAAATGACAATGATCAGCACATCTATCATCATCATCTAGAATTTGTTTACATATATGACACTCATTAGTATTATAATGTTTTTCAACTTCATGAGGTAATAGAGAATTCATTGGCACTACTTTCATTAGAAAGTTTGTACACAAAAAACGTGCATCCTCAATTAAATTTTGAACAAAATCTTTAACAACATCGTTACCCGTATACGTTCTAAGCTTATTTAGTTTAGAATCAAAAGATGATTTTATGTAGTAGCTGTAAGCTATAGGTATGTGTTTTTGAATGCTTGTGACATTATTAGAATTTTTGTTGTTAATTTTACTTAATATACATTCAAAATCCGCATAGATAAAAAATGGTACATCTAATTGATTTTTAAAATTTTTGAACTGCAATATATTATCATCCTTAACACCCGAAGGCATTTTGGTGACAATTTTATTGCATTCTTGTTTATGTTTTAATAGCAAGAGTTCACTGCTTGAATATTGTAAGCAAAAATTACAAAAATATTTAGCGCCTAGATGTTTTGAAACTTGTTTGCTCAATAAACGACTTATGTTTCTTATCCAAACATAATGTGATTCATCGTTTTCATCATCTTGAATGTATAGTAAATTGATATGATTAATTTTTTCATCAGCTGTTTTATAATATGGTCCAACGATTTCTTTTTTTATCACACTACATCCAAAAACATTCACGCTTATATTTAAATTGTATTTCTCAAATATCTTAATATCAGCAATAGGTAGAGGAAAGGTTAAGTTGGTGAAATCAATTGTTATTCCATTTTTTAGCGTTATTAAGCTTTGTGCGATAACGTTACTATAATGTAAATATTTTGAATTTAAATGATTGTTTTCTAATGCAGCTATAAGAGCCCATTTGAAACAATAATTATCATTATTTTTAATGTTGACGCACGCTTTTTTATTTCTGATAAATATTGGTAGTTCTAAATATTTAGATCCTTTTATAGGACAATACTTGTTAATGTTTATTTCAATTTTATTGATACAAACTAGAGACCAACCACTGTCTCTCTCTTGAAATTCATCCATTTTGGCTGCTATTTCTATACTATGATTATCGTACATGTTTGATAGATCTTGTTCTAATTGTACTATTACCATTTTCGTTTGAAAAGATTTCATACTAATTAGCGCGCTATCGTCATTTTCAATTTCATTAGTTTTTGAGAATTTTATATATTCTGCAAAAACTTCTATATTAAATTTTATATTTTGATGTTCTAATAACATATTTTTTAAAATATTTATAATACTTTCTTTTGCATTCGAAAATAAAATGTTTATTGAAAGCTCATCTACCTTTTTATTTTCGTATACAAAAGTTTGAATACGTTTAGCAAATAAATTTTTACTTATATATATATCGTTGTTTATAAACAAACGATTATTTTTTCTTTTATGTTCATTAGTTCTCAAATGATGAGACCAAGAACCTTTTCTTATATTTAATTTACAAGTTTCACATCGTATATAGCTACATGATGGAGTTTCTTCAATATTTTCAGCTTTAACAATTTTTTCATTTTTTAAATTTAGTTTTGTTTTACTTGATTTTAGATTAATATGTTTATTATTAAAATGTCTCTTAAAATTAAATTTGGATACGAAAGACGTTCCACATACTTCACAGATGTGCATGATATAACACCAGAAATGGAAGTAATGTACTGAAAGTATTTGAAATTAAAATAAACACAAATTATAGATTTGCTCTTAATATCTACAACATACCCGGACTTAGTGAAGATGTTTATATAAATATTTAAATATTTCACAATTTCGGTTGAAAAGATTACTTTTTAGAATTTAGCTTTTACGTAGTTTTTTTAATAAAATCAAATACCGTTTCAACTTTTTATATGAATATAATTTTAAACAGTTTTTAAATTATATATAAATTATAATTTTCTGTTTTAAGAATGCTTGTTTAATAGTTTTCAATCACTGATATCGGTTTTTGAATATGTTTTTTTTCTTTTTTTTGTGTGTAACACGTTTTTTCCCAGAATAACGAAGAAATCAATTGTGTCATTAAAACTCATTAACAAATGTTCTTATATACTTTATATTCTTACTAAAATACAAGTTTGATATAAAAAGTTGTGGTCTGGTGTAAAAAAAAATGAACAAACAAATGATTAAATTAACCACATTTATTATTAACATAATAACAACTTTATCATTCAGAACAAGCAATTTCGGATTCCGTTTGTTGGTGTTGTTGTTGTTGAGCTTCAATGACAATGACAATATTCAATTTACTTCTTTGGTGTATCTTGAGCTAAAACGATAATAATTAATTATTAGATTTAATAATAAATAAATGAATAAAAACTTTTTTACCAAAAATTACCTGTTGTTTCCGCATTTATAGTTAATTCGTAATTTAACTCACTGTTTCCTTTCCTATATTTGAAAAGGTAGTAGGTATTGCGGTCAAATTCCGCAATAGTATCATCATCTATGATATCATTAAATATACTGGGTAGGTATATATATTGATTGCTTTCCACCAAACATCGAATTTTCATCCCAAAACGTGTCTGTACACGCTCCATCTTCGTAATTTGATAATTGTGATTAAAAACCATCTCCTTTATAGGGAGAATGGTTTTATTTTGACATTTTTTAAATATTGTTTTTAAATGCGTTTCCATCTTTAGTGATTTACTTAACTTGAATAACACTTAAAGTAAAACTAGAGGCGGTTTTTATACAAAATTCAGAAATACAATTTTGTTTCTAAGCATGAAAAATGTGAGAAATTTTAATGTTGCGGTTTTTTAATTTTAAAAAGCTTCCATTACGGTTTTTCATTTTTATAAAGTTCCTAATTTGTTAAATACATGTAGAAATTTTAGATTTTGCTGGTTTTTATTGACACATATGTTTTTATAATTTTAAAAAAAATATTCTGGTTTATTTAAAGGTTTGTTTAAAATGTGTTTTCTATTTCATCATCATCATCATCTTCAGTACTGTCATACAAGTTGTTGTAGAATACATATTGCTTCTTCTTTTTAACGATTAGAGTATATAATCCATTCACTCCTTTAACTTTCTTTAAAATGTGTGGAGTTGTGTTTAGATAATCCATCTGATTTTTAGTAATAATCAGAAATCGTTTAGGTAAATAAATGTAGTATTCTTTATTTAGAAGACATCTTATACTTTCACCATATTTTGTATCTACTCGATCTATCTTGTTGATTTCATATATAGTATTTTCTTCCATATCCCTTAAAGGTAAGTATGTAATATTAGGACTTTGAAACAATTTTCTTAAGCTTGCCCTCATTTTTTTTTTTTTTTTTTTTTTTTTTAACTTTTCACCGTAAAAAGAACTTTCAAACTGATTGTTTATATTCAATAATTGATACTATAAGACGTTTTTAGATATTTCAATAACTTCTTATCAATTGCGGTTAAGTATACATGTATGCATATATATATATATATATATATATATATATATATATATATATATATATATATATATATATAAAACTTTTCAAATAATAAATGCAGTAGTTTTGGATATTATAATGCAGGTGTTCCTAACCGCAGAAGGAGGGACAAGAACTCAAATTTTTTCTCTTAATAGAGGACAAGAAATGCCAGCAAATATTCCAATATTTCATTTTAGTCACAATCAACATATAAAAATTGAGGTTATCGGTGGTATGATATCACTAGTTGGAACAGTCTATGAGGGTGGTTTTAAAGATATAAATGTACACTCATACAAACCATCGTGCGTTTATAGTGAAATAGAGGCTATTGTTTTCAGAGATACAAATAAACTATATAATAGTAAGACTGATATCCACTCATTGAATAAAAATCAACAAAAACCTCTTCTCCGTCAAAAAATAGTTAATGATAGTAAAGTTAAGAAAGGTGGTAGTAACGTTGGTGGCGACTCAGTTGATAAATCATTTGAATACGACGATTATTAAATTAGTATATAAATATGAGAAACAATTCTTATCATCTCATTTAAAAATATATCGCTAACTTAATAACACGTCTATTAAAAAGAAAAACTAAAATGAAAAAAAATATTTTTATCATATTTTTTTCATATATCTATATCATACAAGTGTTTTCAGCTTCATTACCTATTGATTTGAGTGAAAATGAACTTAAAAATACAGAATTTGCTATAAAATTACCGAATAATGATACTGTGAGCATACAACTAAATTTCAAACTTTTAAAGTATAGTAATGATTTAAATAAAAACATCGAGTTAACAACAACAAAAGCAGAAAAAAAATCAAACGAAGAACAAGAAGACTCCCCACCGCCTATAAGTCAACCTTTTACTGTTGAACAAGCTATTGAAACATTTAGGCAAGATTTGATAAAAAAAGAAAAAAACATAGCAGGAATAATTGAAAGTTCGGCTCCATTTTATAGACATTTTCAACTTCAATACAAAGATAATATAAAATTGAGAATTCGTTGTACATATGACAGCAATTACTTGAAACGTCAATTAAATATTTCATGTTTCGAATACCGTCAAGTTGAATACGAGAGAATTTTAAGTAATGGTGAAATTGAGGTGGCTTCTGAGGATGATACAACATACCGATCCGATGTTACATTAATCAACATTCAAGATTACACACATGATTTGGATATGGAAATAATATAAATTAGCTGATATGATGAAATACATTTACTATTAGTTAGTTAATATAAACTTTGATGTTAATGTGATTGGAGGTTTTATTTACTATAAGTAAAAAAGTTAAAATAAGAAAATAATGAATAACGAGTTTTATTCGAAAATTTTACATAAATTCATGAAGGAAGAAAAGCTTTTGTGTTATGATCATGAGATTATTTTGAAAAAATTAAAAGCTCAATTCGATGAATATGCATTTTATAAGAAAAGCAAATCAAAATTTGGATATCATTATAACAATTGCGTGTGGTTCAACGATGAAACAACTTGTGGACCTGATACCTGTAAATGTTCCCTTATCGATAACAGTTGGGATCAAGCATTATACATAATGAATTTTTATTATAATTTAAAAGCATAGACTTTATCAACAGTTCTACAGTCATCGTTGTCACTTAATTAGAGCACTAAACAATGTCGGAGGAGAGAATTTTAGTTGTAGACGTACAAGGTTTTTATCTCAACAATAAATTCATTGAAAAAGAACTGAGTATTTCAATTGACGACTCACAAGTTCAAACATTTATTATTAAACCACCTTTTCCATATTCATTGTTGACAACAAAAGAAAAGATTCAATTAATTGGCTTTATAATCATCATCATGGATTAAAATGGAAAGATGGTGATTCAACCTTAACAAATATTATGGAATATTATATTACGCATGTTAAAGATAAAAATTTTATTTATTATGCTAAAGGATTAGAAAAAATTAAGTGGATTCAAAATATTTTTAAAGACGAAATTAATTTTTATAACCTAGATGATCTAAATTGTCCAAATTTGAAAACATTATATAAAAATGATAAATCTATAAATGTTTGTTCTTATCATAGGAAATATTGTATATGTGCTGAAAAAAATGTAATACTCTTAAGAAAGTTTATTAAATCAAATATTAATAAAGAAAACATAAAATTATAAAAAAAAAAATTTTTGATTATTATTATTTAACACTTAAATCAACTAAAATAAACATCAATCATCAGTTCATTCTGAATACTTGTAATGTCAATAACGATCTCTTTAACCGGAAACACTTCAACTTTGGTTGGAGAATATTTTCCTCCAATTGAACTGTCTACAAATTATGTTTGTGGACTTATTGATTTTGTAGCATTCAATTCCATACCCAATGTAGATGTTTACAACAATTTGTTTCATATAGGAAATCATGTTATTACTATTCCAGTTGGTTCATACGAACTTGAAGATATTGATTTTTTCCTAAACTCAAGCTTAAGAGATATCGATGAATCAATTTACCTAAAAATTGAAGCTAATAATAACACACTTAAAACTGAAATAACCTCATCTATGGATATAGATTTTTCACAACCAAACAGTATAGGAAAGTTACTTGGATTTAGTAAAAGAAAACTAGAAGTAAATTCAACTAACTATTATAATACTAATCAAAATCTTAAAAATGATAAATCTTTGGAAGTGATGATTGTAGATGTTAATTCATTGAATACTACAAAGTTATTTGAATCTGATTTACCTACACATATTACGAATGTTAATACAATACGCATTGAAAGCAACTTAACAACCAGTTCATTTATTAATAATACTTCAAATCATACTATTCATGAATTTCCTCTTGATGTTCCTCCAGGATATAAAATAAACGAAAAACCTCGAAATGTTATTTATTTACCCGTCAACTGTCAACAAATAAACAACATAACGATTAGAATCTTAAATCAAGGCGGTGAACTTATAAATTTTAGAGGAGAAAAAGTCACTCTTAGACTCCACTTCAAACCAGAATAATGATCATTTACAATAAAAACATAGTGCAAAGAGGATTTCCATTCAATACCGCACCAACTCACATTCGAGAAAGTATAAAAAATAAAAAACTGTTGTCCTCATCTAATACAGAATACTTAAAATCGTTGGGATTTAATCTTCAACAATGAATGAAATACTAAATGTTCTCCAAAAACCTATGAATGATGAGAGTATTGTAAAAAGGGAATATCATAGTTACTCTCCATATCTAAAATCATTTAACAACAACGATGAGATTCGTATACCAATTCAAAATCAGGATCTCTTCGTCTTACCAAGTGAGAGTATGATTTACATTCATGGTTTTATAGTAAAGAAGGAAGCAACCAAAGAGGTTCCAGCTATAGATGTGAAATTAAAAAACAACTTTGTTTCATATTTGTTTGATGAAATTCGTTACGAAATTAATGGTTTTGAAGTTGATCGTACACGTAAACTTGGAATTTCATCCACCATGAAAAATTTTGTATCGTTGAATAAGGCTGAAAGTGATGTATTAAAAAACGCTGGTTGGTCTCTTACTGAAACTTGCGCTTTAGTAAAAAGTCATTTTAGTTGTTGTATACCTCTGAAAATGTTGCTGGGTTTTGCTGAAGATTATAACAAAATACTATTAAATTCGAAACATGAGCTTATCCTTCAACGTTCTACATCCGATGAGAGATCATATTATTCTACAAATGCAACTGATCAGTTGAAATTAACAATTCTGGATATAACATGGAAAATGCCGCACATTCAACTATCTGACTTTGCAAAATTGGAAATGTTTAAGATAATCAACAGCAAACATTCTATACCAATTGCGTTTAGAAGTTGGGACTGTCATGTAAATCCTGTTTTACCAAAGAGTACAAAGGTTTTATGGAATGTAAAGCTTTCTCCACAAAACGAAAGACCACGATTTCTTATAATTGGGTTACAAAAAGAGAAAATTAAAGAAGAAGGAAATATATTTGATCATTGCAATATCTCTAATTTAAAAGTTTATCTAAACTCAGAGTCATATCCATATGATGATTTAAATAATCGTTTCGAAATGGGTCAGTATTCTGTTCTATATAATATGTATGCAAAATTTCAACAAAGCTTTTACATGCGAGAACCTGAACCATTATTAAATGTTGATGAATATAAGACTTATGCACCGCTTATTGTTGTTGATGTTTCACATCAAAATGAGGCTGTTAAAATAGGACCTATTGATGTACGAATTGAATTTGATACTGAAGCAAACAAACTAATTCCAGATAATACATCAGCATACTGTTTAGTTATTCATGATCGTTTAATCGAATACTCACCTCTAACAAGCGAAATTAGAAAAATTATTTAATTATATTTATTTTGAAATTTTTTTAATAAATGAAATAATATGTTTATTTATAAATAAAACAAATTCTTAATCAATGTATTTTATTAATACAATTATAGTTTCTTTTTAGTTTAGTTTCGAAAACAAAAACTTTAAACATAAATGGCCACAATTTATTGTATTAAAATTTTGATATCTATCATAATTATAACTTATATTTTTTCCTAAATATTTTATTAATTGTTTCGGTGGTTGCAAGTTACCAAAGCTATCAAAATATTCAATTTGATTGTTGTTTTTCCAGTACGCTACCCAATGTGTGCCAGATCCCTTTGAAGTATCCAGATTAATTATTCCACATTCTTTTTTAAATGATGTACTTGGAAGAGTGTTGCACATAAACACACCTCTAAAATTTGGAATATGTTTTGCATATTTTCTCAAGTCTACATCAGAAAGGGCTCTTTTAGGTAGCTTCATTAAAAATTTTGTTGATAAGGCTTTAAATATAATCCAAAACCTTTTTTATATGGTTTTAAGAACATGCCTTTTCCCATCGCAATGGCTTCCATTGTATTATTGTGTCGTTTTGCTTCAGTCAGCTGTTCCTTTCCATTTTTAACTGCATTGATTGCTTTTGTAATACCAGATACACCACCAGCTAAACCACCAAGTGCACCCAGTGCAGCAAATATAGGGGCAAGAGGAAGAAAACCTCCAGATTTTGGTAGCGGTATTATTCGAGGTGTTTTTATTAACGATTTTTTCTTCCCCTTGAAAATATTGTTTACAACTTTTCGTGAAATCTTTATAGCATCTTTCAAGTTTTCACTTTTCTTTATATTCTTTCTTGCAATTTTCAATGCATGTGTAAATAGTTTGTGGGTATTTTCTGGAGACGACGTTTTAGTTTTACTAATAACGTTACCCATACCGAATTTTGTTTTTGCTTTCATTGCAGTAGCAACAAACCAAGCGTTTGATTTTTCACCCAAACTACTATCGCTTGCTTTGACCCTTTGCCAAGCCTTTTCAGTTAAAATTCTATCAGCAATATGTCTTTTCTCTAAATCTTTATTGTTTGAGTATGCTATATCGTGCTCTCTGCAAGCAGTATCCAATGGATTGATTCCTTGATCACCTCTAGCTAAACGTTTCTTTAATTTTGTACCAGGTCCGCAAAATTGATAACCGGGTAGATGAAGTTCAATGGGAAGTTTATTAATTATTTTATTTAGAAAACCTTTACCAATGAAGGATGGATGGTGACTGAATAACTTTTTATAAATGATAGTCATATCTATTGATACTTTATCGATTAAAGATTGAAATTAAATTGATTGAAAACAAATAAAAGAGACTGGTTTATATATTATGTTATCATTAGATTTCAGAATGCGTTTTTTGAAACAACATAAAAGGATTGATGTAAAGAATATCGAATCAAAGTTCGTTTCATCATCAAATAAAATTCGTCATAGTTCATTACTACCGAATTCTATTCGAGCTCTTATTGTGGGTCCATCAAATTGCGGAAAAACAAATGTTATGATCAGTCTTATTGAAAGTCCTCATGGATTGAAATTTAAAAATATTTACTTATATTCAAAGTCAACACAACAACCGAAATATAAGTACTTAGAAAGTCTAATTAAACCCATTAAGGAGATCAATTTTTCATCATTTTCTAATAATGATGATGTTCTATCCCCAGACGAAGTTAAACCGAATTCAATATTTATATTCGATGATATAGCTTGTGAGAAACAAAATCATGTACGTTCTTACTTCTGTATGGGTCGCCATAAAGACATTGATAGTTTCTATTTATGTCAAACTTATACACGTATACCAAAACACTTGATTCGCGATAATGCAAATATGATTATAATTTTTAAACAGGATGTAATGAATATTAAGCATATTTACAATGATCATGTTGGTTCTGATATGACTTTAAAAACATTTTATAAGTTATGTACCGAGTGTTGGAAAGAAAAATATGGTTTTCTAGTTATTAACAAAGATGATTCTATGAATAATGGTCGATATAGAAAAGGTTTCGATATATTTATAAATCTATAAAAGAAATATTACAGATATTTTAAAATCAGTACAAGATTAATTCTTAAACTAATAACTTCTCAACTATAATCTGATACTAGCTATTAAATTGCTAACTGTTAAACTGATCTGTTTGATTTGTTTCTATTTCAATATATCAATATGAATACAAATCTAGTTAATAATCTTATTAAAACTCGAAATATTTTGAAAAAGAAATATAAAAATATTTTGCTTGGAGAAATCGCAAATGATGAGATGTTAGAAAAAACATTTAAACCAATATCAAAACCATTAAAAGAATTAGTTCAATCAACTAATAATAATAATACTATAAAACATGAAAAGTATTCGGATAACTCTTTTAAACATGATCTTGAGAATAATAAAGTTGCCTTCAGTACCCCATATAAAAAGAGTAAGCTTGATTATAATACGTTTTCTCCAAGCTTTGATAACAAGAAAATCGACAAAAATTCAAACACGTTTAAATCATTTGATGATGATGATGAAAATAATGTTGATGACTATGATGATGATAATGTTGATAATAATGATAATAATAGTATTGATAATGTTGATGATGATGATGATGAAAACACCATTGCAATACAACCTGATCAAAGTATTCAATATGATTTATCGAAAGTTCATTTAAATATATATGACAAAACCTATGGACCTCGTAAAGATGAAAAAAATCAAATATGGAGACTGGGTAATGAACCCATTACTTTCAATTCAACCAATATTACTGTAGGTAATTCAAAATGGCCCTTCACATCAGGTTTATATGAATTGTTAGTCTATAAAAAACCAATCAGTTATAATAAAACAGATTTAAATAATTATAAACAAATATTGGAGATGACTAATGTTTATAAGCGAAATAGCAGCATAAATGGTCAAATTAAAGGAAATCGTTCAACTAAATATACAACGATTATTAAAAACCTATTTAAACAACAGAAAATTTATAAGGGAAAAGGTTTAATGAAGTTGAATAGAAAAAAGACCAATTATGTTTATTGGGATGATCCTAACGAATTGGTTGATAGATTGCGTCTATTGATTTCATCCACAACAGCTGGTCACTCAAATCATAATAATGAAATTGTATCAATTATTGAGGAATTGAGAGAAGCAAAGATTATTATATAAATAGACTTAAAAATATTTAACAATTAATATTCATAAAATGCCTATCGATAAGTTTGGACATTATATTGAACAATCTGCAAGATATCAAAATCCGCATTTCAAGATTCATTTAGATAGTGATCGTAATTTCAACTTTAACTTGCGGAGAATAAAAAATATTGCTAATCCTGTATTGGAAAATGATGCTGTGAACAAAATTTATATGAAAAGTTATTTTAATGAAATAAAGAAACAACTGGATGCAATGTGTATGGAGAGAATTAAGGAAACGGAGAATCGTTTTAACGAAATAATACAACAACAAAACGTGTTGTGTACAGAAAAATTTGTAAATTTAGAAACAAGTTTAAGTAAACTAATACATGATCAAAGTATCTTACAAAATAATCTCGATCAATCACTAAAAGAAATGAGATCATTATTTAATTATAAAATTGATTCAGTTGAAGAACGTCTTAAGCTCATTACAAAACATTTAAACATTGAAATATAAATCGTTTTGATTTAAATCCTACGTCAACAGCATTTAAATTGATGTAATCTAAGATAGATGTTAGAAATGGAACGACAAGAAGTGGTTCAGGAGCTTCATAAACAAGCACGCAGAAATTTCATTCGACGTCGAGTGGTACACAAGGGAATTGATGATCTTTGGCAAGCAGATCTTGTTGAAATGGGTGTTTACTCAAAATATAACAAAGGCTATAGATTTATTTTAACAGTTATAGATACATTTTCAAAGTTTGCTTGGGCTGTACCCGTAAAATCGAAAGGTAGTGAAGATATTACCAATGCTATGAAATCTATTTTTTCACTAAAGAGATTTCCAAAAAACTTACAAACTGATAATGGTAAAGAGTTCTATAATAAAATATTTCAAAACCTGATGAAAAAACATAATATCAATCACTATTCTACATATAGTATCATGAAAGCGTCTATTGTAGAACGATTTAATAGAACTCTAAAAGGAATGATGTGGAAAAAGTTTAGTCTACAAGGAAATTATCAATGGATACATATATGTAAGGATTTAATTAATGAATATAATAATAAAAAACATAGAACAATTGGAATGAAGCCAAATGCTGTTAACATAGAAAATGAAAGTTCTATATTAAAACAAGCCTATAATCATCCCAAAATATATAAATTTGGTAAACTAAAAGTTGGAGATCACGTTCGAATCAGCAAATATAAACATATTTTTGCAAAAGGATATACTCCAAACTGGACAACTGAAATTTTTAAAATTCGTACTTTACAGAACACAAATCCCATTACTTATTTATTAGAAGACTATCAAAGGAATCCGATTGTTGGTGGATTCTATGAACATGAACTATTAAAGACACATTTTCCAAATACATACTTGATTGAAAATGTTATTAAAACTAAGGGGCACCAGGCGTACGTAAAATGGTTGGGATTTTCCAATCAACATAATTCTTGGATCAATAAAGATGAACTTCAATAATATTATATATATATATATATAAATTAATAAATAAAATTAATTAATAAATAAATATATAATAAATAATAATAATAATATAAATATTAATTAATAAATAAAATATACCTATAAATACATAAATAGTATATTTTTGCTTTTTATTTCTTATCAACTTTGTTGTGTATGGTTAGGATCAAGCTTTTGTATTCAAACAACTTAATTATATCAACTATTTCAAACACACATTCATACATATCAACAAAAAAAAAAAAAAAAAAAAAAAACCACAACAGAACTTTTAACAACAGAACTACAATACATTAGGGTGGCACTCATTTCATCGTTGTTAGTTTTCTCAGAACAAAATTAGTATACAAATCCTAACCAACCCATGCCAAACCTCACCCAAACCCCGACCAAACCCCCCGCCAAACTCAACCAAGCCAAACCAACTCAACCCAAACCAAGTCGTGCCAGCCCAGTCCCCGAATCTCATTACTCACACACAATTTCCCAAAACTTCCAACTATATAAGTACCACCCTAATTTTGCTCCCTGCTCCCATATCCAGAACTCTCTTCAACACCCTACTCTACGATTCTTTTGTGGATTATTTTTTCAAAGACTTTATCCAACAAGCTCAAAATGCTTATTGGCCTATAGCTGGAAGGCAATTTTGGATCTTTTCCAGTTTTGAAAATAGGTATAACCCTGGCCTTTTTAAATATCATGGGGAAATGATCATTTCTCAAGCAGTAATTAAATAGTTTGCTCAAAGTTTCAAAAAGTAATCGGGCATATTTTTTAAAATAATGCTGTTAATTCCGTCTAAACCTGGGGCTTTGTTATTTTTTAAAGAAAAAACAAATGTCTTTAGCTCTACTGCATCTTTGAATTCAAAATTGTCACTGTCAGCGAGATTTACATTGTTAAGTTCCTGCACATAATTTAGAACCACATTATCTAAAGGTGATGAATTGTTGTTGGTGATATTATTGTTGCATCTAAAAACTTCCGCAATGGCATTTGCTTTTGCTTCACCGGTACTTAAAACTTCCCCATTTATATTTAGATCGGGGATTGCAGAATTTCTACCTTTTAAAGCTTTTGTTAGTTTCCAAAACTTTTTAGAGCCAGAAGGCAGTTTGGAAATGAATTTAGCCCACGCTTCGTTTCTATCCCTTTTCAAATGAAAATCAATTAAGTGATTCAACTGTTTTAAAATGCTAATTAGTTGAGTTCTGTAACTAGGATCCTACATCTTTTAAGTTTACGGTTATACTTGTTCCTCTGAGTAATCAGCATTTTAGACGTATTTGAAATTTCCTTCTGCCAAGGATTTTTCTGGCCAATTGGAATCTTGGAAAAAGCTTCTTTAACTATACTAACTAATTTATTTAATGACGAATCTAGGTTTATATTGTTAAGCTCTATTTGTCCGATATTATGATTCTTAATTTCATTCTCGACCCAGTATTTAATTGCTGGCCAATCAGCCTGATTATACAACGGAACTGTAACAAAGTGATTTTGTGGTGTTCCAAAAATGTAACAAGATATTGGGGTGTGATCAGACTGTAAAATATTTGGATGTGACTGTAACTGCGAAAATGAAATATTAGAGTTAGTAAGTAAAATATCAACCGTGGATGGTTGGACTGGAATTATATTTTGGCCGAATCTAGTATGTGTATCCGGATGATATACATAATAACTTGAACTTAAGTGATGTCTGTACAGTTCTTTGCCAGCTGAATTGTTTGAAATACAATTCCAACTCACATGTTGTGCATTCAAATCACCAAAAATAAAATAGTCACTAAACGAATTGGTAAGAAGTTCTAAGTCAGTTTTAAAATTAGAAGTGTAAACTGGATTATAAGCAGAGATAAAACTTACGGGACGTCCACTTATTTTAACTTCCACAGAGATATTTTCTATGGTTATTGTTTTAATCTTTGGTAACAACTTATGATCTATGTAATTTTTAACCGCTATAAGCACACCCCCACCATGTGTTTGACGGCCTTCTCTGTATATTTTGTAGCCTCCAAATTTTAACCTATGATACGGCTTCAGGAACGTTTCGTAGAAGTAGAATATCAATATTTTTCTCATGGAGAACTTTTTCGAGCTGTGCAGCTGCTGACTCAGTTGTTATGCCTTGAGCATTCCAGTGCATAACGTATACATTTTGACTACCCATGATTTTATATAGCATGCTTGAGCATCATGCCAAGCATTAATTTGTCAAATTTATTTCGACATTTTTCTAGTGCATCCACAGCACTAAAGAAGATTTCTAACAATCTCTCGTTAGATAAGTCATCATCGTTGTTGCTATCGCGGGGTCTGTTTTTCGAAACTCAGAGTACAAACTTTTCCTTTGGAAGGTGTGCTCTCGTGAATCAGTTGGTTGACTCTGACTTGACAGGTGTGGGAACTCAGTCTCATCATACACATGATTAATTCTCGACTTGTTGGAATTTGGTCTAGACTTAGAAGTTAATCGTAGGCGCATTTCTAAATAATCTTTACGGCAAGGGCATTTAGGATCGTCGGACCTGTGATTCGAGTTTCTTAAGTTCTTTTGGCTACAGTTGTGGCATTTATAAACAACATTACTCCCTTGAGTGTTTTTGGCCAATACACACTCAGTCTGGTCGTGATTGCCAGCACAAACTGCGCAGACGATAACTCTATTGCAGTTTTTAGCTCCATGTCCGTACATAGAGCACTTCGTACATTGCGTAGGCCCTTTATTCCTTTAAGAGGTCTTCTCCAGTAAACAACAATATTGCAAAAGTACTTTATTTTCATAATATCATTTTTTGACACTTCTTGTTTGTTAAACTCAATCAAGTATATAGCGTCATCAGCTGTAGTCCTTTTGGTTAAGATTTCTTTGACACTTACTGGATTTATGTTGTGCATTTTAACCAATTCCTCCTTTAAAAGCTTTGCGTCTGTTCTTCGCAAACCAAATAACACTAACTTAAAGTGCTTTACGTCTTTAACTTCGTGTGTATAAAAACTGTACTTCAGTTCACTCAGCTTTTTAACGCAGCTTCATACAGGACCATTGTATTGCATGTAACCTTAGTTCCAATTGTCATTCTCTTGAAGAAGTACTCCTCACCAAGTATTTCCCAAACTTTGAGAAACTGTGACACGAGTCTACCACTATTGGTGGAACCCTTTCTTTGACTGCTCTTGTCTCTTCTTCTTCTTCATTTGCTAGCAAATGAAACC
>OX451215.1:113551053-113603567 GCA_949628195.1 Phasia obesa | reverse complement strand
ATATCTTAAGTCTAAAAATATACTTGTTAAGTCCAACCAGTGCTGGACAAAAAAAAATGTATGTTTCACGGTTACTGTAATTTGTGGGTTTATCCCTCTGATGTACGGATGAGAGAATCAGTGTCCCTCCTTCTTAGGTCGAATGTAACCAGGTTCAGTTAGTATGTTACGGGCCAGTGGATTCGGATGAGTTTCAAGCTTCTTTAAATACCTTATGGCAAGTTTCGCTATTTCTGCTTTAACTGATGGCACGTTTAGATCTTTATGGATGTTCGAGTTTTTTATATACCAAGGAGCAGATGTAATTATACGAAGAATCTTATTTTGGCGCCTTTGAATTTTTTCTACGTTGGTAGCTGAGGCAGTGCCCCATAATTGAAAGCCATAACACCATATTGGTTTTAGAATTGACTTGTATAATAAAAGTTTGCAATAGAGCTAGAGTAGAATTTCTGCCAATAAGCCAGTTTAGTTGGACTGCTTTTAACTTCATTTGTGTTAACTTTGTTTCTATGTGGCGTTTCCATGTAAGGCGCCGGTCAAGATGTATGCCGAGATATTTGACGTCTGAAAGCTGAGGTATCGTTTGGTTATTTATCCGAATAGGGGGGCAAGATTCTCTACGCAGTGTGAAGGTTATGTGAGTACATTTTTGTTCATTAACTTTTATTCTCCATTTCTTCAACCATTTTTCTAAATTAAATATGTGGTCTTGTAAATATCGTGATGCTACTTCGGGTCTTTCGTGAATGCTCAAAAAAGCTGTGTCGTCAGCAAATGTCGATGTGTGAACTCGGTTACTAGTTGGCATGTCTGAAGTATACAATAAGTATAAAAAGGGCCCCAATATACTACCTTGGGGAACTCCGGCTTCGATTGGCTGGGGTAAGCTCAAAAAATCTCCTTCTTTCACAATAAATTTTCGTTCGGTTAAATAACTATCTAGCAGCTTATATAGGTTTACGGGCAAGTTCAGTTTTAGCTTATATATTAGGCCTTCATGCCATACCTTATCAAATGCTTGAGAAACGTCGATGAAAAGCGCAGAGCAGTATTTTCTCTCTTCAAAAGTCTTCTTAACAACATTGACTAACCTGTGAGTTTGTTCGATCGTACTATGTTTTTTCCTGAAGCCGAATTGATGGTTTGGAATACATCCTTTGTCGCTTAGAATAGGGTTAAGCTTAGTTATTAACATCCTCTCAAACAGTTTTGACATATTTGACAAAAGGCTTATTGGTCTGTATGATTCAATTTTTGTGTGGTCTTTTCCTGGTTTGGGAATCATGGTAACCAAGGACACCTTCCACTCTGTGGGAAAGTACTCAAGACGTAAAATGGCGTTAAAAATAAAAAGAACGATTCTGCGAGCTATACGGGGCAACTCAATTAACATCTTGTTACTGGTTTTATCAACGCCAGGGGCTTTTTTGGTGTTTAAATCCGTTATTGCCTTTTCAAGATCACCAAATTCAAATCTTATCGGGACTGCAGCACTAGCCTCGACAACTGGCAACTCAACTATATCAGTCGATATATTTGGGGTAAAAACCTTTTTCAAATGTCCAGCAAATAAATTTCCTTTTTCGGTATCACTCCTTGCCCAGCCTCCAGCTGAAGTTCGCAAGGGAGGCTTACGTAAGATAGGCCTTTTAAGGTTTCTACAAGCACGCCATAACGAATAATCTGATTGAGGAGTTGCGTCTAGGTCTCCCAAATAGGTTTTCAGGGATGCTACTCTTCGAGATTCCAGCATGTCTCTTAGCCGGTTCGTGCATTCTTTAAGTCTGCTTTTGAGTTGAGGAGATCTCTGTGATTGCCATTCTCTACGAATTTTTCTTTTTTCAGCCAAGAGCCGTTCGATATCTGCAGAATAAATTTGATTGTATCTAGCTAATTGTCGGGTTATTGTTAAATATTGAGCAGCTGATTTGAGGTTTTGGCCAAAATCAATAAGACTGCGCTCTACGTCTTCAGGTGTTCTTAGCGGGATGATTTCCGAACAATGAGTACTGAGATACTTTCTATATTTCAACCAATTAATGCTTGTGCAAGTTGTTGGCGACACGATATTTTGCTGATTGCATATATAGACAATAGTGGGTGAATGATCTGAGGATAATTCGAGTGACGCTTCAACCTTAATCATTTCTCTCGAAATACCTTTAGTCACGCCAAAATCAATAACATCAGGTATTTTTTGTCGATCAGTAGGCCAATAGGTGGGTTGTCCACTTGATATCACATTCAGACGCATTTTTGAAATTGTATCAAACAAAACACGACCTTTTGGAGTTATTAGGCGTGATCCCCAAAATGTATGTTTAGCGTTGTAGTCGCCTGATGCTATGAAACAGGGACCTAGTGATTTGAAGAAATCGCTGTATTGACTCTCTGATATTTGAAACCTAGGAGGTGAATAAATCGAAGAAATAACTAAATTTTGATGAAATTCTTCAATGCAGATGTTTGTTGCTTGTAGGTAATCTTCACAAAAATCACACTGTAAATAATGTTTGATTCGAGCCTTTATTAGTATTGCTGAACCACCACATGCTCTGCCACGGGGGTCTTTGGTGTCATATAAGATATAGCCATTTATTTTAAAAAAGCTATTTGTTGTTAAGTGAGTCTCTGAAACCAGCATGACATCAATTTGTTCCTTCTTAAGGAAGTAATCGAGTTCATTTTTGTGTTGGCGCAAGCCGTTTGCGTTCCAGAAACATATTTTTAAACAGTTCATGGTTTGTTAAGTAACACCTGCAACATAGTAGATTGCATGCGTACCATTTCTTGCATCTTGCTGCTCATAGAGCTCATAAAACTGTTTATCGAATGCACTAATGTCTCGGTGCTTGCTTCGAGACGATTAAAATTACCAGATGGTGTTTGTTCTTTAGGATGCGATTGCAAATTTGGAGTAGAATTAGTTGTCGGTGCCGCTTTATGTACTGAAGTATGATTTGTTTTTACCATATCTGCGTATGAAACATGTTGTGTTGTTGGTTGGGCTAACTGAGGATAATGAGCATTTACTCGATATTGTTGGTGCTTAGCAGGAGTATTTAGTTTTTGAGTGGTTTTCCTTACCATGGAAAAAAACTGGACAGCCTCTGTAGTTAGCAGTGTGGTTTCCACCGCAATTGCTGCATTTTTTAACTTTCGAGTCATCCCTTGCTTTGTCGCATTGGGCAGAACAATGTAGCTCGCCACATACAACGCAAACCGGAGGCAACTTACAGTAAGCCCTAGTATGACCATATTCTTGACAATTTAGACACTGGACAGGTCCTGGACGCTTATGCGGCTCCTCTACAGTTATTTTACGGTGTAACAGGTATTTCAGATTGTAAATGGGGTGCGGTTCGTTCTTCTTCAATCTGATATCTCCAGGTTCCAGTTCAACGCGAAATAGTGGTTGGGGGACACGTTCCCGATTACGGAGATTATCTACACTTTTTATTTTAAAACCCGCTTTTTGGAGTCCGGCTCTTACTTCAGCTGGATCAACGTATGAATCTACACCTTTAATGACTACCTGTAGACCTTTACTACTTTTCAGCTGATAGGTATAAAAGTTCTTTTTGCAGTTTTCGAACTCGTTTACTGCTTTACGATAACTGCTTTCATCAATAAATTGTATTTTTGTCTCATCAATGTTACCACGCTTGATGGGAATTACATAAAATGAGTTCTCGCCAATAATTGTAATTAATTTTTTTATTAAGTCGTTCGAATTTTTCTCCCTTAAATAAACTGGAGGTGGTTTGAACGACTTAATTGCCGTTTTATGTTCACTTGTTTCACTATCTAAGATAGCAAAACGATTATGGGAATTTATTCCATTAGAGCCCTTGTCTTTATGTACTTTAGACATTGGTGCAAGCTACGAAGATTTAGGGCTTCGACCTCTTTTTAATACCGTAATGTATCTGTCCATTCCCACTTGCGTCTTGGGTTTTACACTATCCATATTAGTTTTGGTAACACTTTGTACAAAAGGCGACTTGTTTGTAGTTATTTTATTGTCATCGCTTATCAGAAGCGACGAACAAGATTTGGCACGT
The DNA here is from genome assembly GCA_949628195.1 of Phasia obesa. Classification (NCBI taxonomy): domain Eukaryota; kingdom Metazoa; phylum Arthropoda; class Insecta; order Diptera; family Tachinidae; genus Phasia; species Phasia obesa. Next base: position 113,599,500 of record OX451215.1, on the reverse strand, counting down.
AATACTGGCGAAGTGTTTAAACACAAATTATTTCCAGTTTTTTTGTTTTTATTTAAATCTAAATTGTCTACATTTTTGTCACTTAAATTAAAGAGGCTCATTGGCCCCTATTGTTTTTGTTTTATTTTTAAAGTAGCAAAGTGATAATGCCGTTGTAAAAAAAGAAAAAAGAGAGAAAAAAAATGTTTACAGAACACTTTGTTGTTGTATTAAAAACAAGTTTGATTTTTTGCTTTTGTTTGAATTTATTCACACTTTTTGTTTTTGTTTTTGGCAATTGCGAGCTTAAAAAAATCGCGTCCGCACTTATCAACGCACAAACTAAAACTGAATTTTTTTATATGGATTTTGACAGTAATATTTATTTTATTCTCTCTTAAAACACATGATTAAAAACTCCATATAAAAAAAATTTTAAAAATTTCTCTTTAATGCTGTCACCTGGTTAAATGTGCCTTGAAACTAAATATAAAGCAAGCCACACACGTTACGATGAGTTGTACACACGATGAACTCCACCTAAGATACAATTTAGCGTGCGATTTCATGTACAACTTCATTTAATAACCCAACTCTCTCAAAGTAAGATGTCGTTCAACATACTATAATTGACATCGTCCGCAAATAATACTTAACATTCAGTGTTAACTGCAAGGTAGTCAAAACATTACGAAACACTAAATACTACATAAAACCGTGCGCGAGAGGGAGAAAAACGATGTCACGTGTTGGTACAACTTGACAAAAAATAAAAATTTTTTGACTTTCCATACAACCGACATACAACTTGAATACAATCAGCCCACTGACGTTACAATTAGTGTACAACTCGTGTACAACCTACGATTCCTGAGATAGAATAATTCAAATGTGCAGCAAAATGTCAAAAAACATAGAAGAAAATGGAGAAGGAGTATATATGTTTTATCGCTTTCTCACTTCTGCACTATACAATTTCTAAACACATACAACTTTTGACATGTCCAACTACTAAATCAGCTGGACGGACGACACTAGTAAGATAAATATACCTTGTAATTACGTTTTTATTTTATAGGCTTTTTACACTGATCAACATCTAACATCTACCATCAATTTGCGAAGATGTTGACATCTTTCCATAAGAAATACACGGCCTAATATTCAATTGGCGAGAAGAAAACAAACTTTATAACAAACTTTTTTTTCTAGCAAACTTTTTTCTGAGTTGCTTAAAAAGAACTATTTCGTGTTTACATTTGAAAAAAAAAATGTAAATAAACTTTTGCAAAAATAAGGCAGTTTTCAAAATGCTAGTAACTAATAATTTTTTGTTGAATAAAAAAATATAAACTACACCTAAAAGCCTTACTCCTGTAGAACCTAATTTTGCGGTTGTCACTTAAATCAATTAAGATTTAAGTTGTACGGCAAATAATTCTTCACTAATCAAAAAATTTTGTTGTTTATAACCACTAAAGTAGCCGTGGTACCATATAGCGAACTATACCAAACGATAGATATTAAAAGCACAATTCAGAATTGGTATAGATCGTTTTCTGAAATACTAGCTGACAAAGTTTGTAAAAATAGGATTTTTGTTGTTTTTGTTAAATATGCTATCTTTTTTAGAATTATTATTACGTTTTTATTTTTATACCCTTCACCACAGGTGGAAAGGGTATATCTAAGTTTGTCATTCCCGTGTAATTTCTACAAAATTCATTTCCGACCCCATAAAGTATATATATTCTGGATCCTTATACATAGAGAAGTTGATTAAGCGTCTGTCCGTGTTAGTGTTGTAATGTCATTTGCCAAGGCACCAGAAGAGATACAAAAAAGCACACCAATCTGTCATGCATAGTTTCGAGAATTTTGGTATTGCAATTCAGCAACATCGGATCATTCCTTTGGAGGCTGCGGGCCAAAAATCACGCCCACCTGTATTTTTTTACGTTTTTCCGGCTTTAATGATTCTGTTTTTTTTTTTTTATAAGGATTTCTTTTTGCTTTAGTCTGACCATTCTAACTCAATATTGATTGCAGAAAAGTCCTAAATTTAACAAAAAAAATTTCAATAAAATTTATAAAAAGTTTTCTTTTCAAAAATATTTAAAAAACATTTTCAAAAATATGTTTTACAGAAAAATATTCGAAAAAAAAATAATTTTTAAAAAAATAAATGCGTTTGATTTTTAAATAAATGAGATCTCTGTTTTAAAACCTAGGTGCATTAAACACATAGACATCATCAGGATACCGAATAAAACTGTCAAAAATAAAATACACACGTTTATAAGTAAACGATTATTTTGAAGCCAGTATAGCTACATGGCTACACGACCACCGATGTGACTGTCGTCAACTTAGGCTAATTTCTATTTTATTCAACAAAAGAAAATGTCACAAAATTGTAAATTACAAGTTCATATACAAACAAAAAGTTTTGGAGGAAATATTTATTTTTTGAAAAAGTTATTTAATTTTATAAAAGCAAAATAAGTATTTCTACAACAATGTCAGAGTTTACAATGTAGCTGTCATCTTCAATATCATTAAGTAGCTGACAACACGGCGACAATTGTAGCCAACGGAATTTGTTTTCATTTGTCTTCTATTTCTTTAAAGCATGAATAATGAATTTTTCACATACGACATAATTTAAGTAAAGAGTCAACAATATGGATAATGCTGGACATGTCTGTATAAATAAAATCACCGTGGTGAAGGGTATAGAAGATTCGGCACGGCCGAATATAGCACTTTTACTTGTTTATTCTTATAATTTTATCGTTTAATATAAATTTCTTTTATAAATGGCCCTCGGCCTTTCCAGAATTTTAAAATATTCAGGGGTGTGTAGAGTTTTCTGTGCCACTGTATTTGAGCGGCACATTCGTTTCAACTCCTAGTCAGGATCACTGTGTAATAAAAAGGTGTATTATACCTACAGTGGAATATGTAACAAAATCATCTTAACTTACAGTTTTGGGAAACATTTTTATGCACAGCTTGTGAAACCATTATAACTATCGTCACCATCGTCGCCTGGCGCTGGTTTCTATAGATAGATCTGCACGTTTTGGTTGAATAAAAATCATTGAAGTCGCTTCGTCATCACCATCGAGACTTAACCGTGGTTTCTATAGATAGGTCTACACAATTCGGCTTAAATCAACCAGAGTGAAATTAATAAAAAAAAAAAAAAAAATTGAAAAAAAAATATTAAGTAAAAGAAACATTTTGAAAATTTTAATTATTATTAGTCAAACTGTTTATGTATTACATACAATGAAATTTATAATCAAGCTTAAGTTCTCTCTAAGAAAGAATTAATTAAATTACAAATTAGGTGATAATATTAAAGAAAAATTGGGAAAATTTAATTTTTAGGCACCAGCAGGAGCGGAATGCACATTTTCTAGACAGCCACGTCCGTCATCAGCACTCTTGTATCTAATCTACTTAGGGTAGTGTTTAGTTGTAAGCATCATCTATTTAACCAACCAAACCCAGATAAAGGAATACGAGAAAACTTGTATTCAATTATCAATCGTCAGTTGGTGAGAACGAAGTCTACCACTACCTTAAGCTTCTCCTCTTGTTGAATATTTTTACTTTTAATATTAACCACCTTATATTTTGTTGTTTCCTTCAGCCAACCTTCGGTTAGCAATGGAAGTTACTTTTTGTTTATTTGTTTTATTTCCAACATTCGTTTTTAGTTAACACTAATCTAGTATCGAACCAAACTTTGTTGAGTAAACAAGATTGCGCGATTTCAGCGATTTTTTGTCTAAGTTTGCAGGTCGCGTTTGGTATAGGTCGCTATATGGTACCACGAATAGTTTAGCAGTAATAAGCAACAAACTTTTTACCTAATTTTAGCGATTTTTTTTCACTTTTTAAAAGTTTGTTGCTTAATAACTTTTGAATACTAGTATTTCTATATATATATATCTATACCAATTCTGAATTGTGCTTTTATTATCTATCGTTTAGTATAGGCGCGTATGTGGTACAACGAATAGTTTATGAGTTATTGGCAAAATACTTTTTTCATTTGTGAAAAATTATCTTCCGTACAACACCCTTAAATCTTAATTGATTTAATTGAGTCCCCTTTTATATTATGCAACTTTTGTCGCTGCAATTCGTACTTTTTTGGCGAGAGGGGAGATAGAAATTAAAAGGGGTACACATATGCATGTACTCAAGGTATATTTATTTTACTAGGTAGTGGCATCCCTACAACAAATACAACAATACAAGAACAACATGGCATTTTGTTGTTGCTTTGTAGTTCGAAATGTCAAAAAACATATAAGAAAATTGAGAAGGCGAGTATGTGTTTTATTGCTTTCTCACTTCTACACTATAAAATTTCTGAACACATACAACTTTTGACATGTCGAACTACTAAATCAGCTGGGCGGACGACACTACCTAGTGAGATAAATATACCTTGCATGTACTCTTGAAATTCGTTTTGTCCTCTCATTCATAGATTTAATCGTAGTTAGCTATGCGTCTATTTTGACATTTACTTTTATATACAAATAAAATAGAAATTTAAAACAACAAATTTAAAAAATATAGAATATTCGGAATAAAAAAATATAAATATATAATTATTCTAAAAAATTAAAAGTGTTTTATACTGAAATAAAATTTAAAAACAATAAATATCAAGAACAAAATACCTACATATATCAAAGTAAAATGGTATTAATTTGGAAGAGGGAGGATATCGAAAAGCTTATAATACTTATTCAAGAACATCCTTGCTTGTATAATATTAAAAGCAAAGAATATTTGGATAGAACGAAAAAGGCGCTTGCCTTAAACGAAGTTCTTGAAGAAATGAAAAAATTTTTGAACACAATAACTTTGGAGGAAGTAAAGCGAAAATGGAGGAACTTAAGGACACAATTTGGGAAAGAATTACGCTTAATTAACCTCTCCAAAAAAAGCGGTTCTGGTACATGTGATGTGTATGTTCCCAAGCTATGGTGTTTCGACCAGCTATTGTTTTTAAAAAATCATACTATAATGAGAACAGGTCAGGACAATATAGAGGTATGTATTTGTTCATTTAAATTTTTCATAAAACTTGTAAAGAAATTAAAGTATTTTTCCAAAAGCTTGAAAATTCTCAACAAAGCAATTTTGATGAAGAACACAGCTCCTCGAATATATTTGAAGAAACAGAGTTTGAAGAGCCCCCCCAAAAAAATTAAACGTAATATATATAAATCACGTCATGCGTTTCAAAATAATAAAATGATTTAATAAATAAAATTTTCAGCGTTCAGGACAGATAAAAGAATTGAGAAATGATCTTCTTAGTTTTAAAAATAGTGTATTAGAAGGAAAAAAAGAGAAAAAATTCGCATGGTTGGGAACTCAGGTAGTCTCACTGATGGATGAAATTCATCCAGATGAGCAAGGTGACGCCACCTGGCAGATTCAGTGTTTGTTGCGAAAGCTTACAAATAAATCGGTGCAAAAACAAACTAGTTCTTCTCGTTCTTTCTTATTCACGAAAGATTTTTTTAGAACTATCAATGAGTGATGTATTTGATGAAGACGATTTTTCTTAAGATATCATTTTAAGGAAAATATTAACATTTGTTTTCTATTTTGCAGCTTTATGCAATTTATTTCTCAGTGTAATCCAAAGACTAATCAATTTTTAGCAAATACAATAATATTAAGTAGGGATGCGGTCTATATTAATTAAATTATTATTTTTTATACCATTTGATTTTGTTTTCAAATAACAAAAGAATTTCATTAAGATATGACTTTTTTTCTTTGTAGCATATTAATGCTGTAAAAAACTTGAAATGTTAAAAATATTTATGTATGTTAACATAATGAATTCAATAAAATATTTTTAAAACAAGGACAAAATTGTATGTTGATTTTTTTATGTACATATGTATCTAAACAGGGGAGCGAAAATATTGCGTATTAGGGTGTTCTTAGTAGGCTTGTACTCTTCTATAATTATTAAGAAACAGGATTTTTCTATCCTCTATATAGAAAGTAAAACTTACTATACCGGTTGTTATCAATAACCTATTAACTAGCTTTTAAGCTTTGTAATAAATTTTTTTATTAATTAAAAAAACTGTTACAACACATGTTAAATTAATTTATGTTACAAATAGAAAACTAACATTTTAGATCCAGTCCAATTTCCCTTCATTATTGAAGTAAGCCATAAATTGTTGCGTAGTTGTGTAGTGCGCAGCAAGCAAATGTAATTTTTTGGACGGTTTCGACTTTAACGTTCATAGTCGACAAAAAAATACGAAATCTGTTAGACAGGATTCCAAAGCATGTTCTACAACATGCCGAGCTCGAGCTATACGTGTATTAAACATTTGCTTTTCGTTACAATTTGTGTGATATGGATATTATAAATGAGTTTGTAACGGAAATGCATCATCTGCAACTACCACGTATGGAAGACATCTACCATTGCCAACTATTGCATTAGGCGGTATACATTTATCTTCTTGTAAAATGTTCCTGAGTTTGCTTTGAAGAAAAACTCCAGCATCATTACAGCGACCATTGCAGCCAATATCCACGAAAATGAATTTACAATTGGCGTCAACAAGGGCCATTAAAATGATAATTATGAAAAAATGCACCATCTTTACGTGATGGTCGGAAGGTTATGTGTTTCCCATCTAAGGCACCCAGGCAATTAGGAAATTGCCATTTTAGTGCAAATTCCTTTGCAATAGCCTCCAACTCTGCAACGTTGCTGGAAAACTAGAAAACCATTTCAAATTACAATAATTAAGATGAAATGTAGTAGTCGATAAAGAAGTACATATATATTTTACCTTTAAATGTGATTCTTTTAACTTCTTCCAAAGTATTTCGCAAACCTCTGGAACTATACCGGAAATAGTACTTTTTGAAACTCTACTTTGGTAATCAAGGCTCTGAAACGATTCTCCTACAAAAAGTAAACGAAACATGCACTTTTTGAAAAAACACTAATTAAACAATCACCCTTATTATGAAAACCGTTTCCCAACAATTTTGTTCCCATTTCCCACTGTTGGTATTACGAAACTCTTTTTCCCCAATCTGGCATCTTCGAATGTGAATTCCCTTATTATGAAATTAAATTTCATTCGATTTTTTTTTTATTTATCAAACATTCGTTCCCTTTGAATTTTGATGTGAGCAAAATGTAAGTATTTCTTAAAAAATATAAAAATTAGCAATTTGAATAGAAATTTTTGCATTTCTAGGGCGGTAAATAAAATTCAATTGCAGATATTAGTTGAGAAAATGGAAAACTGCCCAAGTATTGCTAGTGGTTATTCCACAATAACCAAGGAAGAAAGTGACTCGTTTTGGGCTGATGCAATAACTTCTTTAAATAGTGCGGGACCTCCGAAAAAGACTTTGCCAGAATGGAAAAAGATATTCAGGGTTTTTTTTTATAAATTTTAAATAAAAAATAATTTCATAAATGTTTCAAAGGTTTGGATAGACCAGCCTTTTGATGCTATATATATATATATATATATATATATATATATATATATATATATATATATATATATATATATATATATAGCGTATACACGGAAGAAGCAAATATTCATCGCGGCAAATATTCATCGCTATCGGGAAGGTACTGGAGGAGGACCACCAAAAAAGCTTCGGCTTACCTCGACTGAGGAACGCATTTATGAATTGGTGAATATGAAAGAGGCTGTAGAAGGGGTCGAGGACTCTTTTGTTTTTGGTGGTTTAGAAATTAATAAAGAAAATAGTGCTATAGAAGTGAATAAGGAAAATACAGTGCATTTGGAAGTGGAGATTCCCACGCCTTCACCATCGTCTAGTACAATTCCTCCCTCAATGACATCCCGAAAACTATTTACACCAAAGGCTAAAGAAATGTTGGCTGAAATTAAAGCTCAAGAAAAAATGGTAGAGAAGATGACCGACCTGTTGAAAAACTATAATACTGAAACAAAAGTTTATGTGAAGAGAATTAGCCGATCCCTGGAAAAAATTGTGGGTTTAAACACCAAAATATTGGATTTGAAACAAAAAAAAATTTATTTGAAAGAAAAAAAAACTAAACGAAATAAAACGGCATCATATGGTACTTGAAAAGTTAAAGGTACAGAAAATACCAAACCAAATTGACGAAAGTAAGAAATTGATCCAGCTTAAACAGATGAAGCACTCCTTAATGGGAGGAAACCCAATTTAAAATAATTAATCGGCCTTATTCCTGTTGTCGTCGTCATTAGACTTTTGTCAATTTTAGAAGTTTTTGATGTCTATGATCCAAAAGTATTGTCGATATTTTATTGACGTTCACGACGACAATGGGAGTAAGGGCGAGTAATTAAATTCAATGAAATGAATTAATTTGTTGCCTTATTGCAAAGTTCCTCTTAATTTTTTGTTTCTAAATTAATTTTTAAATCAATGAATAAACCAATATCTTTTATAAAATAGAACTTGCTATATTGTTTCTTATTTCTTGCGCAACATTTTGATAAGTGGTTGGTGGCGTTGAGATAAGTTCCTCCTCCGTTTCTTCATCACAACTTGTGTATTCGACAGGGTCGCATTTGTAGGAGATACAAATGTTGTGCAATGCTACGCACAAATTGACTATTTTTATAGCTTTTTTTGGAGCATAGTACATCTCTCGTGCTCCAAGAAGGCACCTCCATCTATTTTATGATGTTTCTGCACTTCGTGTGGGCCTTATTGTACTTTTCTTCAACAGAACCTGTATGGGGTCATCAGCCATGGCTCCAATGGGTAGCCACCATCTCCTGCAATAACAGTATAAGTTTATCATAAACTTCAAAACGAAAGTATAAGTATTTACATACCAAGCAACCACATACGAGTATTTCTTCCTTGTTCAAGGTACTGTCTTTCCAGTTCTTTGCGAAAACTGCTCATGCTCCATACAAATGAGTCGTGGCATGACCCAGGGTGAGCTGCGCCTACATACCGAATCCTCATATTGTGATCACATATCTGGAAAGAGTTTGAGAATTGAAAATCAGAAAAACATTTAATACAGCTTACTTACCAGGGTAACATTGAGGCTGAAACGGCCCTTTCTATTGTAATACAGATGTTTTACATCTGGCGGAGAGTGAATTATGATATGGGTTCCATCTATACACCCAAACACTCTTGGAATATTGAATTTTTTAAAAAATTCCTCCGAAGCATTCCTGTTTTCTTCATCGGATGGAAATTTAATCCACTTACTGCATATTGGAACTTCCATAGTGTGGAGGAATTGTAGGCTGAGCCATTGCTACCTGGTAGTCTCTTGCCACACCCTTCTGGTAGCTGCCCTCAGCAAAAAAACGTAAGCACGCACTCAGCTGTATTATTAAAGGAATTTTGGCTTTGGTCCGTTTTTCTGGCATCAAAAGGTTCATCTCCTCCAGCAGATATTTAAAAGCATCCTTATTTATGCGATAATGCATTTTAAATCTAAAAAAACAATTTTAAAAAATGTTTATATAAAAAAAATTATTTTACTTACTGGCAATCTTGAAGTTCAAAAGGATGGCAGGCATCTTCTTTCGGTGAAGTTTTTCATTCCCTCTGTTGACGTCTTCATCATTTTGGAGCAGCAAATGCAAAGAGACACTTATTGGAAACATTTTTTTAAAATTTGGAGTTTGTAACGACGTTTCTTCGGCTGGGGTAAACTCACCGGTGTCCGAAGGTTCCGTCACAGAAAATTTATTTTCTTTAGACCGTATTGAAAGCAACACCGATCGAAAACGTTTCGTAATGTCTTTATTTACAATTAGGCGTCTTAAATAAATTCTACTTAGTGGCAGCAATTATTAATAACCCATCCACTATGAGCTCTCTCAGCTTTCTAACACGGAGTGCTAATAACTACTATGAACCTGCGGGTTACCACGGGAACACAGCATTAGCAAAAACTAGTCAACTGCGCCTTTACACAGTCTGCTTACGTAGCGAAGTGAACCTGCGGGTTACCACGGGAACACTTATTCAACGCAAATCGGACAAAGGCAGCTCTTACACAGACTGGTTTGGTTGTTGAATGAACCTGCGGGTTACCACGGGAACACTTTGTCAACTTCGCTCACCAATCTACCCTCACGTATTTTAGTGGGAAACCTGCCACGGGAATACCACACTAATAAAGCCTGGTGAGTATTACTAAGCAGAAGAAACAGCAGGTTACCACCAATTTCTCTACTTAGTAATCAGCCAATAGGTAATAAATTATTACAGCGGGTTACCACCAATAATAATGGTCTTACCTTCGCAATCGCTGCGATGAGACTGACCAAAATTATATCACTTCCACTGCTTTTATACACAATCTGCAGCCACCAAAACTTAGTTGTATATTTTGGTACTAATTCTTCTTACTAAAAATATCAAAGTGGATGTGTTAATAATTTACGACCACTATGCGCCACTAGATGGCATATTCTAACGGAAACCTTTATTTCAAATATTTAAACTTGTTGCAATAATACAAGTAATAACAAATCGTAATAATAAACAAATAATAACAAATTGATAATAACACTTTAAACAATATAATAATTTAACAAAAATAACATAAATAAATCACTTTAAAATAATATATGTGTGGTGAAAACGAGGCTCCACCGACTTTCATCGTCACATTTCCTCCCCTCCTCGGATAATTTGGCTGTTGTTCTACGGAAAGCGTCGAATCTTCAGTTGGCACGGAACTAGCTATGGTTACTGGGCTGTTCTGCATATCAGCTTGGTTGTTGCCAGGCGTCGGCGGGACTACATCTCTCATTTGTTGTTCTATAACTTCATTATTCATCTCTCACTCAATTCCTGGTTTTCCTGTGAATGGCTAGGTACTTTGGCTGAACTAATGGTAGGGGCTGGCTTTGCTGTGCTCATGCAAAAGTATACAGCGTTTGGTTGTGCACGCTTACTGTAGTTAGATGTTCCCCTGCACCTCTTACTTGAGGTAGGCAACTCGTCTCCAAGAAAAATTGACGGCGTCGTTTTGATTGCTCTTCCTCCATTCGTTTGCGGAATTTCTTGCTGGTATTTTCAAAATGTCGTTCATTATTCATTTTTCTTCTTATTTCTTGCCTGAGATTGAGTTGCCTAAAATCCATACATGTTCGCCAGGAACCGTCCTTCTTCTTGACCAGCGTGATGGGGAAACAGTATGGGCTTCTTGATGGTTCAATGCAACCTTGTGTCATTAATTTGTTGACTTCTGCATCAATTATCTTCTGCATTGCAGGATTACGGGGAGCATACCGAATTTTAATAGGGCGTTCGTCTATCATGTTGATCTTATGGGTAGCAATGTTTGACAATCCATGTAAATTTTGAAACTTTGGCAGTTCAGCTTCTAAGAATTTATTGATGACTTCTTGTTCATCTAACGAAAGTGGCGCTGTTTGTTTGCGTGTTACATTTGAACTATATTCATTGTACCCTCTGGATGAATTAAAGTCGACCTCCTCTTGTCGTAAGCACGCCTCTCTGGTCTCTTCAGTTGTCAAACATTGGGTTTGTATTTTCGTGCAGTCGAGTTGTAACCCTGCCATTTGTATGGTGGTGTTAAATTTTCTTAGAAACTCTAACCCCAATATTACATCTTCAGTTGTTTCGGGCATAACTATAAATTTACATAGCTGCGCAGTATTTCCAAGTATGATTGCAAGTTCAACGGCCTGGGATACCTTTCGGATCGACCCATCGGCTAATATGACATCTGTGTTCTCTTGAATATATTTTGCCTGGTTGTCAAGGGTGCGAATGAAACTTTTTCGAATAAAATTACGGCTGGCACCTGTATCGATCACGGCCTTCACCAACCTGCCGTTGATCAAGATAGAAGCGGTTAAGCGAGACTCTTCACTTTGTAGTCTGGTGGGATAGCTGAGGATTTTCTTAGTTTTTGGGGAGGCTCGACCTGCCTCAGTTCCGTCGGCCTCCTCTGGCGTTTCCCGCTTTCTGACTGGATGGTTCCGAACATTGAGATGCATAGTGGCCACCTTGTCCACAACGATAACAGCTCATCGACGAGGTATTTGCAGAAAAGTTTGTGGTGCGGGAGTTTTCTGCGACGGTACGTGATGGCTTAACGGGAATACCTTCCAAGTCTTCTGCTAATTGAACTAACTCTGTCAATGACGCAAAATCTTTTCTTTTTATGTACCACTGGTACTCGGGCTGAGAGTTCTGAAAAATACGTTCAACCTTTTGTTCCTCGGTGGGAATGAAATGTTGCATTAAATTTTGTAGTTCTAGCACATAAGTTTTGAATGGCTCTTTTGGACGTTGGGTTCTCATTCGAATCTCATCTTCTAATTTTTCGTAGAATCTAGCTGGCAAAAAGAATTTTAAGAAATCAGATTTAAAACTTTTCCATACTTGCCAATGACTATTGTTATTACGGAACCAGGTGAGGGCATTTTGATGCAAAAATTCAGGCATTACCCTTGGAATGAAATCAAGAGAAATATCATATAGTTCTGCTAATTCCTCTAATCTTTCAATGAACGCTAAGGGATCTGGTCCACCTTCATACACAAGGTTCCATTTACGGACGTGATCAATCACTGACGTAGTTGACAAAATGTTTGATATGGGTACGTTTACCTGTGGACAGCTTGCGGTGTTCCTACTTGCATCCTTTACTGGTGAGGGTGTAGGTGTATTTCTTGACGCAGGTGCAGCTAATAAGCTGGAAATTTCATATTTTTCTTGAAGTCCCAATAAACGAGCTGTAACATCTGCATTGTGATCGGAATTAATAAATTTCGCTAGCCTTTTGCGCAGTTCTTCGACAGTACCGTTGGTGTCCAGGCTAAAATCAGTTAAGTGTTGCACTAATTCATCCTTCTTTAGGGAGTATGCCCAACTTGACTTCAACATTTTTTTTTTTTTTTTTTTGATTCACAAAAAGTTTTAAGATTACCGGAGAAAAATTTATTTAATTTTTTTTTTTCAAAATTATTCAATTAGCCGTCGCGACGCGTCGGTAATTATCTTATCTTTTTCAGTTTTTATTTTTTAATATTTTATTTATATTTCTTATCCACACTTGTTTTTTTTTATATTTATTTGAAACAAAAGTTTTAGTCTTTAATGGCAATTTTTTCGCGTTTTTTCTTTACTTTTTCCCGTTTGAATCACTCCGTTTGTTTTTATTAAAATTAAACAAAACGTCTTTTTTTTAATGTTACAAATATATACATGATTAATTTTTTTTTTGACTCTACACGATTACTTTCCAGGGCCGAATATATTTTCTACGTTAATGTTTCCTTCGCGGTCCCTGCTCGGGCGCCACTGTAACGACGTTTCTTCGGCTGGGGTAAACTCACCGGTGTCCGAAGGTTCTGTCACAGAAAATTTATTTTCTTTAGACCGTATGGAAAGAAACACCGATCGAAAACGTTTCGTATTGTCTTTATTTACAATTAGGCGTCTTAATAAATTCTACTTGGTGGCAGCAATTATTAATAACTCATCCACTATGAGCTCTCTCAGCTTTCTAACACGGAGTGCTAATAACTACTATGAACCTGCGGGTTACCACGGGAACACAGCATTAGCAAAAACTCGTCAACTGCGCCTTTAGTCAGTCTCATCGCAGCGATTGCGAAGGTAAGACCATTATTATTGGTGGTAACCCGCTGTAATAATTTATTACCTATTGGCTGATTACTAAGTAGAGAAATTGGTGGTAACCTGCTGTTTCTTCTGCTTAGTAATACTCACCAGGCTTTATTAGTGTGGTATTCCCGTGGTAACCTGCAGGTTTCCCACTAATAATACGTGAGGGTAGATTGGTAAGCGAAGTTGACAAAGTGTTCCCGTGGTAACCCGCAGGTTCATTCAACAACCAAACCAGTCTGTGTAAGAGCTGCCTTTGTCCGATTTGCGTTGAATAAGTGTTCCCGTGGTAACCCGCAGGTTCACTTCGCTACGTAAGCAGACTGTGTAAAGGCGCAGTTGACGAGTTTTTGCTAATGCTGTGTTCCCGTGGTAACCCGCAGGTTCATAGTAGTTATTAGCACTCCGTGTTAGAAAGCTGAGAGAGCTCATAGTGGATGAGTTATTAATAATTGTTGCCACTAAGTAGAATTTATTAAGACGCCTAATTGTAAATAAAGACAATACGAAACGTTTTCGATCGGTGTTTCTTTCCATACGGTCTAAAGAAAATAAATTTTCTGTGACAGAACCTTCGGACACCGGTGAGTTTACCCCAGCCGAAGAAACGTCGTTACAAGTTTTTAAAAAGATTTTGTATTTGTTAACACAAGAATTTCACAATTTTCAGCAAATCGGTCATATAAAATTTACTTTCAAAAACAGCTGACAGCACTTAAGTTCAATTTTCGAAAATGTGAGCTGATTTGGAATGTTCCTATTATTTCATAATAGCAAATTTTTGGGAATGCGAATTCCCATACAATACATTTTTGGGAATGGGAACTCACATTCCCTTTGTGAATGGGAACTCCCAATAATTTTGTAATAGGGGTGAATAAAACATTTTCGCACGCAAATGTATTGCATATGTATAACTTACCGGTGGCAAGAAATCGCAACGTCAATGCCAACTTTTCTGCAGCTGTAATTGCTTCTCGAAATACTGTATTTTTACGTTCTACATCCTCTTGCACTAAATCCAGCAAAGTTTTGAACTGCACTTTTGACACTCTTAAATAATTTTTATACGAAGCTTCGTCACTCAACTCTAGCTCTTTTGTAATGAACGAAAATGAACCAAGTTCTTTTCTAGCTTTCCTCCAAGGTTTCACCCAGTGCCTTTTAGTTCTGTTCGTAGGAAGGAATGTAGCTTTGATGCATAACTCGGTCAATCCTAATATTTAAAAATAAATAATTTCAAAATGAACAATAAAATAAGGAAATAATAGTATAATTTACCAATAAGTATGTAGTCTTTATCACTGTTTTCAGAATCCAATCTTGCGGTTTTTCCAATTAATTGAACAAAATCATTTACTAATTCATATTTAGGAAAATTCATTTTAAATGGAAATTAAGATGGTTGATACTTTGGAATTAAAAAGGAAATCCTTCCAACAATATATTTATAATATTACAATATTTCACAGATTTGTACTTTCAACAAAAAATTTATTTTAATTCGGGCACAAATTTATCTGATTGTTTATAAAAAGGAAAATGTCATAAAGTTTATACACATATGTATATGAAAATTGCTGCAACAATTGCAGGATATAAACACAAATGCAATATTAAAGAAGAAACGAGAAAGATTACAGCGACAAAAGTTGCATAATGTAATCGGGGACTGACAGTCGTAAAATTAGGTTCTAGAGGAGTAAAGCTTTTAAGTTCGGTTTATTTTTTTTTAATTCAACAGAAAAATGTGATTTCTGAGCTTTTTGAAAACTGATATATTTTTTAAAATTTTTGTTTACATTTTTTTAGTAATTCGAAGAAATTGCGCCAATTGCTCCATTTTTTGCAACACTGTAAAAAAGGTTGTTGGAAACCCAGAGACGTATGAGAAAAAAACAAACTCTGGGTTTCCAACCAGAGTTTGAAAAAAAAAACACTAAAGTACGCTACGATAGTGTTCTGTACTGAAGTTTTTGGGATCAGTACACAAACACATTTCGTACAGAAAAAATACAAAATACACAAAAAAAATTTTTAGCGTTTGTGTATGTGTACGCAAACAAAATACCGTACACAACGATCGTTGGCTAATGAGCACAAACACTAAAATAACGTACTGTTCTTTTTTTAGCGTACTTTTAGTGTTCTTTTTATGTATGTGTACTGATCTTTAAGATTTTACGTAGCGAACTTTTAGTGGTTGCGTTTTTTCTATAAAGTATTTTTAGTGTTTTTAGTTTGTGCGTTGATAAGTGCGAACGCGATTTTTTTTAAGCTCGCAATTGCCAAAAACAAAAGCAAAAAGTGTGAATAAATTCAAACAAAAGCAAAAAATCAAACTTGTTTTTAATACAACAACAAAGTGTTCTGTAAACACTTTTTTTTCTCTCTTTTTTCTTTTTTTACAACGGCATTATCACTTTGCTACTTTAAAAATAAAACAAAAACAATAGGGGCCAATGGCCTCTTTAATTTAAGTGACAAAAATGTGGACAATTTATATTTAAATAAAAACAAAAAACTGAAAATAATTTGTGTTTAAACACTACTCCAGTATTACGTGCCCAATCTTGTTCGTCGCTTTTGATAAGCGATGACAATAAAATAACTACAAACAAGTCGCCTTTTGTACAAAGTGTTACCAAAACTAATATGGATAGTGTAAAACCCAAGACGCAAGTGGGAATGGACAGATACATTACGGTATTAAAAAGAGGTCGAAGCCCTAAATCTTCGTAGCTTGCACCAATGTCTAAAGTACATAAAGACAAGGGCTCTAATGGAATAAATTCCCATAATCGTTTTGCTATCTTAGATAGTGAAACAAGTGAACATAAAACGGCAATTAAGTCGTTCAAACCACCTCCAGTTTATTTAAGGGAGAAAAATTCGAACGACTTAATAAAAAAATTAATTACAATTATTGGCGAGAACTCATTTTATGTAATTCCCATCAAGCGTGGTAACATTGATGAGACAAAAATACAATTTATTGATGAAAGCAGTTATCGTAAAGCAGTAAACGAGTTCGAAAACTGCAAAAAGAACTTTTATACCTATCAGCTGAAGAGTAGCAAAGGTCTACAGGTAGTCATTAAAGGTGTAGATTCATACGTTGATCCAGCTGAAAGAGCCGGACTCCAAAAAGCGGGTTTTAAAATAAAAAGTGTAGATAATCTCCGTAATCGGGAACGTGTCCCTCAACCACTATTTCGCGTTGAACTGGAACCTGGAGATATCAGATTGAAGAAGAACGAAACGCACCCCATTTACAATCTGAAATACCTGTTACACCGTAAAATAACTGTAGAGGAGCCGCGTAAGCGTCCAGGACCTGTCCAGTGTCTAAATTGTCAAGAATATGGTCATACTAGGGCTTACTGTAAGTTGCATCCGGTTTGCGTTGTATGTGGCGAGCTACATTGTTCCGCCCAATGCGACAAAGCAAGGGATGACTCGAAAGTTAAAAAATGCAGCAATTGCGGTGGAAACCACACTGCTAACTACAGAGGCTGTCCAGTTTTTTCCATGGTAAGGAAAACCACGCAAAAACTAAATACTCCTGCCAAGCACCAACAATATCGAGTAAATGCTCATTATCCTCAGTTAGCCCAACCAACAACACAACATGTTTCATACGCAGATATGGTAAAAACCAATCATACTTCAGTACATAAAGCGGCACCGACAACTAATTCTACTCCTAATTTGCAATCGCATCCTAAAGAACAAACACCATCTGGTAATTTTAATCGTCTCGAAGCAAGCATCGAGACATTAGTGCATTCGATAAACAGTTTTATGAGCTCTATGAGCAGCATGATGCAAGAAATGGTACGCATGCAATCTACTATGTTGCAGGCGTTACTTAACAAACCATGAACTGTTTAAAAATATGTTTCTGGAACGCAAACGGCTTGCGCCAACACAAAAATGAACTCGAGGACTTCCTTAAGAAGGAACAAATTGATGTCATGCTGGTTTCAGAGACTCACTTAACAACAAATAGCTTTTTTAAAATAAATGGCTATATCTTATATGACACCAAAGACCCCCGTGGCAGAGCATGTGGTGGTTCAGCAATACTAATAAAGGCTCGAATCAAACATTATTTACAGTGTGATTTTTGTGAAGATTACCTACAAGCAACAAACATCTGCATTGAAGAATTTCATCAAAATTTAGTTATTTCTTCGATTTATTCACCTCCTAGGTTTCAAATATCAGAGAGTAAATACAGCGATTTCTTCAAATCACTAGGTCCCTGTTTCATAGCATCAGGCGACTACAACGCTAAACATACATTTTGGGGATCACGCCTAATAACTCCAAAAGGTCGTGTTTTGTTTGACACAATTTCAAAAATGCATCGGAATGTGATATTGTGTGGACAACCCACCTATTGGCCTACTGATCGACAAAAAATACCTGATGTTATCGATTTTGGCGTGATTAAGGGTATTCCGAGAGAAACGATTAAAGCTGAAGCGTCACTTGAATTATCCTCAGATCATTCACCCACTATCGTCTATATATGGGACAAACAAAACAACATATCACCAATGACTAGCACAAGCATTAATTGGTCGAAATATAGAAAGTATCTTAGTACTCATTGTTCGGAAAACATCCCGCTAAGAACACCTGAAGACGTAGAGCGCAGTCTTATTGATTTTAGCCAAAACCTCAAATCAGCTGCCCAACATTCAACAATAACCCGACAATTAGCTAGATACAATCAAATTTATTCTGCAGATATCGAACGGCTCTTGGCTGAAAAAAGAAAAATTCGTAGAGAATGGCAATCACTGAGATCTCCTCAACTCAAAAGCAGACTTAAAGAATGCACGAACCGGCTAAGAGACATGCTGGAATCTCGAAGAGTAGCATCCCTGAAAACCTATTTGGGAGACCTAGACGCAACTCCTCAATCAGATTATTCGTTATGGCGTGCCTGTAGAAACCTTAAAAGGCCAGTCTTACGTAAGCCTCCCTTGCGAACTTCAGCTGGAGGCTGGGCAAGGAGTGATACCGAAAAAGGAAATTTATTTGCTGGACATTTGAAAAAGGTTTTTACCCCAAATATATCGACCGATATAGTTGAGTTGCCAGTTGTCGAGGCTAGTGCTGCAGTCCCGATAAGATTTGAATTTGGTGATCTTGAAAAGGCAATAACGGATTTAAACACCAAAAAAGCCCCTGGCGTTGATAAAATCAGTAACAAGATGTTAATTGAGTTGCCCCGTATAGCTCGTAGAATCGTTCTTTTTATTTTTAATGCCATTTTACGTCTTGAGTACTTTCCCACAGAGTGGAAGGTGTCCACAAAAATTGACCACACAAAAATTGAATCATACAGACCAATAAGCCTTTTGTCAAATATGTCAAAACTGTTTGAGAGGATGTTAATAACTAAGCTCAACCCTATTCTAAGCGACAAAGGATGTATTCCAAACCATCAATTCGGCTTCAGGAAAAAACATAGTACGATCGAACAAACTCACAGGTTAGTCAATATTATTAAGAAAACTTTCGAAGAGAGAAAATACTGATCTGCGCTTTTCATCGACGTTTCTCAAGCATTTGATAAGGTATGGCATGAAGGCCTAATATATAAGCTAAAACTGAACTTGCCCGTAAACCTATATAAGCTGCTAGATAGTTATTTAACCGAACGAAAATTTATTGTAAAAGAAGGAGATTTTTCGAGCTCACCCCAGCCAATCGAAGCCGGAGTTCCCCAAGGTAGTATATTGGGGCCCTTTTTATACTTATTGTATACTTCAGACATGCCAACTAGTAACCGAGTTCACACATCGACATTTGCTGACGACACAGCTTTTTTGAGCATTCACGAAAGACCCGAAGTAGCATCACGATATTTACAAGACCACATATTTAATTTAGAAAAATGGTTGAAGAAATGGAGAATAAAAGTTAATGAACAAAAATGTACTCACATAACCTTCACACTGCGTAGAGAATCTTGCCCCCCTATTCGGATAAATAACCAAACGATACCTCAGCTTTCAGACGTCAAATATCTCGGCATACATCTTGACCGGCGCCTTACATGGAAACGCCACATAGAAACAAAGTTAACACAAATGAAGTTAAAAGCAGTCCAACTAAACTGGCTTATTGGTAGCAATTCTACTCTAGCTCTAGATTGCAAACTTTTATTATACAAGTCAATTCTAAAACCAATATGGTGTTATGGCATTCAATTATGGGGCAGTGCCTCAGCTACCAACGTAGAAAAAATTCAAAGGCGCCAAAATAAGATTCTTCGTATAATTACATCTGCTCCTTGATATATAAAAAACTCGAACATTCATAAACATCTAAACGTGCCATCAGTTAAAGCAGAAATAGCGAAACTTGCCATAAGGTATTTCAAGAAGCTTGAAACTCATCCGAATCCACTGGCCCGTAACATACTAAATGAACCTGGTTACATTCGACTAAGAAGGAGGGACACTGCTTCTCTCATCCGTACATCATAGGGATAACCCACAAATTACAGTAACCGTGAAACATACATTTTTTTGTCCAGCACTGGTTGAACTTAAAAAGTATATTTTTAGACTTAAGATATGAGTAATTATTGATAGTTCAATTATATTGAAGATAGAATAAATAAAAATTGCGAAAAAAAAAATTTTAGTGTTTGCGTAGAGTATTTTTAGAGTTTGCGTAGTGTTCTTTTAGTGTTCTTTAAGCGTACTTTTAGCGTACTTTTTAGTGAATTTTTTGTGTATTTTTAATGATCTTTAGCGTAGTTTGAGTGATCTTGTAGAGTATTTTTGTGAACATTTTTTGCACTTTCGGTTACAAATGACAATTTATAAATGCATTTTGTTATTTATTAATAAAAATGTTTAAGAAAACTATTATTTAATTTGTCATTTGTTATTCTGTAGTATTTTTGATATTAGGAATTTTAATGTATGTATGTAATTCTACTATAAAAAATCTTGAAACGAATATTTAAAGAAATGGAAAATTAAATAAATTTTTTATGAGTAATATTTATTATTTTAAGATTAGTGTAATAGTTGACAAGTTGGTGGACAGGATAATAAGACAACAATTTCAGGTATTTCTTATAATACAGTCATGTAAGTACTTAACAAAAAAAATTTTAATGAAAGATTTTTATGACAAAATCATTGTTAATAAGATTTTTTTTTAAATATGAAGAAAATGCAGCTAATAGTTTTTAGCATCTGTCTAAATTTGGAAGGACGACATTTCTGCATTTG
The DNA here is from genome assembly GCA_949628195.1 of Phasia obesa. Taxonomy (NCBI): domain Eukaryota; kingdom Metazoa; phylum Arthropoda; class Insecta; order Diptera; family Tachinidae; genus Phasia; species Phasia obesa. The sequence goes on along the minus strand of OX451215.1, from coordinate 113,578,549 downwards.
CATGCAAAATTTTTCTTATGAAATAATAACCGAACTAGATTGACTACATTCGTTGAAATTCTCTTACCTGTCACAAATGGGCTATGTGTGCGTATGTAAACACATAATTTAGTCCAATTATGAACATCAAATTCAAGTGAAAGAAGGGAAGGGGAAGTATTGACAATGCATTTTTCTCAAACCTTTTTCATTCAACATTTTTCTACCCTTCACCAAAGGTGGAAAGGGTATATCTAAGTTTTTTATTTTTATTGTACTTACATGGCTGTAATTTAAGATTATCTTGTTGATTTTTTTAATAATAGATTACATATTAGTTATACAAACGTAGACGATTAAAACCTTTAAAAGTAATAAATACTTTTCTCTCAGGTTTATTAGAAATTAATTAAATTTAGCTTTTGAATTGTTTCTAATGTTATTGTGTACATGTTTATTAAGTATATTAAAATAAATAAAAGCAATAATAATACTAAAAAAATAATAACGATAATTTAGTAATAATATATAATTTAAAAAATGTAATATATAATTGTACTGTTTTATATTTAGTTCCTTTAAGTAATTACATACATATATAAAAAAAATAAAAAGCTTTAATTTAAATTAATTATATTTATAATAAACCTTTATTTGTTTTACACAAAAATATCTTAATTCTTATAAGCAGATTTTTCTTAAGTGAGATGTTTTTATTCACGGCAGCTGCTATACCTGAGACTTGTAATGGGTGATTTTTTTGAGGTTAGGATTTTCATGCATTAGTATTTGACAGATCACGTGAGATTTCAGACATGGTGCCAAAGAGAAAGATGCTCAGTATGCTTTGACATTTCATCATGAATAGACTTACTAACGAGCAACGCTTGCAAATCATTGAATTTTATTACCAAAATCAGTGTTCGGTTCGAAATGTTCAAATGTGACAAATTTTGTTCAGCGATGAGGCTCATTTCTGGTTGAATGGCTACGTAAATAAGCAAAATTGCCGCATTTGGAGTGAAGAGCAACCAGAAGCCGTTCAAGAACTGCCCATGCATCCCGAAAAATGCACTGTTTGGTGTGGTTTGTACGCTGGTGGAATCATTGGACCGTATTTTTTCAAAGATGCTGTTGGACGCAACGTTACGGTGAATGGCGATTGCTATCGTTCGATGCTAACAAACTTTTTGTTGCCAAAAATGGAACAACTGAACTTGGTTGACATGTGGTTTCAACAAGATGGCGCTACATGCCACACAGCTCGCGATTCTATGGCCATTTTGAGGGAAAACTTCGGAGAACAATTCATCTCAAGAAATGGACCGGTAAGTTGGCCACCAAGATCATGCGATTTGACGCCTTTAGACTATTTTTTGTGGGGCTACGTCAAGTCTAAAGTCTACAGAAATAAGCCAGCAACTATTCCAGCTTTGGAAGACAACATTTCCGAAGAAATTCGGGCTATTCCGGCCGAAATGCTCGAAAAAGTTGCCCAAAATTGGACTTTCCGAATGGACCACCTAAGACGCAGCCGCGGTCAACATTTAAATGAAATTATCTTCAAAAAGTAAATGTCATGGACCAATCTAACGTTTCAAATAAAGAACCGATGAGATTTTGCAAATTTTATGCGTTTTTTTTTTAAAAAAGTTCTCAAGCTCTTAAAAAATCACTCGTTATTTATCTAAGGAAATTTATATAAAAAAAACACAATTTGTATTTACATCAGCACATTCATAATCCAACGTCAGTTTGTTAGAACGAATTTTAATACTATCTAACTTTTTTGTAGTTTTTTGTTCTTATTTATTCATTACTACTTATATTTGTCAATACATATTTTGATTTTTCAATTATAAAAAGTCCCATTTAGTTCTTAAATTGCATGTAGATATGTGTTCCAGGAATTCTTACAACCTCTTAACAGTTCTTTCACTTGAATTTGATGTTCATAATTGGACTAAATTATGTGTTTACATACGCACACATAGCCCATTTGTGACAGGTAAGAGAATTTCAACGAATGCAGTCGATCTAGTTCGGTTATTATTTCATAAGAAAAATTTTGCATGCAAATGCAGAAATGTCGTCCTTCCAAATTTAGACAGATGCTAAAAACTATTAGCTGCATTTTCTTCATATTTAAAAAAAATCTTATTAACAATGATTTCGTCATAAAAATCTTTCATTAAAATTTTTTTTGTTAAGTACTTACATGACTGTATTATAAGAAATACCTGAAATTGTTGTCTTATTATCCTGTCCACCAACTTGTCAAGTATTACACTAATCTTAAAATAATAAATATTACTCATAAAAAATTAATTTAATTTTCCCTTTCTTTAAATATTCGTTTCAAAATTTTTCATAGTAGAATTACATACATACATTAAAAGTCCTAATATAAAACATACTACATAATAACAAATGACAAATTAAATAATAGTTTTCTTTAACATTTTTATTAATAAATAACAAAAAGCATCTATAAATTGTCACTTGTAACCGAAAGTGCAAAAAATATTCACAAAAATACTCTACAAGATCACTCAAACTACGCTAAAGATCATTAAAAATACACAAAAAATTCACTAAAAAGTACGCTAAAAGTACGCTAAAAACACTAAAAGAACACTACGCAAACACTAAAAATACTCTACGCAAACACTAAAAATACTTTATAGAAAAAACGCAACCACTAAAAGTTCGCTACGTAAAATCTTAAAGATCAGTACACATACATAAAAAGAACACTAAAAGTACGCAAAAAAAAGAACAGTACGTTATTTTAGTGTTTGTGCTCATCAGCGAACGATCGTTGTGTACGGTATTTTGTTTGCGTACACATACACAAACGCTAAAAATAAGTTAAACGTTTGTGTTCTTTGAACAGTTAAGTTAGCGTACTGTTTTTTGTTAAACCAGTACGCTATGATATCGTACTGTTTTTTTTTCGAACGCTGTTTCCAACAACTTTTTTACAGGGTTTCAAATTTGGCGCAATTTCTAAGAGTTAATGAAAAATGTAAACAAATTTTTGCAAAAATATTGAAACTTTCAAAAGGCTAATAAATAATAATTTAATTAATTTTAATTTAATAAAAGCCTTACTCCTATAGAACCTAATTTGTTGAATGTCACTTAAATCATTTAATAATTAAGGGTGCTATATGGAAGATAAATTTTCGCAAATAAAAAAAGTTTTTTGTTAATAACTCATAAACTATTCGTGTTACCATATAGCGACCTATACCAAACGTTGCTTATAAGTCCTAAACTATTCGTGGTACCATATAGCGACCTATACCAAACGATAGATATTAAAACCACAATTCAGAATTGGTATAGATTGTTTTCTGAAATACTAGCATTCAAAAGTTATTAGGCAACAAACTTTGGTAAAGTGAAAAAAATCGCGAAAATTAAGTAAAAGTTTTGTTGCTTATAACTCCTAAACTATTCTTGGTACCATATAGCGACCTATACCAAACGATAGATATTAAAACCGCAATTCAGAATTGGTATAGATCGTTTTCTGAAATACTAGCATTCAAAAGTTATTAGGCAACAAACTTTGGTAAAGTGAAAAAAATCGCGAAAATTAGGTAAAAGGTTTGTTGTTTATAACTCCTAAACTATTCGTGGTACCATATAGTGACCTATACCAAACGATAGATATTAAAACCACAATTCAGAATTGGTATAGGTCATTTTCTGAAATACTAGCAATAAAAAGTTATTAAGCAACAAACTTTGGTAAAGTGAAAAAAAAATCGCGAATGTCGGTAATAGTGTTCCTACCGCTTAAAGCAAGAAAGGTAAAAGCAGTGCCAACATTATAATGTGTGGATAATTAAAGAATGTAAACAATGAAAATGAAAAAATATTGCACTTTTTAACGCAATCACATATCATGATTTTACCCTCTATTTAAAAAAAAATTATTGAATAACAAAGCTTTGGACTTCTAGAATCTGATTTTGTGAATGTCACAAAAATTATTTTTCGTTTAAATGAATTATACGTATATGCTTTTTTCACTAATAGAAAAAGTTTGTTGCTTTCTTTGCCATAAAATAGTGTTTTTACTTAGAACTATAATTGCCAGAAATTTTTTTACAAAACCATAATTTTTCTACCAATTTAGCTAAATTCTATCATAACGCGCAAAAATCACCAAAAAGATCTTTCTTTAGTTTTTGACAATATATGTATATATTTTTAAAATAGTTAAAATTCGCCAACAATAGAAAAAATGTATTTTGTTTATTTTTTATTTAAAACAAACCTAAAGGACATTTAGTGAAAAGAAGATAGGTCTAACGTTTAGTTTAAACTGGTCATTGTTTAGAGCACATAACAAGGCGTCAAGAAGTTCATACTGCATTAAATTTCGCAGACGACACTTAATGGAATTCATTATTGCAAATGATTGTTGAACATAGGCTTAGTAGTTGGAAATATCATTATTTCAATAACCTTTAACTAAAACGAATGTGTGTAACAAATTGCAACATTTTGCAATGAAAAATGCACTTATATTTTCAGGACGTATATTCAATAATTCCTTAAAAACCATACTTAAATATGAAAAACACTTTTCTCATATAGCTTTAATGTTTTCATCATTTATTTTAATATTACTTAACTGGTTTAGCCATGGATATGGATAAACAAAATCTTTATGTCTTATTGTACTATTTTGCTTTTCAGTTTCAGAAAATACAAGACTTGCTCAAGTCAACTCCCTTTGGAAAACACGACTAAATTTACCATCCCTAACACACTACAACATTTTTTAGGAGATTAATTCGGGACTCAATTCTGATAATTGTTTATGAAAGTATCCATAAAAAGAATAACTTCTGCATCATTCATGGTATTCACGCTATTCCTTATTTTATTAGGAAAATACTATTTAGCGCAATTTAGGCCTTATAAAAGGCTGTTGGCCGGTAGCGCCTAAACGGTTAATTTCTCGAAAATGGCACTTAGTACATCTTATTCCTACTACTAATGGCTACCAATTCAAGTTTTCAGATTTTTGGCACCGATCAATTTACGGATTTTATAGGGAAAATATTATTTAGCGCAATTTAGGCCTTATAAAAGTTTGTTGGCGGGTAGCGCCTCAACGGTTAATTTCTCGCAATGACACTTAGTATATCTTATTCCTACTACTAATGGTTACCAATTCCAATTTTCAGATTTTTGGTACCCCTTAATTTACGGATTTTAAAGTCTTAAAAAGTCGTATATTTTATGTCTAATATCTCACAGAATACTAAAATGTCGTAAATGACCAACATAAAATTAGGTACCTGAGGTGTTTTCCTTTTAATTACCTTTTAAAAATGCTTAAATAGTTGAAAACTATAATGTTTACAACCCTTCAAACTTTGTAATATTTTTACATTTTTCTCACGCACGTGTATTTATAAGAAATAACAACAACACAGGTACATAAAAAAGTTGTTAAGCGGTTGATTTCCAATAAACATATTTATTTCTTCACTTGCGTGATGGAACTTGCACCGCAACACCATAGATTGCGAAGTATTAACGGGAGTAGTTCCTAATAAAAGAATTTTGATTCCACGTATAAATTTAAAATTTTCTGAAACAATTCTTCCATTTAAATTTCAGCGGACACTATTTCCAATTATAAATGCATTTGCTATGACCTTTTGAGACGACCCGCATTTGCTCATGGACAATTATCTGTAGCTGCGAGTAGAGTTCGTTCATTCGACGGCCTAAAATTTTATATTTAAAATGAAAATGGTCAAGGAAACATATTCAATGACAATAGAGTTTTTACGAAAAATATTGTATGTATGTATATAAAGAAATTTTCCTGAGATAAAGATGCCAGTCGTACAACTACTTTAAATATTTAGAATAAAATAATTTTTTTTTAGTTTTTCTTTAATTAATCAAAAAAAAATAATATTGTTAATATAAGCAATAAATTTATGTTTCTTAAATGGACATCAAAACTGTTTCTATTATTTATTTCGGAAGCTTACATTAATAAATACAACTATTAACGAACGGAGTAAGTACGGTAATATATGTATTTTATTAGAAATGAAGAAAAATATCATGATAGAATAAACAAAGTAAGATTAGTTGAACAGCTGATATTTTTTTCCTTCGTTTGTTTTCAATTGTAGTTGTCACAATTTGTTTACGTTTGTTTATTTTTTGTTATGAATAATGCTAAATTCCAACAACAAACAAATTCGTGTGCATGACTTGAAGTAATATCAAAGAGAACCCAAGAGTTGAAACGGCGTATAAACAGGACGGCAAAAAATACAAATTAAACCTGTCTCTTTCACACTTTGATTAGTTTTCTTTTGTGTTATTTCGTAAACATTGGTTTTCTTTTGTGCTATTTTCTTATTAATTATTTTTTATTAGTGTAAATGTGCGTAACTTTCATTAAATATATTTCTTAAGCTTATTTCACAACACCAAGGAGTTTTGATTGTTTGTTTTAATTATACTTTGTTGTTTAATTAATATTTAAATGGACAAATTAACTTTTAAAGCACAAAAGTTTACAAAGTTCTAAACAACGAACACGAAAATTTGCAAATTTTTTAGTTTTTGTTTTGTTTATTTTTCCGATGTTCGTTTAAATTTGTTACTATATTTGTCTCTGTCTTGACAAGCTTAGGAAAGTCTGATTATAGCCATTTTCATCAATCACTATTTACATCTCTGTGTACTTTGTGGATATTACCACAAAGTACACAGAGATGTAAATAGTGATTGATGAAAATGGCTATAATCAGACTTTCCTAAGCTTGTCAAGACAGAGACAAATATAGTAACAAATTTAAACGAACATCGGAAAAATAAACAAAACAATAACTAAAAATTTTCTTTTAAAGCGTGTTCGTTGTTTAAAACTTTGTACTTTAAAAGTTAATTTGTCCATTAAAATATTAATTAAACAACAAAGTATAATTAAAACAAATAATCAAAACTCTTTGGTGTTGTGAAATAAGCTTGAGAAATATATTTAATGAAAGTTACGCACATTTACACTAATAAAAAAATAATTAATAAGAAAATAGCACAAAAGAAAACCAATGTTTACGAAATAACACAAAAGAAAACTAATCAACGTGTGAAAGAGACGGGTTGAATTAGTATTTTTTGCCGTCCTGTTTATACGCCGTTTCACCTCTTGGGTTCTCTTTGGTAATATCAACATAGCTCTTTTGATTTTCTTTGACGCTTACTTTTTCACTATGCTAAATTGAAGCTATTTGTGGCTACAAACAGCACGTATGGAATTTTTGTTTTGTCAATAAATTTATAATTTTGCACATTTTTCAATATTAATTAAATATAATATTTTTTTGTTCGTGCATTTTTACATCGTAATTTGAAGCTTATTATTGAATTAATTGGAAAATGACAAAATTTGTGGAAATTACTAAACCTCAAGTTGGCTTTAGGCTGAAAGGACTAATAAGTGACACGATATTTTAAGAGCAAATTTGTACAATTTATATGGATCATTTTTCATTAAATTTAAAGCAAATCTAAATCAAGCTCTCACATACATTTATTATTACATCAATAGCAAATCCCAGTTAAGGGAACTAGTATTTAAGTTAAACATTACAGTGTTTATACACTTGTATTAGAGTTTTATTGAATTAAGATTTTCAGGTAGACAGTATAATCCAATTCAAGCTTCTTTTGAAAAATAAAAAAAAAAATCATTAAAATTAAAGTAATATTAGATTTGAAGATAATTATTGTCATGTTAAGATCATAGATTACACATAGATAGCCAACTCAAATGTCAAAAATTCAAGCCTTTTGCCAAAAAACCAAAGTCTAGGAATGTATTGGTAAAAAAGTTTGTATAAGCGTTGGTGTTTACAAATATTTCCCCACAGTACCTAAACTGCACATAGTTGTATAAAATGTTTTGTAAAAAAACTACATATATTTTTTACAATCAATTTTAGATGTTAAAATTAAATATTTCTTTTGTTCTTAAGTAAGAATTTTGTATTTTTACTATTATATTTATGTGCGAAAAACGTTGAAAATTAGTATTCAATTTTATTTATTTTGTAAGGAAAATGTTTATTCCCTAAAACACAACAAATACAATACTGTGAGGAAATAAATTTCACCTGACAAATCTCAAGAATATAAAATTTATTTTAGTGTTGAAAAATTTAAAATACATTCAATTGTAAATAAATTGTTAGTGCAAAAATTAAGAACTATTTATATCCTTAGAAAGTGCAACAATATATCGCTTTAAAGTGTCTTAATGTAATCAATGAATTCACACCATACCTGTAAGTGTGAATAAATTTATAGCCACTTTTTGACATTAGTAGAGTTGGCTATTTATTTATGTAATCTATGTACTGAAATATTTTAATTTTTCCAGTACAACACAAATACATATTTCTTAAATATTTTGAATAACCTAGCCTCTTGGCCATAATCGGTTACAATATCCTGCTTACATATTATTAACAATTAACAAATTTTGTAATAAATTTAAATAAAAAGCTGAGACAATCTTGTTTCTAAGATTGTACATAAACAAGTGTTATTGAATAAAAAGGCAGTACTTTTTATTTTAGCACTTAAAAAAATAACTTTATTAGATCTTTCTATTCCTTAGGGTAGTTTCATGTCCGGTACTTTAAAAAAGTCTGAACAATGATCTTACCAGTTGGGAGGCAGAATGCTAATTGACAAAATCTTACATACTACTGCGGTATTTATAGCAAAATTTACATGTACATGGTTTTAACTTTTAGTAGTATAAGTGATTACTCATAGGGTTGCAAAAATAAGTATTTGACAACTAAGGCCGTTAAATTTAAATATTATCTTAAGATCTACAATGTTGTATTTTGAAGTTAACTTAGTGTTGTATTTTAAAGAAACGTTAAATTCAAATGTTATTTCAAATATTCAGGGATGTGTTTACAAATTCATGTGCTTAAGTAGGTTTAAAATAAAAATAAATAAATTAGATAAATATGGACTGCTTCATTCTCCCCCTCTGATGCCGACGACGTCCCGGCAAGGCAGCAGCTAAGTCTTTCGAGGTCGGCCTCTTCGTCGTAGCATATGTACTGGAGGTTGAGATTCACTTGAACTGCTTACCACGGGTGTTAAGGCTGATGCGTGATAAGTTCCCAATGTCAAATTGAGGTCATCTTCATGCGCAATTACGTAAGATGTAGTTCCCTTTTTCTCTATTATTGTGTACGGGCCATCCCGTTTGGGTACGAATTTGGATGTAACTCCCTTGTTGGTGTTGCTCAAAACATGTGTAGTGACTAGAACTTTTGATCCAATTTCTAAGGGAGGTTGATTTCTTCGTTGTTTGTTACTGTTATTTTTGTTGTGATCTTGCTGTTTATATACATTTTCCTTGACTTCTGTGAATACATCAGCAAGTGTATGGAGATATGGAGTGATTTCAGCAACAAAGTTCTCAGACTGAACAATCGCTTTGAGATCGTGTTGAACATTATCTATAGTTCTAAGTTCTCGTCCGAAAGTTAAATATGCGGCAGTGTATTTAGTACTCTGGCAAAAGGTAGTGTTCATGGCAAAATGTATACTTGGCAATTTTTCATCCCATCGTTGATGATTGTTACCTACTAAAATTGCTAGTTGAGCTTTCATGTAACGATTTTTCCGTTCTACTGGGTTGGCCTCAGGATGGTATACGGGTGTTAGTATGTGTTGTATATTTAAACAATATACAACTTTTTGCATGACAGCGGAAACAAACTGTACTCCATTGTCACTTATGATTTTTCGTGGTACCCCATATCGTAAAAACACCTCGTCTATTAGGGTTTTAGCACATGCTTCTGCTGTAGCGACTTCTAGTGGAAATAGTTCGACCCATCTACTGGCAATATCTTCCACGATGAAGATCCATTGATAGCCGTTGGGAGACACTGGTAGCGGACCAAAAAGGTCTATAGCAACAATTTCAAATCGTTGATTACTGGAAACTGTTTGGTATAAGCCGGCAGGTTTTAAATTGGTAGCTTTATACCTTTGGCATTGAATACATTCCTTAACGTGTTTTTCGATGTCTTTGCGAATTCCTGGCCAGTAGTATCTAAGGGTGATTTTATTTATAGTTCTATCAATACCGTAGTGGCCAGCTGTGTCATAGTTATGGTAATGATTTAAAATTTCTTTTCGTTTATCTAAGGGCACTACAAGCTGAGCATCATCAGAGTCCTCATTGCTGTAGCAGTACATCATTCATTAAAAACCCTCTTTTGGACCAGTATGTGACGTCTTCGTTGCTGTTTTCAAAACAATCTATAATTTTTTTAAGATTCGGATCTTTTTGTTGACTTTCTCTTATTTGGCTAGCACTCTTTCTGGGCATCTCGATAGAAAAAGAGCAGATTTCACAAGAAGCAGTCTCTTCATGATTTTCTTCGCATGGTGGCCTAGATAATGTGTCAGCGATGACGTTTGTTTTTCCAGGCTTGTACTCAATTTTGATGTCAAATGGTTGTAGTAAAAGTGCCCATCGAGCAAGGCGAACTGTTGGCGATTTAATATTCATCAGCCATTTCAATGGTTGGTGGTCGGTAATTAGCTTTACCAATGCTCCTTCAATGTATCCACGGAATTTCTGCACGGCCCATACAATGGCGAGCGCTTCTCGTTCTATAGTTGAATAGTTTTGTTCTGCATTGGACAGGAGTCTACTGGCATATTCAATGGGATGCTCATCTGCACCCTCCCCCTGGAGCAAAACTGCACCAAGAGCGTAACCACTGGCATCGGTCTTTAATATGAAGGGCTGACCATCCACAGCTTGTTTTAATATTGGCGCCGATGTCAGAAGTATTTTTAGTTTTTCAAAGGAATTCTGTTGTTCTGAGGTCCAACACCACACGGCATTTTTTTTGGAAAGGGAGGATAATGGCTTGGACACATCGGCAAAACACGGTATGAAACGGCGGTACCAAGAACATGCTTGCAAGAAGGAAAGCAATTCCTTTACATTTTTGGGCTCTTTTCGTTGTCGTAAGGCAGATACTTTTTCAGGATCTGTCATGATACCCTGAGGAGTGAGTATGTGTCCCAAATATTTTACTTCGCTGCAAGCAAAGCGACACTTCTCCAGATTAACTTTAAGGCCAAAATCTTGAAGACGCTGAAAAATTAAACTTAAATCCTTCAAGTGTTGGTCAAATGTAGGTGAGCAGGATATTATGTCATCTAAGTAGGCCAGAAGAATCGTATCTCCTAGTGAAGCTTTAAGTCGATCGATAAGCCGTTGGAAAGTGGCTGGGGCATTTCGTAGTCCAAATGGCATTCTGGTGAACTTGTACATGCCAAATGGAGTAACAAATGCAGTTTTGTCCTGATCATCGGGATGGACACCAATCTGCCAATAGCCACATTGTAAATCAAGCGTGGACATAAAGCTGGTAGCTTTGGCTTCGTGCAGGATGTCATCCACTCTTGGTAATGGATATCGGTCTGGCTTGGTAATCGCGTTTAGCTCACGGTAATCGATACACAACCGAATTCCACCAGTCTTTTTTGGTATAATGACCACTGGAGCAGCCCATGGTGACTGACCTTCGACAATGACTCCTAATTTGATCATTCGTGATATCTCATCTTTCAGAGCGGCTTTCCTGGTTGGTGATAATCGATATGGAGGAATTGCAACAGGGTCCTGATTTTCAGTGTGTATGCGATGGATCGCAAAGGGAGTAGCTGTTGTTGGCTCTTTAAAAACATCTTCATGTGTTACTAATAGTTGATCCAATTCTTTACGTTGTTCGCTAGTAAGCCCAATACCATCAGAATCTTTTAAAAAGTGGATGTCTAATGAGTAAAGTGGCATGAATACTTCAGCGAGATACTCTTCTCTATCAGATTTTAGGATTTTGACTGGAGGACCAAACAATCTAGAAACCTCTGTAGGGGTTCTTTCTCCGACCGGGATTGTATCTCTAAAGATGTTCTGGATGGTATGAGGGGAGCAGTCATTTGAAGCCTTGGGGGTATTTAACAATGGTGAAATCATATTTTTCTGTTCGACGAAACTCACAAACTCTGAGACTTCCTTCATTGCCTTGGTGCATGGAGAAGCTTCTTCACTGGTGATATCCAAGTTGAAAACTCCAACCTCCAAAGGATTTGTAAAAAGAAATCTGGTCTTTGGTGAATCTTCAAAATACCAGCATCTCTGTGCCATATTTAGAACAATCCCCGCCTGTTCCAGAAAGTCTGATCCTAGTAGGGTACGACTTTTTTCTGCATTTGGCAAGTACACTAGCAAAATTTTCCGGACTCGAGCGCCAATTTTCACGTCACAAATGGTGTGCATCACTTTTCCAACGGTAGTTGATCCATTAGCCAAGGTAACCTCCGCTCGTACATCTTGAAAAACACAACCATTTTGAGTCAGAATTTTCTTTAAATTCAGACTGGCAACACTGGTTTTTGCACCAGTGTCAAACACGGCTTCCCCTTTGAGACCAAATACTTCCACATGTGTTGTTGGCAATGCGTGACCTATAACCGTTGTTGCTATGGAATTAAACGATAAATACTGGGGGCTGTCCTTAGAATGGCTGCTACAGTTAGGGCAATTAGCTCGGTATACCCCAGGTGTGCCACAACCATAACATGAAAATGTGGGTTTTTTAATCACGGCTGTTAATGGTTGATTGATTTGTTTTTGTTGCTGCTCATCTGCTACTAGCTTGGCTTGTTGTTCGTCTCTCTTTTTCTTTTTGAAGCAGCTCTCAATGCTGTGTGCGATTACTTGCTGTGCCCTCTTGCTTTACCTCCATATTTGATGCTGGACGAGCTTCGGTTAAAAACATTTCTGCCTCTCTGCAGGCAGAAATCAGGTCGGCAAATGTTTTTACATTGTCTCGGCGAACACGTTCCCGAATGCTGACATTTAATAAACCATATATCATGTTTATTTGGACTTCCTCTGTAACCGACACCTTTAACTGCGAAAACAGTAGCCTCTTCTTACATATAAAGCTGTCAGTCGGCTCTTTTCTTTGTTGTTTTGCCTCAAAAATATTGACAAAAATACGCCAATCAGGTATTGGCAGTGAAAACGTTTGGCGTATCAGCGTTTTCGCTGCATCAAAACTGGTTACTGTGTCTTTGACGCCAATCCACCACGACGCCGCGTAGTCCTCAAGCAATAGGGGCATCCCTCTAACTGCGTCAGCGTCAGAAATTTTTTCTATGTCCTTGAATATGCTTATGGCAGCCAAAAATTCTTCCACCACTGCGGGATCTCTCTGTCCCTTGTAACGCGCTGTACACTGGGTGAACGATCCACTTCTGTCGGTGCTACCCATAGCTGCTAATATTTGTTGAAATTGTTCTGGCGAAAATGTTGCCATGTTGCTGCTATTAATTTCAGCTGTTGTTGTAATAGCTTCGTTGGCGTCGTTGTCTAAGTTTGACGCTTTATTGTTGGTTTTGTTTTCAACGGTGGCCGTTTTACTGTCGGCTTTATATTTTCCTGTTGTTGGTTTTTCGGTTTTACCTTTCACGTTGGCCGCTGGCTTGTCGGCTTTACCTTTTACGTTGGCCGCTGGCTTGTCGGGTTTACCTTTTACGTTGGCCGCTGGCTTGTCGGCTTTACCTTCTACGTTGGCCGCTGGCTTGTCCGCTTTACCTTCTACGTTGGCCGCTGGCTTGTCGGCTTTACCTAAAGATGATTCGTCGGTTCCGCTTTCTTCGGAAATCTGTTGTTCGTTTTTTTCGGCTTCGGATTTGTACGGAGCCACAAGGTTGGGCGCCAGTGAGACAATCTTGTTTCTAAGATTGTACATAGACAAGTGTTATTGAATAAAAAGGCAGTACTTTTTATTTTAGCACTTAAAAAAATAACTTTATTAGATCTTTCTATTCCTTAGGGTAGTTTCATGTCCGGTACTTTAAAAAAATCTGAACAATGATCTTACCAGTTGGGAGGCAGAATGCTAATTGACAAAATCTTACATACTACTGCGGTATTTATAGCAAAATTTACATGTACATGGTTTTAACTTTTAGTAGTATAAGTGATTACTCATAGGGTTGCAAAAATAAGTATTTGACAACTAAGGCCGTTAAATTTAAATATTATCTTAAGATCTACAATGTTGTATTTTGAAGTTAACTTAGTGTTGTATTTTAAAGAAACGTTAAATTCAAATGTTATTTCAAATATTCAGGGATGTGTTTACAAATTCATGTGCTTAAGTAGGTTTAAAATAAAAATAAATAAATTAGATAAATATGGACTGCTTCAAAGCTAAATTTAACAGTATAAAAATTAAAAAAAAAAATAATTAATAATGAAATTAATAACAGAAAAATAAATAATAGAAATAAAAATAACGAAAATAATTATAATTAAAATGAGACCACAAAATTGCTCCAATAGAATCAAAACCCAAAAACTTTGTTACAAAGCACTACTTAATGATTATTCTCAAAACAAATTCTACAATAAAACAAAAACATAAAGAGATAATTATAATAAGGCCATAGAAATAATCAAAATAGCAGCAAAGGTAACAGTGTTTATCTAAAATTAAGCAAAAATGGATAAATAGAGAAAAAATATCCTACAAGGACAAAAATAACAATGTCAGTATTTTATTACAATTGTTGTTTGAAAAATTAGTTTTAAAATAGATTTAAAATATAATTTATTTTTTATAAAAATTTTTGTTTTGCTACAGTGCTTTCTTGGATACAATTAAAAGCACTAACAGGAAAAAAACGCACAATTTGCTTTGTAATTTTTTATTATAATCGGCTGTTTTTGACATCTACAATTCAAAAATCTACCAACAAAATACATGCGATTTTTGTTTTTGTAAAAACAACTCTATCTTGTTTATTCTACCATGAAAAATATGACAAATTATCTGAGCGGTTTTGTATTATTGCAATAATGGTTAAATTTGAGCCACTGGGCGAACACTACCCTACAAGAATTGGATGATTGAAACTAACACATGAACAATGAAAATAAAAAAATACATACGTAAACAAAAATAAAAAATGAATGTAAGTGGCAGAGTTGAATTTTTTGCAAAATACGACTCTGCCACTGTAAATAGAGTCGTAAATTGTAAAATATACACGCATGAGAAGAAATCAAACTCTGAGGACTGGCAAACTTTTTACACAGAGTTGCAAAAAAGTACTATTTTCCACATGTTTGACTGTAGAAGATGAAAAAATGTATGGGGAGGTAAGGAAAAAACATCTTAATTTAGATTTTATTTAATAACTTCGAAACTATGTCGCGCGCACATATCGCACTATATACAATCGATAGAGGGCTTAAATACGAATATAACGCGATATCAGTTGTTTCTTGAAAAACTTTCTGACAAAAGTTATTACGTAGCAAACTTTTTAAAACTAGAAAAAATCGTCAAAAGGTATTAAATTAGTTTTTCACTCATTACTCTAAAACTAAGTCCCGCGCACATATCGCACTATATACAATCGATAGAGGGCTTAAATACGATTCTAACGCGGTATCAGTTGTTTCTTGAAAAACTTTCTGACAAAAGTTATTAAGTAGCAAACTTTTTAAAACTAGAAAAATTCGTCAAAATATGTCAAATTAGTTTTTCACTCAGTACTTCGAAACTATGTCGCGCGCACATATCGCACTATATACAATCGATAGAGGGCTGAAATACGATTCTAACGCGGTATCAGTTGTTTCTTGAAAAACTTTCTGACAAAAGTTATTACGTAGCAAACTTTTTAAAACTAGAAAAATTCGTCAAAATATATCAAATTAGTTTTTCACTCAGTACTTCGAAACTATGTCGCGCGCACATATCGCACTATATACAATCGATAGAGGGCTGAAATACGATTCTAACGCGGTATCAGTTGTTTCTTGAAAAACTTTCTGACAAAAGTTATTACGTAGCAAACTTTGAAAAAATAGAAAAAAATCGTCGAAAGATATTAAATTAGTTTTTCACTCATTACTTCGAAACTGTGTCGCGCGCAGATATCGCGCTATATGTAATCGATAGAGGGCTTAAATACGAATCTAACGCGGTATCAGTTGTTTCTTGAAAAACTTTCTGAGAAAAGTTATTACATAGCAAACTTTTTAAAACTAGAAAAAATCGTCAAAAGATATTAAAAGTTTTTCACTCATTACTCTAAAACTAAGTCGCGCGCACATATCGCACTATATACAATCGATAGAGGGCTTAAATATGATTCTAGCGCGGTATCAGTTGTTTCTTGAAAAACTTTCTGACAAAAGTTATTACGTAGCAAACTTTTAAAAAATTGAAAAAATCGTCAGAAGATAATAAAATAATTTTTCACTCATTACTCTAAAACTAAGTCGCGCGCACATATCGCACTATATACAATCGATAGAGGGCTTAAATACGATTCTAACGCGGTATCAGTTGTTTCTTGAAAAACTTTCTGACAAAAGTTATTACGTAGCAAACTTTTAAAAATCAGAAAATTTTGACACCATATATTTAAGTAGTTTGTCAGTGTAAGTAATTTTTTTTGTTCCAATTCCGTTTGTTACATCATAGGTCTGGCAACACAAAATATTTTCTAGTTCGGTTTCGTAAGAAAAACACAAAACAGAAATGGAAAAAAGCCATTTAACCGATTTAGTAAAAGGCACAAAGCAAAATTGAAGCAAGTTTTATTTCATAAAAGAATTTAATTTATATAAAATTATAGTTGGTGGCTCTCAGCAGTAACAATTAGCTAGTTACTTGTATAAAAATATACATTTAAGCTGTTGGAGATCCATAAATATTGCCTATTGATTTATTATTATGTCAATGTTAAAATACAAAATGTGTTTATACACATTATCTGCGAACCTAAAATGCGCAAATAAACACAGAATTTTAACTATAGCAACCAACAGGTGAAATTTGAGGTTTTACCACAAATTTGTTTTATAAACCATTTATACAACAAAAAATTTTTTTATGAACTTGTTTTTTTGTTCAACATACTAACTTTATTTATTTGCTACTTTCTACTTTTAGGGTATACTTGACCTTGGAAAGGTATTCTTATGGTCGGTCCACCAGGCACTGGTAAAACAATGCTGGCTAAAGCTGTGGCCACAGAATGCTGTACAACATTCTTCAATGTATCCTCGTCGACGCTCACCTCAAAATATCGAGTCAGAGAAAATGGTGCGTTTACTCTTTGAAATGGCACGATTTTACGCTCCCAGCACCATATTTATTGATGAAATCGATTTACTGTGTTCACGGCGTGGTTCAGAATCTGAACACGAAGCCTCGAGGCGTGTCAAATCAGAACTTCTGGTACAAATGGACGGTGTGGGAAGCGATGAAGCCAATAAAGTTGTAATGGTATTAGCGGCCACAAATTTCCCCTGGGATATTGATGAAGCGCTAAGACGTCGTTTAGAAAAACGTATTTATATACCGCTGCCGTCAGATGAGGGAGGGTTAAAAATTAATCTGTGGGAGGTTAAAGTTGATGATAGTGTAGATTTAGGAGATATAGCAAAAAAAACTAGATGGTTATTCTGGAGCAGATATAACAAATGTGTGCAGGTATGTTGTCGGCTTGATTGGATGCATTGATTGGTTTAAAATTTATGTTTTTTGTATATAAAAGGAATGCCAGTATGATGTCAATGCGTCGCGAATTGCCGGCTTAACACCGGAAGAGATACGTCAGCTGGCTAAGGAAGAAGTCGATTTACCAGTATCAAATCAAGATTTTACAGAGGCCATAAGTCGTTGGTGCTAAAATACTCTTTTGAAGTCATTTTCATGTGGTGTGGTATAACACTTTTTTGATTATGATTGTTTCTATTTTTAATTTGTTTTTTGCCCTTCCCCCTTCATTTGAATAATAAAGTTTTTATTTGCATATTTTTAACACGTTTCTTTTCTCATTTTTTAATAGATTTATCTAAGTAAGTTTGTGGTAAATATACTTATACATACATACATATACCCGTAACATATATATGATAGATAAAAATAACAAAATAAAACTAAAAAAGATTTACTAAAAAATTATGTTTTTTTCATACTTAGATCTGTTTTTAAGGCAAGGGTCAGAAACTTAAGATTTTACATTTTAAGATCGAGAATGTAAACTACTTTCAGATAGATGCAAAACCAAAATAAAGGTTATAAAGAAAACATAAAAAAAGATTCACACATGTAGAGTACCGCACTCTGTTCAATATACATCTTTAAATGTACAAGGTTTTCATTTTTATACCCTTCACCACAGGTGGAAAGGGTATATACAAGTTTGTCATTCCGTGTGTAATTTCTACAATATTCATTTCCGACCCCATAAAGTATATATATTCTGGATCCTTATACATAGAGAAGTTGATTAAGCGATGTCCGTCTATCCGTCTGTCCGTGTTAGTGTGGTAATGTCATTTGCCAAGGCACCAGAAGAGATACAAAAAATTTAAGCACACCAATCTGTCAGGCATAGTTTCGAAAATTTTGGTATTGCAATTCAGCAACATCGGATCATTCCTTTGGAGGCTACGGGCCAAAAACCACGCCCACCTATATTTTTTTCAGGTTTTTTTTTAATTTTTTTCAGCTTTAACGATTCTGTTTTGCCTTTTTTTCTCAAATAAATATTAGACTGCGACAGGTAGATCGCAAAGAGTGCATGCAGATCTCGGGGGATCAATAACCCCCTGCGAGGGGCGATTTTTGTTTGTTTTTAGATTGGTAGGGTTTTTCTGCTTTGATTTGTATTAGTGACCTTAATAGAAAGCAATGCACATAGAGGTAGCCAATGGACCCACAGGGTACCCACTGATAAATAGGAGCAGTTAAAAGGACCAACTTTTGGGTTTTTTGTATGTCTGTTCGTCTGTCTGTGTTCGCATCATGTAAAAAATACTTGATGCATTTTTATCAAAATTTGTGAGGAGGTTCCTTAGTATTTCGGTTCAAATATTGGATACGTTTTCCCTTTTCAATTTTATTCCGTACACAAAGTGTAAAAACGTAACCCTATTGTTTTCGCTACAATGTCTGTCCGTCTGTCAGTGCCTTTTATCTCTGGAACCGTAATAGGTAGACTCTTGAAATATTCACAGATGATATATAGTTGTTGCCGCTATAGCAACAAATACTAAAACTTATAGAGTGTTTCAATAGAGAGGTGTTATTTACGAAAATGTGTTTATTTCTTGAACTGTAGGAGGGATACACTTGAAATTTACAAACAGTTATTAAAACTTAGTTCACTATATATACAAGTCTAAAAAATAAACCTAAAAATTAAAGGGTGTTCCGATAGTGGTGTTATTTTGATTTATAAGGCCTAAGTTTTGAATCATAACAGGTAGAATCTTGAAATTTTTACAGAAGGTGTATAATTTTGGCCGCTATAGCAACAAATATTAAAATTTATAGGGTGTTCAGATAGAGAGGTGTTATTCACAAATATGTGTTTATTTCTTGAGGTGTAGGAGGCATACACTAAAAATATGTAAGCAGTAATTAAAACTTAGTTCGCTATATAAACAAGTATAAAAAAATAAACCTAAAAATTAAAGGGTGTTTTGATAGTAGTGTGATTTGCATGTATAAGGCATACACTAAAAATTTAAGCCCTCTATCGATTGTATATAGTGCGATATGTGCGCGCGACTTAGTTTTAGAGTAATGAGTGAAAAATTATTTTAATATCTTTTGACGATTTTTTCTAGTTTTAAAAAGTTTGCTACGTAATAACTTTTGTCAGAAAGTTTTTCAAGAAACAACTGATACCGCGCTAGAATCAAATTTAAGCCCTCTATCGATTGTATATAGTGCGATATGTGCGCGCGACTTAGTTTTAGAGTAATGAGAGAAAAACTTTTAATATCTTTTGACGATTTTTTCTAGTTTTTAAAAATTTGCTACGTAATAATTTTTGTCAGAAAGTTTTTCAAGAAACAACTGATACCGCGTTAGATTCGTATTTAAGCCCTCTATGGATCGTATGTAGCGCGAAATGTGCGCGCGACATAGTTTTAGAGTAAAGCCTAGTACTCTGTTCGAATTTGTGAAAAATGTTGAGCAACATTTATTATTTCACAAGGAAAATTTGACATTTAAAATGTGGTGTCTATCTCGCGATTTGGAAGAATTTTACGATTTTGTTGCTTTTAAGTATACCACATTGTTTTACAAATGTTAACAAAAGCCAGGTGATCAGCTGTTGTTTCAAAAATTCCGCATGAAATAATGCCCATTTGCTTTATTTCACAGCTTTGATAAAATGTTGCCAGAAACATTTCAATGTTTTTCCACAGCAAAAACAGAGTACAACTCCAGCAACATTTTTTCATGACTTTTTCATACGAATTTTTTATGTATGTAGTTTGACAGCATTCCACATGAAAAACTGAACAGAGTACCAGGCTTTATGAGTGAAAAACTAATTTAATATATTTTGACGATTTTTTCTACTTTTCAAAAGTTTGCCACGTAATAAGTTTTGCCAGAAAGTTTTTCAAGAAACAATTTATACCATGTTTCTTTCGTATTTATTTCCCCTTTTAATTGCAGGTATCTCGAAATGTGCGATAAGTGCGGGCGACATAATTAAAGAAAAAACATAATGAAGGAAAAACTAATTTAATATATTTTTAAATGTTTATTTAATTTGTCAGGGCTGGTAAAGTTAGTGCATTTTGTAGTGTCACCTTCAACTTAATGATAATGCCAAACTTGAAAAAATGTAAATAATTTCCATTAATACTAATGGTTTTTTAATTTTTAAAAGGCATATTTTATAGAATATAAAAAGCAATATTTATGAAAATTAAAACTGGCCAATGATTACAAACAACTAAATAAATTTCGTTTTCCATCTCGGGTTGTTTTTCATTTCTTCTTTCTGCTTCTTTACGAATCAGAATTAAAAAATTATTTGTGCTGCCAGACCTATGATGTAACAAACGGAATTGGAACAAAAAAAATTACTTACACTGACAAACTACTTAAATATATGGTGTCAAAATTTTCTGATTTTTAAAAGTTTGCTACGTAATAACTTTTGTCAGAAAGTTTTTCAAGAAACAACTGATACCGCGTTAGAATCCTATTTAAGCCCTCTATCGATTGTATATAGTGCGATATGTGCGCGCGACTTAGTTTTAGAGTAATGAGTGAAAAATTATTTTATTATCTTCTGACGATTTTTTCAAATTTTTAAAAGTTTGCTACGTAATAACTTTTGTCAGAAAGTTTTTCAAGAAACAACTGATACCGCGCTAGAATCATATTTAAGCCCTCTATCGATTGTATATAGTGCGATATTTGCGCGCGACTTAGTTTTAGAGTAATGAGTGAAAAATTATTTTATTATCTTTTGACGATTTTTTCCAATTTTTAAAAGTTTGCTACGTAATAACTTTTGTCAGAAAGTTTTTCAAGAAACAACTGATACCGCGTTAGAATCGTATTTAAGCCCTCTATCGATTGTATATAGTGCGATATTTGCGCGCGACTTAGTTTTAGAGTAATAAGTGAAAAATTATTTTATTATCTTTTGACGATTTTTTCCAATTTATAAAAGTTTGCTACGTAATAACTTTTGTCAGAAAGTTTTTCAAGAAACAACTGATACCGCGTTAGAATCGTATTTAAGCCCTCTATCGATTGTATATAGTGCGATATGTGCGCGAGACTTAGTTTTAGAGTTATGAGTGAAAAACTAATTTAATACCTTTTGACGATTTTTTCTAGTTTTAAAAAGTTTGCTACGTAATAACTTTTGTCAGAAAGTTTTTCAAGAAACAACTGATACCGCGTTAGATTCGTATTTAAGCCCTCTATCGATTGTATATAGTGCGATATGTGCGCGCGACATAGTTTTGTTATTATTAACAAAATAATGTATCAAGAAGTTTTAACTAACTGATATTTTTTGCTCTAACTGGCTTATATATAACTAAACTGATTAAAGTGACAACCGTTAAATTTGATATTAGCACCTTAGAGGCTTTTAATTTCATTTTTTAATTTAAAAATCATTAATAGATTACTTAGATAAATCACATTATATAATGGGATTTTTTTTCATTCATTTATTTTTAGGTAGCACATGTTACTAATACACTCTTAAAAAAAAAACGTGCTTCACATGTACACAACTTATAGTACGTTCCATGCAACTCTCCAAAAAGTTTGCCAAAACAAAAAAAAAGTTTGCCAAAAAGTTTGTTTTCTTCTCGGCGATAAAATATACATAACTGCGTGTTTTTAAAGTGTTGTAAAATACATACTAAAATAAATGTGAAATATGAAAAGAAAATAAATGTAAAAAGTAGTTTAGTGCATAGAAATTAAATAATTAAAAATATAGAATGTGTTAACGTGGAGTCGCCATCATTCTTTCCTTGAAGACCCTTTTGGCTGCGGAAGAGGTAGTGCTGAAATTAAATACAGCAAATTTCAATCTAGCAATAGTAACTAATTCAAATTTTTACTTCATTTTTTTATTCTTCACAGACAACATATTTGCATAAGCTAAAATGAACGTCGTGGCATACTGCTGACATCCGTGCAATCTGTTCGGAAGACCTGCTGGAGAAGTACAATGATGAAGGTAGATAAGAAGAATATGCTTCCGAGAAGCTTAAGTGATTTGATAATCATCTTCGAGGTATGTACATACTTTGATCTATCATCAAATATTTTATAATTTATATATTTCTTCATATTTCAGATGTTTTACAGCAGCAGGAAGCGATTGCATTTCGAAAAAGCGTTCGAATGGCAGTAGAAAGCAGTCATCATTGAGCGAATAAAAATATTTAAATATGTTAAATTATATATTAAATAAATATGTATAACCTAATTTTAAAATGTTTTTTAATAAATATTAAAATATAAAAATATTGAATCTGTTTCTGCATCAATTTTGCTTAGTCAGCTGTGAGGGGTTTAATCATCCAGTTTGAGTAGTCATCGTTGATTAATTTCTACATCATAGTTGATCACACGTATACAAATGTCTCTCTCATTTTTGTAACATGCCCTTAATAACGTGATGGTACTCTGTTCTACGCAATGAGAAAAAATTTCTCATCAGTGACACTCAAATGATTGCTCAATTGATGATCACTGTTCTTGTAGGGTAGTATTTATGAAAACGAAGTAATTACAGCCATTACCCAGCAAACAAAAATATGTAACCATAAAGTTAATCAACTATACGCACAACCAATTGGCAAGACATTTTAAATCATTCAAATCCCGATACAGTGTTAAATGCTATAGAACACAAATTCAGAATTAAATATATAAAAAATCAAAGTCTAATTTAATAAAAATAGAAAAATAAATCCATCGATAAGTGAAATACTAATAAAAAATTGTGATATTAGGGATAAAATTAATAAAAAATGGTGCAACAATATAAAAATAAAACTAATGAACGTGAATATAAAAGATATAGACATTTTTTAAATAAAAAATTATGCAAAAAATGAATGTTATAAAAATTAGTTTATAGAAAATAGAAATAATATGCGAGTCACATGAGAAATAACAAATGAAATATTAGGCAAAAAACATTTAATAATGATGAAATAAAACTAAAAAACTTAAAAAATATCAGTATAACCGAAATAGGTGACAAATTTGTCTTCAATTTTTATCAAAATGTGCATAGAATTTTACATAAATGTCAAATAAAAGCACATAATGAATCTTCCACTAGACTTCTCAACTCCTTTCATTTAAGAAATACTTATAATGAAGAAATTTCAATATAATTAATACGCTAAACATAAAAAAGTCGAGGATTTGATGGAATTAGGCCAATAGGTTTAAAAAATAATATTGAATTTATGACACTTATAATTACACATCTAATAAACACTATAATAAACACTGCAATTTTACCAAAAAAAATTAAAATATTATTCGCATGCCCAATCTACAAAAAATGTTCAAAATCTGATTTTAACAATTATAGGCCAATATCAATACTACCTGTAGACTACGGCGTACCACAGGGCTCTAAACTCGGTTCTATATTGTATATAATATACACAAACGAACTGATTAATACTTTGTCAAAATGCAAAACATTTGAGTAAGCAGATGATACGGTAATTGTAGTGTCACATAAAAATTTAGATGATGCAACAATAATAATGCAAGATCAATTAGATACTGCTGTTCGGTGGTGACATGACCATGGATTAATTATTAATGCAACTAAGACTAAATTAATGCATATAAAAACTCCACATTTCCGATATGCTAAAATAAAGCTTAAATTTCATAGTATCGAATGCCTCCACAGAAGCAAAATGTCGAATTTCAACTATGATATTGATCAATGTTCCACATCAGTTGAAATTGTTACCACATACAAGTACCTTGGAGTATTCATTGATCAAAATTTTAAATGTAAAGTTCATGTACATAGATCAGGTACGAAAAAAAAACTTCGAAAAGCATCATATATGCTACATCGTTTAAGTTACTGCTCGCATAACACCGTCTTGAGACAAGCATATTTTTCGCTAGGTGAATCACATATCCACCATGGAATCACAGCCTAGGGAAGCTCCTTACATTGTATTAAACTCCAGCAAACACAAAACCAATTATTAAAAATACTCAAATCACTTGGCAATACTACCAGTACACATACAACAAATTTTAACCAATGTCAAAGCACAAACATACAAACAAACATACTACATATCGTTTTGTTTTAGACGTAAAAAATATATATCACACCACTCTATCCATAGAATTTCATAATAATAGCAACGTTTTACGGAAAATCAACCACAACCACAAAACTAGGCGTAATACTGAGGGTCATAAAATTTAGTAATGTGTATGGAGGTAACGCCCTTGATGTTCTAACAAAAGCTAAAAACAGCAAAACTTTAAAATCATACTTCCTTAATCAGCAATGAATTCCATTTTTTTATTAAAAAAATCTATAAAAGAAATTTTTATATATATTATTTGTTTCTAAATATTTAAATTTTACATTACTTTGTTAATTTTTACCTGCAGATAAGCTACATGGCTTCGAAAGGTTTTTGTTTTTAAATAATGTATTATTTTCATGTTCAATAAATAAATAATATAATTTAAAAAAATCAGTCAAGTGAGAGTTAGACTCACACACGTAGGGTTTCGTACTATGTTTAGTACAACTTTAAAAATTCAAGTTGTTAATTTTTTTTGTCTTAACTTTAATATTATAGTCGTAATCGCGAAAATTGCATCACTGTTGGAACACCCTTTAAATTTTAGTAATTGTTGTTATAGCGGACATATTAATAAACTTTTTTATTGCGGTTCAAAAAATAAGGTAATATACGTGAAAAACATGACACTGATGGATCACCCTTTAGATATTATTAATTGTTACAGCGGTTAGAAATATATATATCTTTATACATGCAAAACACGTCACTGTCTGAAAACCCTTTAAATTTTTATTGTTTTTATAGGGGTTATAGTAATACACCATTTGTGAAAATTTCAAGAGTCTATCTATTATGGTTAAAAAAATAGTTTATACAAATCACATCACTATCGGCACACCCTTTAATATTTACTATTTTTTATAGTGGCTCTAGTAATACACCTCCTGTAAAAACTTCAAGAGTCTACATATTATCGTTCAAAACTTATGCCATATACATGAAAATCACACCACTATCGCATCACCCTTTAATTTTTAGGTTTATATTTTAGACTTGTTTATATAGCGAACTAAGTTTTAATTACTGCTTGCATATTTTTAGTGTATTCTTCCTACAGTTCAAGAAATAAGAACATATTCATGAATAACACCTTTCTGTTGGAAAACCTTATAAGTTTTAGGATTTGTTACTATAGCGCCAAAGTTTTGCACCCTCTGTGAAAATTTCAAGCGTCTACCTATTATGGTTCAAAACTTAGGCCTTATAATGCAAATCACACCTAATCGATGTTTTGGTTAACGATATATCGGCGATACATCGGCGTCTAGACTAAAAAACATCGACATCGTTTATTTGTGCTCTGCTGTCTTAAAACATGTGTTTATGTGGTTTCATTACTTTTATTACTTTAAATAAATATTTGTAACAGTATTGTTAAGTATGTATCTCTGTTATTTACTTTATTAAATACTGAAGTAAATAACGGTTATCAATTATCTAAACAAATATGTGCAGGACTGTAATACTTCACGCTCATCAACAACATCCAATAACGAAACATCCGATACTGATAAAGATAATTCGGAATTTGATATTTGGAAATACCACAAGCAATTGACACAAACTAATGTGAAAAATAAATCATTTAAATCTGTAACAAACACCATAAGTGAAACGGAAGTACAGATATACCTGTCATCTCCTGTTACAGCAGTAAAAAGTGAAGCTATTGAGATATGGGAGGATATAATACCTCTGCTTCCCAAACTGTCAAAGATTACAATGCAATATCTTCCAATCGTTGCCACGTCTGTACCAAGCGAGCTTTTGTTTTCTGAAGCTGGAGCAACCCTTACTCAGGACAGAAATAGGCTTCTGGGGACTAGATTATCCAACCTTCTTTTCCTTAAGTCTAAGAAAATTATTGCATAGTAATTGAATCAAATAAAATTTTAAAGAATTATTCTATTGTTTCATTTTAAATATGGTGAATTTATGTATAAAAATATTTGTGACTTGGCATGCATATGAAAAACTTAGAACATCGGTAAAACATCGATGTTTTTCATGGAAACATCGATTTTTGAAAACATCGATGTTTTTAAGAACAATGTTGCATCCCTAATTACACCACTATCGAAACACCCTTTAATTTTTATTTTTAATTTTTATAGTTGTTTCTATAGTGAATTAAGTTTTAATTACTGTTTGTTAATTTCAAGTTTATCCCTACTACAGTTCAATAAATAGGCACATATTCGTGAATAACACCTCTCTAGCGGAACACCCTATAAGTTTTAGTATTTGTTGGTATACTGGCAACAGCTATACATCATCTGTGAAAATTTCAAGAGTCTACCTATTACGGTTCCAGTGATAAAGGGCGCTGACAGACGGACAGACATTGTGGCGAAAACAATAGGGTTTCGTTTTTACCCTTTGGGTACGAAACCCTAAAAAAACATACACATTAAGAATTGAGTTGGTCCCCTCTGGGACAACTCTTAGTTTTGTCGTTATGAGACGAAATGTGGTATGAGTGAAAGTTGAGAAATTTTATTTTTAAAAGTTTGTTCAAGAAAATATGCTTAACGTATATAACACATATACCAGATTAAAGGCAATAAACGCAGCTTTCATCCACAGTTGGTCCGTCCAGGAACAACTGTTAGATTTTTAGTTACACACTAAAACCAAATGTAACGATCTTATTTGTTTAAATTTAAACCATATATGGTTTAACATGTTATATTACAGTGTTTTTTTTTT
>OX451215.1:113155815-113550853 GCA_949628195.1 Phasia obesa | reverse complement strand
TATAACTTACCGGTGGCAAGAAATCGCAACGTCAATGCCAACTTTTCTGCAGCTGTAATTGCTTCTCGAAATACTGTATTTTTACGTTCTACATCCTCTTGCACTAAATCCAGCAAAGTTTTGAACTGCACTTTTGACACTCTTAAATAATTTTTATACGAAGCTTCGTCACTCAACTCTAGCTCTTTTGTAATGAACGAAAATGAACCAAGTTCTTTTCTAGCTTTCCTCCAAGGTTTCACCCAGTGCCTTTTAGTTCTGTTCGTAGGAAGGAATGTAGCTTTGATGCATAACTCGGTCAATCCTAATATTTAAAAATAAATAATTTCAAAATGAACAATAAAATAAGGAAATAATAGTATAATTTACCAATAAGTATGTAGTCTTTATCACTGTTTTCAGAATCCAATCTTGCGGTTTTTCCAATTAATTGAACAAAATCATTTACTAATTCATATTTAGGAAAATTCATTTTAAATGGAAATTAAGATGGTTGATACTTTGGAATTAAAAAGGAAATCCTTCCAACAATATATTTATATTATTACAATATTTCACAGATTTGTACTTTCAACAAAAAATTTATTTTAATTCGGGCACAAATTTATCTGATTGTTTATAAAAAGGAAAATGTCATAAAGTTTATACACATATGTATATGAAAATTGCTGCAACAATTGCAGGATATAAACACAAATGCAATATTAAAGAAGAAACGAGAAAGATTACAGCGACAAAAGTTGCATAATGTAATCGGGGACTGACAGTCGTAAAATTAGGTTCTAGAGGAGTAAAGCTTTTAAGTTCGGTTTATTTTTTTTAATTCAACAGAAAAATGTGATTTCTGAGCTTTTTGAAAACTGATATATTTTTTAAAATTTTTGTTTACATTTTTTTAGTAATTCGAAGAAATTGCGCCAATTGCTCCATTTTTTGCAACCCTGTAAAAAAGGTTGTTGGAAACCCAGAGACGTATGAGAAAAAAACAAACTCTGGGTTTCCAACCAGAGTTTGAAAAAAAAAAACACTAAAGTACGCTACGATAGTGTTCTGTACTGAAGTTTTTGGGATCAGTACACAAACACATTTCGTACAGAAAAAATACAAAATACACAAAAAAAATTTTTAG
This sequence comes from Phasia obesa, assembly GCA_949628195.1. Taxonomy (NCBI): domain Eukaryota; kingdom Metazoa; phylum Arthropoda; class Insecta; order Diptera; family Tachinidae; genus Phasia; species Phasia obesa. The sequence continues at coordinate 113,549,724 of OX451215.1, read as the reverse complement.
CGTTTGTGTATGTGTACGCAAACAAAATACCGTACACAACGATCGTTGGCTAATGAGCACAAACACTAAAATAACGTACTGTTCTTTTTTTAGCGTACTTTTAGTGTTCTTTTTATGTATGTGTACTGATCTTTAAGATTTTACGTAGCGAACTTTTAGTAGTTGCGTTTTTTCTATAAAGTATTTTTAGTGTTTTTAGTTTTAGTTTGTGCGTTGATAAGTGCGAACGCGATTTTTTTTAAGCTCGCAATTGCCAAAAACAAAAGCAAAAAGTGTGAATAAATTCAAACAAAAGCAAAAAATCAAACTTGTTTTTAATACAACAACAAAGTGTTCTGTAAACACTTTTTTTCTCTCTTTTTTCTTTTTTTACAACGGCATTATCACTTTGCTAATTTAAAAATAAAACAAAAACAATAGGGGCCAATGGCCTCTTTAATTTAAGTGACAAAAATGTAGACAATTTATATTTAAATAAAAACAAAAAACTGAAAATAATTTGTGTTTAAACACTACTCCAGTATTACGTGCCCAATCTTGTTCGTCGCTTTTGATAAGCGATGACAATAAAATAACTACAAACAAGTCGCCTTTTGTACAAAGTGTTACCAAAACTAATATGGATAGTGTAAAACCCAAGACGCAAGTGGGAATGGACAGATACATTACGGTATTAAAAAGAGGTCGAAGCCCTAAATCTTCGTAGCTTGCACCAATGTCTAAAGTACATAAAGACAAGGGCTCTAATGGAATAAATTCCCATAATCGTTTTGCTATCTTAGATAGTGAAACAAGTGAACATAAAACGGCAATTAAGTCGTTCAAACCACCTCCAGTTTATTTAAGGGAGAAAAATTCGAACGACTTAATAAAAAAATTAATTACAATTATTGGCGAGAACTCATTTTATGTAATTCCCATCAAGCGTGGTAACATTGATGAGACAAAAATACAATTTATTGATGAAAGCAGTTATCGTAAAGCAGTAAACGAGTTCGAAAACTGCAAAAAGAACTTTTATACCTATCAGCTGAAGAGTAGCAAAGGTCTACAGGTAGTCATTAAAGGTGTAGATTCATACGTTGATCCAGCTGAAAGAGCCGGACTCCAAAAAGCGGGTTTTAAAATAAAAAGTGTAGATAATCTCCGTAATCGGGAACGTGTCCCTCAACCACTATTTCGCGTTGAACTGGAACCTGGAGATATCAGATTGAAGAAGAACGAAACGCACCCCATTTACAATCTGAAATACCTGTTACACCGTAAAATAACTGTAGAGGAGCCGCGTAAGCGTCCAGGACCTGTCCAGTGTCTAAATTGTCAAGAATATGGTCATACTAGGGCTTACTGTAAGTTGCATCCGGTTTGCGTTGTATGTGGCGAGCTACATTGTTCCGCCCAATGCGACAAAGCAAGGGATGACTCGAAAGTTAAAAAATGCAGCAATTGCGGTGGAAACCACACTGCTAACTACAGAGGCTGTCCAGTTTTTTCCATGGTAAGGAAAACCACGCAAAAACTAAATACTCCTGCCAAGCACCAACAATATCGAGTAAATGCTCATTATCCTCAGTTAGCCCAACCAACAACACAACATGTTTCATACGCAGATATGGTAAAAACCAATCATACTTCAGTACATAAAGCGGCACCGACAACTAATTCTACTCCTAATTTGCAATCGCATCCTAAAGAACAAACACCATCTGGTAATTTTAATCGTCTCGAAGCAAGCATCGAGACATTAGTGCATTCGATAAACAGTTTTATGAGCTCTATGAGCAGCATGATGCAAGAAATGGTACGCATGCAATCTACTATGTTGCAGGCGTTACTTAACGAACCATGAACTGTTTAAAAATATGTTTCTGGAACGCAAACGGCTTGCGCCAACACAAAAATGAACTCGAGTACTTCCTTAAGAAGGAACAAATTGATGTCATGCTGGTTTCAGAGACTCACTTAACAACAAATAGCTTTTTTAAAATAAATGGCTATATCTTATATGACACCAAAGACCCCCGTGGCAAAGCATGTGGTGGTTCAGCAATACTAATAAAGGCTCGAATCAAACATTATTTACAGTGTGATTTTTGTGAAGATTACCTACAAGCAACAAACATCTGCATTGAAGAATTTCATCAAAATTTAGTTATTTCTTCGATTTATTCACCTCCTAGGTTTCAAATATCAGAGAGTAAATACAGCGATTTCTTCAAATCACTAGGTCCCTGTTTCATAGCATCAGGCGACTACAACGCTAAACATACATTTTGGGGATCACGCCTAATAACTCCAAAAGGTCGTGTTTTGTTTGACACAATTTCAAAAATGCATCGGAATGTGATATTGTGTGGACAACCCACCTATTGGCCTACTGATCGACAAAAAATACCTGATGTTATCGATTTTGGCGTGATTAAGGGTATTCCGAGAGAAACGATTAAAGCTGAAGCGTCACTTGAATTATCCTCAGATCATTCACCCACTATCGTCTATATATGGGACAAACAAAACAACATATCACCAATGACTAGCACAAGCATTAATTGGTCGAAATATAGAAAGTATCTTAGTACTCATTGTTCGGAAAACATCCCGCTAAGAACACCTGAAGACGTAGAGCGCAGTCTTATTGATTTTAGCCAAAACCTCAAATCAGCTGCCCAACATTCAACAATAACCCGACAATTAGCTAGATACAATCAAATTTATTCTGCAGATATCGAACGGCTCTTGGCTGAAAAAAGAAAAATTCGTAGAGAATGGCAATCACTGAGATCTCCTCAACTCAAAAGCAGACTTAAAGAATGCACGAACCGGCTAAGAGACATGCTGGAATCTCGAAGAGTAGCATCCCTGAAAACCTATTTGGGAGACCTAGACGCAACTCCTCAATCAGATTATTCGTTATGGCGTGCCTGTAGAAACCTTAAAAGGCCAGTCTTACGTAAGCCTCCCTTGCGAACTTCAGCTGGAGGCTGGGCAAGGAGTGATACCGAAAAAGGAAATTTATTTGCTGGACATTTGAAAAAGGTTTTTACCCCAAATATATCGACCGATATAGTTGAGTTGCCAGTTGTCGAGGCTAGTGCTGCAGTCCCGATAAGATTTGAATTTGGTGATTTTGAAAAGGCAATAACGGATTTAAACACCAAAAAAGCCCCTGGCGTTGATAAAATCAGTAACAAGATGTTAATTGAGTTGCCCCGTATAGTTCGCAGAATCGTTCTTTTTATTTTTAATGCCATTTTACGTCTTGAGTACTTTCCCACAGAGTGGAAGGTGTCCTTGGTTACCATGATTCCTAAACCAGGAAAAGACCACACAAAAATTGAATCATACAGACCAATAAGCCTTTTGTCAAATATGTCAAAACTGTTTGAGAGGATGTTAATAACTAAGCTTAACCCTATTCTAAGCGACAAAGGATGTATTCCAAACCATCAATTCGGCTTCAGGAAAAAACATAGTACGATCGAACAAACTCACAGGTTAGTCAATATTATTAAGAAAACTTTCGAAGAGAGAAAATACTGATCTGCGCTTTTCATCGACGTTTCTCAAGCATTTGATAAGGTATGGCATGAAGGCCTAATATATAAGCTAAAACTGAACTTGCCCGTAAACCTATATAAGCTGCTAGATAGTACTTTAACCGAACGAAAATTTATTGTAAAAGAAGGAGATTTTTCGAGCTCACCCCAGCCAATCGAAGCCGGAGTTCCCCAAGGTAGTATATTGGGGCCCTTTTTATACTTATTGTATACTTCAGACATGCCAACTAGTAACCGAGTTCACACATCGACATTTGCTGACGACACAGCTTTTTTGAGCATTCACGAAAGACCCGAAGTAGCATCACGATATTTACAAGACCACATATTTAATTTAGAAAAATGGTTGAAGAAATGGAGAATAAAAGTTAATGAACAAAAATGTACTCACATAACCTTCACACTGCGTAGAGAATCTTGCCCTCCTATTCGGATAAATAACCAAACGATACCTCAGCTTTCAGACGTCAAATATCTCGGCATACATCTTGACCGGCGCCTTACATGGAAACGCCACATAGAAACAAAGTTAACACAAATGAAGTTAAAAGCAGTCCAACTAAACTGGCTTATTGGTAGCAATTCTACTCTAGCTCTAGATTGCAAACTTTTATTATACAAGTCAATTCTAAAACCAATATGGTGTTATGGCATTCAATTATGGGGCAGTGCCTCAGCTACCAACGTAGAAAAAATTCAAAGGCGCCAAAATAAGATTCTTCGTATAATTACATCTGCTCCTTGGTATATAAAAAACTCGAACATCCATAAACATCTAAACGTGCCATCAGTTAAAGCAGAAATAGCGAAACTTGCCATAAGGTATTTCAAGAAGCTTGAAACTCATCCGAATCCACTGGCCCGTAACATACTAAATGAACCTGGTTACATTCGACTAAGAAGGAGGGACACTGCTTCTCTCATCCGTACATCATAGGGATAACCCACAAATTACAGTAACCGTGAAACATACATTTTTTTGTCCAGCACTGGTTGAACTTAAAAAGTATATTTTTAGACTTAAGATATGAGTAATTATTGATAGTTCAATTATATTGAAGATAGAATAAATAAAAATTGCGAAAAAAAAAATTTTAGTGTTTGCGTAGAGTATTTTTAGAGTTTGCGTAGTGTTCTTTTAGTGTTCTTTAAGCGTACTTTTAGCGTACTTTTTAGTGAATTTTTTGTGTATTTTTAATGATCTTTAGCGTAGTTTGAGTGATCTTGTAGAGTATTTTTGTGAACATTTTTTGCACTTTCGGTTACAAATGACAATTTATAAATGCATTTTGTTATTTATTAATAAAAATGTTTAAGAAAACTATTATTTAATTTGTCATTTGTTATTCTGTAGTATTTTTGATATTAGGAATTTTAATGTATGTATGTAATTCTACTATAAAAAATCTTGAAACGAATATTTAAAGAAATGGAAAATTAAATAAATTTTTTATGAGTAATATTTATTATTTTAAGATTAGTGTAATAGTTGACAAGTTGGTGGACAGGATAATAAGACAACAATTTCAGGTATTTCTTATAATACAGTCATGTAAGTACTTAACAAAAAAAATTTTAATGAAAGATTTTTATGACAAAATCATTGTTAATAAGATTTTTTTTTTTAAATATGAAGAAAATACAGCTAATAGTTTTTAGCATCTGTCTAAATTTGGAAGGACGACATTTCTGCATTTGCATGCAAAATTTTTCTTATGAAATAATAACCGAACTAGATTGACTACATTCGTTGAAATTCTCTTACCTGTCACAAATGGGCTATGTGTGCGTATGTAAACACATAATTTAGTCCAATTATGAACATCAAATTCAAGTGAAAGAAGGGAAGGGGAAGTATTGACAATGCATTTTTCTCAAACCTTTTTCATTCAACATTTTTCTACCCTTCACCAAAGGTGGAAAGGGTATATCTAAGTTTTTTATTTTTATTGTACTTACATGGCTGTAATTTAAGATTATCTTGTTGATTTTTTTAATAATAGATTACATATTAGTTATACAAACGTAGACGATTAAAACCTTTAAAAGTAATAAATACTTTTCTCTCAGGTTTATTAGAAATTAATTAAATTTAGCTTTTGAATTGTTTCTAATGTTATTGTGTACATGTTTATTAAGTATATTAAAATAAATAAAAGCAATAATAATACTAAAAAAATAATAACGATAATTTAGTAATAATATATAATTTAAAAAATGTAATATATAATTGTACTGTTTTATATTTAGTTCCTTTAAGTAATTACATACATATATAAAAAAAATAAAAAGCTTTAATTTAAATTAATTATATTTATAATAAACCTTTATTTGTTTTACACAAAAATATCTTAATTCTTATAAGCAGATTTTTCTTAAGTGAGATGTTTTTATTCACGGCAGCTGCTATACCTGAGACTTGTAATGGGTGATTTTTTTGAGGTTAGGATTTTCATGCATTAGTATTTGACAGATCACGTGAGATTTCAGACATGGTGCCAAAGAGAAAGATGCTCAGTATGCTTTGACATTTCATCATGAATAGACTTACTAACGAGCAACGCTTGCAAATCATTGAATTTTATTACCAAAATCAGTGTTCGGTTCGAAATGTTCAAATGTGACAAATTTTGTTCAGCGATGAGGCTCATTTCTGGTTGAATGGCTACGTAAATAAGCAAAATTGCCGCATTTGGAGTGAAGAGCAACCAGAAGCCGTTCAAGAACTGCCCATGCATCCCGAAAAATGCACTGTTTGGTGTGGTTTGTACGCTGGTGGAATCATTGGACCGTATTTTTTCAAAGATGCTGTTGGACGCAACGTTACGGTGAATGGCGATCGCTATCGTTCGATGCTAACAAACTTTTTGTTGCCAAAAATGGAACAACTGAACTTGGTTGACATGTGGTTTCAACAAGATGGCGCTACATGCCACACAGCTCGCGATTCTATGGCCATTTTGAGGGAAAACTTCGGAGAACAATTCATCTCAAGAAATGGACCGGTAAGTTGGCCACCAAGATCATGCGATTTGACGCCTTTAGACTATTTTTTGTGGGGCTACGTCAAGTCTAAAGTCTACAGAAATAAGCCAGCAACTATTCCAGCTTTGGAAGACAACATTTACGAAGAAATTCGGGCTATTCCGGCCGAAATGCTCGAAAAAGTTGCCCAAAATTGGACTTTCCGAATGGACCACCTAAGACGCAGCCGCGGTCAACATTTAAATGAAATTATCTTCAAAAAGTAAATGTCATGGACCAATCTAACGTTTCAAATAAAGAACCGATGAGATTTTGCAAATTTTATGCGTTTTTTTAAAAAAAAAGTTCTCAAGCTCTTAAAAAATCACTCGTTATTTATCTAAGGAAATTTATATAAAAAAACACAATTTGTATTTACATCAGCACATTCATAATCCAACGTCAGTTTGTTAGAACGAATTTTAATACTATCTAACTCTTTTGTAGTTTTTTGTTCTTATTTATTCATTACTACTTATATTTGTCAATACATATTTTGATTTTTCAATTATAAAAAGTCCCATTTAGTTCTTAAATTGCATGTAGATATGTGTTCCAGGAATTCTTACAACCTCTTAACAGTTCTTTCACTTGAATTTGATGTTCATAATTGGACTAAATTATGTGTTTACATACGCACACATAGCCCATTTGTGACAGGTAAGAGAATTTCAACGAATGCAGTCGATCTAGTTCGGTTATTATTTCATAAGAAAAATTTTGCATGCAAATGCAGAAATGTCGTCCTTCCAAATTTAGACAGATGCTAAAAACTATTAGCTGCATTTTCTTCATATTTAAAAAAAATCTTATTAACAATGATTTCGTCATAAAAATCTTTCATTAAAATTTTTTTTTGTTAAGTACTTACATGACTGTATTATAAGAAATACCTGAAATTGTTGTCTTATTATCCTGTCCACCAACTTGTCAAGTATTACACTAATCTTAAAATAATAAATATTACTCATAAAAAATTAATTTAATTTTCCCTTTCTTTAAATATTCGTTTCAAAATTTTTCATAGTAGAATTACATACATACATTAAAAGTCCTAATATAAAACATACTACATAATAACAAATGACAAATTAAATAATAGTTTTCTTTAACATTTTTATTAATAAATAACAAAAAGCATCTATAAATTGTCACTTGTAACCGAAAGTGCAAAAAATATTCACAAAAATACTCTACAAGATCACTCAAACTACGCTAAAGATCATTAAAAATACACAAAAAATTCACTAAAAAGTACGCTAAAAGTACGCTAAAAACACTAAAAGAACACTACGCAAACACTAAAAATACTCTACGCAAACACTAAAAATACTTTATAGAAAAAACGCAACCACTAAAAGTTCGCTACGTAAAATCTTAAAGATCAGTACACATACATAAAAAGAACACTAAAAGTACGCAAAAAAAAGAACAGTACGTTATTTTAGTGTTTGTGCTCATCAGCGAACGATCGTTGTGTACGGTATTTTGTTTGCGTACACATACACAAACGCTAAAAATAAGTTAAACGTTTGTGTTCTTTGAACAGTTAAGTTAGCGTACTGTTTTTTGTTAAACCAGTACGCTATGATATCGTACTGTTTTTTTTTTCGAACGCTGTTTCCAACAACTTTTTTACAGGGTTTCAAATTTGGCCAATTTCTAAGAGTTAATGAAAAATGTAAACAAATTTTTCCAAAAATATTGAAACTTTCAAAAGGCTAATAAATAATAATTTTTTGTTGAATTAAAAAAAATCAACAAAACTTAAAAGCCTTACTCCTATAGAACCTAATTTTTTGAATGTCACTTAAATCATTTAATAATTAAGGGTGCTGTATGGAAGATAAATTTTCGCAAATAAAAAAAGTTTTTTGTTAATAACTCATAAACTATTCGTGTTACCATATAGCGACCTATACCAAACGTTGCTTATAAGTCCTAAACTATTCGTGGTACCATATAGCGACCTATACCAAACGATAGATATTAAAACCACAATTCAGAATTGGTATAGATTGTTTTCTGAAATACTAGCATTCAAAAGTTATTAGGCAACAAACTTTGGTAAAGTGAAAAAAATCGCGAAAATTAAGTAAAAGTTTTGTTGCTTATAACTCCTAAACTATTCTTGGTACCATATAGCGTCCTATACCAAACGATAGATATTAAAACCGCAATTCAGAATTGGTATAGATCGTTTTCTGAAATACTAGCATTCAAAAGTTATTAGGCAACAAACTTTGGTAAAGTGAAAAAAATCGCGAAAATTAGGTAAAAGGTTTGTTGTTTATAACTCCTAAACTATTCGTGGTACCATATAGTGACCTATACCAAACGATAGATATTAAAACCACAATTCAGAATTGGTATAGGTCATTTTCTGAAATACTAGCAATAAAAAGTTATTAAGCAACAAACTTTGGTAAAGTGAAAAAAAAATCGCGAATGTCGGTAATAGTGTTCCTACCGCTTAAAGCAAGAAAGGTAAAAGCAGTGCCAACATTATAATGTGTGGATAATTAAAGAATGTAAACAATGAAAATGAAAAAATATTGCACTTTTTAACGCAATCACATATCATGATTTTACCCTCTATTTAAAAAAAAATTATTGAATAACAAAGCTTTGGACTTCTAGAATCTGATTTTGTGAATGTCACAAAAATTATTTTTCGTTTAAATGAATTATACGTAGATGCTTTTTTCACTAATAGAAAAAGTTTGTTGCTTTCTTTGCCATAAAATAGTGTTTTTACTTAGAACCATAATTGCCAGAAATTTTTTTACAAAACCATAATTTTTCTACCAATTTAGCTAAATTCTATCATAACGCGCAAAAATCACCAAAAAGATCTTTCTTTAGTTTTTGACAATATATGTATATATTTTTAAAATAGTTAAAATTCGCCAACAATAGAAAAAATGTATTTTGTTTATTTTTTATTTAAAACAAACCTAAAGGACATTTAGTGAAAAGAAGATAGGTCTAACGTTTAGTTTAAACTGGTCATTGTTTAGAGCACATAACAAGGCGTCAAGAAGTTCATACTGCATTAAATTTCGCAGACGACACTTAATGGAATTCATTATTGCAAATGATTGTTGAACATAGGCTTATTAGTTGGAAATATCATTATTTCAATAACCTTTAACTAAAACGAATGTGTGTAACAAATTGCAACATTTTGCAATGAAAAATGCACTTATATTTTCAGGACGTATATTCAATAATTCCTTAAAAACCATACTTAAATATGAAAAACACTTTTCTCATATAGCTTTAATGTTTTCATCATTTATTTTAATATTACTTAACTGGTTTAGCCATGGATATGGATAAACAAAATCTTTATGTCTTATTGTACTATTTTGCTTTTCATTCATCATGCATTAGTATTTGGCAGATCACGTGAGATTTCAGACATGGTGCCAAAGAGAAAGATGCTCAGTATGCTTTGACATTTCATCATGAATAGACTTACTAACGAGCAACGCTTGCAAATCATTGAATTTTATTACCAAAATCAGTGTTCGGTTCGAAATGTTCAAATGTGACAAATTTTGTTCAGCGATGAGGCTCATTTCTGGTTGAATGGCTACGTAAATAAGCAAAATTGCCGCATTTGGAGTGAAGAGCAACCAGAAGCCGTTCAAGAACTGCCCATGCATCCCGAAAAATGCACTGTTTGGTGTGGTTTGTACGCTGGTGGAATCATTGGACCGTATTTTTTCAAAGATGCTGTTGGACGCAACGTTACGGTGAATGGCGATCGCTATCGTTCGATGCTAACAAACTTTTTGTTGCCAAAAATGGAACAACTGAACTTGGTTGACATGTGGTTTCAACAAGATGGCGCTACATGCCACACAGCTCGCGATTCTATGGCCATTTTGAGGGAAAACTTCGGAGAACAATTCATCTCAAGAAATGGACCGGTAAGTTGGCCACCAAGATCATGCGATTTGACGCCTTTAGACTATTTTTTGTGGGGCTACGTCAAGTCTAAAGTCTACAGAAATAAGCCAGCAACTATTCCAGCTTTGGAAGACAACATTTCCGAAGAAATTCGGGCTATTCCGGCCGAAATGCTCGAAAAAGTTGCCCAAAATTGGACTTTCCGAATGGACCACCTAAGACGCAGCCGCGGTCAACATTTAAATGAAATTATCTTCAAAAAGTAAATGTCATGGACCAATCTAACGTTTCAAATAAAGAACCGATGAGATTTTGCAAATTTTATGCGTTTTTTTAAAAAAAAAAAGTTCTCAAGCTCTTAAAAAATCACTCGTTACAAGACTTGCTCAAGTCAACTCCCTTTGGAAAACACGACTAAATTTACCATCCCTAACACACTACAACATTTTTTAGGAGATTAATTCGGGACTCAATTCTGATAATTGTTTATGAAAGTATCCATAAAAAGAATAACTTCTGCATCATTCATGGTATTCACGCTATTCCTTATTTTATTAGGAAAATACTATTTAGCGCAATTTAGGCCTTATAAAAGGCTGTTGGCCGGTAGCGCCTAAACGGTTAATTTCTCGAAAATGGCACTTAGTACATCTTATTCCTACTACTAATGGCTACCAATTCAAGTTTTCAGATTTTTGGCACCGATCAATTTACGGATTTTATAGGGAAAATATTATTTAGCGCAATTTAGGCCTTATAAAAGTTTGTTGGCGGGTAGCGCCTCAACGGTTAATTTCTCGCAATGACACTTAGTATATCTTATTCCTACTACTAATGGTTACCAATTCCAATTTTCAGATTTTTGGTACCCCTTAATTTACGGATTTTAAAGTCTTAAAAAGTCGTATATTTTATGTCTAATATCTCACAGAATACTAAAATGTCGTAAATGACCAACATAAAATTAGGTACCTGAGGTGTTTTCCTTTTAATTACCTTTTAAAAATGCTTAAATAGTTGAAAACTATAATGTTTACAACCCTTCAAACTTTGTAATATTTTTACATTTTTCTCACGCACGTGTATTTATAAGAAATAACAACAACACAGGTACATAAAAAAGTTGTTAAGCGGTTGATTTCCAATAAACATATTTATTTCTTCACTTGCGTGATGGAACTTGCACCGCAACACCATAGATTGCGAAGTATTAACGGGAGTAGTTCCTAATAAAAGAATTTTGATTCCACGTATAAATTTAAAATTTTCTGAAACAATTCTTCCATTTAAATTTCAGCGGACACTATTTCCAATTATAAATGCATTTGCTATGACCTTTTGAGACGACCCGCATTTGCTCATGGACAATTATCTGTAGCTGCGAGTAGAGTTCGTTCATTCGACGGCCTAAAATTTTATATTTAAAATGAAAATGGTCAAGGAAACATATTCAATGACAATAGAGTTTTTACGAAAAATATTGTATGTATGTATATAAAGAAATTTTCCTGAGATAAAGATGCCAGTCGTACAACTACTTTAAATATTTAGAATAAAATAATTTTTTTTTAGTTTTTCTTTAATTAATCAAAAAAAATAATATTGTTAATATAAGCAATAAATTTATGTTTCTTAAATGGACATCAAAACTGTTTCTATTATTTATTTCGGAAGCTTACATTAATAAATACAACTATTAACGAACGGAGTAAGTACGGTAATATATGTATTTTATTAGAAATGAAGAAAAATATCATGATAGAATAAACAAAGTAAGATTAGTTGAACAGCTGATATTTTTTTCCTTCGTTTGTTTTCAATTGTAGTTGTCACAATTTGTTTACGTTTGTTTATTTTTTGTTATGAATAATGCTAAATTCCAACAACAAACAAATTCGTGTGCATGACTTGGAGTAATATCAAAGAGAACCCAAGAGGTGAAACGGCGTATAAACAGGACGGCAAAAAATACAAATTAAACCTGTCTCTTTCACACTTTGATTAGTTTTCTTTTGTGTTATTTCGTAAACATTGGTTTTCTTTTGTGCTAATTTCTTATTAATTATTTTTTTATTAGTGTAAATGTGCGTAACTTTTATTAAATATATTTCTCAAGCTTATTTCACAACACCAAAGAGTTTTAATTATACTGTTTTAATTATACTTTGTTGTTTAATTAATATTTTGGTGAACAAATTAACTTTTAAAGTACAAAGTTTTAAACAACGAACACGCTTTAAAGGAAAACTTTCAACATTTTTAGTTTTTGTTTTGTTTATTTTTCCGATGTTCGTATAAATTTCTTACTATATTTGTCTCTTTCTTGACAAGCTTAGGAAAGTCTGATTATAGCCATTTTCATCCATCACTATTTACATCTCTGTGTTCTTTGTGGTAGCTGTCTAGAAAATGCATTCCACTCTGCTGGTGTCTAATTTTTCGTTATCTCTATATAATTAAGAACTTAAGTATTTATTAACTTATTTGTTTAATTATCTTTTTGTATATATGTTTATTTTTAATGTTCAAGAAAAACAGTAATTAAAAACATTAAAAAATTGTATAAAGTTGTCTTACTTTGAGTAAAGCTCTCTAGACGCTTTTTTTTTTGTTTATGTTTTGATAATATATGTCAAAGTATATTTATATCAAGAATATGTAAGTCTACAAGAAGTCCAACATTAGAACAACAAAAGGCATTTTGTTTGTGTAAAAATATTGCTAGGTGGTAAAAAGCAACTGACTACAACTCAGGGATGGCAAAGTGGGTACAATTGTTTTTTTTTTTTTTTGTAATAAAAAACTTAATATCAACTCTGCTAAATAATTATAACGCAATGATCTGTTTATATTTAGATCAAGTTGAATTAAAAAAAAATTCGTAAAGTGTGTTTTTCTTTGATCAACAAGAAATATTTATCACCGCATATTAAGACATCCAAAAGGACTCCAACAGCAATACCATCCAAAAGGGACATCAGTGGCAAGGAAACACTATACAAGGCTTTGATCAACAAGAAATAATCATCACCGCATATCAGGACATCAAAAAGGACCCCAACAGCAATACCATCCAAAAGGGACATCAGTGACAATTAAACACTATACAAGGTATTAATAAGTATAAATTAATTGTAGATTAAGTAAAGTAGAGCAATAATAAAATTTTTGAATGTACACAATCAAAGAGAGATAACCCTGATTAAATTAAAAGCAAGAAAATTATATTTAAGAAATAAAAAAAAAAACACAACAGAATTAGAATTTAAGACGAAATGGCTCAAATACAATTTGATCCTATTAAATATTTGGGAAGCCTCCCTGAATTTAATGGTGATAACAGGGATCTCCAAATATTCGTAAATTTAGTAGATAGGATCCACCCCATATTACAGACATATGACGAACTATCACAAGGATTGTTCTCCGACTTAATCAAAAGAAGACTTAAGGGCAAGACCAGAGAAATTATCGAAATTAATTGTCAGGCAACTTCCAGGTATGACATAAAAGCAGTGCTACAAAATAATTTCGATGACCGACTAAGCTGCGACGAAATTTTTGATTTACTCAAAGCGACCACATTTACAATAACCAGCCTAGACTTCTTTGATGAAATAAAGAATAAACTTAGGCACCTTAACAATAAAAACTTATTCGTACTTGGACAAGAACCAGGAGCAGCAAACACCGTCGCTCAAAATAACCTCCGTACAGCTCGTAACATTTTCAAATCCAAAATCCCTGAGCCTATGAAGACAATTCTAGCCTGCAGAAACCCGAACACTTTAGAAGGAGCAATGAACATCCTCTTTGAAGTTGGATACGCTCACCTCCAAGTAGACAATCAGCAACCTTTTACGCGAAACAAAGCCGAACAAAATAAACCTAATCTCAGGCAAAACCATCTCCAACAAAATTTCAAACCACGCTTTAACAACCATAGGCAAAACCTCCAACAGCGAGATCTTAACCAATAAAATCCCACCGAATTTCAGGTCACACAATAATCCAAACCCTAATTGCCACAATAAAAATTTCCAACCACAGAACCTTAACCGTAATACTAACTCTCAGAACAATTCAAACTTCAACAGGTAAAATTTTACATCCCAAAATAGAACTGTTAATGCTAAAAGTCCGTATCTGTACTTTTGCATTAATATCGGTGATGGGTATAACTTTCCCTTTGTTTTAGTTATATATAAAAGCTGAAGTAATTCTTTTTTACATAATGTCGTCTCTTTTACGCAAAATTCAAGTTGTCATCTTGGCCAATAATGCCCGCGGTGTTGTTTCCTGTTTGAACCGTACAAGTTTTAGGCTTCTTGTTTTTTTTTTACTGCAAAACTGTAAGGTAACATCGTATTAAGATAAAATAAATTTTGTTCGATTGAATTCTAATTCTTGCGTTTTAATCTTTCATTTTCTTTTCATTTTTATTGGCATTGTTTAAATTTGTGAGTAAATAAAATAACTAAATTCTAGTAAACGATCAATTAAAGATCCTTTTTAATCTCCAGAATATCAGCGCTGAATCAGGGGAGGCTCTAAAGCGACTACAGAGAAACATTAACTCATGCATCTCCATACTTAATCTGTATAATATCAGTGTATCCAGTTGGGATCCAATTTTTGTTTTTATATGCACAAATAGGCTTCCGGAAAACACATTAACCTTGTGGGAGCAGCAATTAACAGACAAAACCACTATTCCAAGTTGGTCACAACTAGATTTTTTTCTCACCAACCGTTACAGAACTCTGGACTCTGTTTCAGAAATTCGTAGTTCAAACACATATATTTCTAAGAACAAGGACATAAAACACAAATTTCAGTACAACTTGGGTTCCAATAATAATGTTTATAGCTTTCAGGCTCATATTTCTAGTCCTAAATGTCATCTATGTCCGAGTGAAAACCACATTATTCGACAGTGTTCAAAATTTCTGCAAATGAACCAACAACAAATATTAAATGAGATTAAAAAGGAAGGACTATGCTTAAACTGTTTTTCGAAAACTCATTGTGTAAGAAATTGCACAAGTAAATTTAGTTGCCTGCTTCATAAGGAAGCTGACAAATCAAATAGTTCATCTCATTTGCAAGGTAATAGCAATAATAGCGGGGAGTCGCTTAACCCATTTTCATTCCCATTGCCCACTAATTCTGAAAATATACAGTCCACAAATAGCTCAACCTCTGTTCAAATTCAATCTAGTTTCAGTACCAACTCGAGAGGTACATATATTATTGGGTACAGCCTGGGTGAATATTTGTCATTTGGGCGTGAATTACCAAGCACGTGCTTTTATGGATTCGGGATCTGATGGCACGTTTATTTCTGAACGTCTGTGCAATCTTGTTCAGCTTCCTTGCCAGGGTACCAATGCACAAATTTCAGGTTTGAACAATACTGTTTCTGCCAAGGTTCGGCGCCAGTATGCTATTGTATTAGGTTCACAATTAGATAGCAACATAAAAATTCAGGTTAAAGCACTAGTAGTTCCACAACTTTCAAACGATCTTCCATCTCAGACCATTCCGGATTCAATATTTGGCAATCTCCCGGAAATCCCACGGGTTAACCCAGGTTCTATTGTAGTTCTAAAATTGTCATGTTGATTGGAGACGATCATTTTCCCTCAATAGTTTGTTCTGGTATAAAGCATAAGGTTTGCGATACTCTTATTGCTCAAGAAACGGTCTTTGGATGGATACTTACGAAAATGCAATGCAAATTTCAAGATTTTGGGAGGTGGGGAATCTTCAAAGGAAGAACTTTATGTCCCCTTCCGACATAGCTTGTGAAGACTTATATATTCAGTCTACTAAGAGGAATTCTGACGGTAGATTTTTAGTATCTCTTCCGTTCCGGGAGGGATTTCCTGACTCCATAAATTTAGGCCATTCCAGGTCAATTGCTATGGCCCAGTTCCTTCGAAATGAGGCTAGGTTACTTCGAACTCCAGATTTTAAGCCTGATTATGATAAGGTAGTTCAAGAATATGAAGACTTAAGCCATATGATTCAAGTGAAATCGCCTAGCCTTTCAGACAGTTCAAAGTTTTATTACCTGCCTCATCATGCAGTTATAAAACCCGATAGCACCACTACTAAAGTTAGGGTTGTGTTTAATGCATCGGCTTCCTCCTCCAATGGACAAAGTCTAAATTCTTTGCTTTACACTGGACCAATTCTCCAGAATTGACCTTACTTTGCTAATTCTTAAATGGCGTTTTTTTCGATTTGTTTTTAATGCGGATATTCAAAAAATGTATAGGCAGATATTAGTAAATCCCGATCATACTCCGTACCAAAGAATATTATTTCGAACTGATCCAAGTAGCCCTATCTGTGATTATAAATTAAAAACGGTCACGTTTGGCGTTAATTGTGCTCCGTATCTCGCCATTCGAACGTTACTATAATTAGCAGATGATGTTCAATCCTTCTATCCCACCGCTAGCGAAATATTACGCAATTCAATATACGTTGACGATGTCTTAGCAGGATCTCATTCAAAAATTGATGCCATAAAAGCCAAAAATGAGCTAGTCCAAGCTCTAGATTCTGCTGGATTTTCTTTAAGAAAGTGGACATCCAACTCAAAGGATATTCTTGAAGATATTCCAAAAGATCATCTTCTTCACGAGAATTTCTTAAAACTTGAAGACTGCAGTTCTGCTAAAACTTTGGGGATTCGATTGAATGTGTGTTCAGACGAATTCTATTTTGTTGCTAGTCGATTTTCACAGTCTTCAAACTATACTAAACGAGAAGTTCTGTCCCAAATAGCCAAACTATTTGATCCTGCTGGTTGGATAGCTCCTTGTAGTGTGCTGGCGAAAATTTTGATGAAGAAGATATGGATAGATGGTACTGATTAGGATGAAACCATTGCTCCAGATTCACTTCATCACTGGAAATCCTTTACATAAAACTATTCCGTTATCAACACCATTCGGATTCCTCGCTGGGTTGATTATTGTCCGAAGTCCGAGGTACAATTCCATGGGTTCTGTGATGCTTCTGAGAAAGCATACGCAGCAGATCTATACATTCGAATTGCAAATTCTAATTCCATTACCACTCACCTAATATCATCCAAAACGAAAGTGGCGCCTATTAAGACACTTTCCATTCCAAGACTAGAACTTTGTGGAGCCGTTCTGTTGGCAGAAATGATAGAGACTCTTCTGCCAGGACTGGATGTCGAAAAGTAGTGCATTTATTGCTGGACGGATTCAACTATAGTTCTGGCTAACTTTTGTGGAAAACCGTGTATCGAAAATTATCCAGGTTACAAACTTTTCGCAATGGCATCACGTAATTTCTGAATGGAATCCAGCAGATCGAGCCAGCCGCGGTATGTATCCGCAGGAGTTGCAGGATAACGACTTGTGGTGATTTTGACCATTTTGGCTGAAACGAGAATAATCCGAATGGCCAACGTTGGATTCGGCTATTATTCTGACTACTGAAATCGAAATGAAAACAGTGAGAGTTACTTTTCCTATTTTTCTAATTTCGAGGACAGGGCTTTCTTATACTGTTTTTTAACTAAAGCGATTCATTTAGAAGCCACTTTAGACCTATCTACACAGACATTCCTAGCAGCCTTTAGCCGTTTTGTTTCACGGCGAGGTTGTCCGCTTCGTCTTCATTCGGATAATGGTACGACATTCGTAGGTGCATCTAGAATCCTGGCAAGAGAATTGATACAAACATCCCAACAAAGAATAGTAGCTAATTACGCTCACCAAAATATTTCTTGGCATTTTATCCCAGCGGGAGCTCCACATATGGGTGGATTGTGGGAAGCTGGTGTAAAAAGCTTTAAAACACATTTCAGGAAAATCGCAGGATATCACAAGTATACATTCGAAGAGTTTTCCACTCTTTTAACAAAGATTAAATCGTGCATAAATTCTCGTCCAATTTCTCCTATTTCAACGGATCCTACCGATCTTTGTGCCTTAACTTCAGGATACTTTCTTACTGGGGCTCCGATTCTAGCTCCCGTAGATCCATAGGTAAAGGATTTGTCCATATCCATAACCAATCGATGGCAAAGACTGAAACTAGTCCATCAGAACTTTTGTTTTTGATGGAGAAACGAATACCTGAAAAAACTACAGAAAAGAAATAAATGGCAACGGCCTGAAATTAATATGAAAGAAGGCGAACTAGTAGTGATTAGGGATGAAAATCTTTCACCGAGCTCCTGGCGACTTGGCCGAATCGTCAAAATATATTCTGGATCGGATAATCGAGTTCGAGTAGCTGATGTTTTGACACAACGTGGTGTTATATCCAGACCAATCGTCAAGCTCGTAATGCTCTCCACAGAGTCTTAGAAATCGCTGCGAGCACTTTAACTTACATACAAATCTCTCTTTTCTAGCTCATCATGCCTAAACTCTCGTCTGTTTCTTCTAAAAGCCTCTTCAAAGGATTTTATCACTCAATACAAATCTTTCCCTTGCCGCCTGTGTAAACGTCCACATCCTCTCCGAACCTGCCGAAAGTTTTTAGAAATGAACATATCGGATCGTATTCGTGCCGTTCGCGAAAATAAATATTGTATTAATTGTCTGGCACACGATCACTCCCACAGCACCTGTTTTTCCAAGAGTGGATGTAAACATTACCAAAAGTTTCACCACACGTTATTACATGTCAAGCCTAGATTGAAGCAAGATCTATTGTCATCATTCTCATCATCACATTCTTGTTCACGATCATCCAGTCCGGGACCCTCTACATCTTCCAGAACACACAATGCGTCTGCGTCCAAGCCTAAAAGTGTATATTCTCCTCGGTCAACTTCGAAGTGGGTTTCGTTAGCGAAGAACATACACCAAAACAGTATAATATTTCTTCCTACCGTTTTAGTGAAGACTGGTTCCACTACGTCCCATGCTCGCTGTTTACTTAACTCTGGATCTTTATTTAGTCGTGTTTCTAAGGCATTGATCAATAAAATGGAGTTAAATGCGTTCACCCTTCATGAGGAAACCATTTGCCAAATGGTTCTGAAGTCGAGGTACGACTTCTAAAATAGAAGGCACTTTTAGGGTAGACAACCGCATAACTATCCGTACTCCTGCGCAATCACTTCCAGAACACTACAAAAAGAATTTTAAGGATCTGTTCTTAGCAGATTCGAAATTCCACGAATCTACTTCAATCGACATGATAGTTGGAGTCGATTTATATCCAAAAGTGATATGTCAAGGCGTTTATGCGCGAATAGGATTTCTAACCGCGCAAAGCACAATATTTGGGTGGACAATTTATGGTCCATGTAATTTCTAAATCAATCAAATGCACTTTTAGGAATAATATTGCAAACGACAAAGCATATCTCTAAACCATTATTACTTTTTACTTTATTATATGTTTACCTTTTTTCAAAGACTTTTTTATAACATTAATCTTTATTGAATTTCCTAATGTTTTAAATATTATATTTTTGTAACCACTTCTTCTTTTTTTCGTTTTATAAAATTGTATTAAAATTCTTATTGTAACTGAAATTAAAGTTTAATAATCATAACGAATTATTTACATGTTTTTTGTTTAAGTCTCAAAAATCCAGTTAAATCTCTAGAAACAACACTTTGGAAACGGTCAAGATGATTCGTTAAATTTTATTGCATACACTGCAAGGCAGGCGGCAATGTTAATGCTAAAAGTCCGTATATGTACTTTTGCATTAATATCGGTGATTCATTCAAGACATTTCGACTAGCTTCTTATTCTTCCGCTCTGCAATACCATTTTGTTGTGGTGTATGAGGAGCTGTCACATGCCTCGAGGTATTTATTACAGTCTCTATTGATATACTCTGTGCCGTTATCGGTTTGAAGATATTTTATTTTTTTGCCAGTGAAATTTTTAACAGCGTTTTTATATTTTTTGAAGGTAACAAACGCTTCAAATTTGTGTTTTAGGAAAAACACCTCACAATACCGAGAATGATTGTCGATAAAAGTTATAAAATATCTTGCGCCAGATAAAGAGTTGGTTCTCATAGGACCACATATATCGGTTTTTGTTGTAAATTGTGCCTGCTCTGTTAACTGCAGGATCACCCAATATTTTTTCCAACAAAATGTTGAATAGATCATAGGATAAACTATCACGTTGTCTAAAACCTCGTTTGGTATTAAACATCTCGGAAAGGTCTTTTCCAATTTTAACCGATGATCTTGCATCAGTTAGCGTCATTCTACATAAGCTTATTAGCTTTGCAGGTATACCAAACTCAGACATGTCTTTAAATATCTTTGCTCGTATCGGGCTTTCAAAAGTGTTGATATGACTTTCTTGAGTCTTTTCCAGGATCTGTAATGTGAATGTCTGGTCGGTGGTCGGTGGTCGATTTACCAGGTCTAAAGCCACATTGGTAGGGTCCTATTATTTCGCTGACTTTAGTTTTTAATCGTTCACATAGTACGCTCGATAGAATTTTGTATGCTAGGAGACTTATACCTCTATAGTTGGCGCATACAGTTTTGTCTCCTTTCTTATGCACAGGACACAGCAGACTGAAGTTCCAGTCATCGGGCATGCGTTCTTCCAGCCAAATGGTTCTAACAAGTCGGTGGATACTCCTTACCAACTAGTCGCCTCCGGCTTTAAACAGTTCTGCGGGCAGACCATCGGCACCTGCAGCTTTGTTGTTCTTCAGCCGGGATATTGCTTTGTCGATCTCATCTTGGCCAGGTGGTGTACATTCAACACCATCGTCAATGATTGGTTCAGGGGTATCTTCGTCGCTACTATCATCTGATACCAACAGCGTAGAAAAATGTTGTTTCCACGTCCTCAGTACACTTGCAGTATCTGTGACTAGGTTTCCGTCTTTATCTTTACAGGAGGAACTACCAGTACTAATGCCCTCTGTTTGGTGTTTTACTTTTTGGTAACATTTGCGGACTTCGTTTCTACTCCTGTATATCTCGATCTCCTCACACTCGCGTCTTTCCATTTCTTGCAGCGGAACAGACGTTTCTCCTCTCTGCTTTTCTCCCGGTATCTCTCCCATACTCCTCGCGTTGGAACGGACTGCAGTGTTGCCAAGTATACAGCGTTTTTCTATGCAGTTCCATTGCGATACTCCTGGTCGTACCATGGATTTTTGGGGGGAGGCTTTTGAAACACAAGTACAGTTTTAGCGGCAGTTGCCATGGAGTTTGCGATACGTTGCCATTCTGCGTAGATATCTTCGGGATAAGGAGTGCTCTCTTGTAGCATTTGGGTTAGTTGAGTGGAGTAGGTGGTAGCAGTTTTTTGTGCGTGCAGCTTTTTGACGCCCAGCTTCATTTGTTGGATCGTTCGTGTATTTCTCGCTAGATTAGACGGGTGCGAACCTTAACTGCAACAAGGTAATGATCCGAATCAATATTGACACCTCGAATCGAACGCACATCTAGCACACTGGAACTATGCCTTCCGTTCAAAACAAAGTGATCAATTTGGTTCTTCGTTGATTGATCAGGAGATACCCACGTTGCCTCGTGAATATCGAGATGTTTAAAACTAGTGATACTCACTACTATGTTTCGTGCCGCGGCGAAGGATATCAGTCTCAAGCCGTTAATATCATGTCATGTCTAATATCATCTCAGTTAGTGTCAGTTCCTCTGCGATGGGTAGTCATCTTGTCGCGATGCAGAGGCTTAAGTGCAAGTCATGAGGCCATGCTGGTAGGGTCACCTATGCCAGATGGGCTCATGGGATGCATGAAACCAAGAACTACCTCCCCTCAGTGTCTGATAGCGACTGTTTCTCCTATGGGGCGGCTATCAGATACCCTGTATAGAGTGATTCTCCCTTTCATTGAGATTGGGTACTCTATCAGGGTATGTTCGTTTTTACTGTCCACTGTCCGAATTCCACCAGTGTCTGTTTCCTATATTGGGCGGCTTGGTGGTCTACCTGACACCCAGTCAGGCAGCTATTTTAACACATGGCAGTATGTATTAAATGCAAGTGCCGGCTGTGAGCAGCGGATCTGCGAACAAGATTTCGGGTTCCATTGTCTCACCTCCCCCCGCCAGTGGAGGAACTGCGAACAAGTCTTCGGGTTCCAAAACTGCGCTCCATGCCATACAAGGCATTTTAAATAGACCAACATGGCACGTCCCACCTGCCAGAAGGGCCTTTTTGAAACGGCAAGCTGCCGAAAAATGCATTGACTGACTTAGTAAAAAGCTACTTGAGTCACTGTCTAAGGTGGAATCAACCTCTCTTAAATGGGCTAAAGCTACTTTAGCTATTCCACATCAACCTCCCCCTAATTGACGTATCTAAGCGGCAGAGTTCGGAGGAGGAGGTAAATGTACAGAACCAACAGCCCGATACTGAGCGTCCTAAACATAGGTCGATGGACAGAAGCTTTAGCGAAGTAGCCAAATGCAACCTCGTTAGTGCTGTCATTGAACGAAACGACGCAGATAGCTCTATCACGCATGCAAACTGGAAGGTGGTGCGGAAAATACTGATGGGAGTGTTCAGGAAAGTCCTCGAGGACAATCCAGGCCCCTCCCCTCAGTGGGATGATGCTGGATGGTTTCGTGGGCGTGTCAAACTGATGGCCTGTTCGATCGAACGATTAGCTATGCTTCTAAAGCTGGTCGTCGATCTTTTGGAAGGCCTCTGGCAGGGCGCTAGATTCGACGTGGTCTCCCCTGATGAGATTTTACGCCGACCTAGAGCCACTGCCAGGATACCCGACTAGCCATCTAAAGCAAAGGAGATAATGGATCTCATTCAGATAGGAAATCCTAAACTGCCAATTGGTGACTGGAAGGTAGCCAAGGTTTCCGAACCTGAAGGTTTATCCAGAAGGATTACCGACTTGTTGAACCAGGAATCACTTGCGTAGCTTAGGGAGAGATGGGGAAGGATCTATTACGGTTTCGAAACGATCCTTCTGCGTGTCTACCGAGGAGACGATAAGGGAAACCTGGTTCAGGGGGAAGGCGATCCTACTCCGGAAGACGTGGCACACGAGGAGACTGCCAGTCTACCCTCTCAAGAGGACGCCAACGTCACAATCATATCCACCAATAAAGATGGTGAAGCTGACGCAAGTAAATCTCCACCATTCTAAAGCAGATTCGGTTGCACTGCTCCTCCGCATAGCTGAGAGAGGGGAGGAGCTTGTATTAGCCCAAGAACCCTGGCTCTATCAAGGCAGGGTTAGCGGGCTTGGTGTTAAAGGCTATAAGCTACTATACACGAATGGTCCACGTAAGATCAGATCGTGCATAGTAGCCAAAAGCGACTTGAATATATTCATTCTTTCTGATTTCTGGGAGACGAAATCTGCTACCATTATCATCATTCTTTGTAACAAATTAAATGTAGTAAACATTGGGTCAGAACCCTCTTTTGTTGTTGTAAATAGAAGGGCGGTTCTTGATGTAACGCTAGCACTATGCATTCAGATGTGGTCAGATTATGGAGGGTTTCAAATGACTGCTCATCTTCTGATCACAGGTACATTGAATTCCAAATAGGAATTCAGGAGAAGGGGGCTACAGCCCGATGTAACAGAAGGAAAACTGACTGGGAGCTACAACGGTCTATCCTCTCAGAATTTCTCCAGAATCCACCGATTATTAATAATCGGCATGATATTGATGTGGGCGCTTTGACAAACGCGTTCGAGTTAGCAACATCGGAATCATGCAGAGTAAATGTCTGTCGTGGAAGGAGTAAGCCACCCCGCAAAGCTTCACGCAGACTTTTAAATGAGGCAAAAAGACTGGGAAACTGGTCAGCTTATAAGTCCTCAGTGAACAGATTTAAGTACTTGGTGAGAAATGCGAAGGCGGTGTCCTGGAAATCCTTCTGTAGCGGCGTGGAGGGATCTTCTGAGACTAGCTGTCTTCGCAAAATCTTATCAGTGACTCCTGTTGTCCCGAATTTCATTAAGAAACCATGTGGAAACTGGAGTACTAGCGGACATGAGGCCCTCGAGGTACTCATGGACACGCACTTTCCTGGATGCACTCCCCTAAGCGGAGAGCACAGGACCGGCTCCGAATGCTACACACAAGCACCAATACCAATCAATGGAGAAGAACTTATGTGGGCTTTGAAGAGCTTTGACGCATTCAAATCTCCGGGTCCAGATGGCATCATACCTGCTGATCTTCAGCATAATGCGGATATCATTATAATTCGGATTTATACGGCATATCTTTTATGGTCGTACATTCCGGAACTGTGGACCAGGTGCTCCGTGGTCTTCATCCCCAAAGGGGGAAAGGTCTCGCACACCTCACCGAAGAACTTCAGACCTATCAGCCTATCTTCCTTCCTCTTAAAAACATTGAGAGCAACGATTAATCCGAACCAACTCTCCACATCTCAACATGCATACACCAAAGGTAGATCGGTTGAGACGGCACTTCATATGCTCGTAGGGGTTATTGAGAAATCTGTGGAGCATAAGGAGTATGATTTGGTGGCTTTTCTAGACATAGAAGGAGCTTTCAACAATGTGAAACCGGAGATCATTTTAAAGGCTCTGGAGAGACTGAATGTAAGTAAGTCGATTATTAGCTTCGTTTGGAATTTCTTGACCTTTAGGGTCATCATCTCCAAAATGGGGCGGGCTACAATTTATAGGATAGCTAAGCGAGCCACCGCAAGGAGGGGTGCTATCACCTCTTCTTTGGAACCTTGCCATAAATTTGCTGCTTACGGAACTGGACTCCATGATGTTCAGAACTGTGGCATACGCGGATGCTGTTGCGGTGGCAGTATCGGGAAAATACCTTGACACTATCTCGCAACGTCTGCAATCAGCGCTTGGAAAAATTAGTAGGTGGAGTACTGAAAGTGGTCTTAGCGTTAATGCGCAGAAAACGGATCTTGTGTTATTCACCAGAAGAAACAACATACCCCTTTTTCCGCTACTGCTTCTAAACGATGTGGAGCTTAAGCTATCGGACAGGGCGAAGTATCTAGGTGTTATCCTAGACTCCAAACTGTCATGGAACCCTAATATTCAATTTAGGGCCTTTACACTTGCAAGAAAGCCATAGGTAGAAACTGGGGCATCAATCCTAGAAACGCCTACTGGCTTTTTAACACAGTAATAAAGCCCATATTAATGTATGGAGCGCTGGTATGGTGACCTTCACTAGGCAAACCTACATATAGTATAGTACAGTATAGTTAACAAAATACTGCGAACGTCAGCTTTGATGATTACTGGTGCCATGCGCACTACGCCATCAAAGGCTCTTTTTACCATGTTACATTGGCTTCCAGCTGATCTAATGGCCAAACAACTGGCCATTAATTTGGCAATTCGACTCAGTGCAACATGGGCATGAGACCGACTGGCTTCGGCCATGCGACTGTTTTGGGAGGTATTTCGACTATTCCTGGGAATAAAGATTACTGCTTATCCTCACCCATGTCAACCAGAAGATTCGGAGTATCAATGTCCGGCACGTTCTCTATGTTGGAGCATGCATGCCAGCATGAAGATGTGCTTGAGGTTTATACAGGCGGATCTAGGACTTACAAAGGTGTAGGGAAAAGTTGTCTTCATCCCTCGTCCAGATTTGTACCGACAGCAAAGCAGCGATAAACTCCTTATCGTACGTCCACGCTAGGAGATTGAATCTCCCATATAATGCCTTCTGCAGAAGTTGCCAGGACGAGGAGGAAGAAGAACCGGTGAAGCATCGCCTCTGTCATTGCCCAGCCCTATCCGCAGAAAGGACGTCGGGTTTCGACGTCAACCGGATAAATTCGTTTATCCGTGTTTCGGGATGGTTTGGAAATAGGCCAAGTGCGGATCCGCAGATATCCTAAGGACCCTCCTGCTTATCCCTCTTTCAGGTGTCACAACGGGACCACTAGGATCCAAGTGAGTCGGTTTTCTGATCATAGAACCGGCAACCTGTGCAACCTAACCTAACCTTATCAGTAGCTATAGTATATGTCGTCACCGTATGGTGTTCTAGTAACACCATTTCCATTCCATCTTACTTCCTGAATGGCAGCAACATCGGATCAGTACTTATTCAGTACGTCCGCCAATTGGGTCATTGCACCTACCCTGTACAAAGTACGTACATAACCGTAAATCATGGTCCTTTATTCGTTTGCGGTGGTCGTCAACTTTTGTAGGGATCCGTTTCTTATTCTTTTTTTCTTTCATTGTAGTGTGTTTTTGTGAGGGATTACAAGTCCAACGCCCTAACCATTTTTTGAAAGTTCTTATGGTGAAAAGTTCATGGCACAAATTAGCTCACTACTTCAAGACGGGTGTTTCAAGCAGCTTCCCTAGGTGGCACCGCGAGAAGGTATGTGTCCACTTGAGATGAAGGAGGGCCAAGATAGGTACTGGACTTCACCAAGTTGAAGCCGATCAGACCTTTGCTTGGTATCCCACATCCCCATACCACCCAGAGTCCACCTATAATGGTTCTAAAATTTGGCCTTATTCATGCAAAAGACGGCACTGCAGGAAAACCCTATGTATTTCTTTCTCGAGAAAACAACTGTATGATGTGCTCTACTTTTTGGGAAACCATCAGCTGCAATTGTACAATTAGACAACTTTTTAGATTTGGGAATTTTGATGAACACCAAATTAACTTTCATATCTCATATTCATATGACCGTTAATAAAGCCAGAGGCGTACTTGCTTTCATTAAAAGGTGGGCTAAAGAGTGCAGTGATCCGTACATAACAAAACAGTTATACACTTCACTTGTGAGACCAATTTTAGAATATGGTTCAATAATATGGAACCCACAATATAATGTACATAGCAATCATATTGTATCAGTTCAGAAGCAATTTCTGATCTGTTTAAGAGGTTTGACATGGCAGCCTGGAGTTCATCGTCCACCTTATTGTTTGTAGCGGCAAGTAGCAACGTTTCTTGTTAAAGAAAAGTGATTAAACAGTATTTGACAGCTGTTTAAATGAATAGATACATGTTAACAACGCTGAACGACAAAAACTAAGAATTTACATGCTAAAAACAAAATCAAATAAAAACAAATGTGGTAGCAAGAAGTAAGATCCAAAGTAAACCATAATAACATAATTGTACGTACTGTTTTTATGAAAACCTAATAATTAAGACGTCGAGATCACTACTTATAGCTTAAATTAACATGACAGAAGGAAGAAATAAAAATAAAGAAAGGGGTGGTGCCTAATTTTGAAGACTTGTAGCGTTTAAAGGATATTACTAAACAAAAAAGGAAAAGCGAAGGTTTGCGGTAGTTGGCTTTTGGATGTTGATGAAAAAAAGAGATTCAGTTTGTAGCAACGAAGAAGGCAAGTTATGTGTGAAGAAAAATAAAATTTTAATCGGCCTGGTGATAAAAAGAAAAATCATTTATTTAAACACAAATATAGAACATTTTAAATAGAATGATTGTTATAAAAAAAATAATCAGTTAAAAGGTTTTGCAGTGCAAGACATTCGCATAGATATTGTATCAAGTGTATTGGCTAAAAAGAAAACAAGATTTTTGCGAGAAAAGTGTTATTGAAGTACATACAGCCATTCTAGATACTAAAAACCAGCAAGTAAGCGAACGTTGAATTAAAAAAAAGGTTTTTCATAATAACAACAAAAAAACGAAAGAGCATTGTAAAGAAGGTTTCGGCCAAATATAAAAACATATAACCCTTAACTTTGATGAAAAAGACACAAATTTATCAGTGTATAAATATTCGCCGCAATTAAAATTTAAAAATCCTGATAAACGAATTAAAATCGAACGCTAAGATCAAAGGACCTGCAAACTAACAACCATAAAAGAAAATCTGTGGAAGGCGTGAATCTGAGATTTTTGATGTAAGTGTTTTGCTACTATCAGGCTTGAAATATACACCAGATAACCCGAGCAATACTTGGATCAGCTACATAAACAGCGTCTACCAGCCGAAGCATCAGCTAGTCATATCCTGATAAGTACTATATATATATAAAAAAAATGCAATTTGTTTATGTTAATATATATATATATATATATATATATATATGTATATATATATATATATATATATATATATATATATGTATATATATATATATATATATATATATATATATATATATATATATATATATATATATATATACATATATATATTATATATATATATATATATATATATATATATATATATACATATATATATATATATATATATATATATACATATATATATATATATATATATATATATATATACATATATATATATATATACATATATATATATATATATATATATATATATATATATATATATAGATATCTATTGTCAGTGTTTTTTTCTCTTCAGTTTTAAGCAAATATATTCTAAATAATTTTCAAAATATTAATAATGATTCTTGTTTGTATGAGTGAAGAATAAAGACATGAGGAATCGATATATTAATTAATTAATGTTAATGAATGAATTATACAAATATTTAGGTGTTTTCTCTGCCAACTTTGAAATGTAATGATTTTAAAAATCATCCATATTTGATATTTTTATTAAAATTATCAGTTTTTAAAATTTAAAAATTTGTATCATAAAATTAATCTACGCTTTAAACCAGGGCGTACAAGGTGAGTGCACGGGCGAATGCTTTAGAATGCTCTCACAAAACAATTAAGAAAGTACAAACTTGGGCACACTCGAAAAAATAGCAGCGAAAATTATAATCAAGATTTAATGAATAAACTCCTAATTTCTTCTGATCCATTAATTCCATCTAATAGAAATACAAGCAGCTCTTTCAAGAATAATCAAGAAATTAGTAATTACATAATAGTAGATGAATCTATTAACACTGATTCTAACTCAGAAACTTATTTTAGTGATTAAGAAATTGTTTACAATTGTTATGTTATTTGAATTTGTTTGTTACTTTATTATTAATCTTTATATAAATATGTTTTTTATCTTAAATAATAATTTAATTTCAAAATATTTAGTGTTGTCAATTTGGTAACCCTATTCATATAATGTTATTTGAATACCAATGGTTATGAGTATATTAAAAGATAAAAATACTAAAAAGTTTAAAATAATGTTATTTAAAAAAGGCAACCCTAAATAAAGTGTGATCCTGTACTCAACTTTGGGATGCCGCGGGATCCCAATTATACCGAAAACTGTTCGCGTACTGCAAGATTGGGTAAAAGAGAGTAATTTAGAGAGAGTATTCTTCTTCTTCATGCACGAAACAGTCCAAATCTGTTATTTAAGAATTTATCATGAAAGATTAATAAATTAAACTTCTAAAATATGTTGGTAATTCCGAGTACATTTAAAATATTTGTGTTTTTAAGTTTTACTATTTACGAATGCATACAAAACACTTTGATATATGTAATGTTTTGGGATATAAAGTTGGTTTTTTGTGTTCCCGTACTTTCGGGCTTTTTTGTCTCTAAAGGTGTGTTTACATTGGGTGTACAAGTCATATGTACTGTCAAAATTGCTATCCATATGGAATTTCATGTGTATGTCAAAATCAGTGTTTTACATATGGTTTATAATTTTTGTGTTCAAACGTACCCATGTCACGTACATATAATATAACCTCCTGTTGTTGAAAAAAAAATCAAATATTTAAAACAGCATACATATTTTTTTTTAAAATTGTTAGACTATATAATAAAACTAATAATATTAGCTTTATTGGCATAGACTATTGACTATTTTGTGTTTATTGGGGCTTGTTGTAATAAGTTATTAGGCAATTTTGTATATTTTTGCCGCCATTTCATTTTATTAGAAACCCGCTAGTGATGTCAACTATGCAAAGAACTACCGTTTTGTGTTATCATTTAGGTGCTTCTACAACAGTACAGAAATCAATTTATAATAGACAAATTACATCAAAACGAAAAATAATTATAATAAATAATACAATAAATAATAATTAATATCATTTGAACTATATCAGCAACAATTGAATGAATAATTTTGTTGATGTTAATGTCAATTTATTTTCACTCTTTTTTATTAGGAATAAAATATTTTTTGTCCTAATTTTTATGACAAATTAAACTAAATTTCTTTAAAATAACTGAACCGTTGCTTTTGAAAATGAGAGAACTCCATTTTATTTTATTTAATGATTTGCACTTGATTGGCGTTAAAAAAATCACAAGCCGGAATATACTTATTTTATATTTTTTGTGGTCTTATTACATGTAAGTTTAATATGCAATAATAATTATCCATTTTAGCTGCAAAAAAGAATTTGATATGCGCCAATGTAGTTGCTGATTTTCTTTTACTGGAATGTAATTATAATACCAAAAAATTTAATAGATAAATACATATTTTATTATCTTCTTGGTACACTAAAAGAAAAAACCAAAAAAAAAACTAAAATTATACTTAATTTTATGGGTAAAATGTGGAAAAAGAAAGAAAGAAATTACTATACTTACATATATTTCTTAGATTACATAGCGAAGATTTTTCACCATAGTTGCAGTATGATTGCTAAATTCTGATAATGCTTCTTAATATATTGCAATATAAAAAATAGTACTATTTAACATGGATTAAAAACATAAAACTATGTAATTTGTAATAAGACTTAGGTTTTATTAATATTTTTTCACAAAATTGAGTTCTCTCATTTTCAAAAGTAACGGCACTGATTTGCAGCACTTTCGATACCCACAATACCTATGTAGCATTTTTTTTTTCCTGCGGACTAAAGTTGGTAAATAGGTGATATTACAGTTTGCTTGCCGTCTTAAAAAAATATTTTAAAACAATGCACTTTTGTAAAGTAAATTTTTAAATTAATGCAGTCTTTATTAGTACCAGTTTTGAAAACAGATGTATCCCATTGGACCCACAAAAAATAAAGATCTGTCTGTTTTAAATATCAATAAATTCGATTTAGCCGTGATTGACATACAATTAAACAAACTTGCAAATATATATATAATATACATATGTATGTATGTATATGTAACTTTATTGTTAATATCACCTGTGAGGTATCGATATAAATCTGCGAAAATTAAATTACTAACAAAATTTAGAATAAAGATATTGGTTAATTTTAAACTCCTTAAATTCATTATAAAAAAAAATAAGCGGAATTTTTTAAACTAAAAGTGAACATCACTGAAAACATCTGTTGTCATATAGTTTTACACATCAAATAGAGCGTGCTTTAAATAAAAAACTAACACATGTTATTGCACATAGGTAAATTACATATGTTATGTTTCAAGAGGTTTACACTATGCGTATAGTTTTACAAAGTGCGCCAAGATAGCGTCGACGAAATAGCGTCGATTTTGGGAATTAAAAAGCCAAGAAAAACACGGGAACAAATACCCTGTAATAGGGAATTTTACTAATGGCGTAGCTTTTTGGTATATAAGTATAAAAAAGGGAAAATGGATATTGATTTTCCATTGAAATCTATGATACTCCCATGAATAATGACTATATATTTTTAAAATATAGACTTTAAAGAACATTTATAGCCAATCGTGCTAAATATCCGCAGAGCCAGTTCAGTTTTTACTCTCGGTGAGTGAACACTGACTTCTACTAACGTCTTGACTAGAAGTGAAGTAAAACAAAACAAACAAAAAAATAAAAATAAAATAAATAAATTTCCATTTTCACGTGAAAAAAAAATAAAATAAATTTTTTCTTATATTAAACAAAAAAAAAATACAAAAGAAAAAACACAAACAGTTTACAGCTTTTATGGTTTCATTTAGTTCCCACAATGGGGGGCCTCCTCTTTGACAGGGACAAAACGGTGAAAAATCCGAATTCTATACATCCAATTTTTCTTATAATGAGCAGAGCAGGGGTCCAAGCAGATAAAGGTCTCGCAGACGTTTCACCATTTCTCATACAACGTTCCATAGATGCAGTCGGAGGAAAAGTAAAATCATGTAAAAAACTGAGATCTGGACAACTACTCATACAATGTTTCAATGGGAAACAAGCAAGCAAAGTAATCCAAATGATGTCTTTATCCCTAGACATTTTTGTAAAAGTTGAAGAGCACACCTCACTAAATAAATCGAAAGGAATATTCTACTCCAATGAACTACGGTGCCTTTCTGATGACGAACTGTTAAGAGAAATTCGTGAACAAAATCCCAGTGTCATAGAAATTAAACGATTGAAAAGGAGAGATCCCGAAACAAAAACACTTACAACCAATGACCTTGGTTTGTACATAATAACGTTCAACGTTAGTGATTTGCCAGAAAAAATATTATTGGGCTATATGTATACTATGATTAAACCATACATTCCTAATCCACTACGATGCTTTAAATGCTTCCAATTTGGACATGTTTCAGAGGGATGTTCGTCACCAGATAAAATGTGTCCACATTGTAGTAATGTCGAACATACATCAGTTGACGAAGCCGGCAAACGTGAAAGATGTGATAAACCACCAAAATGCGCTAACTGCGAACAACAACACAACAGCTTTTCAAAACAATGTGTTTCTTATATGAAAGAATATGAAATTCAAAAAATTAAAGTAACACAAAAGAAAACAATGAATGAAGCGCGAAGAGAATATGATAGACAACATACTCTACCAACAACATATGCAAATATAATAAAACATTGCAATTGCAAATGCAAATGTCAAGAAAGTGGAGATAAAAAACCTACCACGAAATCAACAGCTGATCCAAATCCAAAAACAACAACAACCTCTCCAGTACGCAAAATAACAAAAACAGATGGATCAAAAATTGAATTATTACCAAAAAACATCTCAAAGAGAAAGAAGCGTGAATTATCAAATGCAGAGAAAAAAAAGAAAGAGAACACAACTAACATACCTTTAGTAACAAATGACAACCCAGCAAGCACAATTGAAGATAGTTTAGACGACTCTAGTGACTTTACCTTTAATGAGTAATCAATATAAAATAATACAATGGAACTGTAACGGTTTTGCAAATCATTTTGATGAAGTTAAACTTATTACATCTAAATTTAACTGCCTAGCCATTTGTATACAAGAATCTAGATTTAAAAGCAATTATCACACAAAACTAAAAAATTTTACTTGTTTCTTTAAAAATTCTTTTTCAGGCTCAATTGCTCATGGTGGAGTCTGTATTTATCTAAATAACTTATTTGATGGAGAAGAAATAACAATTTCCTCCCAATATCAAGTAGTAGCGATAAAAGTCAAATTCCCAATAAAATTTATTATTTGCTCCATTTATCTTCCAGGATCAGAAAACATTTCCAAAAGTGATCTAACTAATTTAACATCTCAATTCAACCTTCCTTATTTGCTTTTAGGTGACTTTAACTCCCATAATACCATTTGGGGATCCAGTAGAACAGACTCAAGAGGAAATATTATTGAAGAATTTATAGATGAAAATAATCTTAATATTTTAAACAATATAAATTGTGCCACTCATTTTAGTTTTGCATACCAAACTTTTAGTAATATAGATTTAAGTCTCGTTTCTCCCAACATTCAACATTTATTTGAATGGAGTATTAATGATGATTTATATAGTAGTGATCATTATCCAATTATGATTAATATAACTGGATTCGCACCAAACTATGAACGCAGACCCTGCTGGAATATAAAACGGGCAAACTGGGAAAAATTTAATTGCAATTTTAATAAACCATTGACCAGCTTTTACGACATCAATGAAATTGAGAACTACGTTACAGAAACTATTTTAAGTTCGGCTCACGAAGCCATTCCACTTAAGCCTACAATATGCAACAGGAAAGAAGTCCCTTGGTGGAATAATAATATAAAATTACTAATTAAGGAAAGAAGAAAACTCCTAAAGCAATTCAAAAGAAATATGAGTTCGGAAAATTTAGAAAAATTTTTAAAAGCTAAATCTGAAACTCGTAAAGCTATCAGAGAAAGTAAGAGGAAATCGTGGACAGAATTTTGTGACTCTATAAATTTAAAAACCTCCTCATCAGAGGTATATAGAAAAATCAAATCGCTTAACGGACACTCTAACTTCCACCAAATCACAGCATTAGATGACAACCAAACACTTCTGACAGATATTAAAGATATCGCTGATACTTTAACAATTAGTTTCGCACAAAACTCGTCTTCTTCAAATTACTCAACAAAATTTATATCATATGCAATAACCACTAATTTTCCTATTGACTCATCCAACAATGATGAATCATATAACACTAAATTAACTTTAACTGAGCTAAAATCTGCGCTTAGGTCATGTCATGGTACATCACCGGGTCCAGACAATATAAGATATGAAATGTTAAAAAATTTAGACACAAATGCCACAAAATATATTTTAGACTTTTATAATACAATCTGGTTAAAACAAGTTTTCCCAAAAAATTGGAAAAATGCTATAGTCATTCCAGTCTTAAAACCGGGAAAAGATGGAACGAATAGAAATAATTACAGACCAATATCTCTTACCAACTGCACTTGTAAACTTTTGGCTTCATCCCTAGTGGGCACAAAAAACCGTTGCTGATTTTTCCCATGGAAACTATGATACTCCCAGGAAAAATGACTATATATTTTGAAAATATAGACTTTAATGAACATCTTAAAACAATCGTGCTAAAAATCCGCAGAGCCGTTCCCGAGAAAAGTGGCTTCATCCCTAGTGGGAACAAAAAACCGTTGCTGATTTTTCCCATGGAAACTATGATACTCCCAGGAAAAATTACTATATATTTTGAAAATATAGACTTTAATGAACATTTTCAAGCAATCGTTCTAAAAAATCGCAGAGCCGTTCCCGAGAAAAGTGGCTTCATTTGCTGATTTTTCCCATGGAAACTATGATACTCCCAGGAAAAATGGCTATATATTTTGAAAATATAGACTTTAATGAACATTTTGAAGCAATCGTGCTAAAAAATCGCAGAGCCGTTCCCGAGAGAAGTGGCTTCATCCCTAGTGGGCACAAAAAACCGTTGCTGATTTTTCCCATGGAAACTATGATACTCCCAGGAAAAATGACTATATATTTTAAAAATATAGACTTTAATGAACATTTTGAAGCAATCGTTCCAAAAAATCGCAGAGCCGTTCCCGAGAAAAAAGGATTTATCTGGAGTAGGCTCTTCAGACACATTTACGACAAAACACAACTCTGGTACAATGCTGTTAAATTTAGTATGTAGTACTTTATTTAACACAAATATACCTTTTTACTTAACGTTTCTTATTGATGAAGTTCATTTGATTCAATTATTAAATTAATTTATAAAACTTTGCCGTTTCCTTTAAAAATTTACCAAAATTGTAAAAATTATTCTCTTAAATCTATGGAGTAGTTAAAGAAAAGTAGTCGAATTTGAAGTAGTTAGAGAAAAATATTCGAACTTGAGCCAGCATAAGAATAACAAATCTGTATGTTGATAAATAGTTCGACTAATAAAATTAATGTTATTATTTCATTATTACGAATATTTTTCAACAATTTGAAAACCCCTTTTTTAATTTGGAATTTAAAACTATTAGCCCGTTCAGGCTGCCACGAAATTAAGGCATTTCGTGATTTCGGCCGAAATCGACTTGAAATTACGTAAATCCGCTTACATTTTACCATTGCCCAAATTAACTCATTCTACTTAATTTCGTCGAAATTAAGTTGAAATTACGATAGACAACGCTGGTTTTGTATAAAAAGCTACTTTTTTTGCAACCTTGACCAGATTTACAACCTTGAAAGTCCGTTTTGTTTGAAACAAATTTAAAAGCCAAATGAAATAACGGAAATATATACATAATTGTACATTAATTTTGTTGTAGTGTTGTTTTTAATATTCATGTATATTTTAAATCAATACGAAAGTGTTGTGCGAAAGCTTTTTGCAAAATAATTAAATTATAAAAATGTAACTAAACGTGATCAGCTGTTTGCGAAATTAACTCAAAAAGCCCAGTATGAACACTTTAGATTTCGTTCGTAATTTCAGCTCGAAATTACTTAATTTCGTGTCAGCCTGAATGCGCTATATACTAAATTTAATTTTAATTGGTTAAAAATCGCTATTCTGAAAAATTTTAATTATGCGTCCACTTGTCAACACACTTCTAGTAAATGTAGCAAAATTAAAAAGCGGTTGATTTTTAATAAATTCAACCGCTTTGTATAAATATTACCACCACGTGCCCACTAGGGATGAAGCCACATTTCTCGGGAACGGCTCTGCGATTTTTTAGAACGATTGCTTCAAAATGTTCATTAAAGTCTATATTTTCAAAATATATAGTCATTTTTCCTGGGAGTATCATAGTTTCCATGGGAAAAATCAGCAACGGTTTTTTGTGCCCACTAGGGATGAAGAAACTTTTCTCGGGAACGGCTCTGCGATTTTTTAGCACGATTGCTTCAAAATGTTCATTAAAGTCTATATTTTCAAAATATATAGTCATTTTTCCTGGGAGTATCATAGTTTCCATGTGAAAAATCAGCAATGGTTTTTTGAGACCACTAGGGATGAAGCCACTTTTCTCGGGAACGGCTCTGCGGATTTTTAGCGCGATTGCTTCAAAATGTTCATTGAAGTCTATACTTTCAAAATATATAATAATTTTTCCTGGGAGTATCATAGTTTGCATGGGAAAAATCAGCAACGGTTTTTTGTGCCCACTAGGGAGGAAGCCACATTTCTCGGGAACGGCTCTGCGATTTTTTAGCACGATTGCTTCAAAATGTTCATTAAAGTCTATATTTTCAAAATATATAGTAATTTTTCCTGGGAGTATCATAGTTTCTATGGGAAAAATCAGCAACGGTTTTTTGTGCCCACTAGGGATGAAGCCACTTTTCTCGGGAACGGCTCTGCGGATTTTTAGCACGATTATTTCAAAATGTTCATTAAAGTCTATATTTTCAAAATATATAGCCATTTTTCCTGGGAGTATCATAGTTTCTATGGGAAAAATCAGCAAATGAAGCCACTTTTCTCGGGAACGGCTCTGCGGATTTTTAGCACGATTGCTTGAAAATGTTCATTAAAGTCTATATTTTCAAAATATATAGTCATTTTTCCTGGGAGTATCATAGTTTTCATGGGAAAAATCAGCAACGGTTTTTTGTGCCCACTAGGGATGAAGCCACTTTTCTCGGGAACGGCTCTGCGGATTTTTAGCACGATTGCTTCAAACTGTTCATTAAAGGCTATATTTTCAAAATATATAGTCATTTTTCCTGGGAGTATCATAGTTTCCATGGGAAAAATCAGCAACGGGTTTTTGTACCCACTAGGGATGAAGCCACTTTTCTCCGGAACGGCTCTGCGGATTTTTAGCACGATTGCTTCGAAATGTTCATTAAAGTCTATATTTTCAAAATATATAGTCATTTTTCCTGGGAGTATCATAGTTTCCATGGGAAAAATCAGCAAAATCTATGCTATTACAGGTATTTATTTTTCCCCGGGTTTTAATTCCTATTTCGTCGACGCTGTTAGTAAAAATCTATGCTATTAGTAAAATTCCCCATTACAGGGTATTTATTTTTCTCCGTTTTTTTTCCCGGTTTTTAAATTCCCAAAATCGACGCTATTTCGTCGACGCTATCTTGGCTCACGTAGTTTTACATATGGAAAATCTGACATTCCATATGACTTGTACTCGCAATGTAAACACGCTTTAAGAGAGTTTAGTTTTGTTTTTTCTCATTTTACCGAACTTTTCCCAAAAAGTACGGAATCGCACCTATAATTAGATATTGGTTATATTTTATAAAAAAAAAACCATCACGCTTTATCATTTTGTATATGAAATGATAGATTAAAATTCAAAAAAAAAAAAAAAAAATAGATTAAAATTCATGTTATGCACTTTAATGCTCAAGGCATGACAAACAGTAGCTCCATTCTCCAATTGGAGCAAGTTTTAATTCAAAAGCAAATTGACTTAGTTTTTATTAATGAAACCTTTTTAAAACCACACAACAACTGAAGGTTTTCAACTAATCGCCTACATAGAAAATACAAGCAAAAAATGCTTAGCGATATCTGCAGTGATTTGACGATCAGATTTGAAGGCAAATGCTGGTCTTCAAATTTTGCTACTATAAGAAATTTGCTGAATTAATCCACATTACAACTTCTGTAAAGAAGTTGCTAAAGGGGTAAATTTAAAATTTCTTTTCCAACTGAAAGGTTTTTCCTATATTTTTACCTTAAATAGATATATGTGTCATCTGGCAACATTGCCTTGAGTTGTAAACAACGTGTTATTTTTTGCTCGTGTGTGATTTTTCTTGAAAATTTAATTTTTCCTTTAAATCGCTTCCAATATGGCTAGCCAGAAGCGAGATTACTTTGGGAATAGTCCCAAATTTAAGACGAGAAGGATTAATCCTGGCCCTAGTAACAGGTTTCATTTGCTAGCAAATGAAGAAGAAGAAGAGGCAAGAGCAGTCAAAGAAAGGGTTCCACCAATAGTGGTAGACTCATGTCACAGTTTCTCAAAAGTTTGGGAAATACTTGGTGAGGAGTACTTCTTCAAGAGAATGACAATTGGAACTAAGGTTACATGCAATACAATGGTCCTGTATGAAGCTGCGTTAAAAAAGCTGAGTGAACTGAAGTACAGTTTTTATACACACGA
This sequence comes from Phasia obesa, assembly GCA_949628195.1. Lineage (NCBI taxonomy): Eukaryota > Metazoa > Arthropoda > Insecta > Diptera > Tachinidae > Phasia > Phasia obesa. The sequence goes on along the minus strand of OX451215.1, from coordinate 113,510,585 downwards.
AGTTAAAGACGTAAAGCACTTTAAGTTAGTGTTATTTGGTTTGCCAAGAACAGACGCAAAGCTTTTAAAGGAGGAATTGGTTAAAATGCACAACATAAACCCAGTAAGTGTCAAAGAAATCGTAACCAAAAGGACTACAGCTGATGACGCTATATACTTGATTGAGTTTAACAAACAAGAAGTGTCAAAAAATGATATTATGAAAATAAAGTACTTTTGCAATATTGCTGTTTACTGGAGAAGACCTCTTAAAGGGAATAAAGGGCCTACGCAACGTACGAAGTGCTCTATGTACGGACATGGAGCTAAAAACTGCAATAGAGTTATCGTCTGCGCAGTTTGTGCTGGCAATCACGACCAGACTGAGTGTGTATTGGCCAAAAACACTCAAGGGAGTAATGTTGTTTATAAATGCCACAACTGTAGCCAAAAGAACTTAAGAAACTCGAATCACAGGTCCGACGATCCTAAATGCCCTTGCCGTAAAGATTATTTAGAAATGCGCCTACGATTAACTTCTAAGTCTAGACCTAATTTCAACAAGTCGAGAATTAATCATGTGTATGATGAGACTGAGTTCCCACACCTGTCAAGTCAGAGTCAACCAACTGATTCACGAGAGCACACCTTCCAAAGGAAAAGTTTGTACTCTGAGGTTTCGAAAAACAGACCCCGCGACAGCAACAACGATGATGACTTATCTAACGAGAGATTGTTAGAAATCTTCTTTAGTGCTGTGGATGCACTAGAAAAATGTCGAAATAAATTTGACAAATTAAGAGTGCTTGGCATGATGCTCAAGCATGCTATATAAAATCATGGGTAGTCAAAATGTATACGTTATGCACTGGAATGCTCAAGGCATAACAACTGAGTCAGCAGCTGCACAGCTCGAAAAAGTTCTCCATGAGAAAAATATTGATATTCTACTTCTTAACGAAACGTTCCTGAAGCCGTATCATAGGTTAAAATTTGGAGGCTACAAAATATACAGAGAAGACCGTCAAACACATGGTGGGAGTGTGCTTATAGCGGTTAAAAATTACATAGATCATAAGTTGTTACCAAAGATTAAAACAATAACCATAGAAAATATCTCTGTGGAAGTTAAAATAAGTGGACGTCCCGTAAGTTTTATCTCTGCTTATAATCCAGTTTACACTTCTAACTTTAAAACTGACTTAGAACTTCTTACCAATTCGTTTAGTGACTATTTTATTTTTGGTGATTTGAATGCACAACATGTGAGTTGGAATTGTATTTCAAACAATTCAGCTGGCAAAGAACTGTACAGACATCACTTAAGTTCAAGTTATTATGTATATCATCCGGATACACATACTAGATTCGGCCAAAATATAATTCCAGTCCAACCATGCACGGTTGATATTTTACTTGTCGTGTGCACCCTGTGAAAATTACATCTGGTCGAAGATAAGGCAGTTCGATCAGCTGCAAAAAGAGGATGACTATAATAGTCAATACAAAAAAAATAAAACGTAAACAAAAACAAAAAACCTTTAGAAGCAAATTAAAATTGCTGAAAGAAATAGGGAAAAATAAAAGTGGCGTGACCGAGGCTTCTTGAAAGGAAGAGAAGAAAATGTCGGCCTTTTTTTCCTGAGGACGAGAACGAGGTAAGGTGTGACAGGTGGCTGCCAAAAAAATTAATTGTGCGAAGAGTGTAAAAATTGAAGTGTAGAAAACTTACCTTTTTTTTTGAAGCAAGAAAGCTGCTCAAACCAAAACCAAAAAAAAGTGTAAAATTTAAAGAGTTTAGAGAAACTCGAATTTATTTAATAAATAAAATATTTAAGTTAAAAATTAAATATTAAAACTTAAAAGCTAAAACTTAAAAACTAAAAAGGCTAAAAGTTTAAAAAGTTAAATATGAAAACTTAAATATGAAGAGTTACAAACTAAAAAGATAAAAACTTAAAAATCTAAAAAGTTAAAAACTTAAATATAAAAAGTTAAAAACTAAAAAGCTAAAACTTAAAAACTAAAAAAGCTAAAAGTTTAAAAAGTTAAAGATGAAAACTTAAATATAAAAAGTTAAAAACTTAAATATAAAAAGTTAAAACTTACTAACTAGAAAGTAAATGCACAACAAAAAAAAATAATTAAAGTTAAGTTAAAAGAAGTCACCAACAAGCCACACATCGCCCGTCACATCCAACGAGGGACATTAGATTTCATCCGCCCCGGCAGATTGTATCATCACCCGCCCAGGTATTTTGCCAAAGACGTTAGACATCCTACTGACGACTGTGGACCTAACAAACGATAAGAATAAAGGTACATATATATTTTTCTTCCATTTTAAATAAACGTTAGGGAATACAGTTTGAAACTCACGCCAGATAAAAGTTCATTCCTCCGGGTAATTCGGCCCGAGAGTGCGCGATCCATAAGGTTGAGCTCAGGCCTGATATTTCGTCTCCGCGGTAGGGATTATATTAGCCCGTAATAAGAGTGTCTTCCTTAACCTAAAAAGAAAAAGTTTATAAAGTAAAATATATATCGTGATACCTGAATAATTTTATGAGTACTTACTAAACGAGTGACCACGAAGACGAACGTGCAAGCTTGCCTGTAGAGCCGCCAAAGATGAGATAGAATCCAGGAGCTACAAAAAAAAAATTAAGAAAATAGAAATCCGCCATATTAAATCAATTTTTTATTAACACAATAGCACAAATATATTATGTTCCTTCATTTTAACATTCAAATTTTTTCCAAACTAGAAAGAAATAACATTGTATTTATTTAATTTGTTTTTTTTTTAATTATTAACGAATTTTTTTTTAATTTCTTTTTGTTAAATTAAATTAATTTTTTTGAATGTTTAATTAATTTCAATTTTAAAAAAAATTAAAAAAGATGTTTGTATTTAATATATTTATATGAAAAACTAATTTTTTTATTTAGCATGGAAGCTTAAAGGTTTTAACAAGCGGTAAGTAAGGGTAGAAGGTTGCAAGAGAGGGTCTTAGGGACATCCAAAAATACGAGTTGATGTCATGGTGAGGTATTTTTACCTCTGGTGGGAGGGATTATTCCTGGCAAGAACACCAGCCAGAAGGTGATTCGGTGTGTGTGTAAGCAGGGAGACATTCCAGCTTGCTTCGGGCCTCATACTTTTTATTTAAATTTCTTTTTGTTTAGCTGGCATGGATTTCTTTTTGTAGCTGCTGAACTTTCCCCGGATGCGTTGGTAAAGAACCACCCAAGACGGCGAGCCCTAGCCGGTGCTAAACGCCAGTATGCCAGCGCGGCCAACCATCTGGCAACATATATTTTGTTTTTCGCCCAGCAGCCGCTACATGCTTAAGGTGTGTTTACATTGAGTGTACAAGTCATATGGAATGTCAAATTTTCCATATGTAAAACTATACATATAGTGTAAACCTCTTGAAACATAACATATGTTATTTACCTATGTGCAATAACATGTGTTAGTTTTTTATTTAAAGCACGCTCTATTTGATGTGTAAAACTATATGACAACAGATGTTTTCAGTGATGTTCACTTTTATTTTCAAAAATTCCGCTCATACATTTTTATCATGAATTTAATGAGTTTAAAATTAACCAATATCTTTATTCTAACTTAATGTTCGAAGAAGTATATCGATACCTCATAGGTGATATTAATAATAAAGTTATGTAATCTAATATAGATACATATATTATATATCTATTTGCAAGTTTGATTATTTGTACGTCAATCACGGCCAAATCGAATTTAATGATATTTAAAACATAGACAGATCTTTATTTTTTGTGGGTCCATTGGGATATGTCTGTTTTCAAAACTAGGGCCAGGAGGGTATAAGGGACATTTTTATACGAATGACTCAATTTTAATAGAAGTTGAGAACACAATTTCATAAATGTATAGTGATGAAAGGCAAGGTGTGCTTATCTATATTACCGGTACTAAGAAAGATTGAATTAAATTAAAATTAATTAATTAATTATTTAGGCTTAAGTTCTTAATTATAAAGAGATAAAGAAAAATTAGACCCCAGTAAAGCAGAATGCATTTTCTAGACAGCTACGTCCGTCATCAGTACTCTATGTATCAATCTACCCGGTAGTTTCAATTGTTATTATTTTCTATTTAAACAAACTTATCAAAGAAATAGAATCTGAGAAATTTTAATTTTACATTATATTTCATAGAAGATAGAGCTTTTTGAAATTGTTTTACACTTGTAAACTCTATTTATTTTTCATATTATACTAACAAGCAAACATTTTTCTTTATTTTAATTCTCTTTATATATTTTCTTTTATTTGAAAATGGTATATATCTGTCTTGCTATTAGCTATCCTTTGGTTAGCAATTAACAACAATTAGATATTTTTTTTTATTTTACAAATGTATATTTTGATTATTAACACAATAGTGTTGAAGTTAACAATGTCAAAGCCGTGCCCACTCTGTGAAATTATATGAATTTTATTTGAACTATTTTTGAATTAATAAATTAATTATTTAGGCTTAAGTTCTTAATTATAATTAATTTATTAATTCAAAAATAGTTAAAATAAAATTCATATAATTAAATTAAAATTTTACTTTACTATAGTGTATTATTTTTCAAATCTTCTTTAAGGCGGTAACTGTGTAAACTGTAATATTACCTAATTAACAACTTTGGACTGTAGGACAAAAAAATGCTATTGAGGTATTGTGGGTATCGAAACTGCTGCAAACCACTTAATTGGGCCGTTGCTTTTGAAAATGAGAGAACGCCATTTTGCGAGAAAAAAAAATGAATAAAACCTAAATCTTATTACAAATTAACAAAATTTTATGTTTTTAATCCATGTTGAATAGTACTTTTTTTTATATTGCAAAATATTAAGAAGCATTATCAGAATTTAGCAATCATACTGCAACTATGGTGAAAAATCTACGCTATGTAACCTAGGAAATATAAGTATTGTAATTTCTTTCATTCTTTTTCCACTTTTTACTTTAAAATTAAATATAATTTTAGTTTTTTTTTTTTGGTTTTTTGTTTAGCTGTACCAAAGAAGAATGAAATGATATTGAAATAAAATATGTATATATGTAAGTAAATAAACTATTAAATTTTTAGGTATTATAATTACATTCCAGTAGAAGAAAATCAACATTTTCATCAAACATTGCCTTTGAAAATGAGACAACTACATACCAAAACCTGTTTTAACTTACATGCAATAAGACCACAAAATAATAAGTCTATTACGGCTTGTGATTTTTTTAATGCCATTCAAATGCAAATCATTAAATAAAATAAAATGGAGTTCTTTCTTTCATTTTCAAAAGCAACGGCTTTTTAAAGAAATTTAATTCTTTTCTATTGTCATAAGAATTAGGATAAAAAATATTTTATTCCTAATAAAAAAGAGCGAAAATAAATTGACATTAACATCTACAAAATTATTCATTTAATTGTTGCTGATATAGTTCAAATGATATTAATTAATACTTATTGTATTATTTATTATAATTATTTTTTGTTTTTATATAATTTCTCTCTTACAAATTGATTTCTGTACCTTTGTAGAAGCTCCCAAATGATAACACAAAATGGTAGTTCTTTGCATAGTTGACATCACTAGCGGGTTTCTAATAAAATGAAATGGCGGCAAAAATATGCAAAATTGGCTAATAACTTATTACAGCAAGTCCCAGTAAAGCTAATATTATTAGTTTTATTATATAGAATAATAATTTAAAAATATAATCCATCTAAACCACAATTTGAAGACCAGCTGTTTTTAATATTTGATTTTTGTTTTTAATAACAGGAGGTTATGTCATATGTACGTAACATGTGTACGTTTAAACACAAAAATTATAAACCATATGTAAAACACTGATTTTGACATACACATGAAATTCCATATGGATAGCAATTTTGACAGTACATATGACTTGTACAGTCAATGTAAACACACCTTTACTAACTCTAACATTTCATTTTCGCAGTTACAGTCACATCCAAATATTTTACAATATCTTGTTACATTTTTGGAACACCACAAAATCACTTTGTTACAGTTCCGTTGTATAATCAGGCTGATTGGCCAGCAATTAAATACTGGGTCGGGAGTGAAATTAAGAATCATAATATCGGACAAATAGAGCTTAACAATATAAACCTAGATTCGTCATTATATAAATTAGTTAGTATAGTTAAAGAAGCTTTTTCCAAGATTCCAATTGGCCAGAAAAATCCTTGGCAGAGGGAAATTTCAAATACGTCTAAAATGCTGATTACTCAGAGGAACAAGTATAACCGTAAACTTAAAAGATGTAGAGATCCTAGTTACAGAACTCAACTAATCAGCATTTTAAAACAGTTGAATCACTTAATTGATTTTCATTTGAAAAGGGATAGAAACGAAGCGTGGGCTAAATTCATTTCCAAACTGCCTTCCGGCTCTAAAAAGTTTTGGAAACTAACAAAAGTTTTAAAAGGTAGAAATTCTGCAATCCCCGATCTAAATATAAATGGGGAAGTTTTAAGTACCGGTGAAATAAAAGCAAATGCCATTGCGGAAGTTTTTAGATGCAACAATAATATCACCAACAACAATTCATCACCTTTAGATAATGTGGTTCTAAATTATGTGCAGGAACTTAACAATGTAAATCTCGCTGACAGTGACAATTTTGAATTCACAGATGCAGTAGAGGTAAAGACATTTGTTTTTTCTTTAAAAAATAACAAAGCCCCAGGTTTAGACGGAATTAACAGCATTATTTTAAAAAATATGCCCGATTATTTTTTAAAACTTTGAGCAAACTATTTAATTACTGCTTGAGAAATGGTCATTTCCCCATGATATTTAAAAAGGCCAGGGTTATACCTATTCTCAAAACTGGAAAAGATCCAAAATTGCCTTCCAGCTATAGGCCAATAAGCATTTTGAGCTTGTTGGATAAAGTCTTTGAAAAAATAATCCACAAAAGAATCGTAGAGTTTTCAGAACAGAATAACATTATACATCAGTAGCAGTTTGGATTCCGAAGAGAGCACTCTACGGTACATCAAATCAAACGAGTGGTTAATATTATTGAGAATAATAAAAGAAATCGTAGAAGTACAGGTATTATATTTCTTGACATTGAAAAGGCTTTCGATACAGTATGGCATAATGGCCTATTGTATAAACTTAACTCTTTTAGTTTTCCTTTATATTTACAAAAAATCATACAAAGCTTTTTAGACCAACGTTCGTTTGTTGCTTTCGTGGAGCGCATCTCATCAGATGAAAAACATATACTCCTAGGTCTACCGCAAGGTTCCGTTTTGTCACCTACGCTTTATTCGTTATACACGTCAGATATCACTCTACGCAGGAAGCAGCATTTTATGCAGACGATAGTGCTTTCATTTGCAGCGGTAAGGTATCTAATTCATTAGTTAGGAAAATGCAAGAGAGCTTAAATTCAAGCCAAAAATATTTTAATAAATGGAAAATAAAGGTCAATGATGATAAAACACAGGCCATTATTTTTCCATATAATAAGTCGCCAAAACGCATACCTTCTCAATCTATGTTGTGCCGTGGGAATGTTATACCTATAAAGTCAGAAATCAAGTATTTGGGCATTATAATAAAAAACTAACATTTAAACAACATGTCAACCAAATTTGTGAAAAAGCTATAAAGTGTGGTCGGGTATTGTTTCCCATACTCAACAGAAGATCTAAATTGAATATGAAAAACAAAATATTATTATATAAAATGTGCATTCGACCAATTATGAGTTACAGCTGTCAAGTATGGGTTCAAAAAACTGCGAAAACTCATACCAAAAAGCTTCAGATTATACAAAACAAGAATTTGAAAATAATTCATAATCTTCCTCGTAGGTATCCGACAAATTTACTTCACAGTAACTTTGGACACAAGATGATAAACGATTTCACTAGAGAACTGACACTGACATTTAATGAAAAATGCAGACTGTCAAACTTTGAATCAATAAGGAATTTACAAGGTAATCACTAAGATTCGTTCGTTAAGAATGAATGTATTAGTGATTATCCAAACAAATTTCTTTATAACTTCCATAGAGGTCAAAAAGGTTTTTGTGAGCTATTTTCCTTAAGGCTGTATATTTATTGTTATTAGTTTTGTAAATTTAATTATAAGACCCTTATTGTTGTAGTACTTATAGTAAAATCTCATACCTCTGTACCTTTTATATTTTAAACTTGTAAATAAAGACTTTTATTAACAAAAAAAAAAAAAAGATATATGTGTCTTATACAATTTGTAATCTATTATATACAAAAATGTTTTAATTGTTGCAATACTTTATGTAGAATCTCATAAGTTGTATATGTTAAGTTTAGAAAATTTTATATTGATTTTATGATAGTAAATAAAAAAAAAAGTTGAGCATAACAAATCCCCACGATGTTATGATAAAAATTGTATGAGACGATCTCACTATATGTTTGGAAAGTGTAAAGAACACGTATGCCCTGAGTGCATGAAATATTTTCATTCTTAGATGAACTCTACGCGAAACGGCCACATATCTCGAATTTATCTTTTTTGTAAAATTTAATACTTTTATTTTTATCTTATATTGTATTAATTGTAATAAATATAAGGAAAACAACTAGTAATAAAATGAAAAATAAAATCAATGCTTTTTTCACTTTAAAAAAATTCGATGCTGAAGAGTTTAAAACAAAATTAAAAACAAAACAAAAAAATATGTTTTATCTTTTTCCGAACAATTAGAAAAATTTTTAGAACATTAAATAAAACAAGGAGAAACGGGCAGAAAAGTGAAATGTCCTGTGGCCGAAGTTTTCTGAAAATTTAATCAGAACAAACACTATTTCAAAAAAATAAAATAATTTAAATTTCACAATTTTTTTCCACTTTTTGTTTTGTTTGTTTCTTTAAAAAAATGTAAACAATCTAAAACTAAACACAAAACAAAATTCGAATAAGGCGAATTTAATTTTGACACTCAAGAAAAATCATATGATGTCAAATTCGCCATTGAGTTTACCTGGTATGAATTTGCCTTGATTATGCCATGTTTTTTTCCAAGGCAATTTCATACCAGGTAAACTCAATGGCGAATTCAAAATCATATCGCATTTCTCGAATTACAAAATTATATTCGCCTTATTCCTAATTTGTTTTGTATTTTATGTATATTTTTATATTGCTTAAAGTTTTTAAGAAATAAACAAAAGAAAAAGTGAAAAAAATTGTTAAATTTAAATTTAAATTATTTTATTTTTTAAAATAGTGTTTATACTGATTAAATTTTTAGAAAATTGCGGCCACAGGACATTGCAGTTTTCTGCCAGTCTCTCGTTGAATTATTTAATCTTCTAAAAATTATTCCGATTGTTCGAAAAAAATTGTGTTTTTTTCGTTTTGTTTTAACCTCTTCAGGGACAAATTTTTTAAAGTGAAAACATTTTTTCATTTTATTACTAGTTATTTACGTTATATTTATAACAATTCAGTAATATAAGATAAAAATAAAATAGTACATATTACAAAAAAGATAATGTTGACATGACGTAGACTTCATCTATGAATGGAAAGATTTAACTTCTCACACATATAGTGAGTTCGTCTCGTATAATTTTTATTATGACATCGTGGGATTTTTCATGCTCTAATCTTAAGGGATAGTGTCATATGGAATCTAGTCTAAATTCTGGAATAACCTCTTCCGACTTTTTAGATGGTTCAGCAATTGTACAGGGTATAACTTGTTTTTTTTTTTTTTTTTTTTTTGTTACGTTTACCCATGGCACAATAAACAAGGTAGACTCGCGGCGAAAAAAGAGTACAACTCTGTAATAAAAATACGTACATTTTGTTGTTGTATAAATCATTTTTGGCTGTCAAAATAAAAAATGTTAGTATATTTTGACACTGTAAGATGGTGACAACAAATAGTCAGCTGAGCTCTCGAGTTTACCTGTTATGAATTCGCCTTGCGTTTACCTATCTGTATCTAATTGGCCATAAAGCTAGTATGATCGTTGGCAACACTGGACACGACCTGGCGAGCAACAGCTGATTATATGAGTGTGTGATTAATTGTCTGAATAGAAATGAATTGAATTTAATAAAACTTTTATATTTAAAAAGTTATAGTTTTTTTCAGAGTATTACAGAGGCCTAAAACTAAAGAAGAGACATCTTCTTTCTTTATCATAAATAGTTACAAAAGAATGCGAGAATTCGAAATTTATATATTGTAAAATTGGAATGTAATCCGTGATAAAAATTTTTTATAATTTCTCTAAAAATAATTTAATTTATAAAAAGCGTGTGTACATTTACACATGTTTAAATGTTGTTGTAATAATAAGTCTACCCAAACTATATTTATATCAAGTACATGCAAGTCTACAAGCATGGTCTACAACAAGTACAACAGTAGAACAACAACAGACATTTTGTTTGTGTAAAACTATTGCTAGGTGTCAAAAGCAACACAGATATGTCACTTTTTTGTAATAAAAAAAATTAATATCAATTCTGCTAAATAAAAATAAAAAAATTATAACACAATGATCTGTTTATGTTAAGATCAATCTGAATTGAAACAAGAATTCATAAAAAGTTTGTTTTATGCAACTTAAATCAGAAAAACAAAATTTTAAAATTTTGTTTACCATCCCTGATGAAACTAAGGAAAGTGAAAAAAATATACATACATATGTATGTACATTTGAAATTTTTTTCAATTTTATTTGAATTTACTTTTTTTTTAATTCAATGGCGCTATAAAAAATGTACATAAATTTTGAAACGAAACGAAAAATATCAGCTGAGCTGACGAATGTACTTGATCTTTGAGTCTACCTTTGGTTTTGCCTTGGTTTTTTCTTTGACAGCCGAAAATGATATACATATATGAAAACAAAATGTACGTCAAGGTATATTTATCTTACTAGGTAGTGTCGTCCGCCCAGCTGATTTAATAGTACGTCAAAAGTTGTATGTGTTCAGAAATTTTATAGTGTAGAAGTGAGAAAATAATAAAACACATACACGCCTTCTAATTTTCTTATATGTTTTTTGACATTTCTAACTACAAATCAACAACAAAATGCCATGTTGTTCTTGTATTGTTGTATTTGTTGTAGGGATGCCACTACCTAGTAAAATAAATATACGTTGACGTACGTATTTTTATTCCGATTGTACTATTTTTCACCGCGAGGTTTCCTTATATTTATAAATGTGCCTTTTTACGGCAGCTTTTTACCAGAAGAAGAATTTTTGGCTATACATCGAATAATTTCACCATATCTGAATATTTAGCTTATTTTAAGTTTTTTTGTGCGGCCAAAAAGATTTTTTAACTACAAAATAGATTTATAAAAATGTTATTTGGTAATTTTAGGCCAATATAATATGCCTTTTTTTAGCATGTAAAAGAATCGATTTTTAAGAAAAAATTTTTGGTTGCCTTGAAGATATTCAAAAAAAAAAATTGGTAGATAGTTTTTATTTAATAATGAAAATCGCTAAAACCAAAGTTCATTCAAAGATAATAATACATTAAAATTCTTTTAAATTCAAAACAATTGTTGCAAAAATCGCCAAAATACCACAATTACATGCGGTGTTCAGCCGAAACCCGCTTTTAACACCGAGCTGTTGTATTGAATAGAACACGGAATAAAAAAATATATATTTGTTAAACGTGAAAACAAATTTACAGACATCAATTGGTATATTAGTTCACTAAGTAGCTCTGTGATTGTAAGCATTCTTTCCGGTATATCAAATAGCAAGTCGAAAATGGTGGGTATTATTGAAATGTATTAAAACAACTGGATTCATACTCATTTCTTTTCTGTAACTTCAGTCTGAAGATATAATTATGCAGTCCACCAATAATGCTAATGATGCATTAAACAACGTGACAAATAAGACGACCACTGATGGAGAAGGAAAGGTGGCAACGGCAGAAGAAATGACATCCCGTGATTACTACTTTGACTCTTATGCTCATTTTGGAATACACGAGGAGATGTTAAAGGATGAAGTTCGAACTATTACGTACCGCAACGCAATGTATCACAATAAGCACCTTTTCCGCGGGAAGGTAACAGCATACTTTAAAAGCTTTAATTTTCAATATGTTAATATTTATCCTTAAGGTTGTATTAGATGTTGGTTGTGGCACAGGCATTTTATCCATGTTTGCAGCAAAAGCCGGTGCTGCCACAGTCATTGCGGTAGATTGTTCCAATATTATCGAATACGCCCGACAAGTTGTTATTGACAACAACTTAAATGACGTGATTAAAGTAGTTAAGGGAAAAATTGAGGATATTGAATTGCCAAATGGTATTAAAAAGGTGGACATTATAATATCTGAGTGGATGGGGTTGGTATTAATATGAATTTATAGGAGAATTTAAAGAAATAATTAAAAATTTTACCACAGATACTGTCTTTTTTATGAGTCAATGTTGGATACGGTTTTGTTTGCACGTGACAAATGGTTGAAACCTGATGGCATGATGTTTCCTGATCGTGGCACACTTTACATTACAGCTATTGAAGATAGACAGTATAAAGATGAAAAAATCAATTGGTGGGACGACGTATATGGTTTTGATATGAGTTGTATTCGTAAAGTTGCTGTAACCGAGCCACTGGTCGATGTGGTCGATCCGAAACAAGTGGTATCCACCTCCTATCTTATAAAGGAAGTTGATTTGTATACGGTTAAAAAGAGTGATTTAGAATTTGTGTCACCGTTCAGTTTGATTATAAAACGCAACGACTTTGTACAGGCTCTTGTGACGTACTTCAATATCGAATTCACCAAGTGCCATAAACGTCTTGGTTTTAGTACTTCCCCAGAGGCCACATATACACATTGGAAGCAGACTGTATTTTATTTGGATGAATATTTGACAGTGAAGAAAGGCGAAGAGATAAAGGGGACTTTTAAAATGAAACCCAATGAACGCAACAACCGCGATCTCGATTTTAACATTGAAGTGCACTTTAAAGGCGAGCACTCGGATGTACATGAAAACAACACATATAGAATGCGTTGATAATAGTAAGATGCTTGTATGCTTTATACCTATTAAGACTAAAAGTTTTATAAATATAAGTTGTTTTATTTACCACTTAATTCCGTATATCTATCCTGTAATCAAATCAACAATCCTTAATAACCGAAATTTGTCCTTGTCCAAAATTTGAAATTCAACGGCCACTACGATACACAGATATATGTATGTAATGTAATAAATGTTGATAGTAACATTTTTCTAGTGTAAGATATCCGATTTATTTTATTATAGGTAATTACTGGATTACAAGGCTGAAACTGAATATAAAAAAGAAGGCCTATTAAAAGCATGTTTTTATTGTTTTCATAATTTCTTGTAAAATAAAATGCATTGGGAATAAAACGATTAGTGGTTGTTTAATGTTTCAACTTGTAGAAATTACACTATATATTGTATTTATGTACATACCAGAGACCTGCATGAGTTGATTCACTTTCGCTGTCCACTCACATTTAAATTGCTTTTGTTTTGTCTTTTAACATCAATATGTACTACTGATATTGCTTGCAGTGTTAACGCTCTAACAATTGACTGTTATTAACACACCCTTGTTTTATATGTGCTGTTAGCGAAAGTGTGTGAAAATTTCTTGCTGTTGTTTGATTGTTTTGCAGAACACACAAACCACTTACAAATGCACATTGTTAAAGTATTGACTAGCGTTCGAAAAAGAATGTTATAATGTTTATGTAGGGCTGCAATTCTGTTAATAAAAATCTTGAAACATCTATGTACGAGATGAACATATTTAAAGAAAGCGGTAACTGGGTTCAATTTTTATGAAAAATAATTATTACTTTAAGATTATTATACCTAATACTTGACAAAATTAGTGGACAATATAATAAAATAACAATTTCAAATATTTTTTAAAATACTGTCATATACAGAAGTACTTAACAAAAAATATACTTTTTTGTGAAAGAGTTTTATGACAAATTCATTATTAATGAGAAAAGTTTAAAGTCTGTATTTTGAAAGTACAGGTAAACAGTTTTTAGCATATGTTTAAAAAATTTAGATGCATTTGGATGCAAGTCATTTCTGTTTTTACATGCAAACTTTTTCTTGTGAAGTAATAACCCAATTGGATTTGCTACATTCGTTAAATTCTTTTACCTGCCACAAATGGGCTATTTGAATACACAAATAAACATCAAATTCAATTGAAAGAAGGGTTAAGAGATTGCAAGTATTCCTGGAATTCATGTACCTATGTACATGTACTCGTATTCTATTTTTGCAAAAATATTTAATGAATTAAATGAGATAATTATAGTAAGGCAAACAAATTGTGAGTTTTTCGACAATAAAGTAATTATTTTTTCTATTTGAAAAAACAAAATAAGTACCTAGTAGTGTGGATAAAGAAAAATCAAAATAGACAAAAGTGTTAATACCTACAATTTTGTTCATTAACTAAATTCTTCATTGGCTCACCATATAACGAGTGATTTTTTAAGAGCTTGAGAAATTAAAAAAAAAAAAAAAAACGCATAAAATTTGCAAAATCTCATCGGTTCTTTATTTGAAACGTTAGATTGGTCCATGACATTTACTTTTTGAAGATAATTTCATTTAAATGTTGACCGCGGCTGCGTCTTAGGTGGTCCATTCGGAAAGTCCAATTTTGGGCAACTTTTTCGAGCATTTCGGCCGGAATAGCCCGAATTTCTTCGGAAATGTTGTCTTCCAAAGCTGGAATAGTTGCTGGCTTATTTCTGTAGACTTTAGACTTGACGTAGCCCCACAAAAAATAGTCTAAAGGCGTCAAATCGCATGATCTTGGTGGCCAACTTACCGGTCCATTTCTTGAGATGAATTGTTCTCCGAAGTTTTCCCTCAAAATGGCCATAGAATCGCGAGCTGTGTGGCATGTAGCGCCATCTTGTTGAAACCACATGTCAACCAAGTTCAGTTGTTCCATTTTTGGCAACAAAAAGTTTGTTAGCATCGAACGATAGCGATCGCCATTCACCGTAACGTTGCGTCCAACAGCATCTTTGAAAAAATACGGTCCAATGATTCCACCAGCGTACAAACCACACCAAACAGTGCATTTTTCGGGATGCATGGGCAGTTCTTGAACGGCTTCTGGTTGCTCTTCACTCCAAATGCGGCAATTTTGCTTATTTACGTAGCCATTCAACCAGAAATGAGCCTCATCGCTGAACAAAATTTGTCACATTTGAACATTTCGAACCGAACACTGATTTTGGTAATAAAATTCAATGATTTGCAAGCGTTGCTCGTTAGTAAGTCTATTCATGATGAAATGTCAAAGCATACTGAGCATCTTTCTCTTTGGCACCATGTCTGAAATCTCACGTGATCTGTCAAATACTAATGCATGAAAATCCTAACCTCAAAAAAATCACCCATTATTTGTGTTCTATATAATGAAAAAAACAATTTAAAATTATCATAAATTACTGCCTTGTAAGACGGACCTATTCAAAAAATCAAAAACGAGTTTTTGATTGATTTTTATGAATGCCATTAAACTACATGTCTGGACCAAGTTTCACACTTGTACGCTCTTATTAACAAAAAACAAAGAGACGTATGGTATAGTTTAGTTTTCATTTTACAAAGTTTTTTGCTTCTTCTGTAAAATTATATTTTTGTTTGTTTTTTAGCTAACGATATGTATCAATAAAAAATATATTCTTGAACAAAAAAGGTTTGGAAAATTAATTTTCAAAAGAAGAGTTTAAAGAGTTGGTATATTATTTATAACGAAAAAGATTGTAAATATCTAATCTTTTCCACTTAGAGTGATTTACCTACACACATTTTTTTGTAAATTTTCGTAAATTGTTTACAATATACATATATATATATATATATAATTGCTCTAAAATTATTTCTTTCAGCAGGTATTTACATATAAACTTCGTAAAACTAACTAACAAACTTGCACAACAATTCGAGCACGCGTAAATAACTGTAAATAATTTACTTTTCCTGAATTCAGTTGATAAATATGACTAATAGATAATTTCATTTACTTTTTTATTTTATTTAATTTTGTTACTTTTATAATAAGTGTATATATAAGTATGTACATATATATAGACATATATTTATTTATATATTGACGAATTTTTAAATTTTTTATTTAATTTTTTTTCTTAACTTCCGTTTCTTATTTTCTTTCCATACATACATATGTAAATATGTACATAATAAAATAAAAAAATCCGTCTCTAAATTTTTAAATTAAATTATTAATTAATAATTAATTAAAGGCCTAGATTCTCCTACTCTTAAATATATGTTATATAAATTCATTTAATGTTTTATATAATCATTAATAAATAAATAAATAAATAACAATATAATAATTTTTCTCATATTAGAATAAAAATCTTCTGTAAAACTATACACATTTGTCAGCAGCTTCTTTTACCAACCACTCAAACTAATTCATTGCTTTTGTGAATCATGGGAATAAACAGAAATTGCAAGCAGTGGCAAGCATATGTTAACAACAGTCTCATTGATATGAATCATGCATTAACAGCATTCATTTTATTAATGTTAAGTGCTAGCTCAATACTCATTTTAGAAAATGCAAAATGTTGCCGTTTGAATCGTAATCATGCAGGTCTCTGGTACATACAGTCTCACTTTCTACATTTTACTTTTACTCTTAAAGAAACTTTGTGGTCTGACGAATCAAAAAAAAAATTATTTAACTCTGACCGAAGCAGCCATTGTATACGACGACCACCGAACATCTTCCCCAATAAAAACATAAATATTGTGGGGGTGTTTCTTATATTATGGAGCTGGGGGTTACTGCGTATTTCGATTCGAAAACTTAAAATTTTCAAAAGCAATTTCCGAATCGAAAATTAAATGACAAAGTATATTTTACATTCCTAAAAATTTTAGCAGTTAAAATAAGTAAATTTATCTTACTAGGTAGTGGCCGCCCTACAACAAACACAAGAAGAACATGGCATTTTGTTGTTGCTTTGTAGTTCGAAATGTCAAAAAAATAGAAGAAAATTGAGAAGGCGTGTGTATGTTTTATTGCTTTCTCACTTCTGCACTATAGAATTTCTAAACACATACAACTTTTGACATGTCGAACTACGAAATCAGGAGGGGTACTCCGTATTTCGATTCGAAAGCTAAAATTTTTCGAAAGCAATTTCCGAATCGAAAGCTAAATTGTACTGCGTAATAGAGATCTGCATGCTTAAAACGCTGTTCAACACATTCTCACATTTTCAAACAGTCTTCCTACTCGCATTTGTAAAAGCGAAACGAGCAATCAAACTCAAAAAATGTTTGTTGTTGTTAGAGAATGAAAACATGAGAGTATGGAGACATGAGAGAATGGAGACATGAGAGTAATGAAACATGAGAGATCGAATAGATTATTTATTCATTTCAAAAAAACGAAACAAAGGAAACATTTGCTTGAGTTAAAAGCATTAAATTAAAAAACATATTTTATTACGTTTTAAATACGAAGTTTTTATTCTTTAAAAAGCATTCTTAGAAATATTCAAACAAAAATATTAATCCATTAATAACATTAAAAAAGTTAACAAGAAAAATAAATTAATATGAAAACATGAAAAATTGATACTGCGTTTTACTATTTTTCGCCATCAAGTTCCTAGCTCAAGAAACAAATCTTTCGGAAGAAGCGCTGCTAGCCGGTGTTGCAAATATTTTGCAACTTATACAGCAAAGGGAACTCATTTTTGTGAAAGTCCCACCATTGTAGTACATTAAAGTTGCCATTTAAGGTAACATTTAAAGTACTATATCGTCTAATATTGTCAGACACTCTTTCGCTCGATTATATTATATTTGACTGTCCCACGAAATCTTCCAGAGCTTCCAAATTTATGAAGGGTTTTACAATATGTGGTGGACTTTGGATGCCTTGACCACATAAATCGCCATCATATGTCATCATTTGGCGTTTGCATTCATCTATTACTTCTACTTTTTCGTTCACGTTAAAGGAGATAAGTTTGTTAGCAGGAGGATTTAGATAGAGACCAACTTTGTGATAAATGGTTACACATTTCACATATTTCACTTGTGTATACAGAAAAAATTATTTTTTAGATTCAAACAATTAATTTACATAATCAGCCATTTTTTTGTTTGAATATGGTCCTATAAACAAATTTGTAAATTCAGACAATTAATTTTAAAATTAGTTTATTGAAAATATTCCCCGATTTTATCAAACAAATAATTGTGATATTTGGTAAAAAAATTTATTAACTTTAGAAAAAATTTTCAAACAAAACATTAGTCTGAATCAGACAAAAAAGTTTACTGAAAATTCTAAAAAAAAAATAAAAAAAAATTGTCTGAAACAGACATAAATAAAAATCAAACAGACATAAATAAAAATGAAATTAAATAAAAATCAAACAAATAATATACATATCTGAAACAAATAAAAAACTTTACTGAAATAACAAACAATTTTCAAACAAATAATTTAGCTAAATCAAAAACAATTTGCACTAATTGTGTTTAATAGTAACAGTTTTGTGACTAAATAACTCTGACTAAAATTTGAACATATTCAAAAAAAAGATAAGGCTAAAGGCCCAACTATAATATGCATAAGCTAGCTTAAGCCAACTTAAGCAACTGTGCAATTACATATAAATCATATGTGGCAAACTATAATGTACTTAACAACACTTTTCGTTAAGTTTCGTCAAATGTCATTTGCTTAAGCAAAGTCCGAAACCGATCGCACATTCCGTACGGAAACAGCTGTTTGTGCTTTGTGTTTTACATATGAATGTACATTCGTAAAAAATTGCAATGGAGAACGAAAGTGAACAAATTGTATCTAAATTTAAATAAAATGTTTCAAAAAAGAAATTTCTATAAGAAAAAAGGAAGGCGTTGTATAATAATCGTAATTAAAAAGAAAGAGGATTTTATTGTTTATGAGTTGAGTGATGCACACCGCTGTATTTTTTAGTACTTTTGGCCAAAATTACACAAACAGCAAAAAATTTTAAATTTTTCATCGAAATTTTCTTAAAACTATTAAAAATAATTATTAATTTATATATGAGACCTTGATTTTGAAAGTGGTATAAGTCAAACCTTTTTAAAATCTAGTTTATCAGCTATTTCAAAAAAAAATCTCCATAGAAAATGTTTTATAAAACTTCTTTGGATGACAATTCCGAATTCAAAGTGTTAGACCTTTCAACCAAAAGAGGAAGGCCAAGAATATACGAAAATATTGATTTGCTTTCACTATATACAACCATTACACCGATAACAGAAGAAAAAAGATATGATGGATTTACTACCCTATATCCCACCAATTTTCCACAAACTCTTTATTTTCCCTAAATACTAAAAATAAATTACTTGATTACAATGTAATGATTTTTAATAAAATGTTAATTTCTAACAAAAAATTTATTCTTGATGGTTTAAGTTATTTATAAAGTCATGTAGTTAATATTGAAAATGGTATAAGTCATTTCAACGTTTTAAAACCACACTACCTTTTAAAAATGGTTATAAATTTCGCAATCATAATAAATACTCTTTTGTTGGCACTATTTAATTGTCAAAATATTTTATTCCATAATACAAAAGTATTTTCTAATCCTTTAAAATACAAACCTCTTAATATCTCGAAACATAAAATATGTGACTTATACCACTATCATAATCAAGGGCTCATATGAATGGTATTAAGTATATTTAATATGTTTATTTAACACCTTTTTGTTAAAAATTTAATTTATTGAGAAAAAAAGTATTATTTTGCAAAATTACGAATAAAACAAATGTGCAATTGTGGCATAATAGTTTCTAGATTCAGGTAAGTACATTGTAGCCATCGTCGAGAAGAATACAAACTTTTTAACAAACTTTTTTTTCAGTTTTAGCAAACTTTTTCAAAGTTGATTAAAAAGTACTATTTGATGTAAAAAAATTGTAAACAAACTTTTGCAAAAATATTGCTATATTCAAAAGGCTCGCAACTCCTCATTTTTTGTTGAATTAAAAAAATCGAAACTGAACTCAAAAGAGCTACCCCTATAGAACCTAATTTTGCGACTGTCACTTAAATCAGATTATAATTACGGAAGTTATACAAGACAAATTATATCGTTAAGTAAAATAGTTTTTTACTTATAAAACCTAAACTATTCGCTGTGCCACATAGCCACCTATACCAATCGATAAAGGACACAAATACGATTCAGAATTGGTATTGGTCAATTTCCGAAATTCTTGCGTTTAAAAGTTATAGTGCAGCAAACTTTTTCAAATCGAAAAAAATCGCTAAATTTTGTGAAATAGTTTTTTACTTATAAAACCGAAACCATTCGTTGTGTCGCATAGCGACCTATACTAATCGATAGAGGACAAAAGTACAATTCAGAATTTGTATTGGTCAATTTCCGAAATACTTGCGTTCAAAAGTTATAGTGCAGCAAACTTTTTCAAATCAAACAAAAATCGCTAAATTTTGGTAAATAGTTTTTTACTTATAAAACCGAAACTGTTCGTTGTGCCGCATAGCGAATAAAGCAGCAAACTTTTTCAAATCGAAAAAATTGCTAAATTTTGGTAAATAGTTTTTTTACTTATAAACCCGAAACTATTCGTTGTGCCGCATAGCGACCTATACCAGTCGATAGAGGAAAAAATACGATGCAGAATTGATATTGATCAATTTCCGAAATACTTGCGTTCAAAAGTTATAATGCATCAAACTTTTTTAAATCGAAATAAAATCGCTAAATTTTGTGAAATAGTTTTTTACTTATAAAACCGAAACTATTCGTTGTGCCGCATAGCGACCTATACCAATCGATAGAGGACAAAAATACAATTCAGAATTTTCAATTCATTCACAACCATCACAAGACGCATTTGATCCTGTGACAACAAAGCTAAACGATACTCTGCATAACATTTTTGTACAAACGCCATGGCACTATGCGGTGCTAGCTTAACATCCTTTTCAAATTCCTGCAGAGCTTCAGCCAACTAGTATAGTAAAATATATATTTGAGCTCTTTAATGATTTTTGTAGTGTGCAGTTTTTGTTATTGATTGGCTGTTGATTTATATCGACTGGTAGTTTTCTTAGAATGCAATGTATTTGGTCTACGTGTGGGTATATTTGAGAGTTGACCATTTTGATTGGATATAACCGGCGAGTGAGAAGTTGAACGCATTACTGGATGCCTTGCAAAATATTTTGTTCCTCTTTGGAATTTTGAGTCTCTTATATGCCACTTATTGATGGGAATTAATCTCTGGTAATATGATATATGCCAACCAATCTTCTCCTAATCATTCTGCTTAATCATTCCACATTAATATTGCCACCACTTTTTACTTTATAATTTTACAAAAATGTTGCCACCATTTTCTTATTCATAATGTGAACAGTATTACCGACTTAGCTTTTTATTCTTAAAATATTTTCTTTTCAATTGGTAAAAAATTTCACATATTTTCTAATTTTATACTTCACTGATTTGCATCATTCGAATAGTTTTGTAATGTAAAAAATTTGTATCTAACATATGTGAAGTAAGTAACTTAAGTGATTTTATTTTAGTTTTAAAAGGTTTACAACTGCATTCATGTTTAATAAGTAAAAAAACTATTTACCAAATTTTAGCGATTTTATTTCGATTTAAAAAAGTTTGCTGCATTATAACTTTTGAACGCAAGTATTTCGGAAATTGATCAATATCAATTCTGCATCGTATTTTTTCCTCTATCGACTGGTATAGGTCGCTATGCGGCACAACGAATAGTTTCGGGTTTATAAGTAAAAAACTATTTACCAAAATTTAGCGATTTTTTTCAGTTTGAAAAAGTTTGCTGCTTTATTCGCTATGCGGTACAACGAATAGTTTCGGTTTTATAAGTAAAAAACTATTTACCAAAATTTAGCGATTTTTTTCGATTTGAAAGAGTTTGCTGCACTATAACTTTTGAACGCAAGTATTTCGGAAATTGACCAATACCAATTCTAAATTGTATTTTTGTCCTCTATCGATTGGTGTAGGTCGCTATGCGGCACAACGAATAGTTTCGGTTTTAAAAGTAAAAACCTATTTCACAAAATTTAGCGATTTTTTTCGATTTGAAAAAGTTTGCTGCACTATAACTTTTGAACGCAAGTATTTCGGAGATTGACCAATACCAGTTCTGAATCGTATTTGCGTCCTCTATCGACTGGTATAGGTCGCTATGCGGCACAACGAATAGTTTCGGTTTTAAAAATACAAAAACTTTTTTACTTAATAGATAAATCCCCTTAATATAGCTACTTATATCTTATACTGATTTAAGTGACAGTCAGAAAATTAGATTCTATAGGATTAGTGCTTTCTAATTCAATTTTTATTTTTAAATTACAACAATAAATGACTTGTTGTGAGCGCTTTGAAAAATGCATTTTTTTCAAGAATTTGTTTACATTTTGTTATATATTCCAAGAAATACTGCCGTTTTTGCAACCCTGTGGAAAAGGTTGTTGGAAACCCAGAGTTTGTTTTTTCTCATGCGTATTGTAGCCAAATAAAAGTCTTCAATAAAGGTGTGTTTAGATTGAGTGTACAAGTCATATGGAATGTCAAATTTTCCATATGTAAAACTATACATATAGTGTAAACCTCTTGAAACATAACATATGTTATTTACCTATGTGCAATAACATGTGTTAGTTTTTTATTTAAAGCACGCTCTATTTGATGTGTAAAACTATATGACAACAGCTGTTTTCAGTGATGTTCACTTTTATTTTCAAAAATTCCGCTCATACATTTTTATCATGAATTTAAGGAGTTTAAAATTAACCAATATCTTTATTCTAACTTTTGTTAGTAATTTCATGTTCGCAGATTTATATCGATACCTCATAGCTGATATTAATAATAAAGTTATGTAATCTAATATACATATATTATATATCTATTTGCAAGTTTGATTATTTGTACGTCAATCACGGCCAAATCGAATTTAATGATATTTAAAACATAGACAGATCTTTATTTTTTGTGGGTCCATTGGGATATGTCTGTTTTCAAAACTAGGGCCAGGAGGGTATAAGAGACATTTTTATATGAATGACTCAATTTTAATAAAAGTTGAGAACACAATTTCATAAATGTATAGTGATGAAAGGCAAGGTGTGCTTATATATATTACCGGTACTAAGAAAGACTGAATTAAATTAAAATTTTACTTTACTATAGTGCATTATTTTTTAAATCTTTTTTTAAGACGGTAACTGTGTAAACTGTAAATTGTTAATTAGGTAATAACCTAATTATAAACTTTGGACTGTAGGACAAAAAATGCTATTGAGGTATTGTGTGTATCGAAACTGCTGCAAATCACTTAATTGAGCCGTTGCTTTTGAAAATGAGAGAACTCCATTTGGCGAAAAAAAAAAATAAAATGAATAAAACTTAAATCTCTTTTTTGTTTTGCTGTACCAAAGAAGAATGAAATGATATTGAAATAAAATATGTATATACATATGTAAGTAAATAAACTATTAAATTTGTTGGTATTATAATTACATTCCAGTAAAAGAATATCAACGTTTTCATCAAACATTGCCTTTGTGAAATGAGACAACTACATTGGCGCATACCAAAACCTTATTAAACTTACATGCAATAAGACCACAAAATAATAAGTCTATTACGGCTTGTGATTTTTTTAACGCCATTCAAATGCAAATCATTAAATAAAATAAAATGGAGTTCTTTCTTTCATTTTCAAAAGCAACGGCTTCTTAAAGAAATTTATTTCTTTTCTATTGTCATAAGAATTAGGATAACAAATATTTTATTCCTAATAAAAAAGAGCGAAAATAAATTGACATTAACATCAACAAAATTATTCATTTAATTGTTGCTGATATAGTTCAAATGATATTAATTAATACTTATTGTATTATTTATTATAATTATTTTTTGTTTTTATATAATTTCTTTCTTACAAATTGAATTCTGTACTGTTATAGAAGCTCCCAAATGATAACACAAAATGGTAGTTCTTTGCATAGTTGACATCACTAGCGGGTTTCTAATAAAATGAAATGGCGGCAAAAATATGCAAAATTAGCTAATAACTTATTACAGCAAGTCCCAATAAAGCTGATATTATTAGTTTTATTATATAGACTAATAATTTTAAAAAATAATCCATCTAAACCAAACTTTGAAGAGCAGCTGTTTTTAATATTTGATTTTTGTTTTTAATAACAGGAGGTTATGTCATATGTACGTAACATGTGTATGTTTGAACACAAAATTTATAAACCATGTGTAAAACACTAATTTTGACATACGCATGAAATTCCATATGGATAGCAATTTTGACAGTACATATGACTTGTACACTCAATGTAAACACACCTTAAGTTGCTTAAGCATTTGAAAGACTTTTCGTTCATTTTTTGACAGCTTATACATATTATAGTTGGGCCTTAAGACGAATCAATTTACAAGGTGGTGGCAATCGCAAATTCATTCAATTCCGCCGTTTCTTTAAATATCAAATTCTATATATTAAAAAATTCTATATACATATTAATACGTGAAATTTGATATTTTGAGCAACAGAGAAAATAAAGAATTTGCCATTGCGGCCAACTGGATAATTGATTCCTCTTTTTCTTTCTACTTTTGATCAAAATTTAGCGACTAAAACTGTTGTTGAGCACAATCGGGGCAAAACGTTGCATTTTTTTATCTATCTATCAAAAGCATATGTACATACATACATACATACATATCGTCACCTAAATTGCAAAATGCCGTAACTACTCAAAAATTTACTTTTTGATTGATTATGACGAACTTAACCGAAACACATCTACACAGCAAATTTTACATGTATACGTCCAAAAATAACGACTTTATTGGTGAAAAACAAAAGGCCGTAACTGCAACGTCAACTAAACCAAAAAGCCGTAACTGCACTTTTTCAAAAAAAAAAAAAAATCAAAACAAAGTTGGCTTTGATTATCTTTCAATGTGTGTTATGTTTGTTTTCTAAGTTTGAATCTAAAATGTGGATATTAAGTTTTAAGTAGTCTTTAATTTATAACGTTTATTCCTTCTCCTGTAAAAAACTAAAAAGTGTAGTTACGGCCTTTTGCATTTTAGGTGAAGATATGTATGTTGAAATTGGCCATTGCCGCCACCTGAAAATTTGGGAACAAAAATAAAAAATTAAAATAAATATGAATATGTATATGTATAGCAATATTTTCCATGGAAAATTTTTACGTTTTTATCTTTTCCTCTGTAGCCAATGGTTCTTAAATGTTTCAATATTTGGGCATTATATAATTTTTTTTTATTAAAATAAATTTTCTTTTTGAAGTCTTGAAAAAATTAATACAACTTTTATGATATATTTCAATGCATGGCATATGTATAAGTGTTGCCGTTTCTTGCGAATAAGTAAATATTAATAAAATGTGCCGAAATAAAATTTCTTGGATAATATTTGCAAAATTGTACCGTAATTAACCGACTTCATTAAAGATGAATGTTATTAAATTGTCTGACTTAAGTCCTAGAAATCATTTAATTATGAACCGATTTTTATTTACTTTTTATTTGAAAGGTAATGCTTAATAAAATTATATGTAAATACAATAAAACATATTAATAACAAACTTAATTTTTTTTGGTTTTAACCCAAATAAAATTAGAGGCTTTTTAAAATTTAAATGTTCTTTAAATTTATTTTTTAAAGAAGAACAACTTTTCAATATTAATAAATTTAGTTTGATAAATTATTTTTATTACGGCAACACTAATAGCAAAAATTAAAAATCAGACAAAAGTATTATTAGATTCAAACAAAAAAAATTTTGAAAATCGAAAAAAATATAAAAAACCTATTTGTTTGAAAATATTTTGGTAATAATTTTTTCTGTATATGTATTTACAAATTACATTTACATTTTAGCAATCCATTTTTTTATTCTTCTTTTGGCACAATACAACTGCACGACGAACATCAACCACAAGCAATGAGCTTCTTTTGTATCGTATTGCAAATCAAAACATTTTCTACCATTCTAATAATTCCATACAAAATTGGAATGATGAGAGTAGATCGCGCTCTCAACCACAAATTCCATTCGCATATTGAGAGTGTATGTTTCGTTTCGATTGCTGGCTTCCCAGCGAATAGAGAAATATTCGTTTCGTTCGTTAGATGTATTCTCAATTAGACTTCAGTTTTCGCTTCATTCTCAATAGACATTCATGCAGCTCTTTACTGCGTAACTCGTTCGACACGATGACAGTTGTCTTTTTAAACAAATGGGAAATTATGATGAAAAGTTGGTAGCACTGCAACTTAATTGTCAAACTTGGTGAAAATAACCCAAAACAAAAACAGTTAAAAAAGAAAGTTTAAATATACTTTTCTATTTATTTTTTATTGTAATAATGGATTGTGTTTCGTTGTGGATTAAAATTCATTAATTAATTAAATTCAATTCCAGAAAGAGTTCAAAGCAAAATAGTAAGGGTCCCATCAAATGTTATGAATCAAGAGACCATAAATATTATTTTCTAAATTACATTAACAAATTACATTAACAAAATGTATCATTTAGTTTTGTGAAAAACTTCACTCAGTATGGATGCAATTACGTATATTCTTACTATCATAGAAAATGAATAAAGAAAATATAGATACTAACAGAATGTAATTCATAATAAAGAACTCTGAAAAATAATATATATTAAATTTACATTAAACATTAAAATAATTGTATTAAAACCAACGTTATTCGGGTATGTTCTGTAATCCGAAACTGAGTGAAATTGAATCCGAATGAAATTTTAAATTGTCATAGCTTTTAAATCTTACAAAATTTTGATATTATTTGTTATACATTTGATTAAAGACCATTCACATAACTTCCTTGATTGCTAATGTTTTAAAATAATAGGCGCAACTAAGTTATATTTTTCTTTAAAAATTTATTCGATTTCAATTTCACTCGGTTTCGGATTACAGAACATACCCGATTAACTTTAATTTATGTATTGTACACTTTTATTTATCTTGAAACGTTTAAATACTTACATTTTTACTTTTCTTTCAATTGGTCACTAACAAAATAGATTTCGAACAATTTCCTAATGCTTTTTGCGTAACTTATGCTTGTTTTCGTACTAGTTGACCTTTCGAAAGGGATTTTTGTTTTTCGTAACACAGAGTTGTTCTTTAGATAGGGACTTTTATTTTTCGTTAGAGCAAAAAATCTTCCACACTTTCGTTACAAATTATACGAAAATCGTAATACACAGTACGAATAGTTCGAACTCGTACATTTTTTCTTTCGAATCGAATTACGCAGCAACCCCCCCGCTGGGCGGACGACAGTACCTAGTAAAATAAATATACCTTGCTTACATACTAACCCCTATCGTGATTAATATTTCCCTCGTAATTTTTGCTCATTTCACATATTTGCGATCATTAAAATCTCCCATGAAAAAAGTTTTGTGAGGTAATTCGTGAAAAAATGTTCGCGGCAAAAAATTGTGAATAATTTGTTCCCTCGGAATTTGTTCGATTTTCTCTTTAATTTTTTCACATAATTTATTATATGGAGTTGTACACAAATATGTATGTAAGTATTCATTTGTTTTAATTATTTACATTTGTATATTAAAGTTTGTATATCATTTCATGTTCCTTCTTTGTTCAACAGGTTTGGACCGATCAAAAAAGGTATGTCCGATCGAAAGCTGCCGAAAATATGAAAAACCAACGGGCGACTGGAGGAGGGCCCAATCAAACTACAATCTTAACCAAACCCGATCATTTTGATAAAAATGAAAAGAAATTCATTATTTTATTTGTTATCATGAGCTAATTGGGCCTAATGTCACAAAGTATACAGAGATGTAAATAGTGATTGATGAAAATGGCTATAATCAGACTTTCATAAGCTTGTCAAGAAAGAGACAAATATAGTACCAAATTTTTACGAACAGTGGAAAAATAAACAAAACAAAAACTAAAAATTGTGAAATTTTATTGAAAGCAATTTCATTTGTAACACAAAGTAAAAATATGTATTTAAAATATAATCCATAATATAATACATAAAATATAAAAATTTAAATATAATTTAATTGTGATACAATGATACCATCAGAAATTAATTCTTTTATGGAGTTACATAAACTAAACTATACTCCCTTAAATCAGGAACAGAAGAATGCTGTTAACAAACAACATAATTATAGAAAAAAAGGATCGATGGTCAATTACACACCCTATTCGTGCCTTAAAATTATTCAATAAAATGCAATGCCGGGCAGTGTACACGGATGTCTATACAAAATATACGAGGCCATTACCAGTTAGCATATGGCAAATTTTTCCAATTCACCCGAAGAAGAAGTTACCATAACACATCCTAAAAAGTCTTTCGAACAAAGTCAAATGGTGCAAGGAAATATAAAAAAGACGGAAAACGTTTGCGTTGGACAAAGAAAAGCAGTCAAAATAGAAGCAATCGTTTAACAGCAAATTGAGAAATTCTTAATTTTCAGCTATATAAAATCATAGATCCTCGAAGCAACGACAATAATAGCAGAATCCTTGCGTACAGTAGTGAATCGGTAATTGACACTCATATTCTATCTATCTACTTTGGACAGAGTGCATCATCATCATCTATTCAACTAAATTAACCAACAGATATAATAAAATTACTAGAGATTTGAAAACAAACAAAAATGAAATTGCTAATGCTGATGACAACTAAAACCTAATTATTTTGTATACTTACTTATTTCGTGCTCAAATACTTTCCATTTTATGAAATAAAAAGTCCAACATTTTTACTATGTGAAAAATATATTTAATTTTATTTTTACGAAATTATAATTTTGATTATTAATAATTTAATTAGACAGTAAGTATATTGTGATTTTTTTTCGACCTTCTCTGGTCTAGATCCATCATGTTTTGCTTAAAACAGCACCACCTCGAGTAGGCTGTGGTTTTTTACCACGCATGATGGTCTTGGGCAAGGAGAAGCTTTATATTCGCTACACTTACCCCTGGATTATCGTGGTCTATATATAATATATATTTGACTCGCGATTTATAATCCTAGGTGCCAAAAAATTGGGTTCGCATCACGACCGGGGATATTATATACTACATATTTACATAAAAATTGCATGCAAAGAAAAATATAAAGGATTTTATACATTAAAATAAAGATAACACAGCACAACAAAATAAAAAAAATTTCATGTGCTCTTAAAACCACTATATAATTTTGATGTATCATGACTACCTTTGTACAAAAATGGTAAAATTTTTAAATTCTATGGATAGATTTTTTTTTAAAAATTTTTTTTTTAAAATTGCAATTTTTTTGAGACGTTTCTTCAAATAATTAATGATAACTCAAAAACTACTAGTCCGATATTATTAAAATAAATTCAGAAAAATTAAGATTTGCATAGCCTTTAATTCGTCTATATATCGCGTTTCAATCGGATCAATAGTATCGGAGTTATAATAAAAAACTTAAGAAAAAAATATATTTTTTACGTAAAAATGGCAAAAATTTTCGTTTTAAAAAAATCATAAAAAATCGAAAACGGCAAAAAACTTCCAGATTCATTTTTTTATCGCATAGCGACATATAATAGCAACAAAATGAGATATCGACCATAAAAATCGATTGATTTTTTTCGAATTTATTCACAATTTAGTGAATTCGCTCATTTTCACAAAATTTTAGTTTTTTGCTTGATATACGCATTATAGCGGGTTTTCAAATGTGTGAAAAACATAAATTTTCCAATTTCAAGGGGTGCATGTCGGATTATTGTTAGATTTGATGAGAAACTTCCACCCACAAAATTTTAGTCGAATTCGACAACGTTAACACGTAGCGCATAGGCCCCAAATCTGAAAAAAAAAGCGTTTAAATCGAAAATAATTGACAAATTTTCAGTTTTTGCAAAATTAACGCTATTTATTTCCCCTTTTGCAAAAAAGTGGATCCTGGTCCTTAATTATAATTAATTAATATTAATTATAATTAATTATAATTAATTATAATTATATTTTTATATTATATTATAACTCCGATACTATTGATCCGATTGAAACGCGATATATAGACGAATTAAAGGCTATGCAAATCTTAATTTTTCTGAATTTATTTTAATAATATCGGACTAGTAGTTTTTGAGTTATCATTCATTATTTGAAGAAACGTCTCAAAAAAATTGCAATTTAAAAAAAAAAATTTTTAAAAAAAAATCTATCCATAGAATTTAAAAATTTTACCATTTTTGTACTAAGGTAGCCATGATACATCAAATGTATATAGTAGTTACTCGAGCATATTTTTGCTGTTGCCCTGTGTAATGAATAAAATAAAGATAATAATTCAATAAAGCAGTTGAAATACTGCCAACATAACAATTTGTAAATAAAATTCAATCATGAAAAATTTAACAATTCAAAGATAAAAATCGCAATAATATAATATTGACAATAAAAAATAACAATAATATATACTTATGTTTATAAAAGAAAAATATAAAGCATTTTATACATTAAAATAAAGACAATAATTCAATAAAGCAGTTGAAATACTGCCAACATAACAATTTGTAAATAAAATTAAAATTCAATTCAAAGATAAAAAACGCAATAATATAATATTGAAAATAAAAAATAACAATAATAGACTGATAATGAAATTAAATAATTCAGTTATATAAAGAAAATAAATTCAATAGTACATGTACATATATGCTGTTAGTAAATAAGAAAAATTTTAAAATTAAATTCAGTAATTTGTTGTAAATGATTTGTTGTTCGATAATGATCAAGCGCAAGCTGCTTTCATGTTAAAGGAAAAATAGAAATATTTACAAAAGATCTGGGAAACCTCAACAGTTTGCTATATTCATTTGTGGGTAATACAAAGGTACTTTGTTTTGAATTTAGGTTCTTTAAGATTTGCATTAAAGAATCGAATAATGAAATAAATTCGAATGCGTACAAATAAATTTAGCATGTCTTCGTGTTTTAAATTATCACAGCACAGATAGGGTTTAATTTTGACTAACTCATCGAAAATTATTTGGCGAAGACCAATTCGGTGACAATAAAGATTAAACAAATTCTCAAATTCGTCTTCTAACTTACGAAGATAATCTACAAAGAGTTGTGGTGGTTCTACTAAATTACATTTGGTGAATTGCTTCTCAAATGTAAAAAGAAATTCCGGTGAAATGGGTTTACCATCAAAATGGGGTAAAGGTACTTTGCAATTGTGAATTTTGTAAAGTTTAAGGTAAAAGTACCCAGAAACGTAAACAAAGGCACTTTTGTCTAGAAATTCCTTTTCATTTAAAGACCCTATACTGATATCGGCTGCAATAATTTGAGAGGAAGGGTTAGGCAAAGAATGAAAATCTTCCCAACGCTTATTATTACTTTCCGAAAATGCTTCATCCACAATTGAAAAATCGATTACAGAATCGTTAGGAGAAACACTTTCGCAGTTACCATTAACAACAGAGTTAACGTAGTTGAGTCCCCATCGTTTTTGAAATGATGCTGCAAACATTTGGGCAGTAACAGAAGTACAATTCCCAGATCCTTTCCGAATTTGGCCAAAGAAATGTTCTAGGTGGTCTTGCATTAACCTGCGCGTATTAATGCCTTCAAAACCTTCTTTTTTAAGATATTCCCAAAGAGATTTTAAGGCCGAAATATTTAACTGCCACCCATTTATAAACTTAAATAAACTAGTAATGTCGGAACCCTTCTCATCTACAATTTTAAAAGTTTTTAATTTTTTTGAGGCATCCCTCAGAAGTTGTAACTGTTCATCAGAACAGTTAAAAATAGTACTACCTGAACGAATGTTGAAAACGTCAAATAAATCATTAAAAAATTTGAAATATTCTGAAGTATTAAGAAAATTTGGAAATTTTATTGTGTGCGGCTGCACACAAATATGAACTTCAAAGACGTCTGGACGCCTAACAATTTCAGCCATTGCTCACGTCTAAAAAAAAACAAAAAAATCCAATTTGTCGCCAAGTCCTTTTTTTAATTTTAAGAAATGAAAATGATTTCTGATAAAAAAAAGTATTCAAGAAAATGTTTAAATGAATCGAAAGAAAATAATTTTCGAAAAATCTATGACAAATAAATGAATAAAAATTAAGTATTGTGGACATATTAATTATGAAATCGAAAAACTTTCCGTTAACAAATTATCAACATGGAAGAAATGCGGAATACATTCGATCGTAAAAAAATTGAAACGAAACTGAGCGGAATGTAGAATACCAAATTTGTCAAACGGAGAAAATTTCATTTTGTAATTTATAAAAAAGAAATTTAATTTTGCAACACCCTATAAATTTTAGTAATTGTTGTTATAGCGGCCATGGTAATACATGTCTTATGAGTCACCCTTTAGTTTTTATTATTATTAGTCTTTATTATTATTATTAGTTTTTATTATTATTATTAGTTTTTATTATTATTACTTTAAAATTAAAGTAATAATATTGAAGCAATAAAATAAGGTAATATACTATGTACATACTTAAAAACATGTCACCCTTTAGGTATTAGTAATTGTTACAGCGGCCGAAGTACAACATCTACTGTAAACATTTCAAGAGTCTACCTATTACGGTTCATGTCTTTTTTGGAACACCCTTTAATTTTGTTATTTTTTATAGCGGCCATATAGCAACAAAAAAAAAAAAAAAGAATTAAATCAAACCAAATTGTTTTGTTAACAACCTAAAAGACAACGAGAAAACTTTATCTGCGGAATCTATTATAAAAATAATACAAAATTCGCTTGGAGTATTTCGAAAATTCGGCTTTAACAAATGTCATGTTTCAAATAAAAAAAAAAAATACGAAACTGAAAAGCACTAAGCCAAGTGTTAAACATAAATAAACACTTAAATTCAAACAACAATAATAAAAAAACTTTAACCAAACCGCTTAATTTTTATGTACTTATAAGCTTTTTTAAGAACCCATATCATCATATCACACCTGCATGTTGTATGCACAACACTTGATGAATAGTTTTTTATTATTTTTTTAACAAAACGACCTTTTCAAAAGACCATACGCATGCCACACATGCAAAAGTACCGCTGCTTATTCGCTGTTGAAAGAATTTCAAAATACATATATAATTTTACACAGGTTGCAATAAAATTCCATCGTATTCAACACAGATACCGGTCACCGGTTTTTCAATTGCAGTTCAATTTAGTTCAGTTCGATTTTTACGTATTTGCCCATTTATATTTATTGGCACAATGTCAGGTATAATCACAAGTCGAAAATGCATTTGAAATTTTTATTAAATAAAGACTAAAAAAGGCAGCATACAACATAAATTGCATACATGTACAAGTGTATGAAGGTGAGACCAACTAGGATTGTTTGAATGATTTTCATATGGGATCATTGTTGAACAATTTTTCTGAAGCAAATATTTTTAAAATTTTGTGAAAAATTTATTCGGCTCAACTTTCTTGACATCTTTAAAACTACTGTGCAGATTGAAATAAAATTTGAATACAACTTAAAAATATAATTTTAGTGTGGGTTTTCGGATTTTTAGCCTAAATGAAATGGGCAAACTATTCTTGAGTTACGAGGTGTGTAAATTAACTATTGATACTGATTCCTAATTTTTTATTGAAAATAAATTACAAATTTACACTATCTCCTTAAAAGTAACACAGCGCTGTTAGAACTCGGATACTGGAATAGCTTTCAGTTGGTCGGTTAAAGCTGTTTGAATATTCTGCACATCTTCTACACAAATGGGAAAAGTCTACTTATTACGGTTCAAAAAATACGTCGTTTTACATGCAAAAGACGTCACTGTCGGAAAACCCTTTAAATTTTTATTGTTTTTATAGGGGTCATAGTAATACAGGTTTTGTGAAAATTTCAAGAGTCTATCTATTATAGTTAAAAAATTAGTCAATGTTTATGCAAATCACGTCACTGTCGGCACACCCTTTAATTTTTACTATTTGTTATAGTGGCCATACCTGTTATCGTTCAAAACTGAAGCCATATACATACATGCAAATCACGTCACTATCGGAACACCTTTTAATTTTTAGGTTTAATTTTGTATACTTGTTTATAAATTATAATTTTAATTATTGTCTGCAAATTTCAAGTGGTTGCCTCCTACAGCTCAAGAAATAAAGACATAAACGCAAATAACACGCCGGGCGCAAGAATTTTCCGCTCTATGGATTAACACGCATAGCTGGCCTTCAGCCAGACGCTCGGAATTCTCTTCTATGGTATGACCTACACCGGCTTCGCTTACTAAAGATTTTCTGCATAGCCGGTATTCGGCCGGGAGCATGGACTTTATTTCATTTTTAAGTTTTATTTGTTTAACTTTTAAGTTTTACACTTACCTCCTCGGATCCTTTGGGAAACTATGTAATTTTTCCCCTGGTGGACAATCCTTGATGCATCTTATACTCCTGAAAATAAAAACAATTAAAATATATACATTTTCTTAAAAGTTGTTGATTCTTACATATTGTTTCCCAATTTCACAACTTCTTAGGTTTCTGCAAAATAAAATAAATCATACATATTTTAATGAATAACAAAAAAAAACCAATCGCAACTTACCTTGAATATGCTTGCTTTTCTATATTTCTGCAAAAAAATAAATAAATGTTAAAGTAATTTAAATTTCTTTAAAATTTTCAACCCTTATTCTTACCTTGTTAAAATACGTTTAATTTTTATGCGCCGGAAAATAGCACAAAAGAAAACCAATGTTTACGAAATAACACAAAAGAAAACTAATCAACGTGTGAAAGAGACGGGATGAATTAGTATTATTTGCCGTCCTGTTTATACGCCGTTTCACCTCTTGGGTTCTCTTTGCTAATGTTGCTTAATGTAAATAAAACAAATTTATTATATTTTTTATCCCGACGTTTCGTCACTTTTTTGGTGACTTTTTCAAGGGATTTTCGTAATAAATTATAACTTGTTACATTTATAATTAAACCAATGAAAACAACACTTAACAAACATTTAGATTATTGCACTTATTATTACATGAAATTCAATTACAAATTACATGTAAAGCCTAGTACTCTGTTCGAATTTATGAAAAATGTTTCGCAGCATTTATTATTTCACAAGGAAAATTTGATATTTAAAATGTAAAATTTATCTCGCGATTATTTAAGAATTTTACGATATTATTGCTTTTAAATATACCACATTGTTTTAGAAAAATTTCCTCAAATAATTCCACATGAAATAATGCCCTTTCGCTTTATTTCACAGCTTTGATAAAATGTTGCCAGAAACATACAAATTTTTTATATACTTATGTAGTTTGACAGAATTCCGCATGAAAAACTGAACAGATTACCAAGCTTTATGTGTAATTGAAAAAACTCAATTACAATTTCAAAATTTGAAAATTTCCAATTACAAGTAATTGAGTAATTGCATGTGTAATTAATTAGAAAATGTAATTGATATCCCCCATTTCTGGGGTGTAATGAGGCACCCTGCTATTTGAAGCAGGTAACATCGCCTCCGCAAGACCCCATATTAAATGAAGAGTTAAGTGAGTGCTCTTTTAAACGCAAAAGAATGGAGTACCAAGAAAAGTAAACCATAGCTGATCTTATTACTAAAGAAGTAACAACGCAAGAGAAATTGTGCCCCAAAATTTGTGAATTAGGTGGTTTCATACAAACCCACAACAAAGAAATGGAGACCGGTATAAAAAGATTATACCGCGCACTGGGAGTAACCCCCCAGTATTTCGTATTTCGATTCAAAAGAAAAACTTTTCGAAACACTGTGTATAAGTCATACAAATTCGAATGATTTTTCTTTCGAATAAAATTACGCAGTAACCCCCCTGGAAAAAAGCAATGACTTAAAATCAAAAAAGTTAAATATGTTTGAAAAGCATCATGGAGCATTAGAGCAACTACGCTTAAAGGAACTTAAAACTAAAATAGAAAAAACAAATTACTATATGAGAGCCGTTTATTTAAAAACAATTAAATTTTAAAATTGATATATTTAAGGATTTGTTACTCTCAAAATAAGCATCTTTGTTGTAACGTTGATTAGTATTTATTCTTGATTAGCCTTATTACGGATGTCGTCACACATCGACGACGATAATATTGTAATAGATTAAAGAAAACAATCAGAATTTTCTTCCTTGTCGCTATATTTCTTTTGAAGTTTAAAAAAATTGGGTTTTTTCTTTATTTACGGGAGATTCACGATAGGGGTGATTATTTTAAATGTAAATTTCAATTGTAACCTACCTTCAATATGCTTGCTTCTTGCTTTTCCTAAAAATTAAATATTTCATGAAATTTATTAAATTACAGGCATGTTACAAATTCCGTTCGGAATTGAAATGATTCCGTAGTTACCATTCCGATCGGAATGGTTTTAGCTGCTATAGATTCCGTTCGGTTTCATTAAATCGAAAAAAATACAAAACCACTTTTAATGTGGCAACATACATAAGAATGAATGTGGAAAACAATCACCCATGTTCCACAGCTATATTTCGTTCGGATATGGAATTGATTCCGTATTTTGCTTCTATAGAAAACGTAAAACGAAAAAATGTTTTCGGAATAAAACCACTTTCAATTTACTATGTGGAATTGATATTTTAAGCAATTTGTAGCCAATTAAACTATTCAGACCATAGTTTTATTAGCAATGGATATTATTCTGGACCATACCTTAAAATTCTACGACAGACAGTGGTAAAAAATCCATAACTTTTGATTGGATTCGAATTTTTATACGTGGTTTTTTCTGTTTTGTAGGTGAGACTTTGTTCTTTAATTTTTGCTATAAAATGTAAAAATCGACCAATAAGAAAAAATGTAATGGAGGGTTTAAAATACATTTTCTTTTTTATTTGAATATTACTATGAAAGTGAAGTGATAAACCGTGCTAAAAAGGGTTTTTATATCTTAAATATTCAGTAACCTTACAACTAATACTTAGTAAAAAGTTTTTAACTTAATTTTTGTCAGAAAATGCCAAAATTTAGCCCCCGAACTGTGGTACATATTTTGAGAATGGGGCCAAAAATCATTTTTTATGGTAACCGATTTCAAAGTTATATTACTCCTTTGAAAGTAAATACCAGAGTACCTCGGGAGACAGATCTTTGTGCATAACGGGTAAAAAAAATAGCTAGCATTTAAAAGTATTTTTATTTAGCACACAATTATTTTTCAATATAATTTTTTTATTTTTTACTCTAATATTAAGTTACATGTTTTTTGTTGGCAGGGTCCGCCAAAAGTTATAGGATTATAGGACCCAACACCAAAGAAGACGGTTCGGTTGTTGTTTAGATTTGTATGAGAAGGTCGAAATACGTCAACAAGCAACGTTACAATGTTGTGCAGAAAATAATTGGTTTTGTAAAAGTCATGTTTTCATAATTTGTGCAGAAAATCTCGGACCTTGGGCCAGAAAAATTATTCTGGTGCCCACAGTCGTGGGGTATTGGAATGTAGGGGAGGTTTCAGACCACATACTGGTGAAAGATTTATTTCTTGAATTTTTATTATCTCTCAAAGCATCTATTTTTTGTTTTGTTACATTCGTTCTGATGTTTTAATATTGTTACGTTTTTACTTTACGTTGGGTTCTTTTAATTGCAAAATAAATACACTCTGTTATTACTTTTACTGTAAGTCACTTTATTTATTTAACACCACTGTTCAAAAATACAACAAACTGTTAAACACTCTTAATATTCGACAACTTAACTCTTTGACTTTTAAATTAATACTGCCATACTACTCGCCAGCACGATTCACTTCTGCACCAGAATGTTCTATTCCAGACAGGTCTGGCAGGTTCGATTGTTATTGCTCTTGTTTTATGTTTGTGTGGTTGTTTATTACTTTATACCTGTATGTGTGTCTATTTATTTCTTTATACTTGTATGTGTGGCTATTTATTTCTTTATACTTGTATGTGTGCTGTTTATTTGTTTATGCTTGTATTTATGTATGTGGCTGTGTATTTAACAGAAGAGTGTTTATTTAATCTGTGTGTATATGCGTAAATGCGAATGTTTGTATGAGGTGTTTCTTTCTTCCATCATTGTAAGAAAATAAACCATTAATGTTGTTGTTGTTTTTCGAGATTATTGTTGTTCAGAGCTTATAATGAATAAATTCTTCTTTCGTAACACTACCCCCTTCTCAAACCTGTTCGTCCCGAACAGACACAGATGAACCTTTTCCATAGTTGGCTAGCCGCTCCAAGTGCACAACTTTCATTTTTGATCTTGGGCTCTGAAATTTCTGTATTCTGTAAACTACGTCGTTTAGCTGCTTTATTACTTTATAAGGTCCATCCCAATGAGTTTGTAGTTTGGGTGATAATCCTTTCTTCCGTTGTGGGTTAAAAAGTAGAACCAGTTGTCCCTCGTTAAATCCCTCAGAGTTGGCAGCTCGATCATATCTGGCTTTCATTTTATCACTGGTTAATTTTATCCGACTCCGCACGAATTCGTGAATCTCCTGTAGGTCCCTTTGTGCCTGACTAGAGTTTTCGCCGTCTACTTCTGCCGATGTTGGCATAACACCAAACTCTAAATCTGCAGGCAAATTTAGCTCAGATCCAAAGACTATTTTCGCTGGTGTTCGTGAGGTGGAATCGTGAACAGCTGATCTATATGCCAACAAAAATTTGGGTATATGCTCATCCTAGTCCCTCTGATGTGAGCTGACCACTTTTCTCAGGTATTCCTCCAGGGTTCGATTGAATCTTTCGACCATACCATCAGATTGCGGATGTAACGGTGTTGTTCTGGTCTTTCTTATTCCGTATACTTCGCACATCTCTTTGAATATAGCGGATTCAAAATTTCGGCCTTGGTCGGAGTGTAGTTCTAAGGGAACACCATAGCGACACACCCAGTTGCTTATAAAAGCGTCTACAATCGTTCTGGCTTCTTGATTGGGAATGGCATATACTTCCGGCCATTTCCTAAAATAGTCCATGACCACTAAAACGTATCGGTTTCCAGCATTTCTAGCAGGGAAGGGACCTGCTACTTCTATCGCTATGCGTTCAAAGGGAGCTCCTGAATTGTACTGCTGAAGCTGCCCCCGACTCCTTCGTACTGGACCCTTTGCTGCAATGCACTCCTTGCAATTGGTTATCCACTCGGCTACGGCTTGTTGACAGCCAACCCAATAGAAACGTTGTTTTTTTCCAGCGTCTTCGTTACACCAAGGTGACCTCCGCTAGGACCATTGTGGAATTGTTTCATGACCTCTTTGATCTTGGAGGATGGCACGACGATTAAGTCTATCACAGTTTTGCCGTCTGTGCTTTCCCAGGTGCGACATAAGTAGCCATCCTTCAACCTTAGACTGTTCCACTGGGCCCAATATGCCTTCGCCCGCGGACTTTCTGGTGAGATCTCACTTCGCGTCGGTCTACTGTCTTCCTCTTTAGCTGCTATAATTTTTGCCAATATGGGATCGTTTCTTTGTTTTGTCGGCCAGTCTTCACTAGATTCTATATGTGTAAGCCGAACATCAATAACGAATTCTTTTCTCTCCGCCTTTGTGCAATGCTCACATGGCCGCCTAGAAAGGGCGTCTTCGTTGTTATGCTTGTCTCCTTTTCTGTGCTCAATACTAAAGTCATAGCTCTGAAGTCGCTCTATCCAGCGTGCAAGCTGTCCTTCAGGGCTCTTGAATTGCAGCAACCACCTGAGTGCGGCATGATCTGTCCTCAACGAAAATGTTGGCCATACAAATACTTGTGGTAGTGTTTAATGTACTCCAATGCTGCTAGAAGCTCTCGTCGCGTTACGCAATAGTTTCTTTTAGGCTTCGAAAGTACTCTGCTGTAGTAGCCTATAACCTTTTCTGTCCCATCTACCACTTGCGACAGCACGCCTCCTATTCCATATCCGCTCGCATCAGTGTCTAACATGAATTTTTGCTCAGCTACTGGATATGCTAGGATAGGTGCCACACACAACAATTCCTTGAGCTTCTGGAATGCTTCCTCGGCTGCTTCACTCCACTGGTAAGGTCGCGACTTTTTGGTTAGCTCATGTAGGCTCGCAGCAATCTATCATTTGGTATAGGTCGAATATCTATCATTTGGTATAGGTCGCTATATGGTACCACGAATAGTTTAGGAGTTATAAGCAACAAACCTTTTACCTAATTTACGCGATTTTTTTCACTTTACCAAAGTTTGTTGCCTAATAACTTTTGAATGCTAGTATTTTAGAAAACGATCTATACCAATTCTAAATTGTGGTTTTAATATCTATCGTTTGGTATAGGTCGCTATATGGTACCACGAATAGTTTAGGAGTTATAAGCAACAAACTTTTTTCCTAATTTTCGCGATTTTTTTCACTTTACCAAAGTTTGTTGCCTAATAACTTTTGAATGCTAGCATTTCAGAAAATTATCTATATCAATTCTGAATTGTGGTTTTAATATCTATCGTTTGGTATAGGTCGCTATATGGTACCACGAATAGTTTAGGAGTTATAAGCAACAAACTTTTTCTATTTGTGAAAAAATCATCTACGTATAATTCATTTAAACGAAAAATAATGTTTGTGACATTCATAAAATCAGATTCTAGAAGTCCAAAGCTTTGTTATTCAATAATTTTTTTTTAAATACAGGGTAAAATTGTGATATGTGATTGCGTTAAAAAGTGCAATATTTTTTCATTTTCATTGTTTACATTCTTTAATTATCTACTTATTATAATGTTGGCACTGCTTTTACCTTTCTTGCTTTAAGCGGTAGGAACACTATTACCGAGATTATTTTCGCGATTTTTTTTCACTTTACCAAAGTTTGTTGCTTAATAACTTTTAATTGCTAGTATTTCAGAAAATTATCTATATCAATTCTGAATTGTGGTTTTAATATCTATCGTTTGGTATAGGTCGCTATATGATACCACGAATAGTTTATGAGTTATTAACAAAAAAACTTTTTTTATTTGCGAAAATTTATCTTCCATACAGCACCCTTAAATATTAAATGATTTAAATGACATTCGAAAAATTAGGTTCTATAGGAGTACGGATTTTAAGTTCTGTTGATTTTTTTTTAATTCAACAAAAAATTATTATTTATTAAAAAAAAAAAAGTTTCAATATTTTTGCAAAAATTTGTTTACATTTTTCATTAATTCTTAGAAATTGCGCCAAATACTCCATTTTTTGCAACCCTGTAAAAAAGGTTGTTGGAAACCCAGAGTTTGTTTTTTTCTCATGTGTTAAATATGGACAAAGCAAAAGCGAGTATTGCGATGCTTGATGAGAAGAATGCTATGTTGGATATTCGGCAGTGCGCAAATTTACTGGATGGCTGTCTAAATAGTGATGGGTTATTTTAGAGTATTATATTTTTTTCCCACTTTGTGTTTTTAACTATTGAAAGTGTAACGACTCCGTTTCTTACTCACGGAAGTGGCACGCTGGTGTTTGCTGCGGCATTAGCTCGCCGGATATGTGGATTCTTTTGTTTCCGTCAGTCGTTGACATTTAAAAAGTTCGTGCCTGATTTCACATATTGACAAGTTCGCGAGAGATTTATAGCAGGTTTCAAAGATGTTAAAGTTCTGTAAGGCAGCCCTCCCCTATTGACATATCTCAGCCAACCATGACATATTAATTTGCCTAACGTATGAATAAGATGTCCCAAAACATATTCTTTACGATAATTCCTTTTTACCACATTATATCTTTTTTAATTCTCAACAATTTGATATTTTTTTATTTTTACTCAACGATATAATACATAATACAATACTACTTATATATATATACAAAGATAACTTCTTATAATTATATTTTTAAGTACAACAATATTTATTTAATGCTTTCTTTTATTATTTTTAATATATTTTAATTTATTATTTTTTTAGGTATTTTTATTCATTATTTTTATTTATTATTTTTAGATATATTTTTTTTATAATTTTTAGGTATTTTTATTTATTATTTTTTTTATATTTTTATTTATTATTTATTATTTTTTTATATTTTTATTTATTATTTTTTTTTTGTATTTTTATTTATTATTATTTTTATTAGAGTTATTATTATTATTATTGTTATTATTATTATTATTTTTATATATATATTTATATTGTTATATATATATATATATATATTTTTTTTTTTTGTAATTTATCACATTAATTTATGATAATTAGTGCTACTATTATATACTTATACATTTATCTTATATTAGATTATTAATATATAACCTTTTTTATAATCAATATTTTCTATACAAATATGGTTTTTATTTAATTAATAATATGTTTTTGTTTTTCTTTTATTTCTTATTAGTATGTTAGGCTTTTTACAAATAGCAATATAATGACATCACAATACATGGAACAAAATATGTTTTACAAAAGTTTCTTTTTGGTTAATTTTATGATAACAGCCTAGGGCAGAAGGCGTAAGGTTAGGAGTATCAGAGCACGTTAATATTTTGTTTAGATTAGTCTATTTCGCTCTTTCGGTATACTTTTCAGGTTTTATTTTTTTGTGGTTTTGTCGAGGACTCACTGTATTTTCTGTTTAATTCACAGTAGTGCAT
Source organism: Phasia obesa (assembly GCA_949628195.1). Taxonomy (NCBI): domain Eukaryota; kingdom Metazoa; phylum Arthropoda; class Insecta; order Diptera; family Tachinidae; genus Phasia; species Phasia obesa. The sequence continues at coordinate 113,467,716 of OX451215.1, read as the reverse complement.
CCCATACTGGTTTGCGTAATCGCTAAGTAACAAAGGGATATTAATAATGTACTCACTCGGGATATTTAGCAAAGTTCGAGGTTATTGCCGGCAGAAAATTACTTGTTTTCACCGGTGTTGCCCACGTGTCTTTTTCACTACTAAAATATCCTGTAATTTAACACAAAGAAATTAACACTAGGAAGAGTTTCTTAAAGTGTTAAGAGTATCCTTACCCGAGTGTGGTTATGTTTTTATTTAAAGTTGAAAATATATGTTTATCCTATTGATATCTGGTTTTGTTTCTTGTCACACTAATCACTGAAACTATATATATTTTTTTAACATTCATATATTTTATCTTTTTAACTACTTTATACAATACATTCAATATTAACCTAACACTTTATCTTCATAGAGCAAAACACATACATTATTCCAAGACAAATACATAGAATATTTATCATAAGATAACGTGGCTTACATAAATATTACATGCATATAATCCATAAAACAATGTACATGCAAAATTCCTGTAGATTTTAAATGTATATAATATGCTAAAATTCATTAACCCACCTCGTTATTAATCCACAGTTTTTATTTTAATAATCGCTCTGCCGAATACCTGTCACTCCTACGTTCATTAACCAAAAGGCCCTATCAACAGGATATCTAAACCAAGCAAACTCATGTCTACCCTTACCAAATATAGCAACTCTGCATATATATATTTTAAACGTTGGTAATCCTACCTTTTGACATTTTATTGTGAATTATTGAAACAAGAAGAAGTGATTTTGTTTATTTTGTAGTTATAAAATGTAAGGTAAGTTGTACTTTGAAAAAAATTCATACTGATACTAATAATAATCTGTTCTTTTGTCCTTTTAGAAAACACTTGTCGCAGCCAACTAGCTTGGTAAGGTTTCTTAAGATTTATAAGCATCATAATTATAATAATTGCATTATTATTCTATTAACCTTTTTTTCAACAGGTAAATTTGCAGGCAGCTGTTATAAAGCCTGTTCATTATGTGTATATTGCGCCGCGTAATGAGCTGGGAAAAGATGACTATTTTTATTTTATGGAAAATAACTGCCTTCATCATTATTAGCTAGGTAAGAAGGTAATTGTGTATGCTAATAAAAATACGAAAGAGACTAACCATTTTGTCCTTTTCTTTACAGCTTTACTACTTTGGGTTAATTCTAGTTTCATTTGCTGGAAGATTAGGTTAAAAAAAATTGGACAAAGAGGTAAACAGTTTTTTTTGTGTGCGTAACGATTAAAAGTTTTTGCTAAATTGTAGAGTGTACCTGTAAACATACCCATATAAGAATACCACAAGCCGAGTGTATGTGTTACACTACTGTAAAAAAAATTAGAATCATTTTTTCTTTTTCTATGTTCTGTAGGCAAGAAAAATATTTAGGTACTCTTGAAAGTAAAAATAAGGGTAGTTTTCTTCACAAACAGATTTCTTTTTTTTTTTGACAGAAAAAGCAAGAATTTAAAAAATTTGTCTTTGATACAACCTTAGTCAGAAAAAGGAAATTTTGTAATTTCATTTTCAATTTTCTTTGAATATACTATTTTTTTCTATAAATTACAATAAATGTAAATAAATTTTTACGCGTAGAGACAAATACAAATCGAAAAACTCTTAGCTAACCTGTCTAACTCGATATTGATATATTTAAAAAACAAACGTGTTGGGATTTAGTTTTCAAAGTAATGTAGAAGCAGGTAGATTTTGATTGGATATTTTTCTGAAATTACTCTTAAGGAAAACGTAACATCAATTGTTTAAAAAAAATATATTTGTGTTGCAAATAAAAACGAGAATTAGAGATAATAAATACTGCTTTTTCAAATAGGCAGATTATGAAAATTTACTATTGTTGTTTTTTTTTTTGTTAGCAACTGGTTTTGTCTTTCATATTATCACTGACATTGCGTTTTACTATAAATTTTTTTCTTTCTTTTTAGTTAATTTGATTCTGCAGATTAGCTATTGTTTTGAAGTTGCTGTGTACGTTGTCATAAGGGTACAAATTTTATAGCGAGGATTACCAGTAAGTACTTGAAGGTGAATTTTTGAACCTTTGTTTTAAACTAATAAAAAAATGAATGTTTATGTTATTGTTTTAATTGCTGTGCGTGAATTACTCCTACTAATTGTCCATTCATATTTTCTACCTCGCATTGATTATTACCTATAGCCTTTCTAATACGACATTTTAACCATGGCCTACAAAGTTTTGAATTAATGCCTTTTTTAAAACAGCTTTGGATAAAATTTTTGCGGAAAACTTCCTGTCCAGGTTTAAATGATATTAATCTACTTCTTTGGTTATAAGACTTTGCGTTTCTTTTATAGGCTTCGTGTAATTTCTCAGCAACTTTTGCATGAATAAGTTTAAGTTGTTCAGATTTTGGTAACACTAGATTATCACCATCTTCTATTGAGCCGAGTTTTCTTAAAATGGAATATGCTTCTGCGTGTGTGATCATATTGTAACCGGTCAAAGCATAATATGGCGTAACTCCAAAAGAAGAGTGGACGGTTGATCTTAGGCAGCATTCTATTTTTGACAGATTCTCGTCCCACCTCGACTGGTCTTTGCTCAGATAGCTTCTTATGCTTGACAGAATTGTCTGGTTAACCCTTTCGCTAGCGTTGGCTTGAGGTGAGTGAATAGCAGTTCTCATATGGTTTATCCCATAGGTTTTTAAAAGTTCTTTAAAGGCTTCGGATATAAATTGTTTGCCATTGTCGGAATGCAGTATCTCTGGTACACCGAATTTATGGAATATTTCGTCGATTAAGAATTTATTTACAACTTTTGTAGATGCCTTGGGCATGGCTTTCAATAAGACAAATTTGGTTTTGTGGTCCAAGACTATAAAAATAAAAGTGTTACCTGACCGAGATCTTGGGTAAGGGCCAAGGAAATCAACATCAATTTTTTGAAAAGGCCTATCGGTTATGACTTCTTTTCCCATGGTAGGTCTTATAGTGTTTGCTTAGGGTGTTTGATTTCTTTGCAGGTATCGCACTCACTCACAAATTTTTTTATTTGCTTAACCATAGAGGGCCAATAAAAAAATCTCTTATGTTAAAAAGGGTTTTTGCTGTACCACCATGATCTGTGTTGTTTTCATGTGATTTTTTTATGATTTCGTTCGTTAAACCACTAGGTAACCAAATTTCCCAACAGTCGTCTTCATTTTCTTCTTCGGCTCTATTAAATTTTACTCTTTTATATACTATGTTATCTATTATTTTCAAGTCCGGAAGTCTATCGCTATTTGCCTCGATTGTGTCTATCAAATTGAGATATTCTTGGCTTCGGAATTCATTTGAATTGAAATCTATGATGATAGAAGGTGGTGTGATTTCTTCCATATCAAGTCTAGACAGCATATCGGGTACGACGTTTTTACTTCCCTTTCGGTGTTCGATGTGAAAATTGTAGCGCTGAAGCTTCAAACTCCAACGAGCTAGGCGGCCGTTGAGATCTTGCTGTTTCATTAACCATTTGAGGCTAGAGTGATCAGTAATGACTGTAAACTCCATCAACTCGATGTATTGACGAAATTTTTCTATTGCTAAAACTACCGCTAAGCATTCCTTTTCCGTGGTCGAATAATTTTTCTGTGCGGTGTTTAGCTTTTTCGAGAAAAATTCTATAGGGTGTTCGCCTTCATCGTCATCTTTTTGAAACAGAACAACCCCAATTCCTACATTTGAGGCATCACATTGCACAAAAAATGGACGAGTAAAGTCTGGGCTGATCAAAACTGGACTGGAAACCACTCTCCGTTTCAGTTCTTCAAATGATTCTAATGCTTCTGGTGTTAAATTAAACTTCTGTGATTTTTTTAGTGTATCCGTAAGTGGTGATGTGAGTGTAGAAAAATCCTGAATGAATCTACGGTACCATCCAACTGTACCGAGAAACTTTCTTACATCTTTCGGATTTTTTGGTGGTTTAATTTTAAGTATACTGTCTATCTTACTCATATCTGGTTTTATTTCTCCACCGCCCACTATATAGCCTAAGTAACGAAGTTCTTTGTAACAAAATTTAGATTTTTGCATGTTTATGGTTAGCCCAGCATCTGTAAGTTTTTCTCCAACAATTTTAAGCATTTTAATATGTGTCTTGAAGTCCGATGAAACAATTAGCAGGTCGTCTAGATAGACGAAGACACGATCCCTTAATTCCGATGGAATAACTTTGTCCATGAGTCTACACAGACGTTGTGCAGCATTGCACAGTTCAAATGGCATTACCTTGAATTGGTAGTGAGGTCTGCCTTGTACTGTGAATGCTGTTTTGGACCTGGCCGATTCTTCTAGCGGGATCTGCCAGAAAGCGTCCTTCAGGTCTATCGCTGAAATAAAATAAGTGTCACCTAGCCGAGCCAGTAAACCATCGATGTTTGGTAATGGATATGCATCCTTTTTGGTAACTTTATTTAATTCCCGGGCATCTAGGCATAGGCGATTCTTGTTTGGTTTCATTACTAGGGTAGTTCGATTGTTCCATTCAGCATTAGTGGCGATTTCAATAACATCTAGTTCCAACATGCGATCTAGTTCTGCGTAAGTTAACTTTTGAATTGCAGGGCTTACAGGGTAATAGCGCATTTTCTTTGCTGGTGCATCACCCGTGTCAATTGAATGAGTTTCCAAATGTGTTTTACCGAGTCCAAATTTTGTATAACATCTAAACGATAGTTTTACATTTTCTAATATTGTTGATTGCTCTTGTGTCAGCTTGTGACATTGCATTTCATGTTTTGGTGTTTCTAATTCGTTAACTGTGTCAGAATTAAAACAAATTTTTATGCCTAAGCGTTGCCAAAAGTCGTAGCCTAAAATAAGTTCTTGTTTAAGGTTTGGGACAAGATATAAAAATATTTCTTCAAGTTTTTCGCCGCATTTTATCTTTATTTTTACTTTCCCTATTATTTGATGCGTTTTACCGTCAGCTGTGCGGAGCGAAGACTTATAATTTAAAACCGAAGTTTTCATCTTCTCCACGTTTTCTAAACAGTTTCGACCTAAACAACTGATCGACGCGCCACTGTCCATTAACCCTTTAAGCTTAATTTCGTTTATGATTACGTCCATATAAGGCCTTATATCATAATCACTAGTTAGAGTTGCTGTAGCGATTTCTTTCCTCTCATTTTTTCTTTCGCTATATCTTTGCCTGACTCTATCATCTCTAAATTTTGGACACATGTCTTTAAAAATTTCCGCTCTTTTTTTATTATACGCTTCGAGTCTGGTTTCATACGGAATGAGATCATTTTTATTTCTTAAAACTTCATTTGGCATATTAGTTGCTTTTAAAAATTGATTTTTATAAAGTTTTTCATGGGAATTTATAGAGTTTTCGTTATTTTTTCATGATCTTGATTTGCAGTATTTTTCTTCACTGGTTCGGCGGTATTGGTTAGTAAAAATGACAAGAAGTTATCGTTTACTGGAACTGGCTGGGTTGTTGTGAATATGCTGGTCCAGCTTTCAACATATTCTTTTGGCTGTTTCCCTTACATCTGGGACAGTTTTGGGATGTCACATTGTCGAACCCACACCTATAACAGAAAAGATTTCTCTGTGTTATGGTACAATCGATAAACGAATGTCCAGGCGTTTTACAATTCCAGCAAATTAATTGTTTTCCTGCCTGGTTAATGGCTTCAATCTCGTGCTGACTATTATCTAGCATTTCCTCATACTCCAGTTCAATTATTCGTTTAAAGGTGTTATTGTTTTGACGATATGGTAGTCTTTTAGCCAAATTGCGTTCTGCTCTACGGCATTCTTCCAGCAGCTGGTCCATACTGCTAATTTCCATTGGAAACAGTAATTGGGCTATTCCATCTTTTAAATTGTCTTTAACTAATCTTACTAGCTCATATTCTGGAATAGCAAACCTCAACTGATTTTGTAATTTTACTATTTCAGCTATAAACACTTCAGCGGTTTCTGCGGGATGTTGTCGCCTTTCCATAATTTTACGTTGGATTTCGTAGTCACTTTCATATCTTCGAAATTTTCGTAGGAGGTGATATTTTAGGTGACTCCATTCACAAGATGGATTTTGTGTTCGAAAATCCCAAAACCATTGCTGAACATTTCCGGTGACTAGATGATGGAATCCTTTCATGAATATATTCCATGGGCACTGATAATCTTCTCTTAATGCCTCAATTCGAAATACGAAATCTTCCACACTTATCGACTGGTTGTTCCCATCAAATTTTACGCCCCATTTTTCCAATTGTAGTGGAGAGCTATGGTTAAAACCGTGCGACATATTTTGTGGCATGAATTGAGCTTGTTGCTGTTGTTGTTGTTGAGCCGGTTGCTGCTGAGGAGTAAAGTATGCATGATCTGCAAAACTTCTATTGGGGTTTTGGTTGTTTCTGTGTACTCTCTGTGGATTTTCAAACGAATTTTGCTCAGATCTTAATGAGTCTCTAATAATCTGGGGGACTATTGCCAAAATATTTTCTTGCATCTGCCTCATAATTGTAGCCTGTGCAGCTCCTACTGATGCACTTACATATTCCCGCAATGATAAAACGTCTCCATTTATTGCCATTTCAGGACGAACTTCTTCACTGACTTTGGGCATTTGGGGGTTTTGTCGCTGCATATTTTGTCGTTGATGAATGATGTTTCGTGCTGTCAAGCTGCTGTATTCAGGTGAAGGAATAGTACTTGTTTGTGGAGATGATGTCGTTTGAGGTCCAGTTGCTTGAGGTAATTGCAAAGACATAAGTGAAGGAATAACGTTAGCGCTTGCTTGAGATATTTGTTCTTGATTGCCATTAGATGATGTTGGATTTAAGTTGTCGTTGGCTTTTCGTTGACTTGCTTGACGGCTAGATGATCTAGTGTTTTTGATGTTATTTGATGTGGCTGACATACTGTACTTGAGTTTTTCCAAAAATGATTTAAATATAAAACTACAATCCTATAAACGTGTTACGCTATTGTTGAGGCAAAAATAACTCGAGAAAAAAAAAATAGTTTAATACACTAACTCAATTTTCTAAACTGTCGTAAATCGTAATATTACAGGGCCTACCTATAAAATTTATTTATCTTTTTATTTTGAAGACGGAAAATGTAATGACAAGAGTGAATAATGTTAAGTTTTTGGTTTGAATTACTGTTTAATCGTATGGGTCAGTGATTACAAAATATACAACAATTAAATACACAATATACAGAAACTTAAATTGGTTACTTTTGTTAATAAAATGTTAATTTTTCTTTCTAGGTAAATACGTGTTAAAGTTGGAATGGTAGATCGATAAAGAGGAAAATTGTGGCAAAATTTATAAATCTCTCGATTTCAACAAAATATTTATTCGGAATATTAATTGCTTTCTACTGTTTTTAGTAGAAAACAAAATATTTTTGAAAAAAAAAAAAATAAATACATTGTTGTAATTTAAATTTAATATTAACGTTTTTTTTAAATACTTTTGTTTGTTTTGTTTTCTTTTTTTTTTTTTTGCAAATGGTTATGCAAAATTTACAAAAGACAGAACAGAACAAAAACCATTTGTCGAGCTTTTTAGATTGTAATCTTCCCACCTAAATTTAAGTAGCAGTTGGACACTATGCTATATAGCCTTTCGGTCCAAGTCTTCTCAAGTTCAAGTGATCAAAATTAAATTTTATTTTCTCTAAGGGATTAGTTACTATCTCGGTTTCGTCGCAACGCAGGCATGGTACTGTTATATGGTACCTTCCGGGACTTACGAAACATCGGGATGAAACATCTCACTGTGCAAATACGGTTTTTGTAATGCTCGAACGTTGGGCGCCAAAATGTAACGACTCTGTTTCTTACTCACGGAAGTGGCACGCTGGTGTTTGCTGCGGCATTAGCTCGCCGGATATGTGGATTCTTTTGTTTCCGTCAGTCGTTGACATTTAAAAAGTTCGTGCCTGATTTCACATATTGACAAGTTCGCGAGAGATTTATAGCAGGACTCAAAGATGTTAAAGTCCTGTAAGGCAGCCCTCCCCTATTGACATATCTCAGCCAACCATGACATGTTAATTTGCCTAACGTATGAATAAGATGTCCCAAAACATATTCTTTACCACAATTCCTTTATATTACTACATATCCAACTTATTAAAATTTCTTTTACCACATTATATCTTTTTTAATTCTCAACAATTTGATATTTTTTTATTTTTACTCAACGATATAATACATAATACAATACTACTTATATATAATATATACAAAGATAACTTCTTATAATTATATTTTTAAGTACAACAACATTTATTTAATGCTTTCTTTTATAATTTTTAATATATTTTAATTTATTATTTTTTTTAGGTATTTTTATTCATTATTTTTAGATATTTTTATTTATTATTTTTTTTATATTTTTATTTATTATTTTTTTATATTTTTATTTATTATTTTTTTTGTATTTTTATTTATTATTATTTGTATTAGAGTTATTATTATTATTATTATTGTTATTATTATTATTATTATTATTATTATTATTATTATTATTATTATTATTATTATTATTATTATTTTTATATATATTTATATTGTTATATATATATATATATATATATATATTTTTTTTGTAATTTATCACATGAATTTATGATAATTAGTGCTACTATTATATACTTATACATTTATCTTATATTAGATTATTAATATATAACCTTTTTTTTATAATCAATATTTTCTATACAAATATGGTTTTTATTTAATTAATAATATGTTTTTGTTTTTCTTTTATTTCTTATTAGTATGTTAGGCTTTTTACAAATAGCAATATAATGACATCACAATACATGGAACAAAATATGTTTTACAAAAGTTTCTTTTTGGTTAATTTTATGATAACAGCCTAGGGCAGAAGGCGTAAGGTTAGGAGTATCAGAGCACGTTAATATTTTGTTTAGATTAGTCTATTTCGCTCTTTCGGTATACTTTTCAGGTTTTATTTTTTTGTGGTTTTGTCGAGGACTCATCCCATACTGGTTTGCGTAATCGCTAAGTAACAAAGGGATATTAATAATGTACTCACTCGGGATATTTAGCAAAGTTCGAGGTTATTGCCGGCAGAAAATTACTTGTTTTCACCGGTGTTGCCCACGTGTCTTTTTCACTACTAAAATATCCTGTAATTTAACACAAAGAAATTAACACTAGGAAGAGTTTCTTAACGTGTTAAGAGTATCCTTACCCGAGTGTGGTTATGTTTTTATTTAAAGTTGAAAATATATGTTTATCCTATTGATATCTGGTTTTGTTTCTTGTCACACTAATCACTGAATCTATATATATTTTTTTAACATTCATATATTTTATCTTTTTAACTACTTTATACAATACATTCAATATTAACCTAACACTTTATCTTCATAGAGCAAAACACATACATTATTCCAAGACAAATACATAGAATATTTATCATAAGATAACGTGGCTTACATAAATATTACATGCATATAATCCATAAAACAATGTACATGCAAAATTCCTGTAGATTTTAAATGTATATAATATGCTAAAATACTGTTACGTTTTTACTTTACGTTGGGTTCTTTTTATTGCAAAATAAATACACACTGTTATTACTTTTACTGTAAGTCACTTTATTTACTTAACACCACTGTTCAAAACTACAGCAAACTGTTAAACACTCTTAATATTCGACAACTTAACTCTTTGACTTTTTAAATTAATACTGCAATACTGCTCGCCAGCACGATTCATTTATATAGGTGCTTTAAGAGCACCAGAATGTTCTCTTCCAGACATATCTGGCAGGTTCGACTGTTATTGCTCTTGTTTTTGTTTGTGTGATTGGTTATTTCTTTATACCTGTGTTTGTGGCTATTTATTTCTTTATACCTGTGTGTGTGGCTGTTTATTTGTTTATGCTTGTATTTATGTATGTGGCTGTGTATTTAACAGAAGAGTGTTTATTTTAATCTGTGTGTGTGTATGCGTAATTGTTTAAGGCGTTACTCTTTATTGTTTGTTTCTTTCTATCATCATTGTAGGAAAATAAGCCATTAATGTTGTTGTTGTTGTTCGAGAGTATTGTTGTTCAGAGCTTATAATAAATAAATTCTTCTTTCGTAACACTACCCCCTTCTCAAACCTGTTCGTCCCGAACAGACACAGATGAACCTTTTCCATAGTTGGCTAGCCGCTCCAAGTGCACAACTTTCATTTTTGATCTTGGGCTCTGGAATTTCTGTATTCTGTAAACTACGTCGTTTAGCCGCTTTATTACTTTATAAGGTCCATCCCAATGAGTTGTGGGTTAAAAAGTAGAACCAGTTGTCCCTCGTTAAATCCCTCAGAGTTGGCAGCTCGATCATATCTGGCTTTCATTTTATCACTGGTTAATTTTATCCGACTCCGCACGAATTCGTGAATCTCCTGAAGGTCCCTTTTCGCCTGACTAGAGTTTTCGCCGTCTCCTTCTGCCGATGTTGGCTTAACACCAAACTCTAAATCTGCAGGCAAATTTAGCTCAGATCCAAAGACTATTTTCGCTGGTGTTCGTGAGGTGGAATCGTGAACAGCTGATCTATATGCCAATAAAAACTTGGGTATATGCTCATCCCAGTCCCTCTGATGTGCGCTGACCACTTTTCTCAGGTATTCTTCCAGGGTTCGATTGAATCGTTCGACCATACCATCAGATTGCGGATGTAACGGTGTCGTTCTGGTCTTTCTTATTCCGTATACCTCGCACATCTCTTTAAATATAACGGATTCAAAATTTCGGCCTTGGTCGGAGTGCAGTTCTAAGGGAACACCATAGCGACACACCCAGTTGCTTATAAAAGCGTCTACAATCGTTCTGGCTTCTTGATTGGGAATGGCATATACTTCCGGCCATTTGCTAAAATAGTCCATGACCACTAAGACGTATCGGTTTCCAGCATTGCTAGCAGGGAAGGGACCTGCTACGTCCATCGCTATACGTTCAAAGGGAGCGCCTGAATTGTACTGCTGAAGCTGCCCCCGACTCCTTCGTACTGGACCCTTTGCTGCAATGCACTCCTGGCAATTGGCTATCCACTCTGCTACGGCTTGTTGACAGCCGACCCAATAGAACCGTTGTTTTATCTTTTCCAGCGTCTTCGTTACACCAAGGTGACCTCCACTAGGACCATTGTGGAATTGTTTCACGACCTCTTTGATCTTGGAGGATGGCACGACGATTAAGTCTATCACAGTTTTGCCGTCTGTGCTTTCCCAAGTGCGACATAAGCAGCCATCCTTCAACCTTAGACTGTTCCACTGGGCCCAATATGCCTTCGCCAGTGGACTTTCTGGTGAGATCTCACTTCGCGTCGGTCTTCTGTCATCCTCTTTAGCCGCTATAACTTTTGCCAATATGGGATCGTTTCTTTGTGCTGTCGGCCAGTCTTCACTAGATTCTATATGTGTAAGCCGAACATCAATAACGAATTCTTTTCTCTCTGCCTTTGTGCAATGCTTACACCCCAGATCACATGGCCGCCTAGAAAGGGCGTCTGCGTTGTTATGCTTGCCTCCTTTTCTGTGCTCAATACTAAAGTCATAGCTCTGAAGACGCTCTATCCAGCGTGCAAGCTGTCCTTCAGGGCTCTTGAATTGCAGCAACCACCTGAGTGCGGCATGATCTGTCCTCAACGTAAAATGTTGGCCATACAAATACTTGTGGTAGTGTTTTATGCACTCCAATGCTGCTAGAAGCTCTCGTCGCGTTACGCAATAGTTTCTTTCAGGCTTCGAAAGTACTCTGCTGTAGTAGCCTATAACCTTTTCTGTCCCATCTACCACTTGCGACAGCACGCCTCCTATTCCATATCCGCTCGCATCAGTGTCTAGCATGAATTTTTGCCCAGCTACTGGATATGCCAGGATAGGTGCCACACACAACAATTCCTTGAGCTTCTGGAATGCTTCCTCGGCTGCTTCACTCCACTGGTAAGGTCGCGACTTTTTGGTTAGCTCATGTAGGCTCGCAGCAACACTAGCAAAATTTGGCACAAATCGTCTGTAGTATGTGCAGAGTCCCAAGAAACTTCGTAACTCGTGAAGATTTTGAGGACGAGGCCAGTCCTTTACTGCCCGTATTTTATCTTCATCGGTTGATATGCCCTCTGCTGTTACACAATGCCCCAAGTATTTGACTTCCTTCTGAAACAATGCACATTTCTTAACACTGAGCTTCAGTCCAGCCGCTGATATACGCCTGAAGACTTCTTCCATATTCCTTAGGTGTTCATCGAAGGTCTTTCCCATGACAATTATGTCATCCAGATACACCAGGCATGACTTCCAATTAAGTCCCTTTAACACTCGTTCCATTAAACGCTCGAAGGTGGCTGGAGCGTTGCAGAGACCAAATGGCATAACATTAAACTGCCATAAACCATCGAGAGCACTAAAAGCAGTTTTTTCTTTATCTTTGTCTGCTATCTCGACTTGCCAGTAACCGCTCTGTAAATCTAGCGTAGAAAACCACTTGGTTCCTGCTAGCGTGTCCAAGGTGTCATCGATTCTTGGTAGCGGATAACTGTCCTTTTTGGTAACATCGTTGAGCTTTCTGTAGTCAACGCAGAATCTAGTGCTGCCATCTTTCTTCTTTACTAAAACTACCGGCGAGCTCCAGGGACTCGAAGATGGTTCGATGATTCCGTCTCGCTCCATTTCGTTGACTAGCTGCTTTACTTCGCTCCGCTTGGCTAGGGGAATGCTCCTGGGGGCTTGTTTTATGGGCCTCGCTTCGCCAGTATTTATTTCATGCTTCACTATTGCCGTTCTACCTTGGCTTTTATCTTTTAGGGCGAAGACAGAGGCGTACTTTCGTAGCAGCTGCTTGGCTTTGTTTCTGTCAGGTGGCTCCAGCTCTGCTACCCATTTCCCCACGTGTTCTGCTAGTATTTCGCGCTCTTTAGTTGACAGTTTTTCAGGCTCTGAGTCTCTCTCGCAATTAATTATGGCCTCTGCTGGTGTACATTGAGCTATCTGAGAGTTTTTACCAATTACCTTTTCACTGTTGGATAGATTTAACACTCTCACAAGAATTTTTCCATTCTTAGAGGTTTTCACGAGGGCTTTTACTGTTATTGTCTCACTCTTAATTGCTGATGGTTCTACCACCCACAACCGGTTGTCCTCACAATCTTCCTCCATACGTGCCCATATCACAGTTTCTGCCTGAGGTGGTAATTTCTGGGATGCTACAGCAACCAACTTCCTTACTGCAGATTTACTCACATATCCAATATCAAGGGGTATTTCGACGTTTCGCCAGATCATTATTTGTTGCCCCATGCGCAGATCGACTCCATGCATGATCATAAAATCTGCGCCAATAATAACTTCGTCCACGATATCGGCAACAATAAACACATGGTCCACACTCATGTTGGCTATAGTTAATCTGACTTTGGCCTTACCATAGACAGTAGCAAATTCTCCGGTAGCGGTGCGCAGGCTTACATTATTCAATTGTTCCACTTTTCCCTTTACTAAATCGGGCCTTATTATAGACTGCGACGCTCCTGTGTCTATTGTCAGAATACGCTTTCCTCCGTTGATATACCCGCTAGCAGTAAGATTGCTGTTTTGCTGCTGCATCACAGATATGGAGATTGTGGGGCCCTCGGTTGTGGGAGCTAGCTCATGCCCCGTAGTGCTAGCTCTCTTTAGTTTAACGACTCTTGAGATGTTCCATGAGTCGCACGTTTATTGTTTCTTGGCGGCGAAACAGATCTGGCTCGTTTTCTTGCTGCCTTACAGTTTCGTTGAAAATGGCCGACTTTACCGCAATTAAAGCACTTAGCGTTTGTTTTACTTTGTCTTTCATCTAAGACTTTCTTTACCGACTCAAGTACTTGCTTTATGTCGTCCATTGTTGTTTTCTCATCTTCAGCAGCAACTTCAACTTTTCGCACTTTGTATGACTGCGGCCTCGAAATGACTTTTGCTGTTTCTTGAGCCAGAGCGTAAGTAATGGTTTCAGCAAAGGATGTGTTTTGCTTAGCGCAAACTGCGTGCTTAATATCTGGGTCACGAATACCATTAACAAATGCCTCCACCTTGAACTGTTCTAGAAGTGGATGGTTCTCCCCAGGGTATATTAGCTGCACCAAGCGCTCTATCTCCATGGCGAAATCCTGAAGCGTCTCATTTGCTCTCTGCAGCCTGCCGCGTAGCTCCATTCTATACAGCTCCTTTTTATGATCGCCGCCATATTTCCGCTGTAACGCCACCATTATGTCCTCATAATTATTTCTGCAGCTAGTTGGTAGGCTTTCGAGGACTTCTGCTGCAGATCCTTTAAGTGCCAGAATCAGTTCAATCGCTTTCTCTTCATTGCTCCATAGATTTTTACTGGCCACTGTCTCAAACTGAAATTTGAAGACGTTGAAGGGTATGTTGCCGTCGAAACTGGGAGCTTTTATCCTATTTGTGTTTTCAGTCACTACTCGTACTGGACCTTCTCTTATTTCCAGGCTCATAATTTTGTTTTCAAGCTCCTGCAGCTTTACATCGACATCCTTTACCTGTACTTCGACGCCACTAGTTTCTAGAAGATTCACTTTTCTGTTTAATCCAGACAGTTGCACTTCTACGGCAGAGATTTTTTCGTCGAACTTGACTTCTACGTCGTCTACTCGCTTATTAATGGTTTCAGAAATTTGTATAAGGTTCTCGTTGACTTTTTCCAAAAGTTTCTCATTGTTCGCTCTAGAAACTTCTTGAATCTCAGCTAGAAGTTGTTGATTCTTCTCCAGTTTCTCATTTACTGTTTCCAGAAGTTTCTCGCTGTTTGCTCTAGAAGCTTCCTGAACTTCTCCCATTTTCTCCATCATAGCGGCAAACATCGTATTGAAGTCCATGCTACTTGCTGTTGTTGTTTCACGGCTACATACCTCTGCCACCTCCTTTTCATCGAACTCATATGCTCCAATGTCCATGCCACGACGCTTGAATTCATCTATGAGCCTCTTCTGCAGTTCTGTTTTGTTTCCTGCTGTAGGCAAATCCAGCTTACTCAACTCCTTTTTCAGCTGCTCCACTTTAAGATCTTCAAACTTCATTGTTGTTTATTATTTTTTTAAGTTATTTTATTTTACAATTTCACTTCTGTCACCAATTGTTACGTTTTTACTTTACGTTGGGTTCTTTTTATTGCAAAATAAATACACACTGTTATTACTTTTACTGTAAGTCACTTTATTTACTTAACACCACTGTTCAAAACTACAGCAAACTGTTAAACACTCTTAATATTCGACAACTTAACTCTTTGACTTTTTAAATTAATACTGCAATACTGCTCGCCAGCACGATTCATTTATATAGGTGCTTTAAGAGCACCAGAATGTTCTCTTCCAGACATATCTGGCAGGTTCGACTGTTATTGCTCTTGTTTTTGTTTGTGTGATTGGTTATTTCTTTATACCTGTGTTTGTGGCTATTTATTTCTTTATACCTGTGTGTGTGGCTGTTTATTTGTTTATGCTTGTATTTATGTATGTGGCTGTGTATTTAACAGAAGAGTGTTTATTTTAATCTGTGTGTGTGTATGCGTAATTGTTTAAGGCGTTACTCTTTATTGTTTGTTTCTTTCTATCATCATTGTAGGAAAATAAGCCATTAATGTTGTTGTTGTTGTTCGAGAGTATTGTTGTTCAGAGCTTATAATAAATAAATTCTTCTTTCGTAACAATACATTAACCCACCTCGTTATTAATCCAGTTTTATTTTAATAATCGCTCTGCCGAATACCTGTCACTCCTACGTTCATTAACCAAAAGACCCTATCAACAGGATATCTAAACCAAGCAAACTCATGTCTACCCTTACCAAATATAGCAACTCTGCATATATATATTTTAAATGTTGGTAATCCTGTCTTTTGACATTTTATTGTGAATTATTGAAACAAGAAGAAGTGATTTTGTTTATTTTGTAGTTATAAAATGTAAGGTAAGTTGTAATTTGAAAAAAATTCATACTGATACTAATAATAATCTGTTCTTTTGTCCTTTTAGAAAACACTTGTCGCAGCCAACTAGCTTGGTAAGGTTTCTTAAGATTTATTTTTTCTTTCGCTATATCTTTGCCTGACTCTATCATCTCTAAATTTTGGACACATGTCTTTAAAAATTTCCGCTCTTTTTTTATTATACGCTTCGAGTCTGGTTTCATACGGAATGAGATCATTTTTATTTCTTAAAACTTCATTTGGCATATTAGTTGCTTTTAAAAATTGATTTTTATAAAGTTTTTCATGGGAATTTATAGAGTTTTCGTTATTTTTTCATGATCTTGATTTGCAGTATTTTTCTTCACTGGTTCGGCGGTATTGGTTAGTAAAAATGACAAGAAGTTATCGTTTACTGGAACTGGCTGGGTTGTTGTGAATATGCTGGTCCAGCTTTCAACATATTCTTTTGGCTGTTTCCCTTACATCTGGGACAGTTTTGGGATGTCACATTGTCGAACCCACACCTATAACAGAAAAGATTTCTCTGTGTTATGGTACAATCGATAAACGAATGTCCAGGCGTTTTACAATTCCAGCAAATTAATTGTTTTCCTGCCTGGTTAATGGCTTCAATCTCGTGCTGACTATTATCTAGCATTTCCTCATACTCCAGTTCAATTATTCGTTTAAAGGTGTTATTGTTTTGACGATATGGTAGTCTTTTAGCCAAATTGCGTTCTGCTCTACGGCATTCTTCCAGCAGCTGGTCCATACTGCTAATTTCCATTGGAAACAGTAATTGGGCTATTCCATCTTTTAAATTGTCTTTAACTAATCTTACTAGCTCATATTCTGGAATAGCAAACCTCAACTGATTTTGTAATTTTACTATTTCAGCTATAAACACTTCAGCGGTTTCTGCTGGATGTTGTCGCCTTTCCATAATTTTACGTTGGATTTCGTAGTCACTTTCATATCTTCGAAATTTTCGTAGGAGGTGATATTTTAGGTGACTCCATTCACAAGATGGATTTTGTGTTCGAAAATCCCAAAACCATTGCTGAACATTTCCGGTGACTAGATGATGGAATCCTTTCATGAATATATTCCATGGGCACTGATAATCTTCTCTTAATGCCTCAATTCGAAATACGAAATCTTCCACACTTATCGACTGGTTGTTCCCATCAAATTTTACGCCCCATTTTTCCAATTGTAGTGGAGAGCTATGGTTAAAACCGTGCGACATATTTTGTGGCATGAATTGAGCTTGTTGCTGTTGTTGTTGTTGAGCCGGTTGCTGCTGAGGAGTAAAGTATGCATGATCTGCAAAACTTCTATTGGGGTTTTGGTTGTTTCTGTGTACTCTCTGTGGATTTTCAAACGAATTTTGCTCAGATCTTAATGAGTCTCTAATAATCTGGGGGACTATTGCCAAAATATTTTCTTGCATCTGCCTCATAATTGTAGCCTATGCAGCTCCTACTGATGCACTTACATATTCCCGCAATGATAAAACGTCTCCATTTATTGCCATTTCAGGAGAAACTTCTTCACTGACTCTGGGCATTTGGGGGTTTTGTCGCTGCATATTTTGTCGTTGATGAATGATGTTTCGTGCTGTCAAGCTGCTGTATTCAGGTGAAGGAATAGTACTTGTTTGTGGAGATGATGTCGTTTGAGGTCCAGTTGCTTGAGGTAATTGCAAAGACATAAGTGAAGGAATAACGTTAGCGCTTGCTTGAGATATTTGTTCTTGATTGCCATTAGATGATGTTGGATTTAAGTTGTCGTTGGCTTTTCGTTGACTTGCTTGACGGCTAGATGATCTAGTGTTTTTGATGTTATTTGATGTGGCTGACATACTGTACTTGAGTTTTTCCAAAAATGATTTAAATATAAAACTACAATCCTATAAACGTGTTACGCTATTGTTGAGGCAAAAATAACTCGAGAAAAAAAAATAGTTTAATACACTAACTCAATTTTCTAAACTGTCGTAAATCGTAATATTACAGGGCCTACCTATAAAATTTATTTATCTTTTTATTTTGAAGACGGAAAATGTAATGACAAGAGTGAATAATGTTAAGTTTTTGGTTTGAATTACTGTTTAATCGTATGGGTCAGTGATTACAAAATATACAACAATTAAATACACAATATACAGAAACTTAAATTGGTTACTTTTGTTAATAAAATGTTAATTTTTCTTTCTAGGTAAATACGTGTTAAAGTTGGAATGGTAGATCGATAAAGAGGAAAATTGTGGCAAAATTTATAAATCTCTCGATTTCAACAAAATATTTATTCGGAATATTAATTGCTTTCTACTGTTTTTAGTAGAAAACAAAATATTTTTGAAAAAAAAAAAAATAAATACATTGTTGTAATTTAAATTTAATATTAACGTTTTTTTTTAAATACTTTTGTTTGTTTTGTTTTCTTTTTTTTTTTGCAAATGGTTATGCAAAATTTACAAAAGACAGAACAGAACAAAAACCATTTGTCGAGCTTTTTAGATTGTAATCTTCCCACCTAAATTTAAGTAGCAGTTGGACACTATGCTATATAGCCTTTCGGTCCAAGTCTTCTCAAGTTCAAGTGATCAAAATTAAATTTTATTTTCTCTAAGGGATTAGTTACTATCTCGGTTTCGTCGCAACGCAGGCATGGTACTGTTATATGGTACCTTCCGGGACTTACGAAACATCGGGATGAAACATCTCACTGTGCAAATACGGTTTTTGTAATGCTCGAACGTTGGGCGCCAAAATGTAACGACTCTGTTTCTTACTCACGGAAGTGGCACGCTGGTGTTTGCTGCGGCATTAGCTCGCCGGATATGTGGATTCTTTTGTTTCCGTCAGTCGTTGACATTTAAAAAGTTCGTGCCTGATTTCACATATTGACAAGTTCGCGAGAGATTTATAGCAGGACTCAAAGATGTTAAAGTCCTGTAAGGCAGCCCTCCCCTATTGACATATCTCAGCCAACCATGACATGTTAATTTGCCTAACGTATGAATAAGATGTCCCAAAACATATTCTTTACCACAATTCCTTTATATTACTACATATCCAACTTATTAAAATTTCTTTTACCACATTATATCTTTTTTAATTCTCAACAATTTGATATTTTTTTATTTTTACTCAACGATATAATACATAATACAATACTACTTATATATAATATATACAAAGATAACTTCTTATAATTATATTTTTAAGTACAACAACATTTATTTAATGCTTTCTTTTATAATTTTTAATATATTTTAATTTATTATTTTTTTTAGGTATTTTTATTCATTATTTTTAGATATTTTTATTTATTATTTTTTTTATATTTTTATTTATTATTTTTTTATATTTTTATTTATTATTTTTTTTGTATTTTTATTTATTATTATTTGTATTAGAGTTATTATTATTATTATTGTTATTATTATTATTATTATTATTATTATTATTATTATTTTTATATATATTTATATTGTTATATATATATATATTTTTTTTTTTGTAATTTATCACATGAATTTATGATAATTAGTGCTACTATTATATACTTATACATTTATCTTATATTAGATTATTAATATATAACCTTTTTTTTATAATCAATATTTTCTATACAAATATGGTTTTTATTTAATTAATAATATGTTTTTGTTTTTCTTTTATTTCTTATTAGTATGTTAGGCTTTTTACAAATAGCAATATAATGACATCACAATACATGGAACAAAATATGTTTTACAAAAGTTTCTTTTTGGTTAATTTTATGATAACAGCCTAGGGCAGAAGGCGTAAGGTTAGGAGTATCAGAGCACGTTAATATTTTGTTTAGATTAGTCTATTTCGCTCTTTCGGTATACTTTTCAGGTTTTATTTTTTTGTGGTTTTGTCGAGGACTCATCCCATACTGGTTTGCGTAATCGCTAAGTAACAAAGGGATATTAATAATGTACTCACTCGGGATATTTAGCAAAGTTCGAGGTTATTGCCGGCAGAAAATTACTTGTTTTCACCGGTGTTGCCCACGTGTCTTTTTCACTACTAAAATATCCTGTAATTTAACACAAAGAAATTAACACTAGGAAGAGTTTCTTAACGTGTTAAGAGTATCCTTACCCGAGTGTGGTTATGTTTTTATTTAAAGTTGAAAATATATGTTTATCCTATTGATATCTGGTTTTGTTTCTTGTCACACTAATCACTGAATCTATATATATTTTTTTAACATTCATATATTTTATCTTTTTAACTACTTTATACAATACATTCAATATTAACCTAACACTTTATCTTCATAGAGCAAAACACATACATTATTCCAAGACAAATACATAGAATATTTATCATAAGATAACGTGGCTTACATAAATATTACATGCATATAATCCATAAAACAATGTACATGCAAAATTCCTGTAGATTTTAAATGTATATAATATGCTAAAATACATTAACCCACCTCGTTATTAATCCACAGTTTTATTTTAATAATCGCTCTGCCGAATACCTGTCACTCCTACGTTCATTAACCAAAAGACCCTATCAACAGGATATCTAAACCAAGCAAACTCATGTCTACCCTTACCAAATATAGCAACTCTGCATATATATATTTTAAATGTTGGTAATCCTGTCTTTTGACATTTTATTGTGAATTATTGAAACAAGAAGAAGTGATTTTGTTTATTTTGTAGTTATAAAATGTAAGGTAAGTTGTAATTTGAAAAAAATTCATACTGATACTAATAATAATCTGTTCTTTTGTCCTTTTAGAAAACACTTGTCGCAGCCAACTAGCTTGGTAAGGTTTCTTAAGATTTATAAGCATCATAATTATAATAATTGCATTATTATTCTATTAACCTTTTTTTCAACAGTTAAATTTGTAGGCAGCTGTAACAAAGCCAGTTCATTATGTGTATCTTGCGCCGCGTAATGACCTGGGAAAAGATGACTATTTTTATTTTATGGAAAATAACTGCCTTCATCATTATTAGCTAGGTAAGAAGGTAATTGTGTATGCTAATAAAAATACGAAAGAGACTAACCATTTTGTCCTTTTCTTTACAGCTTTACTACTTTGGGTTAATTCTAGTTTCATTTGCTGGAAGATTAGGTTAAAAAAAATTGGACAAAGAGGTAAACAGTTTTTTTTGTGTGCGTAACGATTAAAAGTTTTTGCTAAATTATAGAGTGTACCTGTAAACATACCCATATAAGAATACCACAAGCCGAGTGTATGTGTTACACTACTGTAAAAAAAATTAGAATCATTTTTTCTTTTTCTATGTTCTGTAGGCAAGAAAAATATTTAGGTACTCTTGAAAGTAAAAATAAGGGTAGTTTTCTTCACAAACAGATTTCTTTTTTTTTTTTGACAGAAAAAGCAAGAATTTAAAAAATTTGTGTTTGATACAACCTTAGTCACAAAAAGAAAATTTTGTAATTTCATTTACATGCCCTGATAAAAAAAGGAAAATAAAAAAATGATTTGCAATTTCATTTTCAATTTTCTTTGAATATACTATTTTTTTCTATAAATTATAATAAATGTAAATAAATTTTTACGCGTAGAGACAAATACAAATCGAAAAACTCTTAGCTAACCTGTCTAAAGTGTTGGGATTTAGTTTTCAAAGTAATGTAGAAGCAGGTAGATTTTGATTGGATATTTTTCTGAAATTACTGTTAAGGAAAACGTAACATCAATTGTTTAAAAAAAATATATTTGTGTTGCAAATAAAAACGAGAATTAGAGATAATAAATACTGCTTTTTCAAATAGGCAGATTATGAAAATTTACTATTGTTGTTTTTTTTTTTGTTAGCAACTGGTTTTGTCTTTCATATTATCACTGACATTGCGTTTTACTATAAATTTTTTTCTTTCTTTTTAGTTAATTTGATTCTGCAGATTAGCTATTGTTTTGAAGTTGCTGTGTACGTTGTCATAAGGGTACAAATTTTATAGCGAGGATTACCAGTAAGTACTTGAAGGTGAATTTTTGAACCTTTGTTTTAAACTAATAAAAAAATGAATGTTTATGTTATTGTTTTAATTGCTGTGCGTGAATTACTCCACTAATTGTCCATTCATATTTTCTACCTCGCATTGATTATTACCTATAGCCTTTCTAATACGACATTTTAACCATGGCCTACAAAGTTTTGAATTAATGCCTTTTTTAAAACATCTTTGGATAAAATTTTTGCGGAAAACTTCCTGTCCAGGTTTAAATGATATTAATCTACTTCTTTGGTTATAAGACTTTGCGTTTCTTTTATAGGCTTCGTGTAATTTCTCAGCAACTTTTGCATGAATAAGTTTAAGTTGTTCAGATTTTGGTAACACTAGATTATCACCATCTTCTATTGAGCCGAGTTTTCTTAAAATGGAATATGCTTCTGCGTGTGTGATCATATTGTAACCGGTCAAAGCATAATATGGCGTAACTCCAAAAGAAGAGTGGACGGTTGATCTTAGGCAGCATTCTATTTTTGACAGATTCTCGTCCCACCTCGACTGGTCTTTGCTCAGATAGCTTCTTATGCTTGACAGAATTGTCTGGTTAACCCTTTCGCTAGCGTTGGCTTGAGGTGAGTGAATAGCAGTTCTCATATGGTTTATCCCATAGGTTTTTAAAAGTTCTTTAAAGGCTTCGCATATAAATTGTTTGCCATTGTCGGAATGCAGTATCTCTGGTACACCGAATTTATGGAATATTTCGTCGATTAAGAATTTATTTACAACTTTTGTAGATGCCTTGGGCATGGCTTTCAATAAGACAAATTTGGTTTTGTGGTCCAAGACTATAAAAATAAAAGTGTTACCTGACCGAGATCTTGGGTAAGGGCCAAGGAAATCAACATAAATTTTTTGAAAAGGCCTATCGGTTATGACTTCTTTTCCCATGGTAGGTCTTATAGTGTTTGCTTAGGGTGTTTGATTTCTTTGCAGGTATCGCACTCACTCACAAATTTTTTTATTTGCTTAACCATAGAGGGCCAATAAAAAAAATCTCTTATGTTAAAAAGGGTTTTTGCTGTACCACCATGATCTGTGTTGTTTTCATGTGATTTTTTTATGATTTCGTTCGTTAAACCACTAGGTAACCAAATTTCCCAACAGTCGTCTTCATTTTCTTCTTCGGCTCTATTAAATTTTACTCTTTTATATACTATGTTATCTATTATTTTCAAGTCCGGAAGTCTATCGCTATTTGCCTCGATTGTGTCTATCAAATTGAGATATTCTTGGCTTCGGAATTCATTTGAATTGAAATCTATGATGATAAAAGGTGGTGTGATTTCTTCCATATCAAGTCTAGACAGCATATCGGGTACGACGTTTTTACTTCCCTTTCGGTGTTCGATGTGAAAATTGTAGCGCTGAAGCTTCAAACTCCAACGAGCTAGGCGGCCGTTGAGATCTTGCTGTTTCATTAACCATTTGAGGCTAGAGTGATCAGTAATGAATGTAAACTCCATCAACTCGATGTATTGACGAAATTTTTCTATTGCTAAAACTACCGCTAAGCATTCCTTTTCCGTGGTCGAATAATTTTTCTGTGCGGTGTTTAGCTTTTTCGAGAAAAATTCTATAGGGTGTTCGCCTTCATCGTCATCTTTTTGAAACAGAACAACCCCAATTCCTACATTTGAGGCATCACATTGCACAAAAAATGGACGAGTAAAGTCTGGGCTGATCAAAACTGGACTGGAAACCACTCTCCGTTTCAGTTCTTCAAATGATTCTAATGCTTCTGGTGTTAAATTAAACTTCTGTGATTTTTTTAGTGTATCCGTAAGTGGTGATGTGAGTGTAGAAAAATCCTGAATGAATCTACGGTACCATCCAACTGTACCGAGAAACTTTCTTACATCTTTCGGATTTTTTGGTGGTTTAATTTTAAGTATACTGTCTATCTTACTCATATCTGGTTTTATTTCTCCACCGCCCACTATATAGCCTAAGTAACGAAGTTCTTTGTAACAAAATTTAGATTTTTGCATGTTTATGGTTAGCCCAGCATCTGTAAGTTTTTCTCCAACAATTTTAAGCATTTTAATATGTGTCTTGAAGTCCGATGAAACAATTAGCAGGTCGTCTAGATAGACGAAGACACGATCCCTTAATTCCGATGGAATAACTTTGTCCATGAGTCTACACAGACGTTGTGCAGCATTGCACAGTTCAAATGGCATTACCTTGAATTGGTAGTGAGGTCTGCCTTGTACTGTGAATGCTGTTTTGGACCTGGCCGATTCTTCTAGCGGGATCTGCCAGAAAGCGTCCTTCAGGTCTATCGCTGAAATAAAATAAGTGTCACCTAGCCGAGCCAGTAAACCATCGATGTTTGGTAATGGATATGCATCCTTTTTGGTAACTTTATTTAATTCCCGGGCATCTAGGCATAGGCGATTCTTGTTTGGTTTCATTACTAGGGTAGTTCGATTGTTCCATTCAGCATTAGTGGCGATTTCAATAACATCTAGTTCCAACATGCGATCTAGTTCTGCGTAAGTTAACTTTTGAATTGCAGGGCTTACAGGGTAATAGCGCATTTTCTTTGCTGGTGCATCACCTGTGTCAATTGAATGAGTTTCCAAATGTGTTTTACCGAGTCCAAATTTTGTATAACATCTAAACGATAGTTTTACATTTTCTAATATTGTTGATTGCTCTTGTGTCAGCTTGTGACATTGCATTTCATGTTTTGGTGTTTCTAATTCGTTAACTGTGTCAGAATTAAAACAAATTTTTATGCCTAAGCGTTGCCAAAAGTCGTAGCCTAAAATAAGTTCTTGTTTAAGGTTTGGGACAAGATATAAAAATATTTCTTCGAGTTTTTCGCCGCATTTTATCTTTATTTTTACTTTCCCTATTATTTGATGCGTTTTACCGTCAGCTGTGCGGAGCGAAGACTTATAATTTAAAACCGAAGTTTTCATCTTCTCCACGTTTTCTAAACAATTTCGACCTAAACAACTGATCGACGCGCCACTGTCCATTAACCCTTTAAGCTTAATTTCGTTTATGATTACGTCCATATAAGGCCTTATATCATAATCACTAGTTAGAGTTGCTGTAGCGATTTCTTTCCTCTCATTTTTTCTTTCGCTATATCTTTGCCTGACTCTATCATCTCTAAATTTTGGACACATGTCTTTAAAAATTTCCGCTCTTTTTTTATTATACGCTTCGAGTCTGGTTTCATACGGAATGAGATCATTTTTATTTCTTAAAACTTCATTTGGCATATTAGTTGCTTTTAAAAATTGATTTTTATAAAGTTTTTCATGGGAATTTATAGAGTTTTCGTTATTTTTTCATGATCTTGATTTGCAGTATTTTTCTTCACTGGTTCGGCGGTATTGGTTAGTAAAAATGACAAGAAGTTATCGTTTACTGGAACTGGCTGGGTTGTTGTGAATATGCTGGTCCAGCTTTCAACATATTCTTTTGGCTGTTTCCCTTACATCTGGGACAGTTTTGGGATGTCACATTGTCGAACCCACACCTATAACAGAAAAGATTTCTCTGTGTTATGGTACAATCGATAAACGAATGTCCAGGCGTTTTACAATTCCAGCAAATTAATTGTTTTCCTGCCTGGTTAATGGCTTCAATCTCGTGCTGACTATTATCTAGCATTTCCTCATACTCCAGTTCAATTATTCGTTTAAAGGTGTTATTGTTTTGACGATATGGTAGTCTTTTAGCCAAATTGCGTTCTGCTCTACGGCATTCTTCCAGCAGCTGGTCCATACTGCTAATTTCCATTGGAAACAGTAATTGGGCTATTCCATCTTTTAAATTGTCTTTAACTAATCTTACTAGCTCATATTCTGGAATAGCAAACCTCAACTGATTTTGTAATTTTACTATTTCAGCTATAAACACTTCAGCGGTTTCTGCGGGATGTTGTCGCCTTTCCATAATTTTACGTTGGATTTCGTAGTCACTTTCATATCTTCGAAATTTTCGTAGGAGGTGATATTTTAGGTGACTCCATTCACAAGATGGATTTTGTGTTCGAAAATCCCAAAACCATTGCTGAACATTTCCGGTGACTAGATGATGGAATCCTTTCATGAATATATTCCATGGGCACTGATAATCTTCTCTTAATGCCTCAATTCGAAATACGAAATCTTCCACACTTATCGACTGGTTGTTCCCATCAAATTTTACGCCCCATTTTTCCAATTGTAGTGGAGAGCTATGGTTAAAACCGTGCGACATATTTTGTGGCATGAATTGAGCTTGTTGCTGTTGTTGTTGTTGAGCCGGTTGCTGCTGAGGAGTAAAGTATGCATGATCTGCAAAACTTCTATTGGGGTTTTGGTTGTTTCTGTGTACTCTCTGTGGATTTTCAAACGAATTTTGCTCAGATCTTAATGAGTCTCTAATAATCTGGGGGACTATTGCCAAAATATTTTCTTGCATCTGCCTCATAATTGTAGCCTGTGCAGCTCCTACTGATGCACTTACATATTCCCGCAATGATAAAACGTCTCCATTTATTGCCATTTCAGGACGAACTTCTTCACTGACTCTGGGCATTTGGGGGTTTTGTCGCTGCATATTTTGTCGTTGATGAATGATGTTTCGTGCTGTCAAGCTGCTGTATTCAGGTGAAGGAATAGTACTTGTTTGTGGAGATGATGTCGTTTGAGGTCCAGTTGCTTGAGGTAATTGCAAAGACATAAGTGAAGGAATAACGTTAGCGCTTGCTTGAGATATTTGTTCTTGATTGCCATTAGATGATGTTGGATTTAAGTTGTCGTTGGCTTTTCGTTGACTTGCTTGACGGCTAGATGATCTAGTGTTTTTGATGTTATTTGATGTGGCTGACATACTGTACTTGAGTTTTTCCAAAAATGATTTAAATATAAAACTACAATCCTATAAACGTGTTACGCTATTGTTGAGGCAAAAATAACTCGAGAAAAAAAAATAGTTTAATACACTAACTCAATTTTCTAAACTGTCGTAAATCGTAATATTACAGGGCCTACCTATAAAATTTATTTATCTTTTTATTTTGAAGACGGAAAATGTAATGACAAGAGTGAATAATGTTAAGTTTTTGGTTTGAATTACTGTTTAATCGTATGGGTCAGTGATTACAAAATATACAACAATTAAATACACAATATACAGAAACTTAAATTGGTTACTTTTGTTAATAAAATGTTAATTTTTCTTTCTAGGTAAATACGTGTTAAAGTTGGAATGGTAGATCGATAAAGAGGAAAATTGTGGCAAAATTTATAAATCTCTCGATTTCAACAAAATATTTATTCGGAATATTAATTGCTTTCTACTGTTTTTAGTAGAAAACAAAATATTTTTGAAAAAAAAAAAAATAAATACATTGTTGTAATTTAAATTTAATATTAACGTTTTTTTTTAAATACTAAAAACGAAATAAACTTTATAAACTATATCAATATTCTGTTTTTATTTAATACAAGAAACATAAGTTTTGTTTTCTTTTTTTTTTTTTTTGCAAATGGTTATGCAAAATTTACAAAAGACAGAACAGAACAAAAACCATTTGTCGAGCTTTTTAGATTGTAATCTTCCCACCTAAATTTAAGTAGCAGTTGGACACTATGCTATATAGCCTTTCGGTCCAAGTCTTCTCAAGTTCAAGTGATCAAAATTAAATTTTATTTTCTCTAAGGGATTAGTTACTATCTCGGTTTCGTCGCAACGCAGGCATGGTACTGTTATATGGTACCTTCCGGGACTTACGAAACATCGGGATGAAACATCTCACTGTGCAAATACGGTTTTTGTAATGCTCGAACGTTGGGCGCCAAAATGTAACGACTCTGTTTCTTACTCACGGAAGTGGCACGCTGGTGTTTGCTGCGGCATTAGCTCGCCGGATATGTGGATTCTTTTGTTTCCGTCAGTCGTTGACATTTAAAAAGTTCGTGCCTGATTTCACATATTGACAAGTTCGCGAGAGATTTATAGCAGGACTCAAAGATGTTAAAGTCCTGTAAGGCAGCCCTCCCCTATTGACATATCTCAGCCAACCATGACATGTTAATTTGCCTAACGTATGAATAAGATGTCCCAAAACATATTCTTTACCACAATTCCTTTATATTACTACATATCCAACTTATTAAAATTTCTTTTACCACATTATATCTTTTTTAATTCTCAACAATTTGATATTTTTTTATTTTTACTCAACGATATAATACATAATACAATACTACTTATATATAATATATACAAAGATAACTTCTTATAATTATATTTTTAAGTACAACAACATTTATTTAATGCTTTCTTTTATAATTTTTAATATATTTTAATTTATTATTTTTTTTAGGTATTTTTATTCATTATTTTTAGATATTTTTATTTATTATTTTTTTTATATTTTTATTTATTATTTTTTTATATTTTTATTTATTATTTTTTTTTGTATTTTTATTTATTATTATTTGTATTAGAGTTATTATTATTATTATTATTGTTATTATTATTATTATTATTATTATTATTATTATTATTATTATTATTTTTATATATATTTATATTGTTATATATATATATATATATATATTTTTTTTGTAATTTATCACATGAATTTATGATAATTAGTGCTACTATTATATACTTATACATTTATCTTATATTAGATTATTAATATATAACCATTTTTTTATAATCAATATTTTCTATACAAATATGGTTTTTATTTAATTAATAATATGTTTTTGTTTTTCTTTTATTTCTTATTAGTATGTTAGGCTTTTTACAAATAGCAATATAATGACATCACAATACATGGAACAAAATATGTTTTACAAAAGTTTCTTTTTGGTTAATTTTATGATAACAGCCTAGGGCAGAAGGCGTAAGGTTAGGAGTATCAGAGCACGTTAATATTTTGTTTAGATTAGTCTATTTCGCTCTTTCGGTATACTTTTCAGGTTTTATTTTTTTGTGGTTTTGTCGAGGACTCATCCCATACTGGTTTGCGTAATCGCTAAGTAACAAAGGGATATTAATAATGTACTCACTCGGGATATTTAGCAAAGTTCGAGGTTATTGCCGGCAGAAAATTACTTGTTTTCACCGGTGTTGCCCACGTGTCTTTTTCACTACTAAAATATCCTGTAATTTAACACAAAGAAATTAACACTAGGAAGAGTTTCTTAACGTGTTAAGAGTATCCTTACCCGAGTGTGGTTATGTTTTTATTTAAAGTTGAAAATATATGTTTATCCTATTGATATCTGGTTTTGTTTCTTGTCACACTAATCACTGAATCTATATATATTTTTTTAACATTCATATATTTTATCTTTTTAACTACTTTATACAATACATTCAATATTAACCTAACACTTTATCTTCATAGAGCAAAACACATACATTATTCCAAGACAAATACATAGAATATTTATCATAAGATAACGTGGCTTACATAAATATTACATGCATATAATCCATAAAACAATGTACATGCAAAATTCCTGTAGATTTTAAATGTATATAATATGCTAAAATACATTAACCCACCTCGTTATTAATCCACAGTTTTATTTTAATAATCGCTCTGCCGAATACCTGTCACTCCTACGTTCATTAACCAAAAGACCCTATCAACAGGATATCTAAACCAAGCAAACTCATGTCTACCCTTACCAAATATAGCAACTCTGCATATATATATTTTAAATGTTGGTAATCCTGTCTTTTGACATTTTATTGTGAATTATTGAAACAAGAAGAAGTGATTTTGTTTATTTTGATAAAATGTAAGGTAAGTTGTAATTTGAAAAAAATTCATACTGATACTAATAATAATCTGTTCTTTTGTCCTTTTAGAAAACACTTGTCGCAGCCAACTAGCTTGGTAAGGTTTCTTAAGATTTATAAGCATCATAATTATAATAATTGCATTATTATTCTATTAACCTTTTTTTCAACAGGTAAATTTGTAGGCAGCTGTAACAAAGCCAGTTCATTATGTGTATCTTGCGCCGCGTAATGACCAGGGAAAAGATGACTATTTTTATTTTATGGAAAATAACTGCCTTCATCATTATTAGCTAGGTAAGAAGGTAATTGTGTATGCTAATAAAAATACGAAAGAGACTAACCATTTTTTCCTTTTCTTTACAGCTTTACTACTTTGGGTTAATTCTAGTTTCATTTGCTGGAAGATTAGGTTAAAAAAAATTGGACAAAGAGGTAAACAGTTTTTTTTGTGTGCGTAACGATTAAAAGTTTTTGCTAAATTATAGAGTGTACCTGTAAACATACCCATATAAGAATACCACAAGCCGAGTGTATGTGTTACACTACTGTAAAAAAAATTAGAATCATTTTTTCTTTTTCTATGTTCTGTAGGCAAGAAAAATATTTAGGTACTCTTGAAAGTAAAAATAAGGGTAGTTTTCTTCACAAACAGATTTCTTTTTTTTTTTTTTGACAGAAAAAGCAAGAATTTAAAAAATTTGTGTTTGATACAACCTTAGTCACAAAAAGAAAATTTTGTAATTTCATTTACATGCCCTGATAAAAAAAGGAAAATAAAAAAATGATTTGCAATTTCATTTTCAATTTTCTTTGAATATACTATTTTTTTCTATAATTTACAATAAATGTAAATAAATTTTTACGCGTAGAGACAAATACAAATCGAAAAACTCTTAGCTAACCTGTCTAAAGTGTTGGGATTTAGTTTTCAAAGTAATGTAGAAGCAGGTAGATTTTGATTGGATATTTTTCTGAAATTACTCTTAAGGAAAACGTAACATCAATTGTTTAAAAAAAATATATTTGTGTTGCAAATAAAAACGAGAATTAGAGATAATAAATACTGCTTTTTCAAATAGGCAGATTATGAAAATTTACTATTGTTGTTTTTTTTTTTTTTGTTAGCAACTGGTTTTGTCTTTCATATTATCACTGACATTGCGTTTTACTATAAATTTTTTTCTTTCTTTTTAGTTAATTTGATTCTGCAGATTAGCTATTGTTTTGAAGTTGCTGTGTACGTTGTCATAAGGGTACAAATTTTATAGCGAGGATTACCAGTAAGTACTTGAAGGTGAATTTTTGAACCTTTGTTTTAAACTAATAAAAAAATGAATGTTTATGTTATTGTTTTAATTGCTGTGCGTGAATTACTCGTACTAATTGTCCATTCATATTTTCTACCTCGCATTGATTATTACCTATAGCCTTTCTAATACGACATTTTAACCATGGCCTACAAAGTTTTGAATTAATGCCTTTTTTAAAACAGCTTTGGATAAAATTTTTGCGGAAAACTTCCTGTCCAGGTTTAAATGATATTAATCTACTTCTTTGGTTATAAGACTTTGCGTTTCTTTTATAGGCTTCGTGTAATTTCTCAGCAACTTTTGCATGAATAAGTTTAAGTTGTTCAGATTTTGGTAACACTAGATTATCACCATCTTCTATTGAGCCGAGTTTTCTTAAAATGGAATATGCTTCTGCGTGTGTGATCATATTGTAACCGGTCAAAGCATAATATGGCGTAACTCCAAAAGAAGAGTGGACGGTTGATCTTAGGCAGCATTCTATTTTTGACAGATTCTCGTCCCACCTCGACTGGTCTTTGCTCAGATAGCTTCTTATGCTTGACAGTATTGTCTGGTTAACCCTTTCGCTAGCGTTGGCTTGAGGTGAGTGAATAGCAGTTCTCATATGGTTTATTCCATAGGTTTTTAAAAGTTCTTTAAAGGCTTCGGATATAAATTGTTTGCCATTGTCGGAATGCAGTATCTCTGGTACACCGAATTTATGGAATATTTCGTCGATTAAGAATTTATTTACAGCTTTTGTAGATGCCTTGGGCATGGCTTTCAATAAGACAAATTTGGTTTTGTGGTCCAGGACTATAAAAATAAAAGTGTTACCTGACCGAGATCTTGGGTAAGGGCCAAGGAAATCAACAAAAATTTTTTGAAAAGGCCTATCGGTTATGACTTCTTTTCCCATGGTAGGTCTTATAGTGTTTGCTTAGGGTGTTTGATTTCTTTGCAGGTATCGCACTCACTCACAAATTTTTTTATTTGCTTAACCATAGAGGGCCAATAAAAAAAATCTCTTATGTTAAAAAGGGTTTTTGCTGTACCACCATGATCTGTGTTGTTTTCATGTGATTTTTTTATGATTTCGTTCGTTAAACCACTAGGTAACCAAATTTCCCAACAGTCGTCTTCATTTTCTTCTTCGGCTCTATTAAATTTTACTCTTTTATATACTATGTTATCTATTATTTTCAAGTCCGGAAGTCTATCGCTATTTGCCTCGATTGTGTCTATCAAATTGAGATATTCTTGGCTTCGGAATTCATTTGAATTGAAATCTATGATGATAGAAGGTGGTGTGATTTCTTCCATATCAAGTCTAGACAGCATATCGGGTACGACGTTTTTACTTCCCTTTCGGTGTTCGATGTGAAAATTGTAGCGCTGAAGCTTCAAACTCCAACGAGCTAGGCGGCCGTTGAGATCTTGCTGTTTCATTAACCATTTGAGGCTAGAGTGATCAGTAATGAATGTAAACTCCATCAACTCGATGTATTGACGAAATTTTTCTATTGCTAAAACTACCGCTAAGCATTCCTTTTCCGTGGTCGAATAATTTTTCTGTGCGGTGTTTAGCTTTTTCGAGAAAAATTCTATAGGGTGTTCGCCTTCATCGTCATCTTTTTGAAACAGAACAACCCCAATTCCTACATTTGAGGCATCACATTGCACAAAAAATGGACGAGTAAAGTCTGGGCTGATCAAAACTGGACTGGAAACCACTCTCCGTTTCAGTTCTTCAAATGATTCTAATGCTTCTGGTGTTAAATTAAACTTCTGTGATTTTTTTAGTGTATCCGTAAGTGGTGATGTGAGTGTAGAAAAATCCTGAATGAATCTACGGTACCATCCAACTGTACCGAGAAACTTTCTTACATCTTTCGGATTTTTTGGTGGTTTAATTTTAAGTATACTGTCTATCTTACTCATATCTGGTTTTATTTCTCCACCGCCCACTATATAGCCTAAGTAACGAAGTTCTTTGTAACAAAATTTAGATTTTTGCATGTTTATGGTTAGCCCAGCATCTGTAAGTTTTTCTCCAACAATTTTAAGCATTTTAATATGTGTCTTGAAGTCCGATGAAACAATTAGCAGGTCGTCTAGATAGACGAAGACACGATCCCTTAATTCCGATGGAATAACTTTGTCCATGAGTCTACACAGACGTTGTGCAGCATTGCACAGTTCAAATGGCATTACCTTGAATTGGTAGTGAGGTCTGCCTTGTACTGTGAATGCTGTTTTGGACCTGGCCGATTCTTCTAGCGGGATCTGCCAGAAAGCGTCCTTCAAGTCTATCGCTGAAATAAAATAAGTGTCACCTAGCCGAGCCAGTAAACCATCGATGTTTGGTAATGGATATGCATCCTTTTTGGTAACTTTATTTAATTCCCGGGCATCTAGGCATAGGCGATTCTTGTTTGGTTTCATTACTAGGGTAGTTCGATTGTTCCATTCAGCATTAGTGGCGATTTCAATAACATCTAGTTCCAACATGCGATCTAGTTCTGCGTAAGTTAACTTTTGAATTGCAGGGCTTACAGGGTAATAGCGCATTTTCTTTGCTGGTGCATCACCTGTGTCAATTGAATGAGTTTCCAAATGTGTTTTACCGAGTCCAAATTTTGTATAACATCTAAACGATAGTTTTACATTTTCTAATATTGTTGATTGCTCTTGTGTCAGCTTGTGACATTGCATTTCATGTTTTGGTGTTTCTAATTCGTTAACTGTGTCAGAATTAAAACAAATTTTTATGCCTAAGCGTTGCCAAAAGTCGTAGCCTAAAATAAGTTCTTGTTTAAGGTTTGGGACAAGATATAAAAATATTTCTTCGAGTTTTTCGCCGCATTTTATCTTTATTTTTACTTTCCCTATTATTTGATGCGTTTTACCGTCAGCTGTGCAGAGCGAAGACTTATAATTTAAAACCGAAGTTTTCATCTTCTCCACGTTTTCTAAACAATTTCGACCTAAACAACTGATCGACGCGCCACTGTCCATTAACCCTTTAAGCTTAATTTCGTTTATGATTACATCCATATAAGGCCTTATATCATAATCACTAGTTAGAGTTGCTGTAGTGATTTCTTTCCTCTCATTCTTTCTTTCGCTATATCTTTGCCTGACTCTAGACTTATCATCTCTAAATTTTGGACACATGTCTTTAAAAATTTCCGCTCTTTTTTTATTATACGCTTCGAGTCTGGTTTCATACGGAATGAGATCATTTTTATTTCTTAAAACTTCATTTGGCATATTAGTTGCTTTTAAAAATTGATTTTTATAAAGTTTTTCATGGGAATTTATAGAGTTTTCGTTATTTTTTCATGATCTTGATTTGCAGTATTTTTCTTCACTGGTTCGGCGGTATTGGTTAGTAAAAATGACAAGAAGTTATCGTTTACTGGAACTGGCTGGGTTGTTGTGAATATGCTGGTCCAGCTTTCAACATATTCTTTTGGCTGTTTCCCTTACATCTGGGACAGTTTTGGGATGTCACATTGTCGAACCCACACCTATAACAGAAAAGATTTCTCTGTGTTATGGTACAATCGATAAACGAATGTCCAGGCGTTTTACAATTCCAGCAAATTAATTGTTTTCCTGCCTGGTTAATGGCTTCAATCTCGTGCTGACTATTATCTAGCATTTCCTCATACTCCAGTTCAATTATTCGTTTAAAGGTGTTATTGTTTTGACGATATGGTAGTCTTTTAGCCAAATTGCGTTCTGCTCTACGGCATTCTTCCAGCAGCTGGTCCATACTGCTAATTTCCATTGGAAACAGTAATTGGGCTATTCCATCTTTTAAATTGTCTTTAACTAATCTTACTAGCTCATATTCTGGAATAGCAAACCTCAACTGATTTTGTAATTTTACTATTTCAGCTATAAACACTTCAGCGGTTTCTGCGGGATGTTGTCGCCTTTCCATAATTTTACGTTGGATTTCGTAGTCACTTTCATATCTTCGAAATTTTCGTAGGAGGTGATATTTTAGGTGACTCCATTCACAAGATGGATTTTGTGTTCGAAAATCCCAAAACCATTGCTGAACATTTCCGGTGACTAGATGATGGAATCCTTTCATGAATATATTCCATGGGCACTGATAATCTTCTCTTAATGCCTCAATTCGAAATACGAAATCTTCCACACTTATCGACTGGTTGTTCCCATCAAATTTTACGCCCCATTTTTCCAATTGTAGTGGAGAGCTATGGTTAAAACCGTGCGACATATTTTGTGGCATGAATTGAGCTTGTTGCTGTTGTTGTTGTTGAGCCGGTTGCTGCTGAGGAGTAAAGTATGCATGATCTGCAAAACTTCTATTGGGGTTTTGGTTGTTTCTGTGTACTCTCTGTGGATTTTCAAACGAATTTTGCTCAGATCTTAATGAGTCTCTAATAATCTGGGGGACTATTGCCAAAATATTTTCTTGCATCTGCCTCATAATTGTAGCCTGTGCAGCTCCTACTGATGCACTTACATATTCCCGCAATGATAAAACGTCTCCATTTATTGCCATTTCAGGACGAACTTCTTCACTGACTCTGGGCATTTGGGGGTTTTGTCGCTGCATATTTTGTCGTTGATGAATGATGTTTCGTGCTGTCAAGCTGCTGTATTCAGGTGAAGGAATAGTACTTGTTTGTGGAGATGATGTCGTTTGAGGTCCAGTTGCTTGAGGTAATTGCAAAGACATAAGTGAAGGAATAACGTTAGCGCTTGCTTGAGATATTTGTTCTTGATTGCCATTAGATGATGTTGGATTTAAGTTGTCGTTGGCTTTTCGTTGACTTGCTTGACGGCTAGATGATCTAGTGTTTTTGATGTTATTTGATGTGGCTGACATACTGTACTTGAGTTTTTCCAAAAATGATTTAAATATAAAACTACAATCCTATAAACGTGTTACGCTATTGTTGAGGCAAAAATAACTCGAGAAAAAAAAATAGTTTAATACACTAACTCAATTTTCTAAACTGTCGTAAATCGTAATATTACAGGGCCTACCTATAAAATTTATTTATCTTTTTATTTTGAAGACGGAAAATGTAATGACAAGAGTGAATAATGTTAAGTTTTTGGTTTGAATTACTGTTTAATCGTATGGGTCAGTGATTACAAAATATACAACAATTAAATACACAATATACAGAAACTTAAATTGGTTACTTTTGTTAATAAAATGTTAATTTTTCTTTCTAGGTAAATACGTGTTAAAGTTGGAATGGTAGATCGATAAAGAGGAAAATTGTGGCAAAATTTATAAATCTCTCGATTTCAACAAAATATTTATTCGGAATATTAATTGCTTTCTACTGTTTTTAGTAGAAAACAAAATATTTTTGAAAAAAAAAAAAAATAAATACATTGTTGTAATTTAAATTTAATATTAACGTTTTTTTTTAAATACTAAAAACGAAATAAACTTTATAAACTATATCAATATTCTGTTTTTATTTAATACAAGAAACATAAGTTTTGTTTTCTTTTTTTTTTTTTTTGCAAATGGTTATGCAAAATTTACAAAAGACAGAACAGAACAAAAACCATTTGTCGAGCTTTTTAGATTGTAATCTTCCCACCTAAATTTAAGTAGCAGTTGGACACTATGCTATATAGCCTTTCGGTCCAAGTCTTCTCAAGTTCAAGTGATCAAAATTAAATTTTATTTTCTCTAAGGGATTAGTTACTATCTCGGTTTCGTCGCAACGCAGGCATGGTACTGTTATATGGTACCTTCCGGGACTTACGAAACATCGGGATGAAACATCTCACTGTGCAAATACGGTTTTTGTAATGCTCGAACGTTGGGCGCCAAAATGTAACGACTCTGTTTCTTACTCACGGAAGTGGCACGCTGGTGTTTGCTGCGGCATTAGCTCGCCGGATATGTGGATTCTTTTGTTTCCGTCAGTCGTTGACATTTAAAAAGTTCGTGCCTGATTTCACATATTGACAAGTTCGCGAGAGATTTATAGCAGGACTCAAAGATGTTAAAGTCCTGTAAGGCAGCCCTCCCCTATTGACATATCTCAGCCAACCATGACATGTTAATTTGCCTAACGTATGAATAAGATGTCCCAAAACATATTCTTTACCACAATTCCTTTATATTACTACATATCCAACTTATTAAAATTTCTTTTACCACATTATATCTTTTTTAATTCTCAACAATTTGATATTTTTTTATTTTTACTCAACGATATAATACATAATACAATACTACTTATATATAATATATACAAAGATAACTTCTTATAATTATATTTTTAAGTACAACAACATTTATTTAATGCTTTCTTTTATAATTTTTAATATATTTTAATTTATTATTTTTTTTAGGTATTTTTATTCATTATTTTTAGATATTTTTATTTATTATTTTTTTTATATTTTTATTTATTATTTTTTTATATTTTTATTTATTATTTTTTTTTGTATTTTTATTTATTATTATTTGTATTAGAGTTATTATTATTATTATTATTGTTATTATTATTATTATTATTATTATTATTATTATTATTATTATTTTTATATATATTTATATTGTTATATATATATATATATATATATTTTTTTTGTAATTTATCACATGAATTTATGATAATTAGTGCTACTATTATATACTTATACATTTATCTTATATTAGATTATTAATATATAACCATTTTTTTATAATCAATATTTTCTATACAAATATGGTTTTTATTTAATTAATAATATGTTTTTGTTTTTCTTTTATTTCTTATTAGTATGTTAGGCTTTTTACAAATAGCAATATAATGACATCACAATACATGGAACAAAATATGTTTTACAAAAGTTTCTTTTTGGTTAATTTTATGATAACAGCCTAGGGCAGAAGGCGTAAGGTTAGGAGTATCAGAGCACGTTAATATTTTGTTTAGATTAGTCTATTTCGCTCTTTCGGTATACTTTTCAGGTTTTATTTTTTTGTGGTTTTGTCGAGGACTCATCCCATACTGGTTTGCGTAATCGCTAAGTAACAAAGGGATATTAATAATGTACTCACTCGGGATATTTAGCAAAGTTCGAGGTTATTGCCGGCAGAAAATTACTTGTTTTCACCGGTGTTGCCCACGTGTCTTTTTCACTACTAAAATATCCTGTAATTTAACACAAAGAAATTAACACTAGGAAGAGTTTCTTAACGTGTTAAGAGTATCCTTACCCGAGTGTGGTTATGTTTTTATTTAAAGTTGAAAATATATGTTTATCCTATTGATATCTGGTTTTGTTTCTTGTCACACTAATCACTGAATCTATATATATTTTTTTAACATTCATATATTTTATCTTTTTAACTACTTTATACAATACATTCAATATTAACCTAACACTTTATCTTCATAGAGCAAAACACATACATTATTCCAAGACAAATACATAGAATATTTATCATAAGATAACGTGGCTTACATAAATATTACATGCATATAATCCATAAAACAATGTACATGCAAAATTCCTGTAGATTTTAAATGTATATAATATGCTAAAATACATTAACCCACCTCGTTATTAATCCACAGTTTTATTTTAATAATCGCTCTGCCGAATACCTGTCACTCCTACGTTCATTAACCAAAAGACCCTATCAACAGGATATCTAAACCAAGCAAACTCATGTCTACCCTTACCAAATATAGCAACTCTGCATATATATATTTTAAATGTTGGTAATCCTGTCTTTTGACATTTTATTGTGAATTATTGAAACAAGAAGAAGTGATTTTGTTTATTTTGATAAAATGTAAGGTAAGTTGTAATTTGAAAAAAATTCATACTGATACTAATAATAATCTGTTCTTTTGTCCTTTTAGAAAACACTTGTCGCAGCCAACTAGCTTGGTAAGGTTTCTTAAGATTTATAAGCATCATAATTATAATAATTGCATTATTATTCTATTAACCTTTTTTTCAACAGGTAAATTTGTAGGCAGCTGTAACAAAGCCAGTTCATTATGTGTATCTTGCGCCGCGTAATGACCAGGGAAAAGATGACTATTTTTATTTTATGGAAAATAACTGCCTTCATCATTATTAGCTAGGTAAGAAGGTAATTGTGTATGCTAATAAAAATACGAAAGAGACTAACCATTTTGTCCTTTTCTTTACAGCTTTACTACTTTGGGTTAATTCTAGTTTCATTTGCTGGAAGATTAGGTTAAAAAAAATTGGACAAAGAGGTAAACAGTTTTTTTTGTGTGCGTAACGATTAAAAGTTTTTGCTAAATTATAGAGTGTACCTGTAAACATACCCATATAAGAATACCACAAGCCGAGTGTATGTGTTACACTACTGTAAAAAAAATTAGAATCATTTTTTCTTTTTCTATGTTCTGTAGGCAAGAAAAATATTTAGGTACTCTTGAAAGTAAAAATAAGGGTAGTTTTCTTCACAAACAGATTTCTTTTTTTTTTTTTTGACAGAAAAAGCAAGAATTTAAAAAATTTGTGTTTGATACAACCTTAGTCACAAAAAGAAAATTTTGTAATTTCATTTACATGCCCTGATAAAAAAAGGAAAATAAAAAAATGATTTGCAATTTCATTTTCAATTTTCTTTGAATATACTATTTTTTTCTATAAATTACAATAAATGTAAATAAATTTTTACGCGTAGAGACAAATACAAATCGAAAAACTCTTAGCTAACCTGTCTAAAGTGTTGGGATTTAGTTTTCAAAGTAATGTAGAAGCAGGTAGATTTTGATTGGATATTTTTCTGAAATTACTCTTAAGGAAAACGTAACATCAATTGTTTAAAAAAAATATATTTGTGTTGCAAATAAAAACGAGAATTAGAGATAATAAATACTGCTTTTTCAAATAGGCAGATTATGAAAATTTACTATTGTTGTTTTTTTTTTTTTTGTTAGCAACTGGTTTTGTCTTTCATATTATCACTGACA
Organism: Phasia obesa; assembly: GCA_949628195.1. Taxonomy (NCBI): domain Eukaryota; kingdom Metazoa; phylum Arthropoda; class Insecta; order Diptera; family Tachinidae; genus Phasia; species Phasia obesa. The sequence continues at coordinate 113,427,611 of OX451215.1, read as the reverse complement.
TTGCGTTTTACTATAAATTTTTTTCTTTCTTTTTAGTTAATTTGATTCTGCAGATTAGCTATTGTTTTGAAGTTGCTGTGTACGTTGTCATAAGGGTACAAATTTTATAGCGAGGATTACCAGTAAGTACTTGAAGGTGAATTTTTGAACCTTTGTTTTAAACTAATAAAAAAATGAATGTTTATGTTATTGTTTTAATTGCTGTGCGTGAATTACTCGTACTAATTGTCCATTCATATTTTCTACCTCGCATTGATTATTACCTATAGCCTTTCTAATACGACATTTTAACCATGGCCTACAAAGTTTTGAATTAATGCCTTTTTTAAAACAGCTTTGGATAAAATTTTTGCGGAAAACTTCCTGTCCAGGTTTAAATGATATTAATCTACTTCTTTGGTTATAAGACTTTGCGTTTCTTTTATAGGCTTCGTGTAATTTCTCAGCAACTTTTGCATGAATAAGTTTAAGTTGTTCAGATTTTGGTAACACTAGATTATCACCATCTTCTATTGAGCCGAGTTTTCTTAAAATGGAATATGCTTCTGCGTGTGTGATCATATTGTAACCGGTCAAAGCATAATATGGCGTAACTCCAAAAGAAGAGTGGACGGTTGATCTTAGGCAGCATTCTATTTTTGACAGATTCTCGTCCCACCTCGACTGGTCTTTGCTCAGATAGCTTCTTATGCTTGACAGTATTGTCTGGTTAACCCTTTCGCTAGCGTTGGCTTGAGGTGAGTGAATAGCAGTTCTCATATGGTTTATTCCATAGGTTTTTAAAAGTTCTTTAAAGGCTTCGGATATAAATTGTTTGCCATTGTCGGAATGCAGTATCTCTGGTACACCGAATTTATGGAATATTTCGTCGATTAAGAATTTATTTACAGCTTTTGTAGATGCCTTGGGCATGGCTTTCAATAAGACAAATTTGGTTTTGTGGTCCAGGACTATAAAAATAAAAGTGTTACCTGACCGAGATCTTGGGTAAGGGCCAAGGAAATCAACAAAAATTTTTTGAAAAGGCCTATCGGTTATGACTTCTTTTCCCATGGTAGGTCTTATAGTGTTTGCTTAGGGTGTTTGATTTCTTTGCAGGTATCGCACTCACTCACAAATTTTTTTATTTGCTTAACCATAGAGGGCCAATAAAAAAAATCTCTTATGTTAAAAAGGGTTTTTGCTGTACCACCATGATCTGTGTTGTTTTCATGTGATTTTTTTATGATTTCGTTCGTTAAACCACTAGGTAACCAAATTTCCCAACAGTCGTCTTCATTTTCTTCTTCGGCTCTATTAAATTTTACTCTTTTATATACTATGTTATCTATTATTTTCAAGTCCGGAAGTCTATCGCTATTTGCCTCGATTGTGTCTATCAAATTGAGATATTCTTGGCTTCGGAATTCATTTGAATTGAAATCTATGATGATAGAAGGTGGTGTGATTTCTTCCATATCAAGTCTAGACAGCATATCGGGTACGACGTTTTTACTTCCCTTTCGGTGTTCGATGTGAAAATTGTAGCGCTGAAGCTTCAAACTCCAACGAGCTAGGCGGCCGTTGAGATCTTGCTGTTTCATTAACCATTTGAGGCTAGAGTGATCAGTAATGAATGTAAACTCCATCAACTCGATGTATTGACGAAATTTTTCTATTGCTAAAACTACCGCTAAGCATTCCTTTTCCGTGGTCGAATAATTTTTCTGTGCGGTGTTTAGCTTTTTCGAGAAAAATTCTATAGGGTGTTCGCCTTCATCGTCATCTTTTTGAAACAGAACAACCCCAATTCCTACATTTGAGGCATCACATTGCACAAAAAATGGACGAGTAAAGTCTGGGCTGATCAAAACTGGACTGGAAACCACTCTCCGTTTCAGTTCTTCAAATGATTCTAATGCTTCTGGTGTTAAATTAAACTTCTGTGATTTTTTTAGTGTATCCGTAAGTGGTGATGTGAGTGTAGAAAAATCCTGAATGAATCTACGGTACCATCCAACTGTACCGAGAAACTTTCTTACATCTTTCGGATTTTTTGGTGGTTTAATTTTAAGTATACTGTCTATCTTACTCATATCTGGTTTTATTTCTCCACCGCCCACTATATAGCCTAAGTAACGAAGTTCTTTGTAACAAAATTTAGATTTTTGCATGTTTATGGTTAGCCCAGCATCTGTAAGTTTTTCTCCAACAATTTTAAGCATTTTAATATGTGTCTTGAAGTCCGATGAAACAATTAGCAGGTCGTCTAGATAGACGAAGACACGATCCCTTAATTCCGATGGAATAACTTTGTCCATGAGTCTACACAGACGTTGTGCAGCATTGCACAGTTCAAATGGCATTACCTTGAATTGGTAGTGAGGTCTGCCTTGTACTGTGAATGCTGTTTTGGACCTGGCCGATTCTTCTAGCGGGATCTGCCAGAAAGCGTCCTTCAGGTCTATCGCTGAAATAAAATAAGTGTCACCTAGCCGAGCCAGTAAACCATCGATGTTTGGTAATGGATATGCATCCTTTTTGGTAACTTTATTTAATTCCCGGGCATCTAGGCATAGGCGATTCTTGTTTGGTTTCATTACTAGGGTAGTTCGATTGTTCCATTCAGCATTAGTGGCGATTTCAATAACATCTAGTTCCAACATGCGATCTAGTTCTGCGTAAGTTAACTTTTGAATTGCAGGGCTTACAGGGTAATAGCGCATTTTCTTTGCTGGTGCATCACCTGTGTCAATTGAATGAGTTTCCAAATGTGTTTTACCGAGTCCAAATTTTGTATAACATCTAAACGATAGTTTTACATTTTCTAATATTGTTGATTGCTCTTGTGTCAGCTTATGACATTGCATTTCATGTTTTGGTGTTTCTAATTCGTTAACTGTGTCAGAATTAAAACAAATTTTTATGCCTAAGCGTTGCCAAAAGTCGTAGCCTAAAATAAGTTCTCGTTTAAGGTTTGGGACAAGATATAAAAATATTTCTTCGAGTTTTTCGCCGCATTTTATCTTTATTTTTACTTTCCCTATTATTTGATGCGTTTTACCGTCAGCTGTGCGGAGCGAAGACTTATAATTTAAAACCGAAGTTTTCATCTTCTCCACGTTTTCTAAACAATTTCGACCTAAACAACTGATCGACGCGCCACTGTCCATTAACCCTTTAAGCTTAATTTCGTTTATGATTACGTCCATATAAGGCCTTATATCATAATCACTAGTTAGAGTTGCTGTAGCGATTTCTTTCCTCTCATTTTTTCTTTCGCTATATCTTTGCCTGACTCTATCATCTCTAAATTTTGGACACATGTCTTTAAAAATTTCCGCTCTTTTTTTATTATACGCTTCGAGTCTGGTTTCATACGGAATGAGATCATTTTTATTTCTTAAAACTTCATTTGGCATATTAGTTGCTTTTAAAAATTGATTTTTATAAAGTTTTTCATGGGAATTTATAGAGTTTTCGTTATTTTTTCATGATCTTGATTTGCAGTATTTTTCTTCACTGGTTCGGCGGTATTGGTTAGTAAAAATGACAAGAAGTTATCGTTTACTGGAACTGGCTGGGTTGTTGTGAATATGCTGGTCCAGCTTTCAACATATTCTTTTGGCTGTTTCCCTTACATCTGGGACAGTTTTGGGATGTCACATTGTCGAACCCACACCTATAACAGAAAAGATTTCTCTGTGTTATGGTACAATCGATAAACGAATGTCCAGGCGTTTTACAATTCCAGCAAATTAATTGTTTTCCTGCCTGGTTAATGGCTTCAATCTCGTGCTGACTATTATCTAGCATTTCCTCATACTCCAGTTCAATTATTCGTTTAAAGGTGTTATTGTTTTGACGATATGGTAGTCTTTTAGCCAAATTGCGTTCTGCTCTACGGCATTCTTCCAGCAGCTGGTCCATACCGCTAATTTCCATTGGAAACAGTAATTGGGCTATTCCATCTTTTAAATTGTCTTTAACTAATCTTACTAGCTCATATTCTGGAATAGCAAACCTCAACTGATTTTGTAATTTTACTATTTCAGCTATAAACACTTCAGCGGTTTCTGCGGGATGTTGTCGCCTTTTCATAATTTTACGTTGGATTTCGTAGTCACTTTCATATCTTCGAAATTTTCGTAGGAGGTGATATTTTAGGTGACTCCATTCACAAGATGGATTTTGTGTTCGAAAATCCCAAAACCATTGCTGAACATTTCCGGTGACTAGATGATGGAATCCTTTCATGAATATATTCCATGGGCACTGATAATCTTCTCTTAATGCCTCAATTCGAAATACGAAATCTTCCACACTTATCGACTGGTTGTTCCCATCAAATTTTACGCCCCATTTTTCCAATTGTAGTGGAGGGCTATGGTTAAAACCGTGCGACATATTTTGTGGCATGAATTGAGCTTGTTGCTGTTGTTGTTGTTCAGCCGGTTGCTGCTGAGGAGTAAAGTATGCATGATCTGCAAAACTTCTATTGGGGTTTTGGTTGTTTCTGTGTACTCTCTGTGGATTTTCAAACGAATTTTGCTCAGATCTTAATGAGTCTCTAATAATCTGGGGGACTATTGCCAAAATATTTTCTTGCATCTGCCTCATAATTGTAGCCTGTGCAGCTCCTACTGATGCACTTACATATTCCCGCAATGATAAAACGTCTCCATTTATTGCCATTTCAGGACGAACTTCTTCACTGACTCTGGGCATTTGGGGGTTTTGTCGCTGCATATTTTGTCGTTGATGAATGATGTTTCGTGCTGTCAAGCTGCTGTATTCAGGTGAAGGAATAGTACTTGTTTGTGGAGATGATGTCGTTTGAGGTCCAGTTGCTTGAGGTAATTGCAAAGACATAAGTGAAGGAATAACGTTAGCGCTTGCTTGAGATATTTGTTCTTGATTGCCATTAGATGATGTTGGATTTAAGTTGTCGTTGGCTTTTCGTTGACTTGCTTGACGGCTAGATGATCTAGTGTTTTTGATGTTATTTGATGTGGCTGACATACTGTACTTGAGTTTTTCCAAAAATGATTTAAATATAAAACTACAATCCTATAAACGTGTTACGCTATTGTTGAGGCAAAAATAACTCGAGAAAAAAAAAAATAGTTTAATACACTAACTCAATTTTCTAAACTGTCGTAAATCGTAATATTACAGGGCCTACCTATAAAATTTATTTATCTTTTTATTTTGAAGACGGAAAATGTAATGACAAGAGTGAATAATGTTAAGTTTTTGGTTTGAATTACTGTTTAATCGTATGGGTCAGTGATTACAAAATATACAACAATTAAATACACAATATACAGAAACTTAAATTGGTTACTTTTGTTAATAAAATGTTAATTTTTCTTTCTAGGTAAATACGTGTTAAAGTTGGAATGGTAGATCGATAAAGAGGAAAATTGTGGCAAAATTTATAAATCTCTCGATTTCAACAAAATATTTATTCGGAATATTAATTGCTTTCTACTGTTTTTAGTAGAAAACAAAATATTTTTGAAAAAAAAAAATAAATACATTGTTGTAATTTAAATTTAATATTAACGTTTTTTTTAAATACTAAAAACGAAATAAACTTTATAAACTATATCAATATTCTGTTTTTATTTAATACAAGAAACATAAGTTTTGTTTTGTTTTCTTTTTTTTTTTTTGCAAATGGTTATGCAAAATTTACAAAAGACAGAACAGAACAAAAACCATTTGTCGAGCTTTTTAGATTGTAATCTTCCCACCTAAATTTAAGTAGCAGTTGGACACTATGCTATATAGCCTTTCGGTCCAAGTCTTCTCAAGTTCAAGTGATCAAAATTAAATTTTATTTTCTCTAAGGGATTAGTTACTATCTCGGTTTCGTCGCAACGCAGGCATGGTACTGTTATATGGTACCTTCCGGGACTTACGAAACATCGGGATGAAACATCTCACTGTGCAAATACGGTTTTTGTAATGCTCGAACGTTGGGCGCCAAAATGTAACGACTCTGTTTCTTACTCACGGAAGTGGCACGCTGGTGTTTGCTGCGGCATTAGCTCGCCGGATATGTGGATTCTTTTGTTTCCGTCAGTCGTTGACATTTAAAAAGTTCGTGCCTGATTTCACATATTGACAAGTTCGCGAGAGATTTATAGCAGGACTCAAAGATGTTAAAGTCCTGTAAGGCAGCCCTCCCCTATTGACATATCTCAGCCAACCATGACATGTTAATTTGCCTAACGTATGAATAAGATGTCCCAAAACATATTCTTTACCACAATTCCTTTATATTACTACATATCCAACTTATTAAAATTTCTTTTACCACATTATATCTTTTTTAATTCTCAACAATTTGATATTTTTTTATTTTTACTCAACGATATAATACATAATACAATACTACTTATATATAACGAGTGATTTTTTAAGAGCTTGAGAACTTTTTTTAAAAAAAAAACGCATAAAATTTGCAAAATCTCATCGGTTCTTTATTTGAAACGTTAGATTGGTCCATGACATTTACTTTTTGAAGATAATTTCATTTAAATGTTGACCGCGGCTGCGTCTTAGGTGGTCCATTCGGAAAGTCCAATTTTGGGCAACTTTTTCGAGCATTTCGGCCGGAATAGCCCGAATTTCTTCGGAAATGTTGTCTTCCAAAGCTGGAATAGTTGCTGGCTTATTTCTATAGACTTTAGACTTGACGTAGCCCAACAAAAAATAGTCTAAAGGCGTCAAATCGCTGTGTGGCATGTAGCGCCATCTTGTTGAAACCACATGTCAACCAAGTTCAGTTGTTCCATTTTTGGCAACAAAAAGTTTGTTAGCATCGAACGATAGCGATCGCCATTCACCGTAACGTTGCGTCCAACAGCATCTTTGAAAAAATACGGTCCAATGATTCCACCAGCGTACAAACCACACCAAACAGTGCATTTTTCGGGATGCATGGGCAGTTCTTGAACGGCTTCTGGTTGCTCTTCACTCCAAATGCGGCAATTTTGCTTATTTACGTAGCCATTCAACCAGAAATGAGCCTCATCGCTGTACAAAATTTGTCACATTTGAACATTTCGAACCGAACACTGATTTTGGTAATAAAATTCAATGATTTGCAAGCGTTGCTCGTTAGTAAGTCTATTCATGATGAAATGTCAAAGCATACTGAGCATCTTTCTCTTTGGCACCATGTCTGAAATCTCACGTGATCTGTCAAATACTAATGCATGAAAATCCTAACCTCAAAAAAATCACCCATTATATACAAAGATAACTTCTTATAATTATATTTTTAAGTACAACAATATTTATTTAATGCTTTCTTTTATAATTTTTAATATATTTTAATTTATTATTTTTTTTAGGTATTTTTATTCATTATTTTTAGATATTTTTATTTATTATTTTTTTTATATTTTTATTTATTATTTTTTTATATTTTTATTTATTATTTTTTTTTGTATTTTTATTTATTATTATTTGTATTAGAGTTATTATTATTATTGTTATTATTATTATTATTATTATTATTATTATTATTATTATTATTATTATTATTATTATTATTATTATTATTATTATTATTTTTATATATATTTATATTGTTATATATATATATATATTTTTTTTTTTTGTAATTTATCACATGAATTTATGATAATTAGTGCTACTATTATATACTTATACATTTATCTTATATTAGATTATTAATATATAACCTTTTTTTTATAATCAATATTTTCTATACAAATATGGTTTTTATTTAATTAATAATATGTTTTTGTTTTTCTTTTATTTCTTATTAGTATGTTAGGCTTTTTACAAATAGCAATATAATGACATCACAATACATGGAACAAAATATGTTTTACAAAAGTTTCTTTTTGGTTAATTTTATGATAACAGCCTAGGGCAGAAGGCGTAAGGTTAGGAGTATCAGAGCACGTTAATATTTTGTTTAGATTAGTCTATTTCGCTCTTTCGGTATACTTTTCAGGTTTTATTTTTTTGTGGTTTTGTCGAGGACTCATCCCATACTGGTTTGCGTAATCGCTAAGTAACAAAGGGATATTAATAATGTACTCACTCGGGATATTTAGCAAAGTTCGAGGTTATTGCCGGCAGAAAATTACTTGTTTTCACCGGTGTTGCCCACGTGTCTTTTTCACTACTAAAATATCCTGTAATTTAACACAAAGAAATTAACACTAGGAAGAGTTTCTTAACGTGTTAAGAGTATCCTTACCCGAGTGTGGTTATGTTTTTATTTAAAGTTGAAAATATATGTTTATCCTATTGATATCTGGTTTTGTTTCTTGTAACACTAATCACTGAATCTATATATATTTTTTTAACATTCATATATTTTATCTTTTTAACTACTTTATACAATACATTCAATATTAACCTAACACTTTATCTTCATAGAGCAAAACACATACATTATTCCAAGACAAATACATAGAATATTTATCATAAGATAACGTGGCTTACATAAATATTACATGCATATAATCCATAAAACAATGTACATGCAAAATTCCTGTAGATTTTAAATGTATATAATATGCTAAAATACATTAACCCACCTCGTTATTAATCCACAGTTTTTATTTTAATAATCGCTCTGCCGAATACCTGTCACTCCTACGTTCATTAACCAAAAGACCCTATCAACAGGATATCTAAACCAAGCAAACTCATGTCTACCCTTACCAAATATAGCAACTCTGCATATATATATTTTAAACGTTGGTAATCCTACCTTTTGACATTTTATTGTGAATTATTGAAACAAGAAGAAGTGATTTTGTTTATTTTGTAGTTATAAAATGTAAGGTAAGTTGTAATTTGAAAAAAATTCATACTGATACTAATAATAATCTGTTCTTTTGTCCTTTTAGAAAACACTTGTCGCAGCCAACTAGCTTGGTAAGGTTTCTTAAGATTTATAAGCATCATAATTATAATAATTGCATTATTATTCTATTAACCTTTTTTTCAACAGGTAAATTTGCAGGCAGCTGTTATAAAGCCTGTTCATTATGTGTATATTGCGCCGCGTAATGAGCTGGGAAAAGATGACTATTTTTATTTTATGGAAAATAACTGCCTTCATCATTATTAGCTAGGTAAGAAGGTAATTGTGTATGCTAATAAAAATACGAAAGAGACTAACCATTTTGTCCTTTTCTTTACAGCTTTACTACTTTGGGTTAATTCTAGTTTCATTTGCTGGAAGATTAGGTTAAAAAAAATTGGACAAAGAGGTAAACAGTTTTTTTTGTGTGCGTAACGATTAAAAGTTTTTGCTAAATTGTAGAGTGTACCTGTAAACATACCCATATAAGAATACCACAAGCCGAGTGTATGTGTTACACTACTGTAAAAAAAATTAGAATCATTTTTTCTTTTTCTATGTTCTGTAGGCAAGAAAAATATTTAGGTACTCTTGAAAGTAAAAATAAGGGTAGTTTTCTTCACAAACAGATTTCTTTTTTTTTTTGACAGAAAAAGCAAGAATTTAAAAAATTTGTCTTTGATACAACCTTAGTCAGAAAAAGGAAATTTTGTAATTTCATTTTCAATTTTCTTTGAATATACTATTTTTTTCTATAAATTACAATAAATGTAAATAAATTTTTACGCGTAGAGACAAATACAAATCGAAAAACTCTTAGCTAACCTGTCTAACTCGATATTGATATATTTAAAAAACAAACGTGTTGGGATTTAGTTTTCAAAGTAATGTAGAAGCAGGTAGATTTTGATTGGATATTTTTCTGAAATTACTCTTAAGGAAAACGTAACATCAATTGTTTAAAAAAAATATATTTGTGTTGCAAATAAAAACGAGAATTAGAGATAATAAATACTGCTTTTTCAAATAGGCAGATTATGAAAATTTACTATTGTTGTTTTTTTTTTTTTTTTGTTAGCAACTGGTTTTGTCTTTCATATTATCACTGACATTGCGTTTTACTATAAATTTTTTTCTTTCTTTTTAGTTAATTTGATTCTGCAGATTAGCTATTGTTTTGAAGTTGCTGTGTACGTTGTCATAAGGGTACAAATTTTATAGCGAGGATTACCAGTAAGTACTTGAAGGTGAATTTTTGAACCTTTGTTTTAAACTAATAAAAAAATGAATGTTTATGTTATTGTTTTAATTGCTGTGCGTGAATTACTCCTACTAATTGTCCATTCATATTTTCTACCTCGCATTGATTATTACCTATAGCCTTTCTAATACGACATTTTAACCATGGCCTACAAAGTTTTGAATTAATGCCTTTTTTAAAACAGCTTTGGATAAAATTTTTGCGGAAAACTTCCTGTCCAGGTTTAAATGATATTAATCTACTTCTTTGGTTATAAGACTTTGCGTTTCTTTTATAGGCTTCGTGTAATTTCTCAGCAACTTTTGCATGAATAAGTTTAAGTTGTTCAGATTTTGGTAACACTAGATTATCACCATCTTCTATTGAGCCGAGTTTTCTTAAAATGGAATATGCTTCTGCGTGTGTGATCATATTGTAACCGGTCAAAGCATAATATGGCGTAACTCCAAAAGAAGAGTGGACGGTTGATCTTAGGCAGCATTCTATTTTTGACAGATTCTCGTCCCACCTCGACTGGTCTTTGCTCAGATAGCTTCTTATGCTTGACAGTATTGTCTGGTTAACCCTTTCGCTAGCGTTGGCTTGAGGTGAGTGAATAGCAGTTCTCATATGGTTTATCCCATAGGTTTTTAAAAGTTCTTTAAAGGCTTCGGATATAAATTGTTTGCCATTGTCGGAATGCAGTATCTCTGGTACACCGAATTTATGGAATATTTCGTCGATTAAGAATTTATTTACAGCTTTTGTAGATGCCTTGGGCATGGCTTTCAATAAGACAAATTTGGTTTTGTGGTCCAGGACTATAAAAATAAAAGTGTTACCTGACCGAGATCTTGGGTAAGGGCCAAGGAAATCAACAAAAATTTTTTGAAAAGGCCTATCGGTTATGACTTCTTTTCCCATGGTAGGTCTTAGTGTTTGCTTAGGGTGTTTGATTTCTTTGCAGGTATCGCACTCACTCACAAATTTTTTTATTTGCTTAACCATAGAGGGCCAATAAAAAAAATCTCTTATGTTAAAAAGGGTTTTTGCTGTACCACCATGATCTGTGTTGTTTTCATGTGATTTTTTTATGATTTCGTTCGTTAAACCACTAGGTAACCAAATTTCCCAACAGTCGTCTTCATTTTCTTCTTCGGCTCTATTAAATTTTACTCTTTTATATACTATGTTATCTATTATTTTCAAGTCCGGAAGTCTATCGCTATTTGCCTCGATTGTGTCTATCAAATTGAGATATTCTTGGCTTCGGAATTCATTTGAATTGAAATCTATGATGATAGAATCAAGTCTAGACAGCATATTGGGTACGACGTTTTTACTTCCCTTTCGGTGTTCGATGTGAAAATTGTAGAGCTGAAGCTTCAAACTCCAACGAGCTAGGCGGCCGTTGAGATCTTGCTGTTTCATTAACCATTTGAGGCTAGAGTGATCAGTAATGACTGTAAACTCCATCAACTCGATGTATTGACGAAATTTTTCTATTGCTAAAACTACCGCTAAGCATTCCTTTTCCGTGGTCGAATAATTTTTCTGTGCGGTGTTTAGCTTTTTCGAGAAAAATTCTATAGGGTGTTCGCCTTCATCGTCATCTTTTTGAAACAGAACAGCCTCAATTCCTACATTTGAGGCATCACATTGCACAAAAAATGGACGAGTAAAGTCTGGGCTGATCAAAACTGGACTGGAAACCACTCTCCGTTTCAGTTCTTCAAATAATTCTAATGCTTCTGGTGTTAAATTAAACTTCTGTGATTTTTTTAGTGTATCCGTAAGTGGTGATGTGAGTGTAGAAAAATCCTGAATGAATCTACGGTACCATCCAACTGTACCGAGAAACTTTCTTACATCTTTCGGATTTTTTGGTGGTTTAATTTTAAGTATACTGTCTATCTTACTCATATCTGGTTTTATTTCTCCACCGCCCACTATATAGCCTAAGTAACGAAGTTCTTTGTAACAAAATTTAGATTTTTGCATGTTTATGGTTAGCCCAGCATCTGTAAGTTTTTCTCCAACAATTTTAAGCATTTTAATATATGTCTTGAAGACCGATGAAACAATTAGCAGGTCGTCTAGATAGACGAAGACACGATTCCTTAATTCCGATGGAATAACTTTGTCCATGAGTCTACACAGACGTTGTGCAGCATTGCACAGTCCAAATGGCATTACCTTGAATTGGTAGTGAGGTCTGCCTTGTACTGTGAATGCTGTTTTGGACCTGGCCGATTCTTTTAGCGGGATCTGCCAGAAAGCGTCCTTCAAGTCTATCGCTGAAATAAAATAAGTGTCACCTAGCCGAGCCAGTAAACCATCGATGTTTGGTAATGGATATGCATCCTTTTTGGTAACTTTATTTAATTCCCGGGCATCTAGGCATAGGCGATTCTTGTTTGGTTTCATTACTAGGGTGGTTCGATTGTTCCATTCAGCATTAGTGGCGATTTCAATAACATCTAGTTCCAACATGCGATCTAGTTCTGCGTAAGTTAACTTTTGAATTGCAGGGCTTACAGGGTAATAGCGCATTTTCTTTGCTGGTGCATCACCTGTGTCAATTGAATGAGTTTCCAAATGTGTTTTACCGAGTCCAAATTTTGTATAACATCTAAACGATAGTTTTACATTTTCTAATATTGTTGATTGCTCTTGTGTCAGCTTGTGACATTGCATTTCATGTTTTGGTGTTTCTAATTCGTTAACTGTGTCAGAATTAAAACAAATTTTTATGCCTAAGCGTTGCCAAAAGTCGTAGCCTAAAATAAGTTCTTGTTTAAGGTTTGGGACAAGATATAAAAATATTTCTTCGAGTTTTTCGCCGCATTTTATCTTTATTTTTACTTTCCCTATTATTTGATGCGTTTTACCGTCAGCTGTGCAGAGCGAAGACTTATAATTTAAAACCGAAGTTTTCATCTTCTCCACGTTTTCTAAACAATTTCGACCTAAACAACTGATCGACGCGCCACTGTCCATTAACCCTTTAAGCTTAATTTCGTTTATGATTACATCCATATAAGGCCTTATATCATAATCACTAGTTAGAGTTGCTGTAGTGATTTCTTTCCTCTCATTCTTTCTTTCGCTATATCTTTGCCTGACTCTAGACTTATCATCTCTAAATTTTGGACACATGTCTTTAAAAATTTCCGCTCTTTTTTTATTATACGCTTCGAGTCTGGTTTCATACGGAATGAGATCATTTTTATTTCTTAAAACTTCATTTGGCATATTAGTTGCTTTTAAAAATTGATTTTTATAAAGTTTTTCATGGGAATTTATAGAGTTTTCGTTATTTTTTCATGATCTTGATTTGCAGTATTTTTCTTCACTGGTTCGGCGGTATTGGTTAGTAAAAATGACAAGAAGTTATCGTTTACTGGAACTGGCTGGGTTGTTGTGAATATGCTGGTCCAGCTTTCAACATATTCTTTTGGCTGTTTCCCTTACATCTGGGACAGTTTTGGGATGTCACATTGTCGAACCCACACCTATAACAGAAAAGATTTCTCTGTGTTATGGTACAATCGATAAACGAATGTCCAGGCGTTTTACAATTCCAGCAAATTAATTGTTTTCCTGCCTGGTTAATGGCTTCAATCTCGTGCTGACTATTATCTAGCATTTCCTCATACTCCAGTTCAATTATTCGTTTAAAGGTGTTATTGTTTTGACGATATGGTAGTCTTTTAGCCAAATTGCGTTCTGCTCTACGGCATTCTTCCAGCAGCTGGTCCATACTGCTAATTTCCATTGGAAACAGTAATTGGGCTATTCCATCTTTTAAATTGTCTTTAACTAATCTTACTAGCTCATATTCTGGAATAGCAAACCTCAACTGATTTTGTAATTTTACTATTTCAGCTATAAACACTTCAGCGGTTTCTGCGGGATGTTGTCGCCTTTCCATAATTTTACGTTGGATTTCGTAGTCACTTTCATATCTTCGAAATTTTCGTAGGAGGTGATATTTTAGGTGACTCCATTCACAAGATGGATTTTGTGTTCGAAAATCCCAAAACCATTGCTGAACATTTCCGGTGACTAGATGATGGAATCCTTTCATGAATATATTCCATGGGCACTGATAATCTTCTCTTAATGCCTCAATTCGAAATACGAAATCTTCCACACTTATCGACTGGTTGTTCCCATCAAATTTTACGCCCCATTTTTCCAATTGTAGTGGAGAGCTATGGTTAAAACCGTGCGACATATTTTGTGGCATGAATTGAGCTTGTTGCTGTTGTTGTTGTTGAGCCGGTTGCTGCTGAGGAGTAAAGTATGCATGATCTGCAAAACTTCTATTGGGGTTTTGGTTGTTTCTGTGTACTCTCTGTGGATTTTCAAACGAATTTTGCTCAGATCTTAATGAGTCTCTAATAATCTGGGGGACTATTGCCAAAATATTTTCTTGCATCTGCCTCATAATTGTAGCCTGTGCAGCTCCTACTGATGCACTTACATATTCCCGCAATGATAAAACGTCTCCATTTATTGCCATTTCAGGACGAACTTCTTCACTGACTCTGGGCATTTGGGGGTTTTGTCGCTGCATATTTTGTCGTTGATGAATGATGTTTCGTGCTGTCAAGCTGCTGTATTCAGGTGAAGGAATAGTACTTGTTTGTGGAGATGATGTCGTTTGAGGTCCAGTTGCTTGAGGTAATTGCAAAGACATAAGTGAAGGAATAACGTTAGCGCTTGCTTGAGATATTTGTTCTTGATTGCCATTAGATGATGTTGGATTTAAGTTGTCGTTGGCTTTTCGTTGACTTGCTTGACGGCTAGATGATCTAGTGTTTTTGATGTTATTTGATGTGGCTGACATACTGTACTTGAGTTTTTCCAAAAATGATTTAAATATAAAACTACAATCCTATAAACGTGTTACGCTATTGTTGAGGCAAAAATAACTCGAGAAAAAAAAATAGTTTAATACACTAACTCAATTTTCTAAACTGTCGTAAATCGTAATATTACAGGGCCTACCTATAAAATTTATTTATCTTTTTATTTTGAAGACGGAAAATGTAATGACAAGAGTGAATAATGTTAAGTTTTTGGTTTGAATTACTGTTTAATCGTATGGGTCAGTGATTACAAAATATACAACAATTAAATACACAATATACAGAAACTTAAATTGGTTACTTTTGTTAATAAAATGTTAATTTTTCTTTCTAGGTAAATACGTGTTAAAGTTGGAATGGTAGATCGATAAAGAGGAAAATTGTGGCAAAATTTATAAATCTCTCGATTTCAACAAAATATTTATTCGGAATATTAATTGCTTTCTACTGTTTTTAGTAGAAAACAAAATATTTTTGAAAAAAAAAAAAAAATAAATACATTGTTGTAATTTAAATTTAATATTAACGTTTTTTTTTAAATACTAAAAACGAAATAAACTTTATAAACTATATCAATATTCTGTTTTTATTTAATACAAGAAACATAAGTTTTGTTTTCTTTTTTTTTTTTTTGCAAATGGTTATGCAAAATTTACAAAAGACAGAACAGAACAAAAACCATTTGTCGAGCTTTTTAGATTGTAATCTTCCCACCTAAATTTAAGTAGCAGTTGGACACTATGCTATATAGCCTTTCGGTCCAAGTCTTCTCAAGTTCAAGTGATCAAAATTAAATTTTATTTTCTCTAAGGGATTAGTTACTATCTCGGTTTCGTCGCAACGCAGGCATGGTACTGTTATATGGTACCTTCCGGGACTTACGAAACATCGGGATGAAACATCTCACTGTGCAAATACGGTTTTTGTAATGCTCGAACGTTGGGCGCCAAAATGTAACGACTCTGTTTCTTACTCACGGAAGTGGCACGCTGGTGTTTGCTGCGGCATTAGCTCGCCGGATATGTGGATTCTTTTGTTTCCGTCAGTCGTTGACATTTAAAAAGTTCGTGCCTGATTTCACATATTGACAAGTTCGCGAGAGATTTATAGCAGGACTCAAAGATGTTAAAGTCCTGTAAGGCAGCCCTCCCCTATTGACATATCTCAGCCAACCATGACATGTTAATTTGCCTAACGTATGAATAAGATGTCCCAAAACATATTCTTTACCACAATTCCTTTATATTACTACATATCCAACTTATTAAAATTTCTTTTACCACATTATATCTTTTTTAATTCTCAACAAT
Organism: Phasia obesa; assembly: GCA_949628195.1. NCBI lineage: Eukaryota > Metazoa > Arthropoda > Insecta > Diptera > Tachinidae > Phasia > Phasia obesa. The sequence goes on along the minus strand of OX451215.1, from coordinate 113,411,342 downwards.
TTGATATTTTTTTATTTTTACTCAACGATATAATACATAATACAATACTACTTATATATAATATATACAAAGATAACTTCTTATAATTATATTTTTAAGTACAACAACATTTATTTAATGCTTTCTTTTATAATTTTTAATATATTTTAATTTATTATTTTTTTTAGGTATTTTTATTCATTATTTTTAGATATTTTTATTTATTATTTTTTTTATATTTTTATTTATTATTTTTTTATATTTTTATTTATTATTTTTTTTTGTATTTTTATTTATTATTATTTGTATTAGAGTTATTATTATTATTATTATTGTTATTATTATTATTATTATTATTATTATTATTATTATTTTTATATATATTTATATTGTTATATATATATATATATATATATATTTTTTTTGTAATTTATCACATGAATTTATGATAATTAGTGCTACTATTATATACTTATACATTTATCTTATATTAGATTATTAATATATAACCTTTTTTTTATAATCAATATTTTCTATACAAATATGGTTTTTATTTAATTAATAATATGTTTTTGTTTTTCTTTTATTTCTTATTAGTATGTTAGGCTTTTTACAAATAGCAATATAATGACATCACAATACATGGAACAAAATATGTTTTACAAAAGTTTCTTTTTGGTTAATTTTATGATAACAGCCTAGGGCAGAAGGCGTAAGGTTAGGAGTATCAGAGCACGTTAATATTTTGTTTAGATTAGTCTATTTCGCTCTTTCGGTATACTTTTCAGGTTTTATTTTTTTGTGGTTTTGTCGAGGACTCATCCCATACTGGTTTGCGTAATCGCTAAGTAACAAAGGGATATTAATAATGTACTCACTCGGGATATTTAGCAAAGTTCGAGGTTATTGCCGGCAGAAAATTACTTGTTTTCACCGGTGTTGCCCACGTGTCTTTTTCACTACTAAAATATCCTGTAATTTAACACAAAGAAATTAACACTAGGAAGAGTTTCTTAACGTGTTAAGAGTATCCTTACCCGAGTGTGGTTATGTTTTTATTTAAAGTTGAAAATATATGTTTATCCTATTGATATCTGGTTTTGTTTCTTGTCACACTAATCACTGAATCTATATATATTTTTTTAACATTCATATATTTTATCTTTTTAACTACTTTATACAATACATTCAATATTAACCTAACACTTTATCTTCATAGAGCAAAACACATACATTATTCCAAGACAAATACATAGAATATTTATCATAAGATAACGTGGCTTACATAAATATTACATGCATATAATCCATAAAACAATGTACATGCAAAATTCCTGTAGATTTTAAATGTATATAATATGCTAAAATACATTAACCCACCTCGTTATTAATCCACAGTTTTTATTTTAATAATCGCTCTGCCGAATACCTGTCACTCCTACGTTCATTAACCAAAAGACCCTATCAACAGGATATCTAAACCAAGCAAACTCATGTCTACCCTTACCAAATATAGCAACTCTGCATATATATATTTTAAATGTTGGTAATCCTGTCTTTTGACATTTTATTGTGAATTATTGAAACAAGAAGAATTGATTTTGTTTATTTTGTAGTTATAAAATGTAAGGTAAGTTGTAATTTGAAAAAAATTCATACTGATACTAATAATAATCTGTTCTTTTGTCCTTTTAGAAAACACTTGTCGCAGCCAACTAGCTTGGTAAGGTTTCTTAAGATTTATAAGCATCATAATTATAATAATTGCATTATTATTCTATTAACGTTTTTTTCAACAGGTAAATTTGCAGGCAGCTGTTACAAAAGTATTATTGGAAGATTATATATGTATGTTTGATTATCGATGACTGAATCTTTAATCCTCTGCTAGTTTCGAGCACGTGAACGCGTATTCTGTACGGGCTTTGATAACTTTGTTCATATTATTTTTGTAAAAATATATTTGCAGTTTTTTCTTTTTTTTACTTCAGAATATTTCGGACTTTGTGTAGAGTATGTATTTGAGTTCTTTGTAGCTATTTATATAATTTCCTTTTTAATAAGCTGACATACATATCGTCACCTAAAATGCAAAAGGCCTTAACTACACTTTTTAGTTTTTTTTACAGGAGAAGGAATAAACGTTATAAATTAAAGACCACTTAAAACTTAAGATCCACATTTTAGATTCAAACTTAGAAAACAAACATAACACACATTGAAAGATAATCAAAGCCAACTTTGTTTTGATTTTTTTTTTGGAAAAGTGTAGGTACGGCTTTTTGGTTTAGTTGACGTTGCAGTTACGGCCTTTTGTTTTTCACCAATAAAGTCGTTATTTTTGGACGTATACATGTAAAATTTGCTGTGTAGATGTGTTTCGGTTAAGTTCGTCATAATCAACCAAAAAGTAAATTTTGAATTTTTGAGTAGTTACGGCCTTTTGCATTTTAGGTGACGATGTATTGATAGGTAATAGCATGATATAATAATAGAAAGTAATTCCATTCTCTCTTTTTGTCGCCATATTAACGTTCTGACGTTTGCGGGAATTATTTAAATTTGTGCTACCATATCACATACTTTGTTAAAAATTAAAAAGAGAAACAAGCCTTAAGTTTATGTGTATAAATAAACAAACGAAAATTGTTTTCCATACGGTAGTAATAAACTTTTGCAAAAATTCACAAATAAGATTTTGTAATTTCCCTATATCTGACAAAAGTTCCATTTTCTTATTAAGTACAACTTACCAAAGGCACCCCTTCATTAAAGAAAATATATTTTTTAACTTAGATGGGAAGCTAATCTGTCAGGAGTATCAAAAAAAATTGACAATTTCAATATCATAGGAACGTTTGGTTAATTTTATTATGAATGAAGGGGCTGCATGCAAAATAACTCTATGCAAAATTGCTTAAAAGCAAAAATGAAAAATAACCCAAGAAATCCGCATGTAGGATTGGGTAATATTTTATATAAAAAGTAACCCCAAAATATTGAGTGCTTTTCGTAATTTTTTAAAATTTTTCAAATGGACAATTATCCAAAACGTTTTAATGAAATATGGTGATACCATTTGAGCGGTTTTATATTCACCCTTATTCTACTTGGCGACGGCGACATCGTCGTCACTTTTGACCTTTATATTGATGTCAACTTCTATTTGATGTCAACTTCAATTTGATTATAATTTTGTATTTCCTAATACTTACCCCCGGGGGTTCCAATTGTCACTGCAGGAATGGCAAATGCTTTCACGCGGTTCACCACGTTTGCCAAATTACCATTTTTTCCAAAATTTTTTACGGTAATTATTGATTTGGCGATTTTTAATTTTTATTTTTTGGCGATTTTTCATACGGTCAATTAGCATGCAGCTTAAATAAGATTGTAATATAATTTTTTTTCCCAGTATAAAAGTGTGCCTATAAAAGATTAAGGAAATCATAATTTATTCCTCATAAGTTTCATTATTAAACCAAAGTATGTTTTTATTTTATTTTATTTATGTAAATTACACACCTTTTTAAATAATTTCCAAAATAATTTTTTTTCGTTTCTACTTGTGGCAACACTTTTTGTGCTGTTTACATAACAACATACTTCAATAATTCCGGCAAACTTCAAACATTTTTGAAATGGAACTACCTTGTATTATTATATCATCGGTAAATAGTTAACAAACTTATTTTTTTATATTTTTTTTTTTACCTTACCAATTTATTATTTACTTTTTTCTCGCATTTTTTCTTAAATCATGCTTTAAATATGCATATTTTATTACCTAAAATGTATATTTCGATTCTTAATTAAATTCAAAATAAAAATCACATAGTTAATTATATGTATACTGAAATACTGAGAATTTTAAGCTTGTTAGGGTGATTTTTGGAATTTATTGTATGGAAATTATAATAAAAGTTAATAGAAACAATGAAAAGAAGTAGAAATATTGAATAATGATATATACATGTATATATGTATTTATATAATAACTAATTTAGTTTCTTACGTATCTTTCAATTCCTATTTACTAAAAATAATGATATATTTCTTCTGATTCCTTTATACTTATGTATGTGCTGGATTTTTTATGGTTGATTGATTGTGGTTGAGTGAGAGTGATTCGTGTTTCCAAAGACGTAGTGTTTAAGATAATTTAGTCCACATATTTTGATTTTGAAGATATGATTTTCTTCGCTGCGTAACTTGACAGTCGGTGGACCATAAACAATCCAATACTTTTATTGAATTCACTAAATCAAATTGTTATATGAGAATCGCATTTATGATTTATCTTATCGTATATTTATTGGTTTTTCTCATGGCTTATTTTATAATTTATCTTATTGTACATTTATTGGGTTTTCTCATGGCCTATTTAACTATGCATTTTCCCTACCTTAATATAAAAACTTTTATATTTTTATTCATAGGGGTAACTATTGTTTGCACACAAAACTTATTTTTAATTTCTAATGGATTCGGTTGAAAATTTAGGTGAAATAGTCTCGGACAGTAACAACATTAATTCTGTAGTGAACACGGCGAATTTAAATATATTACTCTTTAACGCTCAGAGTCTAGTAGCAAGGGAGAATAGTACAAATTTTTATGAGGTTAGAAGCTTAATGGAAGGTTGTTTGGTGCACGCATTTGGTGTAACTGAAACATGGTTCAAGGACTTCATTTATGATTCTACGGTTTGCATTTCTGGCTATAATCTTTTTAGAAAAGATAGGATTGGTTACAGGGGTGGCGGTGTTTGTTTGTATGTGCGCGACTATTTTAAAACTGGTATGGTCTTCGAAGATCAGTACAATGTAAATGTTGAATCGCTGTTTGTAGAGGTTTTCTTAAATGACGATACAGTAGTTCTGATTGGTGTGGTTTACCTTCCTAGCGGGCATTTTGATTGTTGTGAAGAAGTTCTTGATAATTTCTGTTCTAGATATAGTAATGTAATAGTGATGGGGGATTTTAATATGAATCTTTTCATTAGTTGTTCTTATGTTAGGGAAAGTTGTGATCGTTTATCTTTGTCTGTGGTTCATAATTCTTTACCGACACACTATTCTCCCCAATACCGTTCATCTTCACTCATCGATTACTATCTTGTTTCCGATATAGAACTAGTCACACGTAAATGTCAGTTTCTAATACCTGCTCTCAATTCGTACCATGCGGCGATTTTTCTATCATACAACGTAGCTCCAACCCACTCTTCAGATACATTTATGTTTAGAGACTTTAGGCAACTTAATTACGAAGATTGTATTTCCAAAATTTATTCAATGGACTTCTCGGGTATTTATGATAGTTTAAATGTGAATTATAGTGTAGAATGTTTTAATTATAATTTGCTTCGTTTGTTTGAAAATAATGTTCCTCTACGCACAATTACATGGCGTGAAGCTAATGATTGGATAAATGATGATTGCATTCGTAGGGCTAAGAGGTTGAGAAATTTGGCGTATAGATCCTATAGGGAAAATAATAGTGATAAGAACTACAGAACTTTTTGTAGAGCTAGGAATAAATTGAAAAGTGCTATCCGAAGGATACGTAGAAAGTCTTGTTTAAGATTTTTTTCTTCATGTGATCAGCAACAGTTATGGAGAAAATTAAAATCTGTTGGGTTGCTTAAGTCTCCTGGAACCACTACGTTTCCAGTACCCTTAGATGAATTCTTCACTAGCACTGGTACAGTAGATCGTGGTGTAACTTTTACTTCATTGCCTGATGGATTTAATTTTGATAATGTTAATGAGAATGACGTATTGGATGCAGTCTTTAGTATTAGATCTCAGGCAGTGGGAGCCGATTTTATACATATAAGATTTTTGAATTTTATTATATGGCCTGTTCTTCATCATTTGACTTTTATTATTAATAAAGTTATAACTACGTCTACTGTTCCCAGCATTTGGAAAATTGGTAGAATTGTACCTATTCCTAAGATAAAATCACCCAGAAATTGCTCCGATTTCCGTCCTATTAGCATTTTGTCTGTTTGTTCAAAGGTCTTAGAGATAATTATTAGGAAACAGATGATATCTCATTTAAATAGTACTAATGATTTTAATCCATATCAGTCGGGATTTAGAAAAGGACATAGTACAACAGGCGTATTATTGGATATCAATGAATCTATTAGGGGGAATATGGACAAGGATTTGGTTAGTATTTTAATTTTTCTAGACTATTGTAAAGCATTCGACTCTATAGTTCATTCTATATTGATTGAGAAGCTTTCTCGTATATTTAAATTTAATTTAAGTGCTTGTAAACTTATTTACTCTTTCTTCTCTGAACGCACTCAGTATGTTCAGGTGCAACAGGAGACCTCCTGTATGATCTCAACAAGTCGTGGAGTACCGCAAGGTTCTTTACTGTTAGGCCCTTTACTGTTTCTTTTGTACGTGAATGACATGTTTAATGAGTTGAATATATTAAGGAGCTACACCTAATCAGATGACATACAACTATTTGCTGGCTTTGATTTAGTTTCTTTGCCAACTTTCGAAAGACATATCGACCATGAACTTCTAAAATTAATTGATTTGTCAACTCGCAATTTTCTTAAATTAAATCCCTCGAAGTGCAAACTAATAGTGTTTTCTAAACATCCTATTAACATTACTATTATTCTTGGAGACCAATCGTTACAAATTGTTAATCATTATAAGACCCTTGGCATTATTTTAGATGATAAATTAACCTTTGACTTGCAGATTAACTCTGTAATATCACGGATCTCTTGGACGTTGCGAAAATTGCATAGTATTGCTTATTATTTGCCTCTGTCAATAAAACGTCGTATTGCCTTGTCATTATGCCTGCCATTACTAATATATGGAATTGAAGTTTACTCAGGTACATCTCTCATGAATATAAACAGGTTGAAGGTATGCTTTAATAAAGTTATACGTTACATTTATAGACTTCATATTAATGACCATGTTTCACATTATTATGAAGAGCTTTTAGGATGTAGTTTTTATCAGTACGTTAGTTTGAGGCAAATTATATTTTTTATAAAATTATTAAATATGGTGCACCAAGTTACTTACGGAATAAATTCAATTTCTCAATATCCAATAGAACACACTCTTTGATTTGTTCTATGCATTCTTTCTTGGTAATGGACAGGTCGTTTGGTGTTAATAATGCTCGTTTGTGGAATAATATAATACCCTATCAGGAGAGGAGATTTTCTAATACAGTTTAAACATTTAAACGAATATTTTTAACAAATTTTCAAGATTATCATGATTTTGTTTTGTTTAATTTACATTAACTATAGTTATAATATATTATGTTGATGTTTACAATTATTTTGGTAAACTGTTCTTGCTATTTTTCCAGATTTTCTTACATAATCCGTCAATAAGTGTGTGCAAACTTTAGATTTTTCTCTATAGATAATAAGGTAGCATTAAATTGTTATAATTTATACTAATTAAATTATAACAATTATTCAAATTTTTGTATCGTAGTCTAGCCAATTAGGCCCTAAGAGCTTGCGCCATCTTTTATTGAAATAAATAAATAAATACTGATGGATCTCTTATGGACAGCAAAGAAGGAGCAAGTGTAAACTGAGCTGAACATGTCCTGTAATCTGCGTTTGGGTGAGTACGTCTCCGTTTACCAGGTAGAATTGCTTGGAATTCTGCATGCGTTGGAACACCTGCTGGAATGTCGGGTACCCCTCCCTCCACCTTTAAACCTCCTCCCTGGAGGGACACCACTTCGTATAGGCAGGCTCGAGTGGTGCTCAAGGAGCCCATGGGGAGGCCATTAAGCTACTCAGATACAATAAATTGCACCTTGAGGTAGAAAGCTGTGTTGGTGACAGGTTATGGAAACTTCAAGTATCATGTAGACAAAATGAAAATCGAAGAATATGATACTTGCACACTGCGTCTGAAAGAGGCTGAGACTTAAATCAGGGAAATTTCGTTATATTTCGAATACTTCTATGACTATTTTTATGTTGCTTTAAAACCATTGCAACCACGTTTTTAAAAACTGTTTTTGACTCTCCTGAAAATTTGCAAATTTTGAGTTGTGACTGTTTGTGATTTTGTGTGCGATATGTATGTGCCTGTACAAATGCAACATTTTCACACAATCTTTTCTTTAAGCTTTTTTTATTTTCTTCTATATAAATTTTTTATACATATTTTGGGGAAATAAATTTATATTTTTGACAATTGGATCAAAAATTTTCTTAGTCAAATATTTTCTCTAGTATGACCACACGGCAAACATGTTTTTCCAAATATATATTTGCTTTTGTTTGAACAAACAAAAATGAGCAAATAAATGTGGCTAGTGTGACCACAAAACAAATTTTAAAATGTTTTAAGGAAATTTAAACACAAACAAACAATTTTGAGGCAAACATTTGCCTAATGTGACCTTACCTTAAGTAGTCCAAACAGTCTTCTATTATTGGCATCGGATAATTGTACTTCGTTGTAATTTTGTTCAAAGAAATATAGTCTATACACATTCTCATATCCCCATTCCTTTTCTTGACCAAAACGACTGGAGATGCGTAAGGCGAGTCACTTGGTCGTATTATGCCAGCGTATTCGTTCAACTTATCCTTTACCTCACACGGCTCCCTGTATGAGAGGCGTCCCGGTCCACAAAATATCGGTATGTCATTGGACAGTCTAATCTGCATACAATAATCTGTCGGTCTGGGCACGTTGCCCTTGTTTTCTAAATAATCAGTTCTAATGATAGACGATAACCTGTAAGCATCTTTGTGGCTCAAGTCAGACCCTATATTTAACCTGTTTACATCTTCCGTCACTCCTACTACCTGCACTAGTTCACCCAGCCCCTCATTGTTTTCAAAATCATCTGATACAACACCATCAAACTGCAGTCCATCAGTTTCAGAATCAATTAGTTTTAAACCATTCACGTTATTCATTTCATTTATATTAGCTATATCTAGCTCTGCCTTTTCATTAATCGAATTATTATGCTTTTTCTTTATGGTTGGAACCCCTGCAAAATCTTCGGAAACCCTATACAAATTCTTTGACATAAGCGCACTGACAATTTCCATAGATAATACATAGATAGTCAACTGAAACGTCAAAAACCTAAGTCTCTTGTCAAAAAACCTAAGTCTAAGAATGTATTGGTAGTCAAAATTGTATAAGTGTTGGTTAAAAAAAAAAATCCCCACAGCACCTAAACTGTACATTGTTGTATAAAATATTTTGTAAAAACAGAATATTTTTTTACATTCAATTTTAGATGTTAAAATTAAATAATTCTTTTGCTTTTTAATAAAAATATGAATTTTGTATTTTTCTAATATATTTATGTGCGAAAAACGTTAGATTGAATGCTAATTTTAAATATTTATTACATATTGATTTGAAAATTTTCATCCCCTAAAAGACCAAAAAATACAATACTGTGTAAATTTCACCAAACAATTGTCAACAAAATTAAATTTATTTAGTATTAAAAAATTTAAAATACAATAAATTGTTACATAATTTTTTGTGCAAAAATTCAAAATTGTTTAAATATTTGGCAAGTGCAATAAAATATCGCTTAATAGTGTCTAAATGTGAATAAAAAGTTTACTCCCCTAAGTGTGTTGAATTCACACCGTACCCGTATATGTGAAGACATTTGTAGCCGCGTTTTTGACATTTGGAGAGTTGGCCATCTATGTGTTATCTATGACAATTTCTTTCATTGGTTTAAATTGATTTTGCAAATTAATATCACAAAGTTCATTTTTATTATATTTTATCCTTATTTAACATAAGTGAGTCTTCAATTGTTTTAAAATGTCACGCCCGATAAGAAATGGTATCACCGCCTCGTCATCTGGCAAAATAACAAATGAATGTATTACTCTATCATTGCAAAAGTTACTTCACATCGGACACAACCATACGTACTAAGATTACTATTGCCTACTCCACGGTATCGCGTTACGATGTTTTTTCTCGACCGGAAATTGCACCAACGATTTATTTATGCAACTAATGGGACTACCGGTATCAAACAAGGAAAAGCAATTTATTATTTTAGTGCGCTTATCTCTTTCAATAAAGGCAACACTTACCGTTTGGAAGACATCAACTTTCTCGCCGTCCTGACCTGCAGCAGTCACACGTCTCTTTTTAGGGCAATCGCGATAGAAATGTCCCACCTCCCCGCAGATAAAGCATGAGATAGGTTGCCGCTTCGGCTTTGGGCACTTGCTATTATAGCGCCCGAATTGAGAGCAGTTGTAGCATCGTACTTCAGTTTCTCTAGCTGCACTATTTCCGCCTCCTGCTGCCCTTGGTAAGCGCACAGTTGCTCCGACACGTAATTGACGATTCTGCTCATATTTATCCAACCGATCGATGAGCTCATTAATGTTTTTAGCTCCATACAATCGGGCAATTTCATTTGAGGAGTCGGGTATGCCGTCGATTATAAAATCTATTAGTTCCCTTTCCTCTATATCCGGAGCAATTGGAAGCAATCGCCTGCATCGCCTCTAAATAACTCAGACACGTTTCATTGGCTCTTAATGTTCGCTGACTTAACTGGCGATAAACCTCCTGTCGTGTTACCACTCGCTTAAACATTGACACTAGACTCAGTTTCAATTCCTGATAGCTTACTAAGCCCAGGTTGATTACATGCTGTTTTGCCGTACCACTTAAACGACGTCGGATACCCACACACTTCTCATTGTCACTGTATCCACACATATCGGTGTAATCTTCGAACTGCGTCAGCCATTTGCGCACATCATACTGCTCGTCTCCGTTAAAAATTGGGACAGCAGCATCTAGCTCCAGCAAATCTATCCGACGGGTGTATGGCACTGAGCTCGAGATTTCTAGGGCTTAGTTTTTTTTAGGGCTTGAATTTGCTGTTGGAACTTCAGCATGTCCAACCGCAAATGTAATTTCTTTATTTCTTCAGTCTGTGTATCAGTTGTAGGTATGTTGCTTGTCGTGTGGTACATAAAACCAGTGTCGGAGGTATCAAGCGCTGAGGGCACAGTCATAGCCGCGGTTTCACTCATTCTGGCATCGGTCTTATTTTCACCAGTGTTAGCAAGGGTTATAGTTTTAATTCATTTATTAAATCTTATTTCAGTTTTAAAGTTAAATTAAATATATATATACATAAAAGAAATGGAAAAATGATTAATGTGTTTCTCGAAAGATCTAGCGCGAATTCAATTAGAACAACGTGCTTTTATATTAAGTAAGTATGTATATTAGAATCAATATTGCCAGATGGGCCAAAATGACACATTCGAACGAAATATGTAACATAAAGTTTAATAGCTAACGTTAACATAGCTAACATTCGACCATCCTGTTTATGCGATCGCCCTCGATCCGCTCAATGCTCATAGTCTTCTAAGTATCTTGGAGTAGTTACTTTTCTCTTGGGTCTTGATGGAATGCGCTCCTCATCAGTAGCACTATCCTCTACGACATCGTCAGGGGGAGGTATTATACGCTTCATATCCTCGACTGCTACTACACCTTCATAACTTCGTTGGGTACGCTGAATATCTGGGAAATCGGCTACACGATAACGGTCATTCGGTAAGACCTCTACTACCATATACGGACCCTTATATAGCGGTGATAATTTTGTGGACTCGCCGGTACTACCAGACTCTCGACGGATCATAACTGAATCTCCGGGTACATATGATTGAGCCTTGCATCGCCTTTTATTAAATTGTATTCTTTGCTTATTTTGATCTTCTTTAATACGTTCAACAATTTTTCGTCGTAATTCTATTACATCTTTATCGCCGTCTTGGTTTAGAATATCATCATCAAGTTTGTTAGGATTAAGTCTTCTCGGTTCATAATTGAAAAGTACTTTAAATGGTGTTGTTTTTAAAACGTGATGTATTGTGTTATTAATACTCCACTGCACGATACCAATTTGTTCATCCCAGTCACTACCGTTTGGTTTCTTGCACAAAGTTGATAACATAGGGGTTATCGTCCGGTTTAATCTTTCGCATTGACCATTAGCCCTGGGGGTGGCAGTTGCATTCAGCACATGTATAATATGTTTCTCGCTGCAAAACTTTTGAAAAGGGGAACCAGTAAATGACGTGCCCCTATCAGTTATTATTCGGCTAGGTGTTCCAAATAGAGTCAATACATCGTTAAATGCACGGGCAGTTGTCTCACTCTTTACATTACGTACAGGTTTTAAAACACAAAATTTACTGAAGCCGTCAATAATTACCAGAATGTACATATTTCCGCGTTTGCCTTTTATGCCAATCTTGTCTATCGGATTAAGAAATCCCTGCTTCCTACCGGCTGGTTGTTTGTTGTATAGACACTCAAAACACGCTCCAATGTATCTCTTCACATAATTTCTTAGTCGGGGGAACCAATATTTTTCTTAATTTTTGCTACTGTTTTGTCAACACCAACATGTCCTAATTCATCGTGACACGTTTGAACAATTTTATATCTTGCATTGTCGGGAATATAGAAATAATGACCATTTCCCTCCACCTTGTAAAGTCGACCGTCTTTAAGTTTAAATTCTTCCTGTATACGTAAATCATCTTTAGTTAACTCGTCTCGTTTTTTAATAACATCTACAATATTTTGTATCTTAGGATACAAACCCTTAGCAAAAGGGTTAGCCAATCTGCTGTATCCAGGCTTGAATAAAGAGCGCAAACATCTGCCACTGTTGTAGTGTTTTCAGGCAATCCACTTGCATTACGACTCAAGGCATCAGCAGGTTTGTTTTCCGTTCCAGGGGTATGCTGTATTTCAAAATCGTACTCAGAAAGTTTCAGCCACAACCTGCCGATTCTTGGCAGGATATCTTTCTTTGACATCGAACTTCTAACAGCGTTGCAGTCGGTCTTGACTATGAATGGAATACCTATTAAATATACGCGGAAACGCTCTAATACCCAGACAACTGCTAACGTTTCTAATTCTGTTGAGTGGTAACGCGACTCCTCCTTAGTAGTCTGACGACTCGCATAGGCTACGGGATGGAATTTTCCATCGGATTGTTTCTGAACTAAAATTCCAGCTAAACCATCTTTGCACGCATCGGTGTGGACTTCTGGTTCTGCGTCTTTGCAGTAAATACTCAAAACAGGTGGTTTGGTTAATGTTTTCTTTAAATCGCCAAAAGATTTTTCTTCTTTTTGAGACCATCTCCATGTAGTCTCGTTTTTCGTTAGATGTGTCAACGGTTTTGCCAAAATCGCATAGCTTTTGATGAAACTGCGGAAATAACTTGTTAGGCCAATAAACCGACGAACATCGTGTACATTTTTAGGACGCTCAAAATTATAAATGGCATCTAATTTAAGTGTACTTGGCGTAATTACTCCGTCAGAAATTTCATAGCCCAAATACTCGACCTTTGTCATCAAAAATTTGCATTTATTTATATTCAGCTTCAAATTTGCTCGTCTCAATGCCCCCAAGACACTTTTGAGATTCTCTATGCACTCATCAATGTTAGTGGATGGTATAAGTATATCGTCAAAATATCCCATAGCTATTGTAAAACGTAAAGGCCCCAATGCTCCATTGACTAATTTTTGGAAAACTGCTGGACCATTTGATACACCAAAAGGCATTCTTATAAATTCGTATTGGCCGTCTGGAGTTACAAATGCAGTTATATGCCGAGAATCCTTCGCTACCTTCACTTGATAATATCCACTGCGCATATCAAGTACATTAAAATATTTCATACCATGAAGTCTGTTAATTTGGTCACCTACGATTGGTAGTGGATACTTTATTTTTCTAGTTACACGATTTAAAGCTCTATAATCAATGCATATTCTCTTATCACCAGTTTTCTTACGAACAATTAAAATAGGGCTTGCATAATCAGAATTAGATTCTACTATTATACCGGTTTTCTTCAAATGACTCATTTCCTCTCGTACAAACGCCCTTTCTGACTCGCTCAATCGATAAGGTTTATAAGTTATTGGTTTGTTGTCTAAAAGTTCGATCGCAAATTCTGCACCCTCAGCGCAACCAAGCTCACTAAGAGTCAATGCGAAACAATCTCTATTTTGTTGAAGTAAAGTTTTTAATTTTTCCCTATATTGTTCAGGAATCTCGGGGTTTACAAAAATTAATTCAGTAAAATCGGCACCTTCCTTGTTGAAGCCTTCATCGTCAATTTCTTTATCATCATAAATACACAACTCACCCTTATTAACTTTTTCACCTTCGTTAAAGACCACATCGACTGTAGAAACATTAACGATCGGCACTGCTAACCCATCAGCATCACCGTTGATGATACACGCGGGAATGATACAACCATGTTTGTTTGAAGTTGAGTTGATAAAAACATCCTGATTTTTGGAAATGTTATCATTAGTCGGCAACAAAACCAACATGATTTGGTGGCAGAACTGTAGCTTCTTTGACCCATAACGCCGTTTTTAACTTTGGGAGGTTTGGAACGTCAATGCTATTCAAATTATTCTCAGGTAAATCGTGTTGTTCAAAAATACGTAGGTATTCTCCTTTTTTGTAATAAATAACGTGCTGCTGTTCGGTAAATGGCTGTCCGACTAGTAATGGTATATCAAGGGTATCATCTGACATTACGTGAACGGTAACACTGGCCTGTGCTTGGTCAACCTTCAATTTTGCGGTAAATAGACCCAACGGAGAGGTAATACCACCACCAACCCCTCTGATTATCATATCCTTTGGAGCGGCACGTATTTCAACACACAGTTTCTTGGCAGCTGACTCTTTCATCATAATACACTGACTTCCAAAGTCTACATACGATTTTACTGTTGTACCATTTATAACAGCATCGAAGAAATATTTTTGATTTAAACAAATTCGTTCATTTAGATTTTTTACAACTGCACAATTCTTTGACTGAGGGCCGAATGGCTCCCTTCTTTTGTTGACATGGCCACTATTTACGGGACAGTTCTTCTTAAAGTGTCCAGGTTTATTACAGTTAAGACATACTACAGGAGATGTACAATTCTGTCTTACGTGTCCTTTCGAATTGCAACGAAAACATGTCAGGTCGGTAGAATCTCTTGCCTTTGAAATTATTGGCTTTAATTCCTTTTCTTGTGTAAACGTTTTTATAGTGTTGACTGTTCCATCCTTTCGGTTGCTCTGTTGCATACCCATTGTTCGATAAAAATCACGGATGTCCGCTAGCAGTGCATTCGACTCGTGATGCGTTTTGCAAATCAAAAATGTTTTTAGGTCACGTTCGTATAATCCCTGCATAACTTGTATTTTGGTTTCCGAAAATGATAACTTTAGATTGTCACACAATCTCTTCTTCTTAAAGTAGTAGTCGAAAACATTTTCATTTTTTTCCTGTCGGTAATTCAACAAAGCGAACCACTGCTCGGCAACACTGACTTTACCGATAAACGTGTTTGTAAATTCGACCTCAAACTCTTGTCATGTTCGTATTCCTAGCGAATAGAACCAATCTATCGCTCCATCTACTAAGTTTGAGAGTATTAATTCTAGTCTAAAAGAATCGGACCAGTTGTGCAAGTCTCCCATACCTTTTATTGTTTCTAGCCATTCACTAGCATTTTCTTCAGAACCCTTGCCTGCAAATTTCTTTATTGATTTATGTAAATCAGGTACGACATTAAAATTTTCAGTCCCTGTACCCATTGCATATGTGTTATTGTTCAGCGTAATTGCTCTTATCAACTCGGCATTCTGCTCCAACAGCCTCATCACTACGTCACTTGGCGCATTTTGTTCATTCGAATTCATGATTCCACCAGTACACTCGTCAACTATTATTGTATTGTCTCCGCTCTCGCTCATTTTACATATAATATAAGTAGCCTCCAATACATTAAATTATAATACTCTGTACAAGGAATTTACCAAACTCTTCCACCTCCAATCTCATCAACAGCAATAAATTAACGACTCCTGCAGAACAATGCAAACACAGCAATCGCAATTATAAAATATAAAGAATTTTGTGGATAGCTTAATCCCACTTCTGATTGTTAGCAAGGGTTATAGTTTTAATTCATTTATTAAATCTTATTTCAGTTTTAAAGTTAAATTAAATATATATATACATAAAAGAAATGGAAAAATGATTAATGTGTTTCTCGAAAGATCTAGCGCGAATTCAATTAGAACAAAGTGCTTTTATATTAAGTAAGTATGTATATTATATTAGAATCAATATTGCCAGATGGGCCAAAATGACACATTCGAACGAAATATGTAACATAAAGTTTAATAGCTAACATTAACATAGCTAACACCAGGTGCTATCGGCATTGTCAGTTTTACAGCGGCCTGTCCGTTTGCGCTTGGTAAGCCAGAGGGACACATCTCGACTGTACGCATCATAGCGGCGGTTCCCATAGCGTCAGACGCCATGGCATCAGAATAGTTAATGTTTTCATTATACTCTGGATGACAGCGGCCTTCAAGACAGCATCGGGCATCGAAACTGCAGTTGTATTTTTATAAGATTGAATAATGGCAGACTTCTTGGCAGCAGTTGCGGCATCAGGCACGTTAGCATTAAGTGTCTTTACATCGAGATTCATTGTGTCTAACGTTTTGTCTTCCGGTGCCACTAAAAGATTGTCGTTCGAGGCGTCCTTTTCACTGTTCTCACGTTGTTTTTTATTTTCGCGGATGATTGCGGTGTACAAAGTTTTTAATTGTTTTAGGGTTGCGGATTGAGGAAATTCTATTCCTGCATCCACCAATGCGTTTATCAGGTATTGGCGACTTGGGTGTAAATCCATTAAAAAAATATATATTTTTTTTTTCTTACCCCACACCTGATATTTTAGTAATATTTTGCGGTACTTTAATGGCCACTTGGCCATTTCACTACAAATAAAAATTTATTTCACTCTAAGATTATGTTCTTTTATTTTTCACGTCTTACTCTAAATATTATAATATATTTTGGAAAAACTAACAAAACTTTTGTGTTTTGTCTAACAAATTTTATTCTTTTTTATTTTCTTTGGGTTTTTGACAACTGTGGGTGTTTTTACACAAACAAAATTACCTGTGGTTGGTTTTGTTGTAACCAAGGCGAATTCAAACCAGGTGGAGTCAATAGCCCAGCTGATTGTTTTTTTCCTCGTTTTTTTGCTAATGTCTTGTCAAAAAATACATTGTTTCATATCTGCTAATCTAATGTCAAAGTTGTTGTTTTATTGTAGTTGTTGTCCTACCGCTCACACCTGGTATGAATTCGCCTTGGTTGTAACATTGCGATTACCTAGTATTCAATTCGCCTTGGTCCAAGGCGAATTCATACCAGGTGGAGTTGATAGCCCAGCTATTTGTTTTTTGCTCTCGTTTTTTTGCTAATGTCTTGTCAAAAATATATTGTTGCATATCTGCTAATCTAATGTCAAAGTTGTTGTTTTGTTACTCTACTGCTCACACCTGTTATGAATTCTCCTTGCCTTGGTCGTAAATATGTACATCAGCGAAAAGAAAACAAACTTTTTTATTTTGTTTTGGCAAACCTTTTGCAGAGTTGCACGGAACGTACTATTATTTGTGTACATGTGAAGCACTTTGTTTTTGATAGTGTAAATAAATTATGAATAAAATACCATTATTTAATGTGATTTTTCTAAGTAATCTATTAATGATTTTTAAATTCAAAAATAAAATTAAAACCCTCTAAAGTGCTAATATCAAATTTAATGGTTGTCACTTTAATTAGTTTAGTTATACATATATAAGCCAGTTGTTAGCAAACCTTTGAAAATCAGAAAATGTTTTCAATATATTATGAGTTGCATTCGATTTTCGAATGAAACTCATAAAGAAGATCGAAAGTCAAATTCGTATTACGAGTTGGTATCACTGTCGAAAATTTCGTTGTATGACGAATTTTCAATCGAACACAATTTTGCTTTCGATGCTTATTAAAAATGTATGTACATATTTGTAAATTTTTATTGTTTTTTTTTTTTACAAATGGCAGCAGTAAATAATTTTATTTTCATACAGGTCTATGGTTATAAGTACACAACAACGCATCTGGCAACATTGCCTTGAGTTGTAAACAACGTGTTATTTTTTGCTCGTGTGTGATTTTTCTTTAAAATTTAATTTTTCCTTTAAATCGCTTCCAATATGGCTAGCCAGAAGCGAGAATACTTTGGGAATAGTCCCAAATTTAAGACGATAAGGATTGATCCTGGCCCTAGTAACAGGTTTCATTTGCTAGCAAATGAAGAAGAAGAAGAGGCAAGAGCCGTCAAAGAAAGGGTTCCACCAATAGTGGTAGACTCGTGTCACAGTTTCTCAAAAGTTTGGGAAATACTTGGTGAGGAGTACTTCTTCAAGAGAATGACAATTGGAACTAAGGTTACATGCAATACAATGGTCCTGTATGAAGCTGCGTTAAAAAAGCTGAGTGAACTGAAGTACAGTTTTTATACACACGAAGTTAAAGACGTAAAGCACTTTAAGTTAGTGTTATTTGGTTTGCCAAGAACAGACGCAAAACTTTTAAAGGAGGAATTGATTAAAATGCACAACATAAACCCAGTAAGTGTCAAAGAAATCGTAACCAAAAGGACTACAGCTGATGACGCTATATACTTGATTGAGTTTAACAAACAAGAAGTGTCAAAAAATGATATTATGAAAATAAAGTACTTTTGCAATATTGCTGTTTACTGGAGAAGACCTCTTAAAGGGAATAAAGGGCCTACGCAATGTACGAAGTGCTCTATGTACGGACATGGAGCTAAAAACTGCAATAGAGTTATCGTCTGCGCAGTTTGTGCTGGCAATCACGACCAGACTGAGTGTGTATTGGCCAAAAACACTCAAGGGAGTAATGTTGTTTATAAATGCCACAACTGTAGCCAAAAGAACTTAAAAAACTCAAATCACAGGTCCGACGATCCTAAATGCCCTTGCCGTAAAGATTATTTAGAAATGCGCCTACGATTAACTTCTAAGTCTAGACCTAATTTCAACAAGTCGAGAATTAATCATGTGTATGATGAGACTGAGTTCCCACACCTGTCAAGTCAGAGTCAACCAACTGATTCACGAGAGCACACCTTCCAAAGGAAAAGTTTGTACTCTGAGGTTTCGAAAAACAGACCCCGCGACAGCAACAACGATGATGACTTATCTAACGAGAGACTGTTAGAAATCTTCTTTAGTGCTGTGGATGCACTAGAAAAATGTCGAAATAAATTTGACAAATTAAGAGTGCTTGGCATGATGCTCAAGCATGCTATATAAAATCATGGGTAGTCAAAATGTATACGTTATGCACTGGAATGCTCAAGGCATAACAACTGAGTCAGCAGCTGCACAGCTCGAAAAAGTTCTCCATGAGAAAAATATTGATATTTTACTTCTTAACGAAACGTTCCTGAAGCCGTATCATAGGTTAAAATTTGGAGGCTACAAAATATACAGAGAAGACCGTCAAACACATGGTGGGGGTGTACTTATAGCGGTTAAAAATTACATAGATCATAAGTTGTTACCAAAGATTAAAACAATAACCATAGAAAATATCTCTGTGGAAGTTAAAATAAGTGGACGTCCCGTAAGTTTTATCTCTGCTTATAATCCAGTTTACACTTCTAATTTTAAAACTGACTTAGAACTTCTTACCAATTCGTTTAGTGACTATTTTATTTTTGGTGATTTGAATGCACAACATGTGAGTTGGAATTGTATTTCAAACAATTCAGCTGGCAAAGAACTGTACAGACATCACTTAAGTTCAAGTTATTATGTATATCATCCGGATACACATACTAGATTCGGCCAAAATATAATTCCAGTCCAACCATCCACGGTTGATATTTTACTTACTAACTCTAACATTTCATTTTCGCAGTTACAGTCACATCCAAATATTTTACAGTCTGATCACACCCCAATATCTTGTTACATTTTTGGAACACCACAAAATCACTTTGTTACAGTTCCGTTGTATAATCAGGCTGATTGGCCAGCAATTAAATACTGGGTCGAGAATGAAATTAAGAATCATAATATCGGACAAATAGAGCTTAACAATATAAACCTAGATTCGTCATTAAATAAATTAGTTAGTATAGTTAAAGAAGCCTTTTCCAAGATTCCAATTGGCCAGAAAAATCCTTGGCAGAGGGAAATTTCAAATACGTCTAAAATGCTGATTACTCAGAGGAACAAGTATAACCGTAAACTTAAAAGATGTAGAGATCCTAGTTACAGAACTCAACTAATCAGCATTTTAAAACAGTTGAATCAATTAATTGATTTTCATTTGAAAAGGGATAGAAATGAAGCGTGGGCTAAATTCATTTCCAAACTGCCTTCCGGCTCTAAAAAGTTTTGGAAACTAACAAAAGCTTTAAAAGGTAGAAATTCTGCAATCCCCGATCTAAATATAAATGGGGAAGTTTTAAGTACCGGTGAAGCAAAAGCAAATGCCATTGCGGAAGTTTTTAGATGCAACAATAATATCACCAACAATTCATCACCTTTAGATAATGTGGTTCTAAATTATGTGCAGGAACTTAACAATGTAAATCTAGCTGACAGTGACAATTTTGAATTCACAGATGCAGTAGAGGTAAAGACATTTGTTTTTTGTTTAAAAAATAACAAAGCCCCAGGTTTAGACGGAATTAACAGCATTATTTTAAAAAATATGCCCGATTACTTTTTTGAAACTTTGAGCAAACTATTTAATTACTGCTTGAGAAATGGTCATTTCCCCATGATATTTAAAAAGGCCAGAGTTATACCTATTTTCAAAACTGGAAAAGATCCTAAATTGCCTTCCAGCTATAGGCCAATAAGCATTTTGAGCTTGTTGGATAAAGTCTTTGAAAAAATAATCCACAAAAGAATCGTAGAGTTCTCAGAACAGAATAACATTATACATCAGCAGCAGTTTGGATTCCGAAGAGAGCACTCTACGGTACATCAAATCAAACGAGTGGTTAATATTATTGAGAATAATAAAAGAAATCGTAGAAGTACAGGTATTATATTTCTTGACATTGAAAAGGCTTTCGATACAGTATGGCATAATGGCCTATTGTATAAACTTAACTCTTTTAGTTTTCCTTTATATTTACAAAAAATCATACAAAGCTTTTTAGACCAACGTTCATTTGTAGTTTTCGTGGAGCGCATCTCATCAGATGAAAAACATATACTCGCAGGTCTACCGCAGGGTTCCGTTTTGTCACCTACGCTTTATTCGTTATATACGTCAGATATCACTCTACGCAGGAATCAGGAAGCAGCATTTTATGCAGACGATAGTGCTTTCATTTGCAGCGGTAAGGTATCTAATTCATTAGTTAGGAAAATGCAAGAGAGCTTAAATTCAAGCCAAAAATATTTTAATAAATGGAAAATAAAGGTCAATGATGATAAAACACAGGCCATTATTTTTCCATATAATAAGTCGCCAAAACGCATACCTTCTCAATCTATGTTGTGCCGTGGGAATGTTATACCTATAAAGTCAGAAATCAAGTATTTGGGCATTATAATGGATAAAAAACTAACATTTAAGCAACATGTCAACCAAATTTGTGAAAAAGCTATAAAGTGTGGTCGGGCATTGTTTCCCATACTCAACAGAAGATCTAAATTGAATATGAAAAACAAAATATTGTTATATAAAATGTGCATTCGACCAATTATGAGTTACAGCTGTCAAGTATGGTTTCATAAAACTGCGAAAACTCATACCAAAAAGCTTCAGATTATACAAAACAAGAATTTGAAAATAATTCATAATCTTCCTCGTAGGTATCCGACAAATTTACTTCACAGTAACTTTGGACACAAGATGATAAACGATTTCACTAGAGAACTGACACTGACATTTAATGAAAAATGCAGACTGTCAAACTTTGAATCAATAAGGAATTTACAAGGTAATCACTAAGATTCGTTCGTTAAGAATGAATGTATTAGTGATTATCCAAACAAATTTCTTTATAACTTCCATAGAGATCAAAAAGGTTTTTGTGAGCTATTTTCCTTAAGGCTGTATATTTATTGTTATTAGTTTTGTAAATTTAATTATAAGACTCTTATTGTTGTAGTACTTATAGTAAAATCTCATACCTCTGTACCTTTTATATTTTAAACTTGTAAATAAAGACTTTTATTAAAAAAAAAAAAAAAAAAAAAGTACACAACAACAATTGGAAAAGTTCATTTTTCTAATGGAACAAAACCCTCAGCTGGCAAAAGGTATATGCACAAAAGTTCAGAAAAAAGTGGGAAGAAAGCACGCAGGAGCTAAATTGTATTGTGCCACCCGTTAGAACAACAGCAAAGTGGTCATATTAATTAATAATTAATCCAATTTTTTCTTTTATAAATTAGTAATAAAATATCTATTTATAGTGCCAGCTGATAAATATGTACTATTGTGAATAATCAAGTTGAGTCAAATTCACTATTGCGTTAATTTTATATTAAATGTACGCCATAATACCAAATGAAAATTCACTTTCGACTACAGTCGAAGATCGAAAGTTGCTTATAATAGGCACCTAAATTAGTTTTTCACCCATTACTCCAAAACTAAGCCGCGTGCACATACAATCGATAGGGGGCTCAAGTACGAATACGCGGTATCGGTTGTTTCTGGAAAAACTTTTTGACAAGTTGTTACATTGCAAACTTTAAAAAATCGTGGAGATATTAAATTAGTTTTTCTCTCATTACTTCGAAACTATGTCGCCTGGACATATTGCGCTACATACAATCGATAGGGGTTTAAATACGAATCTAACGCTGTATCATTGTTTCTGGAGAAACTTTGACAAAAGTTATTACATAACAAACTTTTAAAAACTGGAAAAAAACGTCAAAAGATATTAAACTAGTTTCACTTATTACTTCGAAACTATGTCGCGCGCACATACAATCGATAGGGGGCTTAAATACGAATCTAACGCGGTATCAGTTGTTTCTTGAAAAACTTTTTGACAAATGTTATTACATTTACAAGCTTTAAAAATTCTTCAAAAGATATTAAATTAGTTTTTCAGTCATTACTTCGCAACTATGTCGCGCTAGTTGTTTTCTATTGTTGTATGCTAGTCATAGTCTATGATGTGTACACCAGCATCCAACCATACATACACGAGTTTGACGTCCATAGTTTTGATCGTGACTAGGCCGCTTTAAATTTGTTGTGGATTATTTTCAAAGCTAAATCGGCACAGCTAGTTGTTTCTATAAAGAAATTTTGATAGTACCAGCTAGCAAAAAAGATAAACAAAAAATATTTAAGTTGGGCTTTCAACCCCAAAAAATCAAATTTATGTATGTATATTTTTAGGCATTGTTATAGAATGCGTTCAAACAACGAAAAACATCTTTATTGTAGCCTTCTAAGTATGGCCGTCCATTTTTATAACCACATTCAGCAAACAAATCCATATTTGATTCATGAAACCAATAATTTTTTATATTGCCCGATTCTCCTATGGCTAATGTATTTAATTGGAAAATACCGAAATGAAAAGTGCGCCCATCCGTCTGTATACTTTGCACTAGAACGGGTTTTGGTAAATTTTTTACGGCAGATTCCTTAAAAAAACATTCATAATTATCATTTTCAACTTCACTTAAAAAACTTACTCCATATAATTGTTTTGCTCTTGCAGCTGCTACTGCGAAAGCTTTCAACATTGTGCGACTTTGAAACTGCGCAGTAGTAACACCGACTTCATGCAGATTTGAAACCACTTTTTTATTAAAAAACGTAATTATTGTATGGGGATGTGAACAATCAATCCATTTAGTAAGAGCTAATTAAATGAAAATTAGTCTAGAAAATGTCTATAATTTTAATGTAAAAATATCTCACGATATAAATTATCTGTCGTATAAATATTTTTCTTTGGCAAAGAGATAGTGCTTTTGATGGGATATAAATCGGGCAAATCTTCATTATATTTAACTTTTACTTGGTCGATGGGTCGTAATGATGTTATAAATTTTTCAGCAGATACTTGAAATTGCAGTAACTCGTCGTCCTTAGAAACAGTTACTTTGAAATCAACCTGATCCAGAAGGCGACGGTGAAAAGGAATGCAACTTCCAGACAATTTTTCGCATTCACTTATTAACTTGTTTGTTAGTAAACGACTAAAAATAAACTTTTTCAAAATACTAAAAAAAGTTTAAAAAGTGCATATACTTTTTACGCTGATGGGAAATTCCATAGCCTCTTGGTAGATTAAAAGCTGGCCTATCTAGTAATTTAACTTTTGGCAATTTTACTTGCTCTGCATCTAAAACATGTGACGCCATTATCAAATGATGAACCCGTCGGTCAACACTGGTATTTAATGGCATTTTTGTTATGAAATCTCCAATTGTTTTCGGAAAACTCCTAATTTCAATAGTTTTCGTCAGAACTTGGGCCTGCGGTAAACCTTCAAGTAAAACGTTAGAATTTCCATATACATTACATTTTTGTTGGTGCCAGTGCGGATGTGATTCATCCTCAAGCTCTGCGAGAGGATGATTTCCCAAAAATTCAAATCTGTAAATGGTAACCACATTGAAAAACATCTTATTTACAAAATCGTAAGAATTCTTACCGCATCTTTTCAAGCTTTGGATCAATTACATCTTTAACATCTTTAACACCAATTCCATGATTTTTCAATTCGCATGCAGCACCAGTATCATTTGGTATTCGTTTACCCTGTATTTGCCAATGCTTTTTAAATGTCCAGCCCAAATGTTGGGCACACAATTTCGAAGTAAAGCGCATTTTGGCCAAATTATTTTTAATAAGCAAAGAACAGAGTTTTGCGTCATGACGAATTGAAGCCGGCTGCGCCGCTGGAGATATTTACATCCGCCGCATTCGAAAACAAGTTATCAACAGTGTGACCAGATCTAAAAATATTTTACGCAAGTGAAGAAATAAATATATTGGATATCAACCGCTTAACAACTTTTTTTATGTGCCTGTGTTGTTGTTGCTTCTTAGAAATACACGTGCGTGAGAAAAAAGTAAATAAAAAATGAAAAAAATATTACAAAGTTTGAAGGCTTGTAAACACTATAGTTTTAAACTATTTAAGCATTTTTAACGGTATATAAAAGGAAAACACCTTAGGTACTTAATTTCATGTTGGTCATTTACGACATTTTAGTATATAATAAGATGTAATAAGTGTAATTTGTGAGAAATTAACCGTTTAGACGCTACACGCCAACAACCTTTTATAAGAACTAAATTGCGCTAAATAGTATTTTCCCTGTAAAATCCGTAAATTGAGCGGTGCCTAAAATCCGAAAATTGGAATTGGTAGCCATTATTAGTAGGAATAAGATGTACTAAGTGTCATTTGCGAGAAATTAGCCGTTTAGGCGCTACACGCCAAAAGCCTTTTATAAAGCCTAAATTGCGCTAAATAATATTTTCCCTATAAAATCGGTAAATTGAGCGGTGGTAAAAATCTGAAAACTGGAATTGGTATCCATTAGTAGTAGGAATAAGATGTCCTAAGTGCTATTTAAGGCATAAATTACGCTAAATAGTTTTTTTCCCCATAAAATCCGGAAATTAAGCTGTGCTAAAAATCTAAAAATTGGAATTGGTAGCCATTAGTAGTAGGAATAAGATGTACTGTCATTTGCGAGAAATTAACCGTTTAGGAGCTACCCGCCGAAAACCTTTTATACGGCCTAAGTATCTCACAGCCTAATATCTCACAGAATACTAAAATGTCGTAAATGACCAACATAAAATTAGGTACCTGAGGTGTTTTCCTTTTACTTACCGTTTAAAAATGCTTAAATAGTTTAAGACTATAGTGTTTAATATTTCCTGGATCTTCATGTGTTTTATGCCGAAATTTTCAAGCTGTTTCACAAGAGATTTACGTCGATTGGTGTTGTGGTTTGGACACTTGGATGTTATATGATCTATTGACTGGATCATGCCGCATTCGCAATAGTTCGGTGTCCGTGATATTTACCATAAAAAGGTGTTGCCTAGTTTGTATGTGCCCGAATCTTAATTTGCATATCGTTGTTATTACGCTTCGTGAGAGATGTTGGTCTGTAAACCATGGTGTTTTGTTTACTGTTTGGCTAAGTGAGTCTAACTGTCTACCATGGGGACTGCTTTCCCATTTTATCTGCCATTTTAAAACCGCTAGTTCTGTGTCTGCTTGTTTCAAGTCGGATGGAAGAATTGATAAGTTGTTTTCTATTTCGTTGTGGTTGACAGCTATGCTGTAGGCCAATGCCTGAGTGGCTTGGTACCCACAGGAAATGTATGACAAAACTAGCTTGTTTTAATTCATAAAGTTCTTTTTTGATTTTTATAATGTAGCAATGAGTTCTGTTGTTGTTGAAATTTTCAATGGTTTGTAGTACAGATTTGCTGTCGGATATAATGAGGTAATTTCCGGCGTCGCCAACTTTCAGGAATAGGAGTGCTTGTGGATGTAGATTTCTTGACGTCTAAATAAGTGACATTAGGTTTAATGATGTTTGCTCTAATAGGGACTTGAAATTTTAGTAATTTGTCGTATTTAGTAATTTTGTATTCTGTAGATTTTTTATGAAACCTTTCGAACAGGGTTGGACGTGACTGATAATTTTGTTTGTATTGAGGAATATATTTGTTTGCTGGATGTTTCTTATCTGCAACAAGTCGATTTATATATCTGTCGGCAAGTAAGGATAACCTTTCAGGAATTGGCATGATTGAAGCTTCCTGTTCCAGTGCTAGCACGTGAGTTGAAATCATGGCACCTAACGCTGTTCTTATTGCTTTATATTGTATTCTCTGTACAAGTAATTCTTTATCCGGGCAATCTGGAATGAGCGGCGCCATATACTCTATTTTTGGCCTGATTACCCCAAGATACAGTGTTAAGAGGTTATTTGGGTCGGCTCCCCATGATACCCCACATAGTGCTCTCAGAATGTTCATGAAATGAAAGCAGCTTAGTTTGATCTTCTGAATGTGGCTAGTTATTTTCAGGTTAGAGCTAAAGGTAAATCTTAGGAAGTTGAAGGTATTTACGTAGTTTATTACTGTGCTCTCGATACAAATGTCTGGGTAGGTATTTGTTGTATTTCTTTTCTTGTTGGAAAATACCATTGCCTTTGATTTCTGGGCGAGAGTGAAAGTTGAATGTCACTTAGCTTGGTACTCACGAGTGTTTACGACTAATTGTATTTTGCCCATGGCTGATTCCGTAGAGTGATCTTGACAAAATATGACTAAGTCGTCAGCGTATCCCAAGATTTCTACATTTTGGTTATCAAATAGGTCATTTATGTATACATTAAAACTTAAAGGGCTTAGTACCGATCCCTGAGGAGTACCCGTAAATGACGTGCGTGTAATTTTGCCATTCTCGGTTTCGAGTGTGAGCTCTTTATGTTGTAACAATTTATGAATTATAAAGCATGTGTGTTCACTTACCCCTAGAGCCCTGTATTTTGCTATCAGTATTTCAATATTTACGCCGTCAAAGACGTTTTCGATGTCCAGGAAGACAGCGACTAAGGTCATATTTTTTCTTTTTGCTAGTTGTGCTGCAGTCCATAACGTGATTGCATTATCGTAAGTGGATTTGCCTTGTCGAAAACCGGTTTGAAGTATGCTTAACTTATCGCTAGTTTCAAGTTGGTGGTTTACACGGTGATGTATAATTTTTTCAAAGATTTTTCTTAAGCAAGGTAGTAGGGCTACTGATCTATAAGATCGCGGATTATCGGGTGGCTTACCATTTTTGTGTATAGGTATAATTTTATATCTCATCCACGTGTCTGGTATTTTTCCACTTTTCCATATGTTGTTATACATTTCTAATAGTATTTGTCTGGTTTCCATGTTAAAGTTTTTGAGGTGCCCGTGCCTTAAACCATCTGACGCAGCAGAGGTGTCTTTTGAGGGTGATATGGCTATTTCGAGTTCTTCAATTAAAAACAAACATTTCATCCTGATTGTAATTCTGTTGGGTGTGTGGAACGGTGATTTCGTTTATAGGGCCTATAGGGCCTGTCAAAGTATCGCAAAGTTCGGTTGCACAAGACAGTGGTAATGTTTGCGGTTTGGTTGTGTTAGTGCGTCTAAATTTTGTAATTGTGTTTCAGAGTTCAGATGGCGTGGTGTCGGAATTGATATTTTCACACATTGCTTTCCATCCAATACGCTTCTCTTTTCTAAGCGTGTAAAAATATTTTTTTTTTTTTGTTAAGAGATTGTTAAAATTTTCTCTTGTTGGGTTTTTCTTAAATTGCGCCATTGCTCTTGTTTGTGCAGCTCTGACCCTGTTGCAGTTGATGTTCCACTAAGGATTCTCTGGGTATTTCTTCTTTTTTGCTTCAATTTTAAATTTGTTATAAAAGTGCTCGGAAATTATGTTGAATTTCTCGTCCTCTTGGGCATCAATAAATATTTCTTCGTTTGTTATTTTTCGTACTTCTTCGTTCAGTATGCCCTTTTTGATGTTTTTGGGTACGCCATATGATGTTTTGTGATGCATTACTGATCTTAGTTGTACATCGATATATATTATGCAATGTGTGCTACCTAGACACTCGTTAAGAGTGGTCCACGATGCAACCGTTGCAAGGGATGGCGAACATATTGATAGATCAAGTGCTAAAGGGCTGGTGTAACCGAAGAAAGTTTGTGAGCCGTCGTTTAGAAGGACCATATGGTTGTCTTCTATGAAGTCGGCCACGTGCCTTCCTTTATCATCGGTGCTGTTGTTGCCCCAAGCCTGATGGTGAGCGTTAGTGCCAACAAATTCATACTTATTCTGTGCTTTTTCATTTGCTTTGTCCATGGCTTGTTTTTTCAGGAAGATTTTGGTTTCACACTCATTGAATTTGGCGTCGTGACACTTGTGGCAGTTCACGCATTTAGGTGGAGCGTCGCAGTTGCCCTCGTGTGATAAGCCGCAATGGTGAATAACTCTTTTGGCTCTTCGACATAACTTTTCAGAGTGGCCATGTCTCCAGCACTTTGTGCATTGTATTATCCTTTCGATGAATGGTTTGACCTGATAAATGACATTATCCAACATTACATGTGAAGGCAGCATACAGCCTGTGAATGTGATCATTACTAGATCCACGTCCAGTATGTTGCCTTCGCTGCTCGGTTTGGCAAAACGCATTACTTCGCCCAGGGCAATGGTCTTTACTAGAAGACAATATTCTGGGTAGTGGCGAATTTGTAAATTATCAAAAATGTATTTCTCAATGTACTCCGGTTCTGCAGGTATTTGTACAACAGTCTTAGATTCGCACATTTCCAAGGGGATGTATATTTTATATTCTTTTCTCATGTCTTCGTCACTTAGCAATTTGTTAATAGTGTCCATGTTTTCTGACTTTATACGTAGTTTTCTTTTGCTTATAAAGAATAATTCTACATCTTGTGTCTTGGAAAAAATGATCTTGCTTAATTTTATTAGCCTTAAGGAATCGCGTCCATTATGTGGTTGTATGATTGTTTCATACTCCCGCATGAAACGGGTGTAGCTGCGCTTCCTGGGTAATGGGAATTTGTTACCGTCACCCGTGTCGCCATATTCTATGGCAGGGTATACCATTGTTTTTTTATGTTTTCACTTGGTTTATTAATTGATTTGAGATTTTCGTTGCTTTTTTTAAGTATTGTTATAAACACGTGGTTTGACGCTTTAGGCTTACAGCTTGTTTTTCCAGAGCGTTCTTAAAACCGACTTTAAAAATCAAAATTGATATAATTTTAGATTTTCACTGTGGTATATTTTATTTTTTGTTTTGTTTCTTATGTTTTTAGGTTTTTACTTTATAAAAATTTTGAATTTATCAATTTTTTTCTTGTAGATGCTGAATCACGTCCGTTAGCTTTCAACTTCTCGATCGTTCTCCCACTCATTTTGTCATTTTCCATTTAAGTAATAATAAGTTTCAAATTACGATGTAAAAATGCATGTACAAAAAATGTTATGTTTAATTAATATTGACAAAAAGCGCAAAACATGGCATAATCAACAAGGTAGACTCGCGGCGAAAATCAATACAACACTGCATACATTTTGTTTGTGTAAAATATTCTTTGAATGTCAAAAGCATCTGACCAAAAATAGAAAGAAGAAGAATAAAGTTGAAAATTATTAAATTGTAAAAGTTTTGTTTTCAGTAAAAGAGTTTATAAAAAAGAATATTTAAACTTTTGGTGTTATAATGTGTTGTTAGTTTTATTGTGTTCATGTATTTCATATTTATGTACATATGTATGTTTTAAATGCAATTAATTTTATGCATATACCAACGCATACATGTTGTTTATTTCTTTGCAAAGTGTAATTTGCATTTTCTTATATTAAAATAAATAAAAGTTTTCATATTAAATAAATAAATTGTGTTTTATTTATGTTGTGTAAATCTATGTACATATTTGCTTATCTTATAAGTAATAAAAAGACCACCAGCACCTTTGCAAAAACGGCAGTATTTCTTGGAATATATAACAAAATGTAAACAAATTCTTCAAAAAATGCATTTTTCAAAGCGCTCACAACTAGTCATTTATTGTTGTAATTTAAAAATAAAAATTGAATTAGAAAGCACTAATCCTATAGAATCTAATTTTCTGACTGTCACTTAAATCAGTATAAGATATAAGGAGCTATATTAAGGGGATTTATCTATTAAGTAAAAAAGTTTTTGTATTTTTAAAACCGAAACTATTCGTTGTGCCGCATAGCGACCTATACCAATCGATAGAGGACAAAAATAAAATTCAGAGTTGGTATTGGTCAATTTCCGAAATACTTGCGTTCAAAAGTTATAGTGCAGCAAATTTTTTCAAATCGAAAAAAATCGCTAAATTTTGGTAAATAGTTTTTTACTTATAAAACCGAAACTATTCGTTGTGCCGCATAGCGAGCTGTACCAATCGATAGAGGACTCAAATACGATTCAGAATTGGTATTGGTCAATTTCCGAAATACTTGCGTTCAAAAGTTATAGTGCAGCAAACTTTTTCAAATCGAAAAAAATCGCTAAATTTTGGTAAATAGTTTTTTACTTATAAAACCGAAACTATTCGTTGCGCCGCATAGCGACCTATACCAGTCGATAGAGGAAAAAATACGATGCAGAATTGGTATTGATCAATTTCCGAAATACTTGCGTTCAAAAGTTATAATGCAGCAAACTTTTTTAAAGTTTACCAATACCAATTCTGAAATTAATTTGCGTCTTCTATCGACTGGTGTAGGTCGCTATGCGGCACAACGAATAGTTTCGGTTTTATAAGTAAAAAACTATTTACCAAAATTTAGCGATTTTTTCGATTTGAAAAAGTTTGCTGAACTATAACTTTTGAACGCAAGTATTTCGGAAATTGACCAATACCAATTCTGAATCGTATTTGTGTCGTATCGTATTTTTGTCCTCTATCGATTGGTATAGGTGGCTATGTGGCACAACGAATAGTTTAGGTTTTATAAGTAAAAATCTTTTTTACTTAACGATATAATTTGTCTTGTATAACTTCCGTAATTCTAATCTGATTTAGTGACAGTCGCAAAATTAGGTTCTATAGGGGTAACGCTTTTGAGTTCAGTTTCGATTTTTTTAATTCAACAAAAAATGAGGAGTTGCGAGCCTTTTGAATATAGCAATATTTTTGCAAAAGTTTGTTTACAATTTTTTTACATCAAATAGTACTTTTTAATCAACTGTGAAAAAGTTTGCTAAAACTGAAAAAAAAGTTTGTTTTCTTCTCGACGAAAATAACAAACTTTTGAACAAACTTTTTTGGTTTTGCAGTGAGAGCAGGAAAATTTCTCTCTTTTACAGATAGAAATGAGCATTTTCGGTCTTGCAGACTCAAATTTAAGTGCTACCAAATTTAAATATGCCAATTTAGTACAAATCCGTGTAATATCATCTGGTAACACCTGCATATATTTTCTTCTTTTTCGGCCTTCAACAAACCTGCACGAATTTTTAACAAACTTTCAGTAATTTTAAAAAAAGTATTATTATATATTTTTTTTATTAAAAATACAAAAAATTGTATTAAAAAAAATTTTTTATTATTCTTTTTATTAAAATAACACAAAAAAAATGTTTTGAAGAAAAACACTTCAACACAAAAAACTGTTTTGAGACAAGTCAATTTAGTCACTTTTTGCCCTCTAGGGGAAAAATGGGGACTTGTGCCAAAATTCCGCAAATGGGGGATGATGTGCCAAGGTCTTGGCTACATTTTGGCATCATTGCTTTTTCTCAGACCAGTTACTGTTTCGAACTAAATTTTCGAAAAACTGTTTTGAGACAAGTCAATTTAGTCACTTTTTGCCCTCTAGGGGAAAAATGGGGACTTGTGCCAAAATTCCGCAAATGGGGGATGATGTGCCAAGGTCTTGGCTACATTTTGGCATCATTGCTTTTTCTCAGACCAGTTACTGTTTCGAACTAAATTTTCGAAAAACTGTTTTGAGACAAGTCAATTTAGTCACTTTTTGCCCTCTAGGGGAAAAATGGGGACTTGTGCCAAAATTCCGCAAATGGGGGATGATGTGCCAATGCAATGTGCGTTGCCAATTATTTTTTATGGCTGGCGTCCCCAATAGGCCTAATACCATACATTTTACTTTTTATAACTATTTAATATATATATCACAGATTGTGTTAAATATTATATATTTATATTAATAATATATTTTGAGAAGTTATTTTACAAATATCGGAATTTTTTATCCAATGCTTATATTTGCAGTTTTCACATATATAATAACCACAGTCTTTGCATATACCAATACCTGTTGTTTTGTATTTCATATACCCGCACTGTACACAAAATCTAGTTTTGTCACCTTGGTGTTTCAATAATAATTTCTTCATTATTTTTCGAAAATGATTAGGGTTACCTAAATTTTTTAAAGGCTCGTTTTTAAGAATTTTAGAGGCATACATTAAAACAAAACAGGGCAATGGTCTTTACTAGAAGACAATATTCTGGGTAGTGGCGAATTTGTAAATTATCAAAAATGTATTTCTCAATGTACTCCGGTTCTGCAGGTATTTGTACAACAGTCTTAGATTCGCACATTTCCAAGGGGATGTATATTTTATATTCTTTTCTCATGTCTTCGTCACTTAGCAATTTGTTAATAGTGTCCATGTTTTCTGACTTTATACGTAGTTTTCTTTTGCTTATAAAGAATAATTCTACATCTTGTGTCTTGGAAAAAATGATCTTGCTTAATTTTATTAGCCTTAAGGAATCGCGTCCATTATGTGGTTGTATGATTGTCTCATACTCCCGCATGAAACGGGTGTAGCTGCGCTTCCTGGGTAATGGGAATTTGTTACCGTCACCCGTGTCGCCATATTCTATGGCAGGGTATACCATTGTTTTTTTATGTTTTCACTTGGTTTATTAATTGATTTGAGATTTTCGTTGCTTTTTTTAAGTATTGTTATAAACACGTGGTTTGACGCTTTAGGCTTACAGCTTGTTTTTCCAGAGCGTTCTTAAAACCGACTTTAAAAATCAAAATTGATATAATTTTAGATTTTCACTGTGGTATATTTTATTTTTTGTTTTGTTTCTTATGTTTTTAGGTTTTTACTTTATAAAAATTTTGAATTTATCAATTTTTTTCTTGTAGATGCTGAATCACGTCCGTTAGCTTTCAACTTCTCGATCGTTCTCCCACTCATTTTGTCATTTTCCATTTAAGTAATAATAAGTTTCAAATTACGATGTAAAAATGCATGTACAAAAAATGTTATGTTTAATTAATATTGACAAAAAGCGCAAAACATGGCATAATCAACAAGGTAGACTCGCGGCGAAAATCAATACAACACTGCATACATTTTGTTTGTGTAAAATATTCTTTGAATGTCAAAAGCATCTGACCAAAAATAGAAAGAAGAAGAATAAAGTTGAAAATTATTAAATTGTAAAAGTTTTGTTTTCAGTAAAAGAGTTTATAAAAAAGAATATTTAAACTTTTGGTGTTATAATGTGTTGTTAGTTTTATTGTGTTCATGTATTTCATATTTATGTACATATGTATGTTTTAAATGCAATTAATTTTATGCATATACCAACGCATACATGTTGTTTATTTCTTTGCAAAGTGTAATTTGCATTTTTTTATATTAAAATAAATAAAAGTTTTCATATTAAATAAATAAATTGTGTTTTATTTATGTTGTGTAAATCTATGTACATATTTGCTTATCTTATAAGTAATAAAAAGACCACCAGCACCTTTGCAAAAACGGCAGTATTTCTTGGAATATATAACAAAATGTAAACAAATTCTTCAAAAAATGCATTTTTCAAAGCGCTCACAACTAGTCATTTATTGTTGTAATTTAAAAATAAAAATTGAATTAGAAAGCACTAATCCTATAGAATCTAATTTTCTGACTGTCACTTAAATCAGTATAAGATATAAGGAGCTATATTAAGGGGATTTATCTATTAAGTAAAAAAGTTTTTGTATTTTTAAAACCGAAACTATTCGTTGTGCCGCATAGCGACCTATACCAATCGATAGAGGACAAAAATAAAATTCAGAGTTGGTATTGGTCAATTTCCGAAATACTTGCGTTCAAAAGTTATAGTGCAGCAAATTTTTTCAAATCGAAAAAAATCGCTAAATTTTGGTAAATAGTTTTTTACTTATAAAACCGAAACTATTCGTTGTGCCGCATAGCGAGCTGTACCAATCGATAGAGGACTCAAATACGATTCAGAATTGGTATTGGTCAATTTCCGAAATACTTGCGTTCAAAAGTTATAGTGCAGCAAACTTTTTCAAATCGAAAAAAATCGCTAAATTTTGGTAAATAGTTTTTTACTTATAAAACCGAAACTATTCGTTGCGCCGCATAGCGACCTATACCAGTCGATAGAGGAAAAAATACGATGCAGAATTGGTATTGATCAATTTCCGAAATACTTGCGTTCAAAAGTTATAATGCAGCAAACTTTTTTAAAGTTTACCAATACCAATTCTGAAATTAATTTGCGTCTTCTATCGACTGGTGTAGGTCGCTATGCGGCACAACGAATAGTTTCGGTTTTATAAGTAAAAAACTATTTACCAAAATTTAGCGATTTTTTCGATTTGAAAAAGTTTGCTGAACTATAACTTTTGAACGCAAGTATTTCGGAAATTGACCAATACCAATTCTGAATCGTATTTGTGTCGTATCGTATTTTTGTCCTCTATCGATTGGTATAGGTGGCTATGTGGCACAACGAATAGTTTAGGTTTTATAAGTAAAAATCTTTTTTACTTAACGATATAATTTGTCTTGTATAACTTCCGTAATTCTAATCTGATTTAGTGACAGTCGCAAAATTAGGTTCTATAGGGGTAACGCTTTTGAGTTCAGTTTCGATTTTTTTAATTCAACAAAAAATGAGGAGTTGCGAGCCTTTTGAATATAGCAATATTTTTGCAAAAGTTTGTTTACAATTTTTTTACATCAAATAGTACTTTTTAATCAACTGTGAAAAAGTTTGCTAAAACTGAAAAAAAAGTTTGTTTTCTTCTCGACGAAAATAACAAACTTTTGAACAAACTTTTTTGGTTTTGCAGTGAGAGCAGGAAAATTTCTCTCTTTTACAGATAGAAATGAGCATTTTCGGTCTTGCAGACTCAAATTTAAGTGCTACCAAATTTAAATATGCCAATTTAGTACAAATCCGTGTAATATCATCTGGTAACACCTGCATATATTTTCTTCTTTTTCGGCCTTCAACAAACCTGCACGAATTTTTAACAAACTTTCAGTAATTTTAAAAAAAGTATTATTATATATTTTTTTTATTAAAAATACAAAAAATTGTATTAAAAAAAATTTTTTATTATTCTTTTTATTAAAATAACACAAAAAAAATGTTTTGAAGAAAAACACTTCAACACAAAAAACTGTTTTGAGACAAGTCAATTTAGTCACTTTTTGCCCTCTAGGGGAAAAATGGGGACTTGTGCCAAAATTCCGCAAATGGGGGATGATGTGCCAAGGTCTTGGCTACATTTTGGCATCATTGCTTTTTCTCAGACCAGTTACTGTTTCGAACTAAATTTTCGAAAAACTGTTTTGAGACAAGTCAATTTAGTCACTTTTTGCCCTCTAGGGGAAAAATGGGGACTTGTGCCAAAATTCCGCAAATGGGGGATGATGTGCCAAGGTCTTGGCTACATTTTGGCATCATTGCTTTTTCTCAGACCAGTTACTGTTTCGAACTAAATTTTCGAAAAACTGTTTTGAGACAAGTCAATTTAGTCACTTTTTGCCCTCTAGGGGAAAAATGGGGACTTGTGCCAAAATTCCGCAAATGGGGGATGATGTGCCAATGCAATGTGCGTTGCCAATTATTTTTTATGGCTGGCGTCCCCAATAGGCCTAATACCATACATTTTACTTTTTATAACTATTTAATATATATATCACAGATTGTGTTAAATATTATATATTTATATTAATAATATATTTTGAGAAGTTATTTTACAAATATCGGAATTTTTTATCCAATGCTTATATTTGCAGTTTTCACATATATAATAACCACAGTCTTTGCATATACCAATACATGTTGTTTTGTATTTCATATACCCGCACTGTACACAAAATCTAGTTTTGTCACCTTGGTGTTTCAATAATAATTTCTTCATTATTTTTCGAAAATGATTAGGGTTACCTAAATTTTTTAAAGGCTCGTTTTTAAGAATTTTAGAGGCATACATTAAAACATATATGCCACAACTTGAGTTATCTTTTTGTATATCTCTTTCCAATATTGGACAATATCGCCATAAAGACTTTTCTTCTCCGAGTGTGTTGACAAAATTCTCGTATAGCCGTTTTCCTTCACCTTCACTTTCAACTGAATTTATGTAAAAAAATTCATGTGAAGAAAACTTGAACATACATAAAGTATAATGACGAGAATGCAAAATGGGTACAAACAGTAAATCAGGATGATATCTTACTAATAGGTGCATTTTTTCAAAGTTAATATTGTCAATTTGACAAGGTAAACTGTGGCAATGAATAGATCTACTTTCCTTAATAACGGCTAAAAGGCAAGCATCTAAAACAAAATTTGTTAGTTGCTCACCTTTATTTAAAGAACTCCAGTCTGAAGTGTCTAAGCTATCATAAAAGCCGAAACTAATATTATCTGTTACATTGTTAACTTCAGAAAAAAGTAAATCGAACTTAAATAAGAAAAAATTCTCCTTTGTGGTACAAAATACATTTGATTTCATTTTATTTTTACGAATTTTCATTATTTTTTTACTTGTTTTTGACTCAAGCATCATTTTAGGACGTATTGCTCTTTGTTTATCGGAATTTATTTTACCCCATTCTTCTTCTGGTTCAGATTTTAAAGTTATTTGTGTATAACTGTGATCTTTTTCGATTACCTCAACACTGAAATTCAATGAGTTATCCTCTTCACGATTTTTCTCATTAGGTGTTGAAGTAATGTAAGAATGTTCTTTGTGAAGTCTTCTGTTAAGATCAATTTCATTATACTCATTTAAAGAAGTGATTGTTTCTTCAATTTCTTTGTCCATTGAACTAAACATTTTGTAATGGTAGCGCAGTTCTTTGAGTGAACTAAGATAATCTATTCTCATAAGATTAACAAAAACATCAGCTCTTACAGATTTTTGTGGCAGAATTATATTTTTTTGCAAAAAATATGTGAATTCAACTGGAGCATTGCTTATATGTTCTCCTGATGGATCAACATGAATACCCATAACATTGGTCCAAAGAACAATAAAAGGGCAATATTTATTTAATATAAACACACAAATTTCATCATGCCGATATTCATTAAGGGAATACCCTTTATTGATATTTTTAATATCATTTTCAATTTCACTATAAATAGATAGGAACATCTTATGGAATGGACTATTTCTTGCTATTGATTCTAATGGATCAACTTTTTCATTGTCTAAAAGATTATATTCCTTGAATGTGCTTTCTATGTCAATCTCTGTTAAACAATGACGTAAAATTTCAAGACTGTTTTCTAAATTATGGTTTTTGTAAGGAGTAAGCAAAATTATAAAAATATGTTTAAACCATTGTTGGCATTCATCAATAGTGGTTAAACTAAAAGCAGCTACTAATGCATTTTTTAATAGATTCCTTAAAATGTGGTTTTTGCCCAATTTCGCATTTAAATCCTTGCAAATTATATGTATATAATGACATTTGCACCATTGTAGTATAACAAAATCTGGTTTTGCATTTGAATTTGTTTTCAAATTATTTAAAAATGCAGCACAAGCGTTAAGATACTCTAACAATGTTTGATTGTTAAAACTTTTTAGTACTGCACCATATAAGGCTGCACTTACGTCAGTACAAGCTCTTTGACAATAAGGTGGTTTGAACTGATATTTAACTTTGTGCTCTTTCAGAGATAACTTTAAATTATCTAAATAGTCACATATTTCCTTTAGAGTATGTGCAGAAAGAATTGCTTCTGCGATAGGCAGTATCTTTTTTAATTTCCAATTGCGTAAAACTAATTTATATGTTAGAATCCTTTTTTTGGCACATATTAAACTTTTTACGCTTTCTCCTGAAGCATCCAAATGTAATGTAAATTTGGAATCTTCCAGGATTTTTAAATTACTTGAGATTGTCTCAAAAGTATACTTCTCCCAAGTATACACTGTAAAGGGTGAAGCAAGTCTATGTATATAGTTTTTATAGGGACCTGTTTGCATTAAATACAGAGCATAAAATGGATCTGGGTTATAATATCCATCATGATTTAGCTCAGATTTACATTTTCTCAATGTTTCTAATTTATGGATATTTTGTAAATTGCCTTTTTCAGCAATATCATCAGCGGCATCCAAAATTTGTTGCTTTCTGAACAAATATGCCTTATTTCCCTTAAGCTTTCTTTTTACTACAAGTCTTTTTACTCCCCTTATTTGACCAACTTTTACCTCATTTTCAGCATGATGTAACTCCTTTGTTCTATGAACAGTTACATTTCCTTGAGGATTTATTTTAAACCGAAATGTAGTACAATCATTAAATTTGCAATACGCATATAACAAAATATTTTCTATGCCATATTTAATGTTGTAGAAACATAAAATACAAACATTGTTATATTTTAAATACTCTTCTCGTATTAAATCTTCGAGAATTTTTTTTCTTGTAATTTTGTCTAGATTTGTGTTTTTTGCACTGTTCAAATCCACAGAAAAACTACAATCCCAAATATTAGCTTTAAATTTTCGGTTAGGTTTCGTACTTTTAGATATTGTACGTATAACATTTCTTTTGCATTTTTCTTTTGGGTTTGGTGTTTTTCTGTATTTTAAAAATTCTGAAACATTTGGAGACTCATCTGTTATCTCAAATGGACTGAGTGTATGATCACGTTTCTTTTTTTCGATTATGGATACTTTGGGAGAACTTTCCTGAATTTTATTTTTACTACTTAGTGTAGTATTAAGAGAAATATCTTCCATTTTTGAATTTTTTTCAAATTGATTATTACTTAAAATTTCGTTTAACAATGTTTTAATTTCGTTAGGACTTGACATGTTATGTGTCAAAATCTCTTTAATGTTACATTGTAAGTCGAGTACAATAGATTTAAAGTCTTGAACAAAATCTTCTTTAAATTTTTTTAACGAATTTTGTAAAATTGCTTTAAAATTATTGTTAAATTCATTTATTTTAGATGTTTTTGTAAATTTTTCTATACTAAAACAATTTTCTTCTTCATTTTCCATTCTATTAAGTTCATTAATAGACTCTGCTTTATTCAAATTTTTATTTGAAATATTTAGAGTTTCTAAACTTTCATCAAGATCAGACAACAAAGTAAGTTTGTCTACACTAAAATATTTTTCTTCTTCATTTTCTATATTATTAAGTTCATTAATACACTCTGCTTTATTAAAATTTTTATTTGAAATATTCAGAGTTTCCAAACTTTCATCAAGATCAGATAACAACGCTGTTATAAGAGCTTGTTCCATTGGAAAACTTTCCAATTCCAAGCTTTTTGGATTATCTTCGAAAAGTTTTCCTTCATTATCTATTTCATGTTCTGATAAGATATTGTTTTGTGATAAAACATCACTTTGTACATTTTTAGGCATTCTATGGCCTATAATTGTTAAGTCTCGAGTTTCTAACATAATATCGTTTTGCGATATTTGATCAATTTGTATGTTTTCAGACATTGTATGGCCTGTATTTGTTTGATCTCGAGTTTCTAAAATACGTTTTACAATAATAGAAATACGTTTACGAGTTTTCGCATTATTTTTGATTTTATTGTGTTTGCTTCTTTTTTCATTTAAAGAATTTATAACACATTCAAACAAATTTTCATTTGCCTTGGAATAACTCTTCAAATTTTCAAAATTTGAAAGGTTTAA
The DNA here is from genome assembly GCA_949628195.1 of Phasia obesa. NCBI lineage: Eukaryota > Metazoa > Arthropoda > Insecta > Diptera > Tachinidae > Phasia > Phasia obesa. The sequence goes on along the minus strand of OX451215.1, from coordinate 113,370,850 downwards.
AACAACATTTCTTATATCTAAAATACTAATTCTACATCCTTTCATTGTGTGTTCCTAAAATTATAAGAAAAAAAAACAGTCAATTTTAACTCTTCTTTATTTATAAAAACTTAATCTAAACACTTTATAAAAACAGCTTACAAGTTTATTTTTACTTATACTACCAAATCAATCATGATATTAAAGGAGATTTCCCTTAAATACACCATTTTTCATGGATTTTTTATTTACAAAAATTAAAAATACTTTATAAAAATAGCTTACAAGTTTATTTTTATTTATACATACTTCCAATACTCAAAACGAAATACTTATATCATTGACTTCCGTTTCGCATTAATTTTCATGATATTTAGTTTCAATCATGATTTTAAAAAGGGGATTCCCCTTAAATTCACCATTTTTCATGGAATTTTTTATTAAAAAATACATGCAAAACTCTGTATCATTACTAAACTTACAGAATATTTCTCGGCTTTTTGACACTTAAACTTCTCCCAGACTATCTATAGTATCCGCTTCGCAATTAAACGTTATTCTGAAATTTAAAAGTGCATATAGTTATTTATTTCGTTTTGAACAATTAATAATTTAACATTTAATGAATTTACCTAACAAATATCAACAAAAGAAAATCTTATGTTGGTATAAAAAATATAAACAATTAATTTTAAAAAAATTTCAGTATAAAATACTCGAGCACTTCGAAAACTGAGAATTGTACACATAATATTAGGCCCTTTTTTGACTTAAATTACCACAATTTTATAAATCGTTTAAACTAAAAATACAAAACTATGTATTTTAAAACACTCATAAATTTGGCATTGTAAAAAATCGTCACTATTTAAGAGAAAATCGTTAAATCTGGCAGCCGTGGTTCCGCTTTCTCATTCGTGCTTTAAACTCAGGGCTGCCATGTCAATTTAAGAAAGAATCGTCAATTTCCCGATAAAAAATCGTCTTTTCAGCTTTTAAAAATCGTAAAACTAAAAAAGTATTTCTTTAACTATCTTAAATATATACATTTATGTCTTATGCAAAAGAAATAAAGACTACTCGAAGTGTACTTTAAAACAAATTTTTCATAAAAAATTTGAAATAAACTAGACTTGATGAAGACTTTATTTTTTGGGTAAGGGCATTAATGTATACTGAACTCAAAACATTTTTTATGCTTTAAATACATAGACGACAGCGGCTACACGACTACAAATTCTGTTGACAAAATGTTTGGGAGTTATCCATAGTTAACAAAAAACATATTTATATTATATACATAATATAAATATGCATATACATAATATTGAAAAGCGAACAATAATCCCCTTAAACTGGCCTTTTTGATTTTAATTACCACAATATTTTAAATCGTTTACTCTAGAAATAAAATACAAAAACCCTGTTTTTAAAACTCATATTTTTGGCTTTGTAGAAAATCGTCACTTTAAAAAAAAAAAATCGTCAAATTTGAATTTTGCAATTTCTGGGAACAAAATTGTCAAATCTGGCAGCCGTGATCACACTCCAATCATGTTTGAATCAGTGTTGGGATCTGATAGTGTTTAAATTGTACCGCCCCATTGATAAAGTTGTACCAAATCCGCATCAATTGTAACAAAATTTGGCTCGATTAAGGTATTTTAAAGTAATGATAATTGACCTTGATTTTTGAATTGTTTTAATGTTGATAATTTACTAACTTTATAAGCAACAATGTTAGGAGCTGGTTATTCTTCAAATTCCAGCAGATACTTGAAATTTTACCAAATTAACCGGATTCTAAGTCGACAGATTATGCCTAGAGTTATTTGAAAGAATAATTAAAAAGTTATCTAATAACCAAAAAGACCATAGGATTTCCCACTAAAAAGAATGGAAAAATATATCAGCTAAATACTGCCAAAAACTGATTGAGACAAAAACGTTCAAATGCTGTAGATCAGAAAAATTTCCTTGTAACTGAATTATCTATTAATTATAAACGAATGGGTTATCAAAGTAAATATAAAAGATCTTGAATATAAATTAAGACTGTCACAGGATTGGAGAACTATTAAATTAAAATTGTTTATTATTGTAACTAACTAAATTGCAACATTCTTAATTTATGTTCAGGATTATAGTTATTTACTTTACTAATAGGAAATTTAGTTACAGAGCTCTTTTGCAGAACTACAGCGTTTGAACTTTTTTGCATCACCTCAATCAGTTTCCGGCAGTATTTGGCTGATAAATTTTTCTATTCTTTCTACAGAGAAATCATAAGCACTTTTTTTGTTAATAAATTATTTATTATTTCACCGGATTAAGATCCAGTTACTTTGGAGGAATTTCAACCACCTGCTTTAAATTGCAGAATTACCGGCTCCTAACAGAGGGTGAAGCAAGTGCTTCGTTTTGTCGTGGAAACATTAATTTTCTATTTCAAAATGTTTTTTGGCACTTATGAGACTTACCTTTTCTCTCTTTCCTCCTTCCAACAAATTTAAAGCTGTGAAGACAAAAAAAAACAAAATATATTAATAAATGAATAAATTTATTAGATTTTAGTTACCTGAAACCCAAAGTCCTGCCTGAAAAAAATATAATAATAAACATATAACTAAGGTATACCAGACTTTAATTCGCTTAAAAGTGTTGTGATCCCAAGTTTTTTTTGTACTAAAAATTTAAAAATATGGCAATACTAAAATGATTTTACAACAATACAAGTGTTGGGATTGTGGTACTATTGTATCAAATTAGGTACAATCGATGCATCATTGGTGCAATGGTACACTTCATGTCTTTTTGTACAATTTCAGTAAAATTTATTAAATAATTTTTTTTTTTTTTTTATATATAACCAATATTTTTTTATTAACAAATCAAAACTTCAGAGTGCTACCAAGTTTATTACATTTCTATTTATTACTTTAGATTACTTTTTCCTGCTTTTGTATTAAAAAAGGTTTTCTTTTATCCTTTCATAAATTTTACAAATATTTTCAATTATAAAACACATTAAATACAATGCTTTCATCAAAAAAACTATTTATTTTAATTTATCAAAATATATTAACATATTAAATTCGCTTTAAGTTTAAATTGTTTCGTAAATATTTAACATTTTTAACAAATTAACAACCTTAATATGTTATCTTTTGATAAACTAAAATAAAAATTTTGTTGATGAAAGAATTTGAATAGTGTATTTTATACTTTAAAATATTTGTAAATTTTTACAAAAGTGCTGACCTATAGGTACGATGACCAATCGTTCACTATTTTAGTGGAAAGTACACTATTTTAGAATCTTATTTTTTGTGTGTACGCTATTTGTTTATTATTAATTTTTTTATATTTACATACATGTCCCTTTTGTTTTACATATTAAAATTCTGTATGTGCCTTTGGTATATGAAGATGAAGAGCATAATCTTTGATCTTTTATTTTTTATGTAATATCTGTTTTCTGTAGGCCACTCCAGAATTTTTATGTTATGACAGGAAAAGAAATACTTGATTTAAAAGTTTTCATATGTATGTAAATGCAAACCTGTCCTTTAAGTTTATTTTGATTATTTTTTGTGGTAGGTGGATTTTGAATTTTTTCATTTCATTTAATTTTAAGTTGTATTTAAATACAGTTTCAGTTTTTCAGTCTTATTTAAACGTTCTTACCTAATTGTGGTAAAAATATGGTAGCATCAAAAAATATCAAAACAAATGCAGATAATTTTATAATAATACATGTAATATTAATAATTTCATAAAAAGGAAACATTATATTTTAATTAATTTGTGTAAAATAATACAAATACTGTCAATTGCCTCACATTTGTTCATTCATGGACAAAATCAAGCTGATAAAAACATATGGTTATGTGTAAAACTTAAATAGACTTTAAATGTTAAATTTCATATAAGAGCGTGGCGAAAAACTAATTTTCATATTTAAATACAACTTAAGGATAAATACGAATTGAAAAATTGGCCATTAATTTTAAATATTACTGTATGGGCTTTAAATAATTTATTACTAATCTTGTAGTACTAAATTATTTATTTGGACAAAAGTTAGTCTGGCAGCACATTCTACAAAATATTACTAACTTGGTAGTACTAATTTATTTATTTGCAAAAAACTCTGGTCTGGCAGCCACATTCTGCAAAACTGAGAAAACGCTCATTTTTCTGCACAAATGAGAGTTTTTGTCTCTCTTCGATTGTATGAAAAAAAAAGTTTGTTGGGCCAGAGTTTGTTATTTTCTCGCAGGTACACATAGATGGCCAACTCTCCAAATGTCAAAAATTCGGCTACAAAAGTCTTCACATATACGGGTACGGTGTGAATTCAACACACTTAGGGGAGTAAAATTTTTATTCAAATTTAGACACTTTTAAGCGATATTTCATTGCACTTTCCAAATATTTAAACAATTTTGAATTTTTTCACAAAAAATTATGTAACAATTTATTGTATTTTAAATTTTTTAATACTAAATAAATTTAATTTGGTTGACATTTGTTTGGTGAAATTTATTTCTACACAGTATTGTATTTTTTTGTCTTTTAGGGGATGAAAATTTTCAAATCAATATGTAATAAATAATTAAAATTAGCATTCAATCTAACGTTTTTCGCATATAAATATATTAGAAAAATACAAAATTCATATTTTTATTAAAAAGCAAATGAACTATTTAATTTTAACATCTAAAATTGAATGTAAAAAAATATTCTGTTTTTACAAAATATTTTATACAACTATGTACAGTTTAGGTGCTGTGGGGAATTTTTTTTTAAACCAACACTTATACAATTTAGCCTACCAATACATTCTTAGACTTAGGTTTTTTGACAAGAGACTTAGGTTTTTGACGTTTCAGTTGACTATCTATGTATTATCTATGGGAAAAATTTGTTAGCTGTTTAACTAACTCTACCTTGTTTATTGTGCCATTAGAGCGCCTATATCATAGATAACACATAGATGGCCAACTCTCCAAATGTCAAAAAGGCGGCTACAAAAGTATTCACATATACGGGTACGGTGTGAATTCAACACACTTAGGGGAGTAAAATTTTTATTCAAATTTAGACACTTTTAAGCGATATTTCATTGCACTTTCCAAATATTTAAACAATTTTGAATTTTTTCACAAAAAATTATGTAACAATTTATTGTATTTTAAATTTTTTAATACTAAATAAATTTAATTTGGTTGACATTTGTTTGGTGAAATTTATTTCTACACAGTATTGTATTTTTTGGTCTTTTAGGGGATGAAAATTTTCAAATCAATATGTAATAAATAATTAAAATTAGCATTCAATCTAACGTTTTTCGCATATAAATATATTAGAAAAATACAAAATTCATATTTTTATTAAAAAGCAAAAGAATTATTTAATTTTAACATCTAAAATTGAATGTAAAAAAATATTCTGTTTTTACAAAATATTTTATACAACTATGTACAGTTTAGGTGCTGTGGGGATTTTTTTTTTAAACCAACACTTATACAATTTAGCCTACCAATACATTCTTAGACTTAGGTTTTTTGACAAGAGACTTAGGTTTTTGACGTTTCAGTTGACTATCTATGTATTATCTATGACCTATATATTCTCTACTCGTGGCTCAATGGTTGCCTGATGTAAACACCGTTTTGCAAATGTACGATAAAATCTGACATTGACGCCGGCGAGTGTGCGTTTTAAAAATGGCTAGCTTTTGCAAAGATAGTATTGGTTCTTTCATTGCCCACAAAAAAGTAATAAATAAGTAAAATACCAAAACAATAATATAATTACACTTAATGAAGTTGAAATACTAGTAATAATAGATGCAGATTCTAATGACGAAGAAGCGAACCAGAAGAAGAATAGTTTAATTTTTAAAAGGGCCCTTGCCATTAAAAGCTGATAATTATTATTCGGAAATTATCTAACTCATATAGTTTTTTATATTTCCTACATAATATGTAACCCTTTTGCAAACATAAGTATAAAATAAAAAAAATTTATGAGAAATATTAAATTTATTTAGACTAATTAATTATGAAGGGGGCCAGAACACAATCTGGCATTTAACCTCGGGACGGCTCTGATTATAAAAACCACAATTTTTCATTGTTTAAGGTAAAAATTTTAATTTTCTCATAGGTTAGGTTAGGTTAAGCAGGCAGCTGTAGTACACAGCTCACTTGGGTCCACGTATTGGTCCCTTTGTGTTACCTGCGGAGAGAAAGAAATAAAAGTAAGAGTAAGATGGGGGGAAGGTAAAGAAAAGAGAGAGATAAGTTAAGAAAAATATAAGTGTCAAAGATAGCATATTGGCCGAGACAGCAAACAAGCGTTTTCATGCCTCGCCGAGTGGGAGTGGGTTGGAGAACCAACCGCAGCTCCTCAGAAAAGAGTTAATTCTTCTTGGTTCCAGTAGTGAAACACAAGATAGGCTCCCGAAATACCGTTGTCCAAGATTGTGAAGTCGTTGGTATTCCAGTGCAGGGCATAGGAGGTGAACGACCGTTTCCTCCTCTTCCTCATCTTGGCAGCTTCTGCAAAAGTCGTTGTAAGGGAGGCCCATTCTTCTTGCATGGGCTCCGAATAGACAATGCCCAGTGACCGTAGATATAAAGTCACGCAGTTGTGTTTTCGGCATCCGAAGTAATGAATCCGTCCTCTTCTGATCTAGTAAGGGCCAGATCGTCCTCTCCGTCAGACAAGTTGACTCATCGGACCATCTGACCTGGGCCAGGTCATAAAGAGCACGGTTTATTCGTTGCCCGCATGCAGAGTGGGGAATGCCACAATAGACGTCAATGGCGCCATCATGAAGCAGAGTTCCCTTCTTTGCTAGTTCGTCAGCAATATTGTTGCCTAAGGTAGTCCCATGTCCCCGCACCCATTTAAGGGTGACCGTTGAATTTTCCGCCATCGCATTTAAGGATGTCCGGCATTCCAGGACGAGATTTGATGTGCTGAACACACCTTTTAGGGACATAATGGCAGCTTTACTGTCGGTACAAAACCAGATATCCCTATTCGATATTCTGTGATACCTTAGCCAGTTTGCCGCTTTTTTGATAGCAGATATTTCTGCTTGTAGAACATTACATTCATTTGGGAGTCTGAAACACATCTTGATTTCAAATTCCTCTATATAGACCCCACCTCCAACTCCCACCCCCCTTTTGGAGCCATCTGTGAACACGCAGAGTGAGCCAGGGGGTGGTGGGTGGCCCTCCGTCGTGTCGAAATCAAAGTTTCGCATGAAGAAGGGTTTTGGGATGCAGTAGTCTATAAGTCCGGGAATAATATTCGTAATTCCCAGAATACTGGCATGGCCCCACAGTCTATGGTTCCATGTATCTGTGACATTCAGTCTAACGGCCGTTCTTAGTGCAAGCTTCCTGGCTAGCTGGTCTACTGGTAACCAGTTTAGCATAGCAAAAAGTGCCTTCGTCGGCGTTGACCTAATAGCTCCTGTTATTAATTTTCTCATGGTCACTAATCAATTTTATAAAAAACAAAAAAATTTATATATTTTGGCGACTTTTTTTCTATTTTTGGCAAACTTTAGCTTTTTCGATTAAATTTCTTTTTTGTGATTTGTTGAAAATATTTTTAAAATGAAAAAATATTGTATATATTAGAGGCACATTTTTACAAAAAACTGTTTTGGCGATTTTTTACATCAATTTTGGCAAAATGTTTGAAAATAAATCTGACAACCCTACTGGTTATCTTATTTTGTAAACAATGCAGCCAACAACTGCAAAAAATTCAAAATATTGTGCAGCGTCTTTAAAATACTATTCTGTATTTATTTTATAAATTTAAATTGAGTGAAATTAAACAAACCAATCAAATGGATTCAAAGAAACGTAGGAGTTCGGTAATCATGATTGAAAAAAATACGAATGATATTTATAGCTATCTCAGTGTCTGAAATGCAGTTAGTCAAGCACAAAATAAAAATTTGTTTTTAAAGCTGATCGGCCTTTAATATAAAATTGAATTTCAAGAGCTTAAATCTAAAAAAGGGAACAAATCTAGTTTACGGACACCTCATAAAAATTTAAACAAAGGATCCTATTGTGTGTAAAATGTAAAATGAAATAATTGGGGGCAACCCTTAGTTTCGGAGTTACGGACGCCCAAAATTTCTATGTAAAATATGATATATCTCGACCATTTTATGACGGGATGAGGCAATATGGGTATCATTGGAATGGTAATTAAATGTAAATACTATCAAGCTAAATTAAAATCAATGAAAAAAAAAAAATAAAAAAAAAAAATTCGACTGCGCACAAAAATCACTTACAACTTCATCAATTTCTTCTTCCAGAGCTAAACTTTTTATTTTTTTTTTTTTTTTTTTTTTTTTTTTTTTTTAATAAAAATAGTGTTTATTTACAGTTTCTAAAATATACAGGTACAAAGGTATGAGATTTTACTAAAAGTATTACAACAATAGGAATCTAATAATTAAATTTACGAAACTATTAAAAAATAAATAGGAACATTATTAAGGAAAATTGCTCACAAAAAACCTTTACGATCTCTATGGAAATTATAAAGAAATTTGTATAGATAATCACTAAGTTAATTCATTCTTATCGAACGAATCTTAGTGATTACCTGGTAAATTTCTTATTGTTTCAAAATTAGACAATCTGCATTTTTCATTAAATGACAGTGTCAGTTCCCTTGCAAACGAGTTTATCATTTTATGTCCAAAGTTACTGTGCAGTAAATTTGTCGGATACCTACGGCGAAGACCATGGATTATTTTCAAGTTCTTATTTTGTATAATCTGAAGCTTTTTGGTATGAGTTTTGGCCGTTTTATGAAACCAAACTTGACAGCCGTAGGTCATAATTGGTCGAATACACATTTTATATAACAAAATTTTGTTTTTCATATTAAGCTTAGATCTCCTGTTAAGTATAGGAAATAATGCGCGGCCGCACTTTATGGCTTTTTCACAGATGTGGCTAACATGTTGTTTGAATATTAATTTCTTATCTAGGACAACACCCAAGTACTTTATTTCGGATTTTACAGGTATAACATTACCGCGACAGAACATAGTTTGAGTAGGGATGCGTTTTGGAGATTTATTGAACGGAAAAATTATAGCTTGCGTTTTATTATCGTTAACTTTGATTTTCCATTTACTAAAATATTTCTGACTTAAATTTAAGCTCACTTGCATTTTCTTAACTAAAGCATTTAAAACTTTACCACTGCAAATAAAAGCACTATCGTCTGCGTAAAATGCGGCTTCTTGATTTCTACTAAGGGTGATGTCTGACGAATACAATGAATAAAGCGTAGGTGATAAGACAGAGCCCTGTGGTAATCCTGCCTGTATACCTTTTTCATTGGAAGACTTATTATCCACGTACACTACAAACGTACGATTGTCTAAAAAGCTTTGAATCATTTTTTGTAAATATAACGGAAAGACATAGGAGTTAAGTTTAAACAATAGGCCATTGTGCCATATTGTGTCGAAAGCTTTTTCGATATCTAAAACTATAATACCTGTGCTCCTACGATTTCTTTTATTATTTTCAATAATGTTCACCACTCTTTTTAATTGATGAACAGTGGAGTGTTCTCTTCGGAAACCAAACTGTCGCTGATTGATGAGGTCTTTCAATTCAGAGAATTCAACGATTCGTTTATGGATAATTTTTTCAAAAACTTTATCCAATAAACTCAATATACTTATTGGCCTATAACTCGAGGGCAATTTCGGATCTTTTCCATTTTTAAGAATCGGTATTACTTTAGCCTTTTTAAATGCCAAAGGAAAGTACCCATTTCTTAAGCAGTAATTAAAAAGATTGCTTAATGTTTCAAAAAAGTATTCCGGCATATGTTTTAGAATAATACTATTAATACCATCTAAACCAGGGGCTTTATTATTTTTTAAAGAGAAGACTGTTGATTTTACTTCTTCGGAGTCTGTAAATTCGATGTCGTCACTATCAGTAAGAACTACATTGTTGAGTTGATTTGCATAAATTGAAACTACACTATCTAAAGGTGAAGTGTTGTTGGTCGTAATAGTATGATTATTACTAAAAACACGTGCAATGGCGTTTGCTTTTTCTTCACCAGTTCTCAAAACTTCATCATTTGTATTTAGATCCGAAATTGTAGAGTTCTTACCTTTCAAAGCTTTAGTAAGTTTCCAAAACTTTTTGCTCCCGGAAGGCAATTTCGAAATAAAATTGGACCACGCAACGTTTCTATCCCTACTTAAGTGAAAATCAATTAATCGATTCAACTGTTTTAAAATGCCATTCAAATAGGATCTGTAGTTTGGATCTCTACATCTTCGAAGTTTACGGTTATATCTGTTTCTCTGCGAAATAAGCATTTTGGAAGTATCTGAAATCTCTCTCTGCCAGGGATTTTTTTGGCCAACTGGAATCTTGTTGAAAGCCTCCTTAACGATGCCGATTAATCTATTTAATGATATATCAAAGGTATTGTTGTTCACTTCAATTTGTCCTATGTTGTGACACCTAATTTCATTCTCAACCCAATTTTGTATTGTCGGCCAATCTGCGCGATTATACAAAGGGACTGTAACTAACTGGTTTTGAGGCGAACCATAAATACAACAAGAAATTGGAACATGGTCTGACTGTAAAACGTTCGGGTGGGACTCTATGCGAGAAAAAGAAATGTTAGAGTTCGTTAACAAAATATCTACAGTGGAGGGTAGAACAGGAATTATGTTTTGTCCGAATCTAGTGTGAGAGTCTGGATGGAATATGTAGTAACTTGAACTAAGTTGGTGTCGGTAAAGTTCTCTACCAGCTGTGTTGTTTGTATTACAGTTCCAACTCACGTGTTGTGCATTGAGATCACCGAAAATAAAATAGTCACTAAATGAGTTAGTAAGAAGATCTAAGTCCGTTTTAAAATTTGAAGTATAAACAGGATTATAAGCGGAAATGAAACTTATGGGGCGTCCGCTTATTATAACTTCCACAGAGATATTTTCAATGGTCTTTGTTTTAATATTAGGTAATAATTTATGACCTATACTACTTTTTACCGCTATAAGCACTCCTCCTCCATGTGTTTGACGGTCCTCTCTGTATATTTTGTAGCCTCCAAATTTGAGCTTATGGTACGGTTTTAGAAACGTTTCGTTTAGGAGCAGTATGTCGACTTTTTTGTCGTGAAGCACTTGTTCGAGCTGTGAAGCTGCTGACTCAGTTGTTATGCCTTGAGCATTCCAGTGCATAACGAATACATTTTCGCTACCCATAATTTTATATTGCCTGCTTGAGCATCATGCCAAGCACTCTTAATTTGTCAAATTTATTTCGACATTTCTCTAAGGCATCCACAGCACTGAAGAATATATCCAACAATCTCTCGTTAGATATATCTTCCTCATCGGTGATGGCCCGGGATCTGTTTTTTGAAACATCGGAGTACAAAGTTCTTCTTTGGGTGGTGGGCTCACCTGTAACCGTTTGTTGCTGCCGATTTGAAATCTGAGGGAACTCGGCCTCGTCATACACATAATTATTTCTGGGTCTATTGAAATTAGGTCGGGTCCTGGAGGTTATCCGGAGACGCATTTCCAAATAATCTCTACGGCAAGGGCAATTAGGGTCATCAGACCTGTGATTCACATTTTTGAGGTTCTTCTTGATGCAGTTGTGACATTTATATACAATACTTGTTCCTTGGGAGCTTTTAGCCAAAGCGCACTCTGCCTGGTCGTGATTGCCAGCACAAATTGCACAGACACTGCCTCTATTACAATTTTTAGCTCCATGTCCATACATAGAGCACTTTGAACATTGAGTGGGTCCTTTCGTACCTTTCAGGGGCCTTCTCCAATGGACAGTAATATTACTGAAGTACTTTATTTTCATAACCTCACTTTTTGAGACTTCTTGCTTGTTGAACTCCACCAAGTATATAGCGTCCTCAACTGTAGTTTTTTTAGTCACAATTTCTTTTAGACTTACTGGTGTAATATTATGCATTTGGATGAATTCGGTCTTTAATAAATTCGGGTCCGTTCTTGGTAAACCAAACAATACCAACTTAAAGAACTTAGCGTCTTTAACCTCGTGCGTGTAAAAACTGTAATTCAGTTCACTCAGCTTTTTTATTGCAGCTTCGTAGAGGGCCAATGAACTGCTGATGACCTTTGTTCCAATTGACATCCTCTTGTACAGGTACTTCTCACCAAGTATTTCAAAACAAACTTTTGGAAAGCTATGACACGAGTCCACTACAATTGGTGGAATTTTTTCCTTTACGACTCTATATTCTTCTTCTTCATCTGATAGCAAATGAAACCTATTGCTATTTCCAGGATCAACCTTTTGCATCTTAAATTTTGGAGAATTACCAAAGAAACCTCTTTTCTGACTAGTCATAGTCCAAAATAATTAAAGAAAATATAATTTTTCAAAAAATCACCCACGAGCAAAAAAAACACGTTGTTTACGTAACTTTTTATTTTATTCGGCCGGGCGCAAGGATTTTCTCCTCTATGGTATAAGCAACAGTGGCTTCGCTAACTAAAGATTTTCTGCATAGCCGGCCTTCGGCCTGGCCCAAGAATTTTCTCCTCTATTCGCTAACTAAAGATTTTCTGCAAAGCTGGCCTTCGGCCGGCGGCAATGATTTTCTCCTCTATGGTGTAACCAACACCGGTTTCACTAACTAAAGATTTTCTTTTTATTGATTTGTAAAATTAATAATCTAAATTTACTAAAATATAAGAAAAAGAAATTAAAATTCTTATTAAACTTAAAAAAATTCATATTATGCATTGGATACAGTTTTTTGTTTGCTACAAAACATATGCACGTCTCTAGGAAACTTACCAAAAATAATTTTTTACTAATATTTAGTTGCGTAGCCATTATTTTTTAAAACTTCACGACATCTTCGTGGCATGCACTCGATTAGGTTCGATAAAATTTCACCAGAAATTTCCTTCCATGTAATTTCCACTTGGCGGAAGAGTTCGTCCTTATTTCGGAAATTATCACGGTTAATTTTCCAAACTACAATATCCCATAGATTCTCTATGGGATTGAGATCTGGCGATTGCGCTGGCTATTTCAAAACATTTATATTATTGCTTGCAAACCACTCTTCCACATATTTAGCCGTATGTTAAGGATCGTTGTCCTGTTGATACCTCCACTTAAGCGGCATTTCCTCCTCGGCATGTGGTAGCATTATATTTTCCAGGATGTTAATATATTATAATATTTTCATTTTACATTTTTTGCTTAAAGTTAGATTTTACACACAAAAGGCTTTTAATTTTTATGATGTGTCCGTAAACTAGATTTAAGCCAAAAAAAAGTAGCCTATTGTATGTAGAATATAATTTTAAGCGAAAAATTAAAAAAAATGGGGCGACCCTTAGTATATATGTAAAGTATGGAACATATATATATCTCGAGTATTTTGTGACGGAATGAGGCAAATAAAAGTAATATCTAACTAAACTTTACTAAAGTTACTAAGGTGAAATTAAAAAAAAAATTTAAAATAAAAGTAGAAAAAATATACATATTTTTTATTTTTATTCTGCGACATGTTTCGAAAAAAATTTAAAGTAAGTAAGAGTAAGTAGAGGAGAAAATCCTGGCCAAGTGCAGGCTTTGCAGAAAATCTTTATTAAGCGAAGCCGGTTAATTATTTCATAGAGGAGAATATCCTTGCGCCCGGCAGAAGGCTGTGTATGTAGAAAATATTAAATTGACGAAGTCGGTGTTGGTTATAACATAGAGGAGAAATTCGATTATTTTATGGGGGAATGAGGCAATATGGGTATCATTGAAATGGTAATTAAACTACAACTAAAGTGAAATTAATGACAAGAAAATGGAAAACAATTTAAGTGATTTAATGTTATTTTTATTCTGCGGCTATGTAGGAAACTTTAGTAAGCGAAGCAGGTGTTGGTCATACCACAGAGGAGAAAATCCTTCCGCCTGGCCGAAGGCCTACTATACAGAAAATCTTTATTTAGCGAAGCCGGTGTTTGTTATACCCTAGAGGAGATAATTACAAACCTTTAGTTAGCGAAGCCGGCGTTATACCATAGAGGAGATAATCGTTGCACCCAGAAAATAAAGTATTAATAAAAGTGTAAATAATACTACTAAATATACTACTACTATATACCTATAAGTTCTTTTTGAATACGAGTGTTGTTGACGTCATTAAGATGATGATGAATTAACTGATTCTAAATAAAAATATTGAAAAAAACTTTCTGTTCTCACTCTAAATTTTTTAAATTGTTTGTCACTACTTTTAATTTAGTTCGATATAACTATTACAATGATACCCATATTGCGTCAGGCAGTCATCAAATAGTCGAGATATGCCATACTTTACATAGAAATTTCGGGTCCCTTAACTCCGAAATAATTTTTTCTTTTTACATTTTTGCCTAAACTTAAATTTTACACAAAATAGTCTTCTTTTGCTGTTCTCACTTGAGATTTTTTCAGTAATTTTTGTAGTTGATTGTTTCCTTGAATTTTGAACGGTTTGCTACCTATGGACCTGAACAGGGGAAAAAAGGTAAAAAAATTGAGTTTTTTTTAAGTTTTTTTTGCGATTTTGACCTTGAAGATGAAGTTTTTTTGATTTTATATGTTAACAATTTTTGTTCTTTATGACAAGAGCTACAACTTTGCCTCAGAGTATATCAAAATTTCAAACGGTTTGCAAAATATGAGCTGGAGTAAATGATTATTTTTTTGCAAAAATGACATCGAGGCCCCACATCTTTGAGGGCCCATAAAAAAAAAACCTGGAGGACTTTAGGCAAAACTGGGAGACAGGAGTCTTTTTTTTTGTTCTTTTATGACGTAGTGGTGTCCGTATATGGTTATTTTGCCATGACTTAAAAAATTACACAGTGTGTTACCATTACAATGATACCCATATTGCGTCAGGCCGCCATAAAATAGTCGAGATATACCATACTTTACATACGGGTATGTTCTGTAATCCAAAACCCAGTGAAATTGAATCCGAATGAATTTTTAAATTGTCATAACTTTTAAATCTTACAACATTTTGATATTATTTTTTATACATTTGATTAGAGACCATTCACATAACTTCCTTGATTGCTAATGTTATAAAATAATAGGCGCAACTAATTTATATTTTTCTTTAAAAATTTATTCGTTTTCAATTTTACTCGGTGTCGGATTACAGAACATACCCGATAGAAACTTCAGGGCCCGTAAATCCTAAACTAAGAGTCGCCCTCAGTTTTTTTCATTTTGAATTTTATGCTTAAAATTAAATTATACACACAATAGACTATTATTTTAAATTTTTAGATGTGTCTGTAAACTAGATTTTTTCCGGTTGTTAACATGGGTCATTTCAACATATCTGGTTGCTACTCTAGAGTGCATTACATAGAACTGTTTGCAATACAAACAATGGATTGGGGGCGAATATTAGAAACAACTAAAACTTTTCGAAATTTTTTTCAACTTAAGCTTAGAGGTGCCATCAGGTCCGATAGCCTTAGAGGGATTTGCTTTCATTTATTGCTATACATACATACATACATACATACATACATACATACATACATACATACATACATACATACATACATACATACATACATACATACTTACATGCATATGTACGTACATAATGCACACATACATACATATGTACATACATATGTTTATCGTCTGATAAGAATTTTAATAAGTTTCATATGATATTAAAAATTTTGGATCGCAACTTTATTTCTTTAAAATAACGTTTACTATCACGAAAAAAAACTTTTTAATTTTATGTAGTGCAAGGCTTAACTAAATTTCTTTCACATGATTTTTGGAATATGGTTTTAATAATAGTTGTGAAATTTATAGACGTAATATATTTTATTTTTATTTAACAGCTAAGAAAATCAATTCTAGCAGATGTAGGCCAATCCGATATCGGAACTCACCAAAAAAGACGTATCAGTTTTAGCGGTAAAAGATCTATAAGGTAAGTGCAGATAAAAAATAAATATAAATGATTCATTTTAATTATTGTAGAGAGTTCCATGGCACCGAAGAACCAAAATCATGGAACAAAACATATGAAGAAACTTCAGATCATTTAAATATCAATGAAACCACATCAAACTTATGTGCAATCCAAACAACGAAAAATCTACGAAACAACTTAACTAAAACACAAGAAAACAAGGAAAATGTTGATCAATCTGCAATCACATCTCAAATCGAGCAAGTGCGCTTAAATGAGCAACCACTGAACCACGCAAATTTATCTATTATTTCAGTCCTGAGTTCAACTAAAGATTTAATAAATGTTTCCTATCAAAATGAGAATAGCAAAGTGTACCAAATTAGAAATAGTGTAGACATAACTCTTTACAAACGGGAAAAGGATTTTCAAGTCGATCAAATTCAAAGTACAAATCAAAACAATTTCTTAAGTTTTTCATGCGAAGACCATGAGAAGGAAGCTGGGTTTGGTGAAAAAACCATTGATTTGTTGCCGGATTTAGAAAAGAAAACATCAAGTGTGAAAGGGAATAATTTTAATAATGAAAAAGGTGCCGCTCCTTTTAACGAATATGTGTTCAAGGTATGTATGATGAAAAGGGTATTTATACGTTTGTCACTCCATTTGAAATTACTGCAGTATTCATTTCCAACACTATAAAGTCTTTACATACATATATTCTGGATCATTATAGGTTGGAATTCTGAAAAAACACTAGATTATAAAAAATTAGAATTTTACTACAGCATTAAAATTTTACCAAATTCTGACATTTTCACAAAAAATTTTATTTTCAAAAAAGTCGTATTTTCGACAAATTATTCAAATTTCAATAAAAACCAAGGTGGATTTATCTTACTATTTAGTGACGTCTCAACAACAAATACAACAATACAAGAACAACATAACATTTGGTTGTTACTTTGTAGGCGTGTATGTTTTATTGCTTTCTCACTTCGGCACTATAAAATTTCTAAATCTATACAAATTTTGACATGTTGATCTACTAAATCTGCTGGGCGGACGACACTAAATAGTAAGATAAATATATCTTGATAAAAACCAAAAATTCACAAAAACAAGAACTAAATACTATCAATAATTTAAAAGTTCCCGTAGTGCAGGAACATAACAAACGATGGCGACGGAACGATTTGTCGTTACTGAGGATCAGTACACAACGACGGCTTGCTGACGGAATTGTCAATATTTATTTACATTTCCGTGATGTATTTTTTTTTTTAATATTTTGTTTAAAACTTTCATAATATAATAAAGATGACTTCTATTAAAAAAATTTAAGAAAAAAGAACAATATTAAGTACCGTTGGGTGAACATTTAACATATACGTGACATTAGAATCAATTCCAAGAACCTGAAAATTATAAATTGTATAGCATTTCATATATTTTTACCTCTTCAATTAAATTTTTTTTTTTCATATCTATTATTTTATTTTGGTGTTTTTATTATTTCAAAATTTTTTTTGTTTTCCTTTTTTAAATAATGTGGTTTTGCTATTATTGTGAATTAAAATGTCAAAAAAATACAATTATTGTTGGAAATACATATATGGGAATAATGTAGGAGTGTAAGAAGAAAAATATGAGAGAATAATACAAACTGACAAGAAAATAGAATACATTTTATCTCAGCGGCATTTTCGTTGAACGGTAACTTATATCAAATTCATATTGTAATTTTGCAAAAATCTAATTTTAAATTGAATTACAACCAAAAAAACTATGAAAACAAGGAATTTTTTAAGCAGATTATATTTTTTTAAATTAATTTTTAGTTTCTTTTTTAACAAAAAGTCGAAAATTCAATAAACAGTATTGACTATTGAGTTATTTTTTTATATTTTAATTGTACAAATGAAGTTGATACCATAAGATAAAACTGAAAATATGCCGTGCAAATTTGGGAAACAACAGTACACAGTGGTTTTCAAACTTTTTATTTTGGAAATAATTCAGTAGCCTATGTACCAATAATAAAAAGATTTAACATGGCAAAGCAGAGTAATTTTCGAGTGGAGATCGTGGGTAAGCTCTCAACTTGGGTACCTTGGCAAACAATTTTTTTGTAATGACACAATTTTTTTTTTATAATTCAAATGTTTGTTTTGAAATACAAAATTCCGTTTTTCATCAAATACTTAACGCATTAAATCCTAACAATTTTTAATACAAAAAATTGTATTTCTTGTTACAATATTTATCTAAAAAAAAAAAAATGTTTTTTATGCTGTACTCAAACGAGTACAATGGGACAAAGTTGGTTAATTAAATTAATTATAAATAATATGCATTTTGAAATTAATTTATATTCACAATTTTTGGATACAACTTAGATAAAAACAAATTTAAATTAGTTATTACGCCTGTTAGGACAATTAAATAAATGCACAGTAATATGAGGGTTCTGCGAACAGGATGGACAACGGTTCAAAGTGCCAGGAACTATTCGCTCTCGATAGCAGTTAGGTATACTGCATCATTAAGTTCTCAATTCAGCAAGGGTTGATCTTGTTTTCCTGGGTAAGAGCTATTTATGATCCGAGATTGCAGATGTTCATTGAGGACTTTATTGCATATATACACGTTCATGGTAGTACTGATCGTCTGCTGATGCAAACTTTTTTGGGTCGTCACTATGGACATTCGCCCAACGTAGGATGTCATCGAGATAGTCACGAAAGTCCTGTTGGATGTGCCTAAAAGGTGGATCTTGGGAGAGTATCGGACGATAAGGATGAATTGGCAGGTGATATGCCAGTTGCCTGGTTAGCAACTCACTATGATGTCTGATCGGGAGCGACAAATCGCCTTATTATTTCTTTTGTCATGCTCCAACATGTGCCAGTAAGAGCTTTTATAACCTTATTTTTAGATTTTATTTTTTTGCTGAAATAAGTGGCTTGCGAAGAAAAGTTTTTTTTTTGGAGTACATTTATTAATTATTTTTTCTTCAATATTTTTGAACTAACAATAATTACTTATATGTTAATCGAAAATAAAAAAATTATACTTTTTGAGTCCAGCCAGTGCTAAACAAGAATAATGTTTGTTTCACGGTTTTTGCAATCATTTGCGAGTCATCCCTCTGATATACGCACAACCCCCATAGACATCGTTCTTTTTTGTCACTTTTAGCTGCACGGGCAAACACGAACAGCGACCATATCCACACACTACACGTTCTTTACTTCAGTTTAAGACGTATTTATTTTACTTGGTGGTATCATGACGGCAACTATCCCTACAAGAACAGTGACAGTCATTTGACCGCTCATTTGATAGTCACTGGATTTTACCATCGTTGTGTATGTTAAACTTCCCATCACATTCTTAAGGGCAAAAGGACAAAAATGATGTAAACATTGTGTACGTGTGAATTTTTAATCTCAAAATTAATTAATTATATATTTAAATTTTAAATTGCAGTCAAAGTGCTGACATTACATTAAATTATAAATTATAATATGATATTAAGTAAAAATACTTCAGACATAAATTAATATCTAAAGAATATATGACATACTTTAGCTTCAATGAAATCTGTATGAGTAATTCCACTCTTTACCACACCTCCCTTTTTGGAAGAGAATGGTCCTACTGAGATCATTGATCAAGTAATGAATACCTCCTGACCTATAGAAATGTTAGTATTCTTTATGTTCTGGTCATGTGAATGTTTTTGATTTAGTTTTGATTTGTTAATTAAAAGTTGAGCTCTACTTAATGCTCTTTGAAGTCGGAATTTGACTTCTGGTGTGTAATTGTCGAAGTTGTATATTGGGTCTATTTTATCTATCGGTGTTAATGGATTATTATTTGGATTATTAGGGAAAATTAGTTCAAAGGAGCAATATCCATGTACCGTAAATGGTGTAGTATTGAAGGCATATGCAAAGTATTTTACCCATTCATCCCAATCATTTCGAGATGCGTGAATATATGAGCGAATGTATTCGTTGAAAGTGCGATGTGATCTTTCGACTGTACACAGAGTTTGGTGGTGGTAAGGGGCTGATGTCGCTTTTTCCACTTTTAGAAGTGTAAGAAGTTCAGAAAGGACTTGATTGTTGTCTTCTGTACCCATGTCACTAAGTATTTTATTCATGGGTACATAAATTAATACAAATTGTTCTACAATTGTTTTAGCTATGGTTTTAGCGTTTTTATTAATTACCGGAATTGCTACAAGATACTTTGTTAGATCACGTATGATTGTTAATATATATTGATTTCCTTTTTCCGTTATAGGAAGTGGGTCAACCGTATCAATGATTACAGTTTGAAAAGGTTTTTGAGGTGTTTGCGTGACAATCATATCGGCTCTTATATGCTTTGTTGTTTTATTGATGTGGCACTGAATACATTGCTTTACATATCGGCTCACATCTTTGGTGATATGTTTCCAATAATAATATTGTCTGAGTTTTTTTTAGCAGTCTGGTTGTTCCAGGATGACCTCAAAAAAGAGGATTGTCATGAAATTTCTTCAATAAATATTTTTGTTCATCTTTGTTAGTTATAATATATAATTTTGGTGTTAGCGCTATTTGTAATTTATTTATATGCTGATTCCTTTAAGTTTAAAATTTTCATTGGATACAAGTTTAAATATGCTGTCATATAGATTCAATTGTATTTTATTTATATTTCTACTAAGTGCTTCTTTTTCAAGAATTGGAAAAAATTGATCTAAATCTATAATACCATTAGCAATAGTATTTTGTATACAAACTTTTGGTAATAGAAATTGTTTTCCATGTTTGAAATGAAATGTGGGAACGGCTTTATCTAGGTCGACCTTAAAGTTTAATCTATTTTCTTACGCAATCGAAGCCAATAGTTTCGCAGACTTTAGGCTTTTTTTGAAATACATTATTATTTTCTATAATTTTTTCTGCAGTTTTATTTCTGGATTGTGCACGTGTTGTTACCATAAAAGTTTTGTTTATTTCAGGGATTGATATAATATCACTAAAAGCAATTCAAGATAGCGCGTCCGCTCCTGAATTGTCTTTTCCTCTAATATGTTCTATAATGAAATCATATTCTTCTATTTCTAGGAGAATTCTGGTTAGTCTACTTGATGGATTTTTTAAAGAATATAAATATGTTAATGGTTTATGATCACTACGGACTATAAATTTTTTTGCCATATAAATATGGTCGAAAGTGATTAATTCCACATTAGGTTAGGTTAGGTTAAGCAGACAGCTTATAGAGGAGGAGAAAAGAGAAGTGAAAAAAAATAGCTCACTTGGGTCCATTATGTTGGTCCCTTTGTGATACCTGCAGATAAGAGAAGAGATAGACAGAAAAGGTAGAGAATAAAGATCATTATAGACTGAGGAAGAAGTTTAGAGACAGAAGTGGGTAGAAGGTCATAGACGGGGAAGTTGTTAGCTGTGAAGGCTCTATTGGACGTGACATGCATTGATGAGCAAGTATGTCACTTCAGTTGGAAGAGGGTTAGAAAACCAACCACAGTTCCTTAAAAAGGAGTTAATACTGATTGGTTCCAGAGATGAAACACAAAAAAGGCTTTCAAAACATCGTCGTCCCAAGTGTTGTAGGCGACAGTGTTCTAATGCAGGGCAATGACAGAGAAGGTGTTCAACCGTTTCGTCCTCTTCTTCATCCTGGCAACTTCTGCAGAAGTCATCCTGCTTGCATGGGTTCCAAATAAGCAATGACCAGTGACTATTGCTATTAAGTCGCGTATCTGCATTTTCTGCAGCCGAAATATCGAGACCGTTTTCTTTTGGTCCAGCGAGGGCCAGATTGTCCTTGCAATCGAACAAGTTGACTCATTGGACCATCTGGTCTGAGCTATATCGTGAAGGGCAAAG
This sequence comes from Phasia obesa, assembly GCA_949628195.1. Classification (NCBI taxonomy): domain Eukaryota; kingdom Metazoa; phylum Arthropoda; class Insecta; order Diptera; family Tachinidae; genus Phasia; species Phasia obesa. Next base: position 113,348,909 of record OX451215.1, on the reverse strand, counting down.
TTAATGCGGTGCAAACAGGCCGAGAGGGGAATGCCACAATAGATGTCTATAGTGTTCCCTTCTTGGCTAGTTCATCGGCAGCACAGTTGCCTTGATTAGTCCCATGTCCCCTCACCCATTTAAGGGTGACTGTCGAATTATCCGCCATCACATTTAAGGATGTCCGGCATTCAAGGACAAGATTTGATGTGCTATACACACCTATAAGGGACATGATAGCGGCTTTACTATCAGTACAAATCCAGATATCTCTGTCTAATATCCTGTGGTACTTTAGCCAGTTAGCCGCCTTTTTAATAGCAGATATTTCTGCTTGTATGACATTGCAGTCATTCGGAAGCCTGAAACATATTCTGATTCCAAACTCCTCTATATAGACTCCACCTCCCACTCTCGTTCCCCTTTTGGCACCATCTGTGTAAACCAGTAAAGTTCGAGGTGTTAGAGAGTATCCCTCCTTCAAATCAAAGTGGAATATTCGTGTGAAGAAGGGTGACGAGGTTAAGTAGTCTAAGAGTTCAGGAACAACATCCGTTGTTCCTAGAAGATTGGCATGTCCCCATGATCTATGGTTCCATGCACCTACAACATTTAGTCTAACAGCTGTCCTTAGTGCCACATACCTGGCCAGTAGATCTACCGGTTACCAGTTAAGTATTGCAAAAAGCGCCTTCGTTGGTGTTGACTTGATGGCTCCAGTTATAAGGATCGCCATAGTGCGCAGCACCCTTTCTATAATATAGACGTTTGTCCTAATATCTAGTGCTTTCCACCAGACAGTTGCACCATAAAATAATATTGGTTTGATTACTGCTTCAAGCAGCCAATTCACATTCCTTGGGCTCATTCCTCAAGTCGTGCCAATACATACATATATTGCCGTCATAGCTTTAGACGCTCTAGCCTGAACATTCATTTTCTTATATTATGCCTAAATATTTCGCGCTATCAGATAGATTTAGTGTTACCCCATTTAATGTAGGTGGTCTGAAGGTTGGAACCTTGTACTTCCTTGAGAATAATACAAGCTCCGTTTTAGATGGATTGACACTCAGTCCGTTCTGATCCCCCCAGGAAAAGATTGCTCTGAATGCTTTTTCCAATCTTTGTGTCATTGTATCAAAATGAGCTCCAGAAATTGCAACCGCCACATCATCTGCGTAGGCAATTGTCTTGAAGTACATGGAATCCAATGTTAATAATAGCTTATTAATTGCTATATTCCAAAGCAATGGAGACAGGACCCCGCCTTAAGGGGTGCCTCTTATTGCTATCTTGGTGGCTTCAGCTAAGCCGAATGAGGATGATATTTCCCTATATCCTAAGAGGTTTGTTATGAACCTGATGATTGAATGGTCAACCCCAACCTCTGTGAGAGATTGAGTTATTGCCATCGGATTAATATTATTAAATGCTCCTTCAATGTCCATGAAGGCCACCATAGTATATTTTTTATGCTCCAAGGACTTCTCTATGTAGCCCACGAGCGAGTGCAGCCGTCTCAACAGATTGGGACGGAGAAAGGAGATTCCTATTGATTGTCATCCGTATGTGGATTTCGATAAGTCTTTCTAGTGTTTTGAGAAGAAAGGATGTTAGACTTATTGGTCTAAAATCCTTTGCTCTCGCATGTGACACTTTTCCTCCCTTGGGAATAAATATCACATTGCACTTTTTCCATTGGTCTGGAATGTAAGACCAGGATAGACAGGCTTTATATATAGCTAAAAGCCAAGGTGTTACCAGATCCAAATTATTCTGAAGATCAGCGGGAATTATGCCATCCGGCCCTGGAGCCTTATAGGGATGGAAACTTTTTATAGCCCATTGCAGCCTATCCGCATCAATGATTACGGTATGAGGTACAAGGTTAGTTTGGACGGAATTGTGTTGCCGTCCCGTAATGGATTGACATCCTGGAAAGTGGGTTTCCATTAGAACTTCCAGTGGTTCTTGTGCACTGGTTGCCCAAGTGCCGTCTGCCTTTTGGATATACCCAGGAATAGGCGCTTGTTTGGCCATTATTTTACGCAGTCGGTTAGTCTCAGAAAAATTTTCAATGCCACTACAAAAATCTTTCCATGACTTACGTTTAGCGCTTCTGACCTGATTTTTGAACTTATTCACCGAAGATTTATAGAGTGACCAGTTTCCTGTCCTCTTTGCTTCGTTCAAAAGCCTTCGGCTTCGACTATGGTCGAACCCTTCTTCCTACTAATAGAGAAGACCAGGTAACGATGGTCGGAGAAGGAACAGTCATCTGAGACGTTCCAATTCTCCATTAAAAGTGCATGATGTGTGCTAACTAGCGTGATGTCCAATACCTCCTGCCTATTTGATACAACAAAGGTAGGTTCGGACCCCCTATTCGCAATTTCTAGATTGTTTTTAAGTATAAAATCAAAGATACACTCACCTCTGTAGTTTGTGTCGGAGCTACCCCAAATTTGGTGATGCGCATTTGCGTCAGCGCCCATTACTAATGGAACGCCTTTCGCCTTTGCTGCTCTGGCTATTTTGCTAACCAGGCTGCGGGGTGGAGATTCTGCTTGGTCATGTGGTATATACGTGGAGGATATCCACACTGCCGATTTTGCATCCTCCCATACTGCAGTCACCGTATCTTCATCACTGTAATCAGATAAAATGAAGATATTGAGGTGTTCTCTAGCTAAAATACAGGCTATAATATTTTTGTTATTGTTACCTGCTGTTGTTGCATACATCAATTTGTAGCCTCGTGCGTTAAGTCCACATATTTTGCCGCTATTGATCCACGGCTCTTGGACTAACGCTATATCTTCACCTCGTTCCATAAGGCGAAGGATTAATGCAGCAATAGCTGCCTTAGAATTGTGAAGGTTAATTGCCCATTGGATAGCTATTAATTCTTGTTCTATTGGAGCTTTATTTGATTCTCCTTTTGTGAATGCTCGAGATGCATATGCTATTGGAAGCTCTATTTCATCATTCTCTTGTGATAATATTGCGCCACAAGCTACTTTAGTAGCATCTGTTGTGAGGTAAAAGGTTTTATCAAAGTCTGAAAGGTACTTTCTTTTTAGTAAGTTTTGTTAAATGTATGGAATAAAATGCAAAATGTGGTATAAAGCGTCTGTAATAATTACAGAAAGCTACAAATCGACGAACCTCATCGCTATTTGCTGGTTTTGGATAGTTTTTAATAGATTCATATTTGCTGCTGTCTGGTAAAATTCCCTTGTCCGTACATCTATGGCCTGAATAAGTAACTTCCGAACTAAAAAAAATAATTAATTTATCTGGATGCAATTTTAAATTGCACTGTCTGCATCTTTGAAAAAATGCTTCCAAGTTTTTAAGCATGTGCTTTATTGAACATCCAGTGACAACAACATCGTCCATATATATAAAAGTTTTTGATGATGGAAAGAATTCGGGGCTACTTTTAACCCATTTGGAAAACGAGTAAAGCGAAATGAACCATTTTCTGTGGAAAAGGAAGTAATGTCCCTAGATTTTTTATTCAATTCGATTTGATGGAATCCAGAGGTTAGATCTAAGCAGCAAAAAAATTTCGCTCTTCCCAATTGATCTAAAATATCCTCAATTCTGGGTAGAGGAAATTTATATGCGATTAATTTTTTATTTACTTGACGGTTTTCGATCAGTAGACGCCATCGCTTTTCAGGATTATTTGGTAATGATTTCTTTGGCACTAGTATAATAGGATTATTATAGCTTGACACCGAAGGATCGATTAGACCGTCTTTTTGCAATTTTTCAACTTGTTTAGCTATCCCCTTTTTTTGTGAGTGTGGAGTTCGATAATTTTTAATGTATACGGGATTGTGATCAGAAACTCTTAATTCTTGTGTGTAGAAATTATTTGTACTGATTTTATCACTTTCCAACGCAAAAATGTCAATATATTTTGTACATAATTCAATCAATTCAGATTTGGCAATTTCGGGGAAATTTTTTGTTAATTTCTCTAGAATTAGGCTGTTTCTATTAATTTGAACTTTATACGTATCATTTATCTCATAATCGGATAGTTTCTCGTATTTATTATGTAAAAATGTATTTTCGGAATTCGTATTTACGATTCTTATGTATGGGAAATTTTTGGAAATTATACCACCAGCATTTTGCCTAATTAATTTTTCTGCAATATCCTGTGGGTAGCATTCTCGAATATATGCTCCACCTAATCTCTTAGTAATTTCTTCCGCATATACTGTGGCCGATTTGGACTGCTGTTTTATGTTCATTAGTTTTGAACATAGTCGCTCAGACGATTCTCCTTTTATGGATGATTGTAATTTTACTTTAATAGCTTCTATAGTATTTTCGTTTGTAATAACATTCCTTGCGTGTCCCCTTAATTTGGTTTTTATAACTTCTATTGCAACTATCTGATGTCCATCCTTGATTTTGTCAATCAGAGCTAAGGCATCTAGAAAACTTTGTAGCTCATTTACGTTACCTTCAAATACAGGCACAATTTTTGTAGTTTTGTCTATAACTTCATCTTCTGTTCGTGTCATGGTGGAAGTTCTGATATTTTCCGTTTCTTCACTATCACTGTCGTCTGTTTCTGTTATTTGTTCAGTGACCTCTTTGTTCAAATTTAGTGGGACTTTAATGTTAATTTTATATAAATGAAATATTTTTAAAAGTTTATCTCTTAACTTAAAAAAAAAATTCATTAGCCCTATTTTTGTGTTCTGTTGTATATAAATGGTAGTGTCCATGTAAGATAACTCTAATAGTGTTGTATGTCTTTATTAGTGTTTTAATGTGTTTAGTTAATGTTTCTTCCTTTATTGTTCGTTTCTTGTTAACGCATTTAAATGCTTTATTAAAGCGCTCTTCAAAAGGTTTTATACTCCTGCCATTGCACACTTAATAAAATTATATTAATAAAATTATATATACAATAGTCGTGTAATGTAGGCAATTACCATTAAAGCTAATATTATTGCGACTATCACCTCAAATATATTTAAGTCCTCATTTTCATGTTTATTTTCCATCTTCAACGTTTGTTCTATATATTTTCCTAACTGTTTACTATGTTCGTCTATTTTTTTTATTGTCATTTTTCCCTATTTCATAACCAGCGAAAAGCACTGGTATCGCTTTTAAAATGTTCTTCCACCATGCCATTATATTTTATTTCGTAAAATATTAATTTACAAAAGTTTAAAGAAAAGTTTGCTCACGTTTCGCGAGTTCACTGTATATGAATATAATTATCGTTAATTGTATAAATACGAAAAATTATTATTTTAATGATTATTAAAATACATACATTTATATTATAGACCTAACATGTGTAACCAGCCTTCTGAACATATGATGTTGACGCATCATGCTGTTGCTTCTGATGTTATTGAAATCGTTGAATTTGATGTTGTGGTTGTATGGTTGATTTGATGGTTTGGGAGTTGATATCGTTGCTTGATGTTTTAGTTGGATGGTTTATTGGTGTGTGTTGTTTTGCTATTAGTTGGAGTGCAATGAAATTGACGTTTTCGAAGTTAGCCGTGTGTGATTTTTTTTGTAGGTATAAGCTCACTGTGTGCAAAAAAACGGAAAAGTATGACTGTATAATTTTCACAAAATTTAATATTCCATCAGTAATTTGTCTTTTATTTGAAACTGGTATTGTTTCTCAAAATTGCTTAGTGCACCAACTCATTACGTCAATTTTGCTTCAATCTCTGATCGCTAGATCGCTATCTTAATAAATAAATAACACAACACCAATTTTAACAAGATCATTGTGTAAAGCTTTAGCTAATAATCCAACTAACAACCCAAACAAAGTAAAAGAAACCTTACACAACACAAAAACTTTAATAACACATCAAAGGCAACAAGAAGTCACAAAAAAAGTAAAAGAAACTATCAACCTAACTCAAAATAGCAGCAGCTTACAATGAACCAGAAGAAATCAAGACGAATAATCTGCTTACTATCTTTTCAATATGGATTTTAAAGGATTTATTAACATCGCGATTTATAACTTTTAATAAAAGACTATAATACCCTGTTCAGACATGTTTTCTTAATTGAGACTCAATTAAGCTTACTCAATTAGTATATGACAGCTGAAAAAACATTGTTTTTCTTATAATCGTATATAATTTTTCGCATTGTTTTTGTTTAAAAAAATTGATAAAAGTTCCGCTTTAAAAAATTTTTGCGAGTTTATTTGATACAAAAAAAGTTATAGTAAAGCTATTACCTAATATTATTGTGACATGCAAATAATAACTCAATTTTTCTCACTGAACATAATTCACAATAGACATACAGCAGGATTGAATTTCGTATTTTATTCAATTAGTGACGCAATTATGTACTAATTGCTCAATTTAGTAATTGATTTTCGTATGGCAAATTGAGCTCTATTAATTGGGTAAATTCTCTAATTGCGCAATTAAGACTTATGTCTAAAAATGGGTATAACCAAGCATACCCAACCAAAGAAAACTGTTAAAATGAGAACGTATTAGTGTTTTGCACTGAAAAAAAAAATCACATTGTTTAACAATGTTAACAGGTAGAGAAATAACACAATATAATAGCGCATGTTTAGAAATGCCCATTACTAAGAGCCTTTTGTGTAAATTTTTTTTTTCAACCATAAATCATAATTACGTTAATTTATTTTTCATTCTCAACTATTATTACTAATTTCGTATTTTACAAATTAATAATATGTAAATAAACTATTAATACATGCATACCGATAACGTTTATTGCTTTAAAATTCTTAAACGAAAGCGCGAATTATATTAATCTAATACAAAAACTAATAAAAAATATTTTTTTTTACATTTAAAAATATTTAAATAATAAATATTATTTCAAACTGACAAAATTTTTGGTTATGGTTAAATATTTTTAGTGTACTTATATTATTACACAATGCGACATAAACCTACTTTGTTGAAAGTTGACATGCTACTGATTGAAAATTTTGTGTTTTGTTCTCTTTGTGAGATTTTTGTTGAGATTGTGTGTGTGTACACAGAACACTAATCCAAGAAACGCACATTTCATTTTACAAACCAAGTACAATTATTCCAAAACAATATACATACATTAATAATCTCCCAACGAATTGTGCATCTAAGCAAGGAATTGCTGTACTTGTTATTTAAAACTATACCCCACATATTAATCTTCTACTACCATTCAAATAAATATTGGTATAACGTAAATATAATTTTGTAAATACGTATATTCCGCCTCAGAAAGACGTTTCTGAACGAAATTAAAAAAATATTCTGAACAACGTTAACTAACCCCTCATTTTTACTGGCAATTGTAACTCTTGGAGCACACTATGGGGCTCGGCAGTTTCAAATTCTCGCGGAAAAATCCTTGAAAATGTTACTGTTAATTAAGATCTTGTAATCCTTAATAACGGAAATTCCACACACAACACCATTACCCATGACATTTCTTGTAGACATTTCCTTGTGTTCTTCTCAACTAGCACCTTTATGCTCTTGGAAAACTCTCAATGACCTTCACGTCAGCGACAATTATCCAATTTAAATTCAAATAGTGAAAAACTATCAACCTGTAAAAATAAAGCATTGCCCAAAATTATAAAGAAAGTCTGCCAACTGGATCCTGTATCAAAAACATTACAATGAATATTTTCCAAAAATCAATCAACATTAATCAACATTAATCAACAAGCAGCATCCGCCGTAAAATGATTATGATCAGTAGCAAATATATGCATTTCCCAAACAAAAATTATAAAATCCAAATCACGTGTGTGTTGGAATCCCTTAGAAACGAATAACAAAAATTGTGGCACAAGTACTAAAGTAATGGAAGTGAAAAAAAATTTGATTTATATAAAAAATGTAATACCATATTTAGAATAGCTGTGAGAAAGAGCAAAGCAAAGTGTCTTCAAGAATTTACATCTAATATTAACCCGTCGTCCACATCGCAGTGTACTCAACAATCTGAACACTCAAATTTTTATATTAATTCTCAACAACAAAAAAGAAAAGCTTTAAATTACATTTACAACCCTTCAACTTGCACTGCTTATGCTAAACAAATTGAAACTTCAATTAACATAACCGAACTTGAAGATGCTCTAAAATCTGCAAAAGGTAAAACCCCCGGGCATGACCGAATATCTTACCTCATGCTAAAAATCTTTTGATGCCTACAAAAAAGCATTTACTATCCGTTTATAATAATGTACTTTCATCTGGCATTTTACTACATACATGGAAACTGTAATAATCGTACCGATTCTTAAACCTAACAAAGATGAATACGCTGTTTCTGGCTATAGACCAATATCTCTCTTAACCTGCAACAGAAATATAATGGAAAAAATAATCGCCAGGCGCCAAATGTGTTTTTAGTACCGGGTTTTTAGGATGGAGATCAGAGATTTAGCCATCCTTAATCTTTGTTTTTAGTTTTTAAGATAATAATCAACTACTTTTATTTGCTAGTTTAAGCGGCCAACAAACATACATAAACATATGTCAAAATATAAGCTCATTAAAAATATACAAAGGGTAAAAAATATACAAAAGTAAAACGTAAAAAATAGACAAAACATATTTTTTTTATTAATTTTCAACTTTAAAATAAACTCTCTTTAAATTATATTAAATACTAGCAATTTCTAAATTAAAATTATGACATTTACAAAAAATTTTGTATTTTTTGTTGTTTAGTATGGCAATACTGCAAGGTTTAAACTGCCACTTAAAAACATCAACTTCAATTAATATTGGATTAAATTAAGTATAAGATTAGCTAATCAAAAAAAAAAAACTTGAGTTTAAGCTCAAACCTAAAACCCCGTTCTGAAAACAAGCAATTTTAATACACCCAACCAAGTTGCTTTCATTAAAAAACATGGAACTGAAGATGTTCTCCTTAACCTTCAGCACTTTGTGTGTAAAGCGTTGCCATGCGGGAACCAGATTAATATTCTTTCAACAGGGCCTTTGGCTGTATAAGTATTCAGGTAGTTTTGCAAGCGCTAGCCAAATGGAAAAATGGCAAAAAAAAAAAATGTATTCTTTCATTAAAAATTTTCTTAGTAATAGAAAATTCTATGTCAGAATAAACAAATTCCTATCAAGCATATTTTATTTCCATAATGATGTGCCCCAAGGATCTCCGCTATCAGTTGTATTGTTTATTTTAGGTTTTAACCAACTAAGTAAAAATATATCAACACATAAATATATTGAACATTCCATGTCCATATGCCGACGATGTTATTATCTTCACAAAAATTCTGACAATAAGGTAAAAGAAGTTTTTTAAGTATCATTCATCATCATTTTTAGTTTGTACGTCGATAAGTGCGGAAGCGATTTTTACGCTCCCAATTAACAAAAAAAAAAAAAAAACAAAAAGAAATAGTGTGAATAAATTTACAAAAAAGCAAAAAACAAACTTGTTTTAATACAACAACAAAGTTGTCTGTAAAATTTTATTTTTCTTTCTTCTTTTTTACAACGGCATTATTGCTTTGCTACTTTGAAAATAAAAACAAAAACAATAGGAGCTCTTTAATTTAAGTCAAATAAATGTGGACAATATTGAAATAAATAAAAACAAAAAAACTGCAAATAATTGTGTATAAATCGTGTTCATCGAATTTGTTAAGTGATGACAATAAAATAACTACAAACAAGTCTCCTTCTGAACACAGTATTACCGAAACTAATATACGAGGTATGATAAAAAAAACTCCGTTATTTTCAATTTTCGTGAGGTACGTATGTTCGATTTTCGCATTTTTTAATGTTGATGCACATGTATGTTATTTATGTTGGCAATATCAGCCATTTTGGATTGTCAGTTTGTTTTTGACAGATAAAAAGGTTAGTCGTGTTTTAGTGTTCTCTTCGATTTTTTACTATTTCAAAAAATGGTTGATCCAAACTGTATTAAGTTTTATGTAAAAAATTAAATTAAATTTGATCATACCTCGTATATGTAATTCCATGTCAAATCAACAAAAAAAGTGCAGGTCAGTCTTTGGGCCTGCCAATAGAAGTTAAATCTAAGTAACTTGTGATTATTTTTTCATTTTTTTTATTATTTTTTAATTCTCTATCACCCTGTATAATTTTTGTTTTTGATCGGTCAAGCTTCACTAAACTAGATTTAAGCCCATTTATTAATATTTGAGTGATTTGGGAAATATTGAAAAACTCGAAAAAACTTAATTAAAAACATATTTCTGTACTCTCTGCATTTGCATTGCACAACCGAAAGAATAAAACAAAATAAAGTAGAGCTGGCAAACTATCGCTAGTCTCGCCATTCGACATTTTCGATAGTTTGATAGAAAGCTATCGATAGTATCAAATTTTTTGGGAATGTTAGGTTCCATATTTTATATGACAAAGTATTCTGTAATTGATCAAGTTTTTGAAGAAAACTAATACATAAAACGATCTTAAGTAAAGTTCAGAGTTGTTTTATTAAAAAAAGATAATACAAAAAAAAAAAAACATAAATATGAAGCTTATAAAACTTAGCATAGTGTATGTACAAATTTAAAAAAAAAAATTGTACATACACTATAAATACTATGTACTCGTATATCACATATGTTGTGCATATGTAGGATGCCCAAGGAATTATTTTAAATTCGTAATTTTTTATAATTCTTGAGTAATCCAAAAACTTTTGTTTATAAAGAGCAGCATATCAACATTTTTTGGCTTGAAACTAGATCTTCTATCTGAAATAATGGCCCCGTCTTTGCTAAACATTCTTTCACATTCTGTCGAAGTTGCTGGTATGCATAAGTAACGTAAAGCACATGACTTTGTGATCTGATCTGATCATCTGATCAGAATAGTTCAGTGAATAGATATAATACTGTATAAATTGATGAATTAACTATATAATTTACCTTCCAGTACTGCAACGATAGTATCGCTATCGAGAAAAAAACCATCGATAGTCTAATGAAAACAAAACTATCGATACTATCGATAGTTTGCCAGCTCTAAAATAAAGCCGCCATTTGTGCATGTTGTCTTTTTACTTTTAACAAATTAATCAGAAAACAATCATCAATAAATAATTAAGTATCATTCTACGTAAAGGCCGGGGCACACAGAATCCGTCATACGTTATACTTTAAAGCTCTCAATTGAAATCAAAGTAACAACGGAAGAGGTTGAAACAATGAGTACTTTGTTGACGGATATTAAATAAGAAAAGAAAACACGAGAAAAGCTTTTTTCTCCATTTTATTCTATTAAATTAAAGTATTTTGTTGTATTTTGTTTTATTTTTGCTTCTACTCAACACAAAAATTTAACTTTGAGAGAGAGCGCTTATTTTTTCTCTCTTTTTATAGCTTTCAACGTACGTCAAAAGTTAAAACTTGCCCAACTTTCGTACTTTGCGTTGAAGGAGACGTACTGATTGTAACAACACTCATTAGAAAAGCTGTATTTCAAGCTTTCTTGTACGTTGAAAAAGACGACGTATAACGTATGACGGATTCTATGTGCCCCGGCCTTAAGGCATTTGCCGTGTGCACATATGTTTTCTTTCTTGAAGAATTTAAAGTATTTTAATTTTGTGTCGAAGCATCCTTTTTTGTGTTTGATATTTGTGTAATTTTATTTCAAATTTAATTTTGTTTTTTCTGTTAAATTCGGCAAATTTTACTAAAAAGTTCTCAGCAGTTGTCGCGAGATGAACGGGGTTCATCCCCCGGACTAAAACCGGTTACGCGAATTAGACTTTTCGGCCGGCTAAACAAGAGTCAACAAAAATAAACGACCACGAGCAGAAGATTTTATTACTTTACCTGAAACCTCATCAAATCAACAAAACCTCCCTCTAGTTGCAGAGGGCTTACAAGTTCCTTCACTAGCGTCCTATAATGTATTCCAAATAGAAAGAGGGCTAGACTTCATATCACGAGATCATATTGAAGTGAAAGAAATAAAAAGTGGAGATTTGCAAATGAAAGTACTAGACAATAAATCCGCAGAGAAGTTTCTAAAATTAAATTTGATTGATTGTATACCAGTTAAATTTTCTCTACATAAGACTCTAAATACAATACAAGGACGTACCTTCTCGAAGAAAATACTAGAAATTTCTCAAGAAGACCTGTTGGAATCTCTAAAAAACCAACAAGTTGTAGATGTACGAAAGATTAGTATAAGGGAAAACGACAAAATGCAAAGAATGCGGCTACTCTGAAATGCATGAAGAATGTATTCGTAAGTACTCTGTTAACTGCCAAAGTCACACGTCATATGACCCTGATTGTCTTACTTACTGGAAACACAAATCTGTAAATTATATACAGGTATCCAAAAGATGCACAACACGTTATGCTTGGAAAATATTTAATGATAACCCATCGGTCAATACTCTTCAACCTCGTGTTCGAAAAAATGCTAACAAACTACCAACATACGCACAAATAGCAAGTTCTTCCTTATCTAAAAACGTCAATAATACAAAAAACGAGATGCAGAAAATCAAAACAACATCATACTGATCCTTAGAAAACATACAGAAAACTCGCTTCCAAAAGCAAACAGTTCAATCAAAAATATAAATAACAGCATCAATTCCCCAAAGTTCAGTCAACGAGAAACAACTTCAAGCAGCAACAACGATATAACTATATGTTCAACTTCTCTAACAAGGGAAAACATTTCTCTTAAACCAAATCAAACCTCTTATACACAAATAATATCAAAAACTAAACCATCAAATTCTACAACAACTATCGATAATTGAGTTGTTCAGCGCACACATCGATTAACTCCATAAAACAAAAAGTTGAGAAATGCGATGAAGTAATATGTATTGTTTTTAGGGTTCCGTACACAAAGTGTAAAAACGTAACCCTATTGTTTCCGCTACAATGTCTGTCCGTCTGTCAGCGCCTTTTATCTCTGGAACCGTAATAGGTAGACTCTTGAAATTTTCACAGATGATGTAAAGCTGTTGCCGCTATAGCAACAAATACTAAAACTTATAGGGTGTTCCAATAGAGAGGTGTTATTCAAGAATATGTGTTTATTTCTTGAACTGTAGGAGGCATAGACTCAAGATTTAAAAACAGTAATTAAAACTTAGTTCGCTATATAAACAAGTATAAAAAAATAAACCTAAAAATTAAAGGGTGTTCCGATAGTAGTATGATTTGCATGTATAAGGCCTAAATTTTGAACCATAATAGGTAGACGCTTGAAATTTTCACAGATGGTGTATAACTGTGGCCGCTATAGTAACAAATACTAAAACTTGTAGGGTGTTCCGATAGAGAGGTGTTATTCACGAATATGTGCCTATTTCGTGAACTGTAGGAGGCATCGACTCAAGATTTAAAAACAGTAATTAAAAATTAGTTCAAAATATAAACAAGTATAAAAAAATAAACCTAAAAATTAAAGGGTGTTCCGATAGTGGTGTGATTTGCATGTATAATGCCTAAATTTTGAACCATAATAGGTAGACGCTTGAAATTTTCAATATAGTAGCAAAATCTAAAAATTATAGGGTGTTCCGATCGAGAGGTGTTATTCACGAATATGTGCTTATTACGTGAACTGCAGGAGGAATACACTAAAAATTTACAAATAGTAATTAAAATTTAGTTCGCTTTATAAACAAGTGTAAAAAAATAAACCTAAAAATTAAAGAGTGTTCCGATAGTGGTGTTATTTGCATGTATAAGGCCTAAGTTTTGAACTATAATGGGTAGACTCTTGAAATTTTCACAAAAGGTGTATAACTGTGGCCACTATAGCAATAATTACTAAAACTTATCGGGTGTTCCGAAAGTGAGGTGTTATTTGCCTTTATGTTCGCTTTCTATTAAATTAAACCATAAAATTAAAGGGTGTTCCGAGAGTGACGTTCGGTGCGTGTATATGGCCTAAGATTTGAACGATAATAAGTAGACTCTTGAAGTTTTTACAGGAGGTTTATTACTATGGGACTATAACAAATAATAAAAATTAAAGGGTGTTCCTACAGAGAAATGATTTTTACTTAAATAGCCTAATTTTTTCAACCGTAATAGGTAGACTCTTGTATTGTTTACAGTAGATGTTGTACTTCGGCCACTGTAACAATTACTAATTACTAAAGGGTGATATATCAGTGACATGTTTTCCACGTATATTACCTTATTTTTTGAGCCGCAATAAGTAGGCCTGATATTTTTATAAAAAGTGTATTACAATGGCCGTTATAACAACAATTCCTAAAATTTAAAGGTTGTTCCAATAGCGATGCAATTTTTACGAATATTACTTTGATTTTAAAAAGAAAAGGGTGCCCCATAAGACATGAAAAAATTAACAACTTGAGTTTTTAAAGGCGTACTAGACATAGTACGGAACCCTACGTGTGTGAGGCTAACTCGTACTTGACTGATTTATTTTAAATTCCTCTTATATATTATATAAATTCAAATATGTAATGTAGAACACATAAATACATATATGTATGGCTTTCATCTAACGGTGTATAAATTAATAAGAAAGAATGGACAAAAAATAATCGATTTGGCAACTGAAAATAATAAAGTAATAAAGTTAAATTCAGTCTTTACATTTTTAAGTTTTTTATTACAGGAAAAGTTAGTTATTATATATTTTTATTACAACTATTCATAAAAATAAATATCGGCAGTTCTGTTATAATATCTATATTTATTTTATAATATATTTATTATAATATATTTGTTATAATATATTTATTTTATATACATATATTTTCGAAAGTAATATGTAAACGAATGTGATCTTCGTTCTTTAGTGACATTCGTGGGGCGCCTTCTTTTTATTTCGTTAACTTTGATACAATCTCTTAAGAAAATATTTTGTTCAAATTGACCATATAAACTATAAAATGCCTTCAGGGCAGCCTCTCTCTCATCCGAAATAATTTTTTGATTGCAGTTTTGACGGCATCTGCATTGTATATAGACAAATGTTTTTGCAGGCATTAAATAGTCTCCTCTATTCTTGTATGCCAAACCTTTTGTTCAGTTATGCTATTGTAAATTTCGTGTGCATTTATCATGATTACGAATTCTTTTCCTACCAATAAATGAGTTTGTTAGGTTTGTACTGTTGCAATCAGATGAATCCGAGGAAAAAGGTAAACGTTTTCTTGAACAAGACTTTCTGTTGATAAATCGTATTGAAGATTCATCACTGTTTTCCTCATCCATATTGTTTTTAGTCTCACTCATCTTGATTGTACCAGTATAATATCTTTAAAAACAATCTGGGAGTAATGTTGAAAAGTCCAAAAAATATGTATAGTCCGTGTAATATTGAAATTCTCTGCGCATTCTAATGACGTCAAGAAACTGTTCTTATTGGCTAATAATTCTGATTGTGAGTATAAATATAAAGTTTCAATATAAATTTTATGAGAGTTTGAGTATAAATTTAAATATAGTATATTTGCAGGGTCGCCCATTTCTGCCTATTACTGTGGTTTGTTTGTTGATTACAGACCTGACAACCTTGAAATGCCCTAACAACGTCATCTATATGACAATTTTCCTCAATTAGACGTTTTAATTACATCCAATACCTTAAGAAATACGCAACTGTTAGCCCCAAGGGGCAAAATGGAAAAATAAAATTTTGTATCTCTTCACCAAAACATTATTCTTCTCCAGTGGAATATACAATGATTTATTAACAACAAATTTGCTTAGGAATTTTAAATTGCTATAAACTATTTCATTGAACAGGGCATTAAAAGTTTATGCACTGATAGCTTCAGCGCTACAAAAGCATTAATTAAAATTAAAAATGGTGCATATTATAATATGTTACATTTGGATCCAATCACACATCGGATTTTTAGCTAAAACTTTTTTATTGAAAATATGTCACATAGAGGCCTAAATACAACTTTAATTTCTCAAGAAAATATTGTATAATGTTTGCTCATTTACGAGTGTAAACAATTTTTCGTTATCATTTTTTTTTCTTTTGTTGTTCAACCATAAACTTATTTTTTTGCAATATAGGCGTTTAAGCTGAAAGTCCATACCACGCGTTCTACGCGTACGCGCTTTGTATGCTTTTCATACTTTATACGCCTTCTATACTTTTCAATCTTAAAGTTACATGCAACGCTTTTTATGCGCCAAGTTTTTGTTTTGAGCAGCTATAGTATAAATGAAATAAAAACAATTTTTGCTAAAATAGAGAGTGAATAGGAATTTTAAAATAATTTTTGGAATTCACTAAGTTTATGCACATAATATTTTGTGCAAAAATCATTAATTAGCTTCTGAATTACAGTTGTTTAATAAATTGATATAATTAAATAAACATAACAGAGATGAGACTAAGTACGTAAAAGTAATCGACAACTAAAATGAAAATTTTTTTGTTGAAAGAATTGTTGTAAAAATTTATTTTAATGAATTTTATACTTTAAAATATTTGTAAACTTTATTACGAAATGATTTTTTTTTAAGAAAAAAGCTTTTTTAATACAAAAATACATAAAAAAGTAATCAATGACACAAACATATTTATCGATAGCATTGTGAATAAAATATAATTTACACATCCTTAGCTATGAAAACAGCTGACATTTTTTCATGGCGCTTGCGAAGCGTAGAAAAGTAGAAAGTAAACCTAATTCATGCGTTCTATGCGTCTTAAGCATTCTATGCGATTTGATTGTAATTTGTCTCATACAATTACACTGATCTTACTTTTTTGACAGACGCGTGTAAAGCGTGTGCGCATAGAATGCGTGGTATGGACTTTCAGCTTTATGGTCTAGTTACCCGGCGCCTTAGGTTAGGTTGTGACGCTCGAAAGAGGGATGAGCAGGAAAATACCTGCTGATCCATACTTTAGGTTAGGTGCAAAAACCATCCAGTAATAAAAAAATTTATAATTTTAATATCGCAACCCAATAGTTCTGCAAGGTCTTGTAGTATCGGGCTGCCAAGCAGCGCTGCACTTTCGCGGATAGGGCCGGACAGTGACAGAGGAGGTGCTTCACTGTCTCTTCTTCATCCTCGTCCTGACAACTTCTACAGAAGTCATTGTACGGAAGATTTAATCTGCTAGCGTGTGCACCTATAGTGCAGTGCCCTGTCCTCGAGGGGTTCTCAGTAGGATTGCAGTACGTTTGTAATCATACTGAGGTTATAAAAGCCTCGAGATCATGCAAGTGGGCTCGTTCGACCATCTGTTTTGCGCAGCCACCAGGAGGTCTGGCTGGAAATTGTCTTTACAGCAACTTAGCGGAACGCTAAGTAGTTGATCTATCTCCTGATCCCTAAGGCAGGTTCCAGAAACGAGTTCCAGGTTGGAATCTCTCGCCATCTGATCTAGAGATGTCCGGCATTCACGAACCAAACTGGACGTTGTATAAACGCCCGATAAGGAGTATATTGCAGCTTTGCTATCGGTACAGAACTGGATATCTTTACCATAGATCCTGTGATACCTTAGCCAGTTTGCCGCTCTTTTTTTGGCAGAAATTTCAGCCTGAACAGTGCTGCATTGGTTTTGCAGCCTAAGCCTCATCCTTATTTGAAAACGAGGGATGAAGACGGCTCCCCCCACTCCATTGTCCGTTTTAGATCCGTCTGTATAGACCTCAAGCACGTCCTCTTGATGACGGTCATGTGTCATCATAGATGACGTGCCTGAAATTGATACTCCGAACCTTCTGGTCGGCATGGCTAAGGGTGCACAATAATCAATATTTTCCGGGATAGTCGATATGAGCCCACATCCCAAAATAGTCGCATGGCCGAAACTCTTCGATTTCCATGCCCCGGTTGCACTAAGCCTTATTGCCGAGTTCAAGGCCAGCTGTTTGGCCATTAGATCGGCTGAAAGCTAGTGCAACATTGTGAACAGAGCCTTTGATGGCGTCGTGCGTATGGCACTCGTGATCATTAAGGCTGAAGTGCGTAGTACTTTGTTGACTATACTACAGTATGTAGACTTGCCAAGTGCAGGCCACCATACAAGCGCTCCATACATTAGTAAGGGCTTTATCACTGTATTAAAAAGCCAGCAGGCATTTCCGGGGCTAATGCCCCAGTTTTTACCTATGGCCTTCTTACAGGTATATAGGGCTATTGAAGCCTTATTTGCCCTAAATTGTACATTAAGGTTCCATGACAGTTTGTAATCTAGAATAACACCCTGTCAGATAACTGTCAGATAACTTGAGCTCCACTCCGTTTATGAGCGGTAGCGGGAAAGTAGCAATCTTGTTTCTTCTGGTGAAAAACCAAGATGCGTTTTCAGCGCATTAACACTTAGACCACTTTCAGTGCTCCACTTACTAATTTGTCTAAGCGATGTTTGCAAACGTTGCGATAGAGTGTCCAGGTGTCTTCCCGACACATCTACTGCAACGACATCCGCATATGCTTCAGTTGTGAAGGGATGAAAACAACGGAACACCTGGTCCGGGGTTTGAACGTGTCGAAGCTCTTTATTGCCCACAAGAGTCCTTTCCTATTAATAGGGATTGGGGCTTGTGGGAAACAATCTGAGCAGGTCAAATGCTCTCCTGTTAGGGGAGTAAAACCAGGGAAATGTGTGTCCATAAGTACCTCAAGGGTCTCATGTCCACTTGTAGTCCAGTTGCCACATGGTTTCTTAATGAAACTCGGCACAACTTGCGAAACTGAGAGAATTAACGGAGCCGACTCGTCTCAGAAGACCCTTCTACGCCGCTACAGAAGGATCTCCATGACGCCGTTTTTGCATTCCTTATCAGGTTTTTAAATCTGTTAACTGAGGCCTTGTATGTTGACCAGTTACCCAGTCTTTTTGCCTCATTGAAAAGTTTGCGGGAGGTTTTTCGAGCTTCCGCTATGTCGGTGTTCCACAATCCACCCTGCTCCTATCACGGCAGATGTTTAATCTGCATGATTCCGACGTCGCTAGATCGAATGCATTTGTTAGGGCACCCACTGCGAGATCGACACCCTGCGTATCGTTAATAATCGGAGGGCTAGAAAGAAAGTCTGTTACTCCCAGTGTGTTATCCTTCTGTTACGCCGGGGTGTAAACCCTTTTCCCTGAATCCCTATCTTGATTTCAATATACCTATGATCAGAAAAGGAGCAGTCATCTGAGACCCTCCATGATCTAATCAAACATGAGCGCCTAGTACTTACTAGCGTTATATCAAGTACCTCCTTTCTATTTATCACAGCAAAAGTAGGTTCTGAACCAACGTTAACTACGTCTTATTTACTACAAAGTTTATCCTCAAGTAAAAATCTGCTTGCCTTTTCCACAATCTTGCGAACTTTAGTTGGTGATGTTTAGCTGTCGTACGCCATGTAGCTGGAGACGAATATTATGGTTTTATCTTCATCACTGAAATCAGACAGAATGAAGATATTCAAGTCGCTTTTAGCCACTATACACAATCTGATCTTACCTTGACCATTCGTGTGCAGAAGCTTAAAGCCTTTTGCACCAAGCCCGCAAATCTTGATGTAGCCAGGGTTCTTGGGCTAAAACAAGCTCCTCCCCTCTCTCTGCCAGGCGGGGGAGCAGTGCAGCCGAAGTTGCTTTAGAGTGATGAAGATTGACTTGCGTCACCTTCACCATCTCTTGTGGCAGGTACAATTGTGACGTTGACGTCCTCTTGATCAGAGTCCAAGAGGGCGTTCTCGTCAACTGCCTCGTCCATCCTCTCAAAGAACTCACCCACGAACTCAGAGTTTGAGAGTGTGTCGTCATGAGAGCTTAGACTAGCAGTCTCATCGTTTGCCACGACCGGAGAAGGATCATCATCTCCCTGAATCTGGTCTTCCCTGTCGACCCCTCGGTAGACTCGTAGGATGATCGTTTCAAAAACATAGTAGATCCTCCCACGTCTCTCTCGAAGCGGCGCCAGGGACTCCCGATTCAGCAAGACGGTGATCCGTCTGGATGAACCTTCAGGTTTGGAAATCTTGGCTACCTTCCAATCATTGGTTGGTAGCTCAGGATTTCCTATCTGAATGGGATCCATAATCTCCTGAGCTATGAATGGCTCGTCGGGAATCCGTGCCGTGACTCTAGGTCGGCGGGAAACCTAATCAAGAGAGACTACGTCGAGCCTAGCGCCTTCCCAAAGACCTTCCAAAAGAGCGACAGCCAGCTTCAGAAGCTTGGCTGATCGCTCGTTCGAACAGGCCATCAGTTTAACACGCCCTCGGAACCATATTGCGTCATCGCATTGAGGAGAGGGCCGTGGATTCTCCTTGAGAACTTTCCAGAACACTCTCATCAATTTCTTGGGTACCACCTCCCAGTTTGCATGGGAGATTTAGCTATCCGTGTCGTTACGGTCGATGACAGCACGTACGAGGTTGCCTTTGGCGACCTCGCAAAAACTTCTGGCCATCGACTTGTATTTCGGACGCTTAGTGTCGGGCTGTTGACTTTTCGCATACGCCTCCTCCTGCGATCTCTGACGCTTAGGGGAGTCAGTGGACGAAGATGAAGGTACACGCGGTGCAGCCAGTACAGATCTAGCCCATTGTAGCAAGTTTGATTTTTCCTTTGTTAAGGACTCAACTGGCTTTTTACCTAGTGGGCCAACACATTTTTCGTCTGCTCGCTGTTTCAAAAAGGCCCTTTTGGCGGGTGGGACGTGCCGTGTGGGTCTTGTTGTATTGCTTTGTGTGGCAGGGAGCACAGCTTTGGAACTCGAAGACTGGTTCGCAGTTCCTCCACTGGCGGGGGAGGTGAGACAGTTTAACCCGAAATCTTGTTCGCAGTTCCTCTGTTCACAGCCGGAAGCTGCGATGTAATTGCAGCGCCCGAAACTGGGGTTTTAGCCTTAGTGGCACGGACCTTTGCAGCTTTTGAGGTGCTTGGAGTAGTGTCCAGAGGCTCTTCGCTGCCTTTTTTGGCACCGTTTTTTGGTGCAACGTTGCCCAGAGCCTCCTCCTGCGTTCTGTGCGACACCAGTCGTTAGCAGATTAGCCTGGCCTGGCGTTTTAACCAGACTAACCTGGGAGGTTACTGCGTATTTCGATTCGAAAGAAAAATCATTCGAATCTGTATGTCTTTTACATTGTGTTTAGAACAATTTTTCTTTCGAATCGAAATACGCAGTAACCCTTCTGGATCTCAGATGTGTTCTATTTACCGCAACCTGAAATCGACGAATCGGGAATAGGATCTCCGGAGATTATGAGGCTCCCTGACCGGATACATGGGGCACTTTTCTTTTTTATCTTTAATTTTGGGGGGGGGGGGGGTTGCATTTTATAATACTGCCATGTAATTTAATAGCTGTCTGACACCCAGTCCAGACCACCAAGCCACCCAATGTGGGTAACAGACGCTAGTGGAATTTAGACAGTGGACACTAAAGAACGGACAAACCCTGACAGAGTGCCCAGTCTCAATGAAAGGCGAAACACTCCGTGCAGGGTATCTGATAGCCGCCCCATAGGGGAAAAAGGCGCTGTCAGACACTGAGGGTGGAGGGTAGTTCTTGGTTCGTGCGCGTCATGAGCCCATGAGCATGTCCTCATGGTTTGCACTCAAGCCTCTGCATCGCAACAAGTTGACTACCCATCGCAAAAGTACCCGGCGCCATTGTTTTTTATATTTCGTAAATTTACTTTATAAGATATATTAAAAATAAATAAATAAATAATTAAGTATGTCAATTAAAGAGAAGTACATAAATGTTTGTCCTAAATGCACTAAAAAGTTAAAAGGACAACCTAAAAAACCTTGGTGAATTTTATCATAGTACATACTTATTTGAAAATAACACTACTTCAAAAATGCGTCTGAATGTAATATCGAGTGGACAGCAGATGATTGGCCTACTGACCAGTAAAAAATACTGGATGTTATTGATTTTTGCGTGACTTAGGGTATTCCGAGAGAAATGATTAAAGTTGAAGCGTCACTTGAATTATCCTCAGATCATTATATATGGAACCAGCAAAATATCGTGTCACCAACAACTAGCTCAAGCATTAATTGGTTGAAATATAGAAAGTATCTCAGTACTCATTGTTAGGAAAACATACCGTTAAGAACACCAGAAGACGTGGACCAGAGTGTAATTGATGTTGATCAAAACCTTAAAGTAGCTGCCAAGCATGCAACAGTAACCCAACAATCAGCTTGATACATTAAAATTTATTCTGTAGATGTCGAGCGGGTCTTGGCTGATAAAAGAAAAATTCGAAGAAAGTGGCAATCAAACAGATCTCAACTCAATTCAAGATTTAAAGATTGCACGACACGGCTAAGGCAGCTACTAGAATCTCAAAGAGTAGCATCCTAGAAAAATTACTTGGAAGACTTCGACGCAACTGCACAATCAGATTATTCATTATGGCGTGCATCTAAAAACTTTGACAGACCGGCGGTCATACGTGAGGCTCCCTTGCGAACTTTTTGCGTAGACTGGGCAAGAAATGATACCGAAAAAGGCAATTTTATTGTTAGAAATTTGAAAAAGGTTTTCACTCCAAATATAAGTACTGATATAGCTGAGTTGCCACCAGTAGAGGCAAGTGCCGAAGTACTCCTAAGATTTGAAATTAGCGATGTTGAAAGGGTTATAACGGATTTAAACACCAAAAAAGATCTCTATGATTACTATGATTTTTTCTTGTCTTCATTGGATCTTCATCGGATAGTCCAATACCATCGCTTTCTTGTAAAATGTGGATATCGATTAGGTTTATAAATTTTTATAGGGGGACCGAAAAATGTTGACCTGTTTTTGGGTGACTTCTCTCCAGTGGGGATTGCATCTCTAAAAATGTTTTGAATCGAGTGGGGCGAATAATCTTTTGAATGTTTTGGTAAATGGTGCAATGGTATTTTTTCTTTCAAAAAGCTGATAAAATTAGAAATTTCATTGATAGCTTTTGTGCCTGGAGTGTTTATCGTTTGTTGTTTATTGTCCATGCTAAAGACTCCGATTTCAAGAGGATTCGTAAACCTGAATCTTGTTTTAGGTGTATCTTTAAAATACCAGCATCGTTGTGACATGTTTAGTACAATTCCTGCTTGTTCTAAAAAATCTGCTCCCAGCAAAGTTTTTTTCGGCATTTGGAAGATAAACAAGTCTAATTTTTCGAATTCGATCACCAATTACGACATCACAGATTGTATGCCTTACTTTTCCGATGGTAGTGTATCCGCTGGCTAAAGTTATCTCTGCACAAACATCTTGAAATACGCAACCTTTTTTTTTGAAAATTTTCAATTTTAGGCTGGCTACACTTGTCTTTGCGCCGGAATCAAACACTGCTTCTCCTTTCAGACCAAAAATTTTGATGTGTGTTGTAGATAGTGAGTGACCAATAGTGGTAGATGTAATTGTTGTATTAAAAGCTAAATATTGAGAGCTTTCTTTGGGGTGCTTACTACAATCTGCACGGTATACTCCCGGTGTGCCACATCCGTAACAAGAAAACGTTGGCTTTTTTAACAAAACTTGTGTTAGGTTTACTTGTTTTTGCTGAACCTCTATTTGTTTTATAGCTTCATCATCTCGATTTTTCTTCATCTAACAGTTTTCAATACTATGGCCCTTCATATGGCATAAACAACAGCGATTGCTAGTTGCATTTTCCTGTTTGATGACTACTTTATTTGTTAATGGTCGCATTTCCGTAGTAAACATTTCTGCCTCTACTTGCGAAAATGAGATCCCCAAAGGTACATACTGAGTCTTTCACGATGAACACGTTTACGAATATTTATATTGAGCTATCCATAAATCATATTAAGCTGCACCTCTTCCGTCAGAGGAGTTTTCAGGTGTGTATATAAAACTATCTCTTTTTTGTGTCGAATATATTTTTAAAAATTCTTTAAAACTATTTACTGTGTCCTTGACACCAATCCACCAATTGACTGCATATTCTTCGAGTAACATGGGCATTTCACGTAATACATCTTCTCCGGAAATTTTTTCGATATCTTTGTATACGCAGATGGCAGCTATAAATTCCTCTGCTACAGCGGGATCCCTTTGTATCGTGCTGTACATTGAGTGAACGATCCACCTTTGCAATTTGATATAGCGGCTAAAATTTGTTGAAACTGTTTGGCTGAAAATGTTGCCATGGTTTCAGGTTTGACTTCCTTCACTTCAGAAAAAGTTGCTTCGTCAGTTTCACCTGCTACAGATGACGTGGATTTGTCGGCTTCAGTAGCAATACACTTTTTGACGAATACGTTTTATTTATATTTGTTGTTCAGCCAGGACAAAGATGTTCACTTGTTGAATGACAAAATACAAATTTAATTGTGCTCAAAATAGTAATAATAATATTTATTAAATCCAAAAAGTCATTTTACATTGTTTCTTAAACTACTTTTCTTATTCTATATTTCTTAGCGTACTGAGTACGTATCTAAATCTTAATTACATTTGGTTTAGTTTAACTTACAGCTAGGCCGTATACATTTATTACATATTTTAAATACATTTTTTTAAATTGTCTGAAAAAGGATATAAAACAGAACAAGCTCTTATAGATCTTACAAGCTAAGTGAAAATCTTACAAACTAAATAATGCTTAAAACTAATAACACAAAACAAAGTTCAATATTCAATATTTCAAAGCTATTTGAAATAAATTCTACTGCTCTGTGTTGTACACTAAATTGTTAATATCAAGGGTGTTTACCCCTCTATTATAAAATAAGAGGTCGTCATCCCTATATAGAAGGCCCCCTTCCCTCATTGGAAAAAGATTTACGGGAGAATAATATCTATATTCCCGTGTAGTCTGTAGCTCGTTAAGTCTCTGAAAACATTCTGACACAATGCTATTGTCTAAGGACTCTAGATATTTAATGGCAGACCCAATCAAAAAAGCGTAAATTCTCCCAAAGTCAATAGCACTATATATGCTCCTACAAGAAGGGCGTAGAAAAAATCCGTGAGGACAGACCAAGACGACAAAATCCTTCTCTCCCATATCCTAAGCCTCTCCATTTGATAAGAGGATATCCCAAACCAAACTGGAAATGCGTAGGATATTAGAGGTCTAATTATTTGCAGATACAAAAGAAGCCTGACCCTATTGTTGAGTCCTGCTCGTCGACGAAGCACTCTGTGATACATATAATAGATCTTTTTCACTCTTTCTAATATAAAATCCATAAGCCTATAGAATTCAAAATTTTCTTGGAATACGACACCTAGATATTTCATCCTATCTGTTATCTTTATGGGTTCTCTACTAATATACAAATTAGGGATATAGACCCTTATGTTGCGGTAGAGACGGCCCCGCTTGCCTTTAATAACGATGCCGTCAGTCTTATCAATATTAAGCCTCAGACGACCCCATTTTGTAAAATATTCGTGTAGATCATTGAGGTATGTGTTCATTCTCTGGTTCAGGGACTGCGCTCTCGGTCCACTTGCTGCTATTAGCATGTCGACAGCATATGCTAGTAAAATATCCCCAGTAGGTGGGTGGGGTATATCACAGACAAATATATTGTACAGCACGGGGCCAAATAAAGAGCCTTGTGGTACAACAATATTATCACCAACCTTAACTTTGAAAGAGTGATTCATTAGAAAATCAGCCACCATTCTACAAGTGTTCCTATCGAATCCTAAGCCCATCATTTTATAAACAATTCCGTCCTGCCATGCAGTGTCTAGACTAACGGCCAAAGTGGCATATCTCTTATTAAGTCCTCTAGCAACGTAATCCTCAAATACCATGAGGGTATGGGAAGTTGAATGACCGCTTCTAAAAGCAAATTGGAAGTCCTTTGGAATACCACATTCATCAATTTTGCAGCGTACCTTCGATAACAAAAACCATTACATTTACTTTCCAAATGCGGATAGTAAGGAGATTTGTCTATAACTCCCAGGCAGTTTAGGATCTGATCCAGTTTTATGAATAGGGACCACTATATCCTCTTTCCATCTTATTAGAAAATATCCTATATTTAGGCAATGATTAATGAGAATTGCCAAATATCGCCATGTTTCCATATTTGTCTTTTTCAGAAAAAAGTCGGGTATTTTATCCCCACCGCTGGATTTTTTATTCGCTTTTACTTTAAGAGCGTTGCCAATATCGGGGTGAGCGTCGTCATTTCCAGTACCATCAGCCATGATTTCGTTTCCAAAGGTCAAAGATGGCTCATGGCCAGACAATGTTGAGACTTCTCGAACTACAGTAGCATCAAAGGAAGCTGTGCGCAAGTCACTAACTCCTTTGTGAACGTCGCAGAAACGATCAGCTAACAGTTCAGCTTTATCAGTATCAGCTGTAAGAGAAATTCCCCCAGGGCCGACCAATTCCCTAACGAGGGTTCTTTTCCGAATACCAGCTGTTCTTTTTACCTGACCAAATGTTTTGTTGTTAACACGAATTTTTTTGTAAATAATTTGTCCAGTAGCTATCTTCAAATTCAGCAATAGCGCCCTAAAAAACTCTGCTCAAGTTTCGAATATCTGCTTTAAGAATATTCTCCTAAGCCTCTTCTTTTCTGAGATAAGGTGTAGTATATTTGTCGGAAGCTTCAATAACCCCTTATTACCAGATGGTCTCAATGCAAGTGTCGATTTCCTGTGGCGAAAAGTTGCGGTCAATAGTAAGTGTGCTTCCCGCAAGGTCCCTATTCATAAGGCCAAAATTAAAAAGGGTAGGTTCTGTTCTGTACTGAAGGTCCCCACTTTCAATAAGAATTTCTACCGCAAGGTGATCTGACTCAAAAGGTAATGTTCTGAGGCCACTAGATGGTGCCAGCGAAATATCTGATGATGTCATACAAATATCTAAATAAGATGGAGAAGTTTCGACTACACGTGTCGGATCAGCGGTTTTATGAATGTCCATATTTGGGCATAACAAAAGGAAATCGTAGAGAACGCGGCCGCTACGATTGCAAAAGTCACCTCTCCAATAGTTATGATTATCATTTAAGTCTCTCCCGACAATAAGACCTCCTCAAGATCAAGGATGGGATCAAGATCGTTAATCGAAAGTGTATCCTGCGGTCGCAAGTATACAGATATAACAGTCATTACACTGCCGTCAGCCTTGTTTATCCTTACAGCAGTATTCTCGATACAACCAAGGTTAAAGTTAATTCTATTGGCACACAAGTACGGCCGTCCCTCCTCCACGCCTGCTCTGTCTATCCTGTCTAAAAATTCTGTACCCTTCTAACTCCAATGAATGTCTAGTGGACAGTTTATGCTCTGCTAACAGAAGAACATGTGGCCGATGTTCTCTCGGAAATAAGTTCAGAAAATGCCTTTTGTTCCTTGACACGAGGGGATTTACGTTAATAAATATACACTTAAGTAAATTTGTCATTTTGCTGAATTGAAATTAGTATCCCAAGCAAAGCCTGAGATTTCTCATCATTTCTAAGCGTCCTGTACTCACGCGATCAACCCTTTAACTTTCCTAAACAATTAAGTAAACCACTTCCGAAGAGTCGTCTACAGTCGTTGTCAATTGTGCCAAATTCGGCACCAGCAGAAGCCAAAGACAAGCCTACATTAAGTGTGGTTTTGAATTACCAGAAGGTATTCCTTTTTGAAGCTAACTTTCGGAGAAGTTGTACTCTCTTCGGGCAGTCTTACGAGCTTGCCACGTGACCCTCATTTTCACAATTGGCGCATCTTACTGGATGGCCTATTTGCTTTGTTGCTTGTCCTGTGACAGGATCTGTAGAAAGAATTTCAACGTTATTCTTGTCCTTTGAAGGGATCGCACATTTTGCGGGTCCATGAGAGCTGCCGCACTTTACACACCTAAATGGAATATTGCATTTATTCGCAATATGACCAAATCGTTGGCAATTAAAACATTGGATGACGCCCCGGCGAACGTGCTTCTCCATGCTCACTCTACAGTGTAGAATATACCTAATGTTTCGGAATCCTCTAAGGTCGGACTCCCTACCAAGCTAAAACAGCCACCTATCGCCTCCTAGTTTGTGAAGGCCTACAATTCTCATTTTAATTTGGAGACCATTAATGTACTCCCTAACATCTTCTACGTCAAAAGATTCAGATAGACCCTTAGCAACAACGGAAAATGGCCTTTGGTGTGTGGGTATAGAAATTTACTCCCTCTTCGTTAAGCATTTTTTTAAGCTTCTCAAAATCCTCAAGTGTACATACTCCTATGTTAGATACGTGTCTGCCTAATATTTTGATGTTATAGTCCTTATGTCCTAAGACTCAATTTAGCTTATTGCTAAAGCACTTAATATTAATATTGTAGCAAGTTACTACAGGAACAGACTTACTCTTATAATTTTTTCGGCTGCTGACTTCTGCCTGCTTCTGGTTTGGGACTGGAATTTCCTTTGCAACCCTGTTGTTTTTAGCGGGCTGCACATTCGCCTTCTTTAATTATACCAAATGCTGCTGGTACTTCCTCACGTTCTCTGGCATCGCTTCTTCGATCGCCATATCGTCATCGCTCTGGCTGCTCTCACCGCTATCGCTGTGAGCTGTTCTCTTCTCACTTTTATCAAGGAGTTTTTGCAGCCTCTTGTTTTCCTCCTCTAGGTAGGTAACTATTCTAATAAGGATGTCTAATTGATCATTCCTACCTTCAGCGCTACCAACTCTTAACCGTTTTTTTTTTGTTTTGGTTGAGGCTCTCATCGTCCTCCATTTCAATTAACCCAAATAAGGGTTGTTGTTTTGTAGCCTGTTTGACAGGTACTTTGGCAACTGTTGTGTGTCGCAAGTACGCACACAATTAACTAATATATATATTTTTTTTAAATTAGTACTAAAACATAAGTTTGCAAAATAGAGTCGTATTTAGAAATAAATTAGTCAAGTGCGAGTTAGACTCACACACGTAGGGTTCCGTACTATGGTCAGTATAATTTAAAAATTCCAGTTGTTTATTTCTTTATGTCTTATGGGACACCCTTAAATTTTAAAAGTAGAGTAATATTCGCGAAAATTGCATTATAATTAGAAAGAACACCCTTTAAATTTTAATATGTAATTCATTGTAATTCATATGTAATTCACCCATTAAATTTTAATATGTAATTCATTTTATAGCGGCCATGGTAATACACTTTCTATTAAAATATCAGAAGCCTACCTATTGCGGTTAAAAAAATAAGGTAATATTCGTGAAAAACACGTTACTAATGGACACACTTCAATTTTAAGTATTTGTTATAGCGGCCGAAGTAACACATCTACTGTAAACATTTCAAGGGGGTATCTATTACGGTTTATAAAATCATGTCACTGTCGGAACACCCTTTAATTTTATTATTCATTATAGTGGCCATGGCAACTTCCTTTCTATAAATATATTAAGAGTCTACTTATTGCGATTAAAAAATAAGTCACTATAAGTGAAAAAAATGTCACTGTCGGAACACCCTTTCATTTTTAGTAATTGTCATATCGGCCATGGCCGATACAAAATCTGTACAAAATTTCAAGAGTCTACCTGTTACCGTTCAAGAAATAAGGCTTTATACATGCAAGTCACTGGCGGAAAACCCTTTAATTTTTATTATTTGTTATAGTGGACATAGTTATACAACTCCTGTAAAAATTTGAAGATTCCACCTATTCATTCAAAACTTAGGATATACACATGCAAATCACGTCACTATTGGAACACCCTTTAATATTTAAGTTCAATTTTGTATACTTGTTTATAAAACAAACATAGTTTTAATTACAGTCTGCAAATTGTAAGTGGTTTCCTCTTACAACTCAAAACAAAAGACATAAACGTAAATAACACGTCTCTTTTGGAACACCCTACGTTTTAGTATTTTTTGCTATTGTGGCCGCAGTTATACACTTTTGGTAAAATTTTCAAGAGTCTACCTATTATGGTTCAAAACTTAGGCCTTACACATACAAAGCACACCACTATCGGAACACCCTTTAATTTAAAGGTTTATTTTTTAGACTTGTTTATAAAGCGAACTAAGTTTTAAATACTGTTTTAAGAAATAAACACATATTCGTAAATAACACCTCTCTATCGGAACACCCTATAAGTTTTAATATTTTTTGCTATAGCGGCCATAGTTATACACCTAAAATTTTCAAGAGTCTACCTATTATGGTTCAAAACTTAGGCCTTATAATGGGTGATTTTTTTGAGGTTAGGATTTTCATGCATTAGTATTTGACAGATCACGTGAGATTTCAGACATGGTGCCAAAGAGAAAGATGCTCAGTATGCTTTGACATTTCATCATGAATAGACTTACTAACGAGCAACGCTTGCAAATCATTAAATTTTATTACCAAAATCAGTGTTCGGTTCGAAATGTTCAAATGTGACAAATTTTGTTCAGCGATGGAGTGAAGAGCAACCAGAAGCCGTTCAAAAACTGCCCATGCATCCCGAAAAATGCACTGTTTGGTGTGGTTTGTACGCTGGTGGGATCATTGGACCGTATTTTTTCAAAGATGCTGTTGGACGCAACGTTACGGTGAATGGCGATCGCTATCGTTCGATGCTAACAAACTTTTTGTTGCCAAAAATGGAACAACTGAACTTGGTTGACATGTGGTTTTAACAAGATGGCGCTACGTGCCACACAGCTCGCGATTCTATGGCCATTTTGAGGGAAAACTTCGGAGAACAATTCATCTCAAGAAATGGACCGGTAAGTTGGCCACCAAGATCATGCGATTTGACGCCTTTAGACTATTTTTTGTGGGGCTACGTCAAGTCTAAAGTCTACAGAAATAAGCCAGCAACTATTCCAGCTTTGGAAGACAACATTTCCGAAGAAATTCGGGCTATTCCGGCCGAAATGCTCGAAAAAGTTGCCCAAAATTGGACTTTCCGAATGGACCACCTAAGACGCAGCCGCGGTCAACATTTAAATGAAATTATCTTCAAAAAGTAAATGTCATGGACCAATCTAACGTTTCAAATAAAGAACCGATGAGATTTTGCAAATTTTATGCGTTTTTTAAAAAAAAAAAGTTCTCAAGCTCTTAAAAAATCACTCGTTACATACAAATCACTCCACTAGCGGAACACCCTTTAGTTTTTAGGTTTATTTTTTTCAGACTTGTTTATATAGCGAACTAATTTTAATTTAGTGCTTGCATATTTTTAGTGAATTCCTCCTACAGTTCAAGAAATAAGCACATATTCGTGAATAACACCTCTCTATCGGAACACCCTATAAGTTTTAGTATTTGCTAGTATAGCGGTCACAGTTATATACTTTCTGTGAAAATTTCAAGCGCCTACCTATTACGGTTCAAAACTTAGGACTTATAAATGCAAATCACACTACTATCGGAACACCCTTTAATTTTTAGGTTTATTTTTTTATACTTGTTTATATAGCGAACTAAGTTTTAATTACTGCTTACATATTTTTAGTGTATGCCTCCTACAGCTCAAGAAATAAACACATATTTTTGAATAACACCTCTCTATCGGAACACCCTATAAATTTTAATATTTTTTGCTATAGCGGCCAAAATTATACACCTTCTGTAAATATTTCAAGATTCTACCTATTATGATTCAAAACTTAGGCCTTATAAATCAAAATAACACCACTATCGGAACACCCTTTAATTTTTAGGTTTATTTTTTAGATTTGTATATAAGGCGAACTACGTTTTAATTACAGTTTGTAAATTTTTAGTGTATGCCTCCTACAGTTCTAGAAATAAACACATATTCGTGAATAACACCTCTCTATTGGAACACCCTATAAGTTTTAATTTTTGTTGTTATAGCGACCATCGCTATACACCTTCTGTGAAAATTTCAAGAGTCTACCTATTATGGTTCAAAACTTATGCCTTATACATGCATTTCACACCACTATCGGAACACCCTTTAATTTTTAGTTTTATTTTTTTATACTTGTTTATATAGTGAACTAAGTTTTAATAACTGTTTGTAAATTTCAAGTGTATCCCTCCTACATTTCAAGAAATAAACACATTTTCGTAAATAACATCTCTCTATTGGAATACCCTATAAGTTTTAGTATTTTTTGCTATAGCGGCAACAACTATACATCATCTGTGAAAATTTCAAGAGTCTACCTATTACGGTTCCAGAGATAAAAGGCGCTGACAGACGGACAGACGGACATACGGACAGACGGACAGACATAATAGGGTTTCGTTTTTACAATTTGTGTACGGAACCCTGAAAAGGCGTTTAATTTTAATATTGTCAGTTAAATCAAATAATAATAATAATTTTGCCAAATATAGTTGCCAAATATTTAAGTAAAACAACGACATTAATAAAAAGAACGTTAAGTTTAAATATAATATGTATAATATATAAAGTTTTAAAGTATAGATATGCTACAATTACACATTTGTTTTTTTATGCCAATAAAATCAACTATAAATACCATTACAATAAACGAATTTTCCGTTCTTTTTGCTATTTTAACTTTTCCTTTATCTTCATTTGGCTATATTTCAAATAAAGAAAATAACAGTATTTACATGTATGTAGTTTGCTTTAAAAATAAATGTTAAAATTGTTAAATAATATTTTCTCTTCATTTTTAATCCATATTCATTTAAAAATAATTTTACGAAATACTTATTTTTAATAAATACCAAAAATACATTAAAAATTTAAAGTTCTTTTTTGTCACACACATTAAAATTATTAAAACGCAAATGTATTTGTTTACCGTTTTTTACGAAAGAACATACTATTTTATAAAAACAGGCTGTAAGTATCAATTTAAGCATGTTCCAGAATTCCTCTTGCTACGAGGATTCCATACATGTCCATGTATCAAACATATTTACAAAAGTCTGTTTGAAGTGCTAAAGTAAACAATTAGCATTTACACTTCATGAAAAATGTTGTTTAAAACGTGTTTCTTACCTTTTCCGCATAACGACAAAATCATACTATTTATGAAATAATTCACATTTTTGTTTTAATGTCACAATCTAATTACAAATTAAATTCTAACTTAACCCATATTATCCCAATGCCCCATTTAAAGTGCGGTTACATTTAATTTAAAAGTGCCCTCTTTTTAGGGTTCCGTACACAAAGTGTAAAAACGAAACCCTATTGTTTTCGCTACAATGTCTGTCCGTCTGTCCGTCTGTCAGCGCCTTTTATCTCTGGAACCGTATTAGGTAGACTCTTGAAATTTTCACAGATGATGTATAGTTGTTGCCGCTATAGCAACAAATACTAAAACTTATAGGGTGTTCCAATAGAGAGGTGTTATTTACGAATATGTGTTTATTTCTTGAACTGTAGGAGGGATACACTTGAAATTTACAAACAGTTATTAAAACTTAGTTCACTATATAAACAAGTATAAAAAAATAAAACTAAAAATTAAAGGGTGTTCCGATAGTGGTGTGAAATGCATATATAAGGCATAAGTTTTGAACCATAATAGGTAGACTCTTGAAATTTTCACAGAAGGTGTATAGCGATGGCCGCTATAACAACAAAAATTAAAACTTATAGGGTGTTCCGATAGAGAGGTGTTATTCACGAATATGTGTTTATTTCTTGAACTGTAGGGGGCATACACTAAAAATTTACAAAATGTAATAAAAACGTAGTTCGCCTTATATAGAAGTCTAAAAAATAAACCTAAAAATTAAAGGGTGTTCCGATAGTGGTGTTATTTTGATTTATAAGGCCTAAGTTTTGAATCTTAATAGGTAGAATCTTGAAATTTTTAGAGAAGGTGTATAATTTTGGCCGCTATAGCAACAAATAATAAAATTTATAGGGTGTTCCGATAGAGAGGTGTTATTCACAAATATGTGTTTATTTCTTGAGCTGTAGGAGGCATACACTAAAAATATGTAAGCAGTAATTAAAACTTAGTTCGCTATATAAACAAGTATAAAAAAATAAACCTAAAAATTAAAGGGTGTTCCGATAGTAGTGTGATTTGCATGTATAAGGCCTAAGTTTTGAACCGTAATAGGTAGGCGCTTGAAATTTTCACAGAAAGTATATAACTGTGACCGCTATACTAGCAAATACTAAAACTTATAGGGTGTTCCGATAGAGAGGTGTTATTCACGAATATGTGCTTATTTCTTGAACTGTAGGAGGAATTCACTAAAAATATGCAAGCACTAAATTAAAATTAGTTCGCTTTATAAACGAGAAAAAAATAAACTTAAAAATTAAAGGGTGTTCCGATAGTGGAGTCATTTGCATGTATAAGGCCTAAGTTTTGAACCATAATAGGTAGACTCTTGAAAATTTTACCAAAGGAGTATTAACTATGGCCGCTATAGCAAAAAATATTAAAACTTATAGGGTTTCCGATAGAGAGGTGTTATTTACGAATATGTGCTTATTTCTTACAAACAGTAATTAAAACTTAGTTCGCTTTATAAACAAGTCTAAAAAAATAAACCTAAAAATTAAAGGGTGTTCCGATAGTGGTGTGATTTGCATGTATAAGGCCTAAGTTTTGAACCATAATAGGTATGTAGACGCTTGAAATTTTCACAGAAGGTGTATAACTGTAGCCGCTAAAGTATAGAAAATAAACCTAAAAACTAAAGGGTGTTTCAATAGTGGTGTGCTTTGCATGTATAAGGCCTAATTTTTGAACCATAATAGTAGACTCTTGAAATTTTCACAGAAGATGTGGCCGCTATAGCAACAAATATTAAAACTTATAGGGTGTTCCGATAGAGAGGTGTTATTCACGAATGTGTGTTTATTTCTTGAAGTGTAGGAGGCATACAGTAAAAATTTACAAACAGTAATTAAAACTTAGTTCGCTTTATAAACAAGTCTAAAAAAATAAACTTAAAAATTAAAGAGTGTTCCGATAGTGGTGTGATTTACATGTATAAGGCCTAAGTTATGAACCATAAAAGGTAGACTCTTGAAATTTTCACAGAAGGTGTATAACTGTGGCCTCTATAGCAATAAATACTAAAACTTATCGGGTGTTCGAAAAGTGACGTGTTATTTACGTTTATGTCTTTTTTTTCAGCTGTAAGAGGAAACCACTTACAATTTGCAGAATATAATTAAAACTATGTTTGTTTTATAAACAAGTATACAAAATTGAACTTAAATATTAAAGGGTGTTCCAATAGTGACGTGATTTGCATGTATATATCCTAAGTTTTGAATGAATAGGTGGAATCTTGAAATTTTTACAGGAGGTGTCCACTATAACAAATAATAAAAATTAAAGGGTTTTCCGCCAGTGACGTGATTTGAATGTATAAAGCCTTATTTCTTGAACCGTAACAGGTAGACTCTTGAAATTTTGTACAGAAGATGTGTTGCCACGGCCGATATGACAATTACTAAAAATTAAAAGGTGTTCCGACAGTGACATGTTTTTCACTTATAGTGACTTATTTTTTAATCGCAATAAGTAGAATCTTAATATATTTATAGAAAGGAAGTTGCCATGGCCACTATAATGAATAATAAAATTAAAGGGTGTTCCGACAGTGATAAGATTTTATAAACCGTAATATATACCCTCTTGAAATGTTTACAGTAGATGTGGTACTTCGGCCGCTATAACAAATATTTAAAATTGAAGTGTGTCCATTAGTAACGTGTTTTTCACGAATATTACCTTATTTTTTTAACAGCAATAGGTAAGCTCCTGATATTTTAATAGAAAGTGTATTACCATGGCCGCTATAAAATCAATTACATATTAAAATTTAAAGGGTGTTCTAATTATGATGTAATTTTCGCGAATATTACTTTAATTTTAAAATTTAAGGGTGTCCCATAAGACATGAAGAAATAAGCAACTGGAATTTTTAAATTATACTGAACATAGTACGGAACCCTACGTGTGTGAGTGTAAATCGCACTTGACTAATTTATTTAAAATTGGTCAGTGATTTAGCTTATTTACCGTTTATTAAATATAATTTTACGTGGCTTGTTATGTTGTGTCTTATGCGCTTTAGTTAAGTTAAACATTTTCGCGAAGTTTTGTGAATTTGAGCCAGTATGGTAAGTAAATACCAAAAAAAGGTAAGTAAATACGCAAATACAGTTTTTTTTTAAGTAAGACTGATATATATTTTTTATAAATATATTTACCTTTGTTTTACTAAACAGAAAAAAATTAAGTTTTAATGTTTTTATCGAAAAGTAACAGTTTTTATATAACGCCCTATTTAAGGTGCGATGGGAATACGAGGTACCACTAAGATTATTTGCCGTTCAAATAATTTTGCATTAAATATTTAACAGTGTGATCGGTACTTTTTGGAATTTTTTCAGATTGAACGTTCACCAAATCATATCCATTTTGGAAGATGACAGCCCCATTATATCTGCAGATATATTTATTACACCACCAGACACCAATGATATAAGTGATGAAGACAGTGGTGATGAGGAGTCAGGAAATATTAGCAATCTTGCCCGTAGGCAATTATTAGCTGAAGCTGAAGTGCGATGCCAAATACCATCAAGTGAAGGGGTTTTGGAAACAGTAGATGGGATTCCTTTCATAACAGATAAGCTGGAGAATTACCAGTCATCGTCTTTATTAGAGGAACCCCCTAATAAAAAAACTAAAATTGTTATTAGTAGAAGATTGAGACAAAAAGATATATCTTCAAAGACAGAAAGGGAGTCAATTGTGCCAAGCTTTGTACTGTATAAAGATAACCCTCTGGAATTTTTCGAGATGTTTTTCGACGAAGAAATCTATGACCTGCTGCGCTCTAGTACAGAAAAAAATGCAATAGCAAAAGGACAGGTTAATTTTCGCGTACCTACTGAAGAAGTGAAGGACTTTATAGGGATTTTACTCCTGTCTGGCTACAATAGTGCCTCTCGCTATAGATTGTATTGGGATCAAAGTATTGATACTCATCACCCAGGAGTAGCATCATGCAGGACTCGTAAACGATTCGAAGAACTTCTTCGATATTTTCATGCTTGTGATAATAATAATCTTTCTTCTGATGACAAATTTTCTAAAGTTAGACCTCTCTGGGACAAGATGAATAAAAGATGGCTGCAGTATTTTCCCGGTGATAAATACCTATCTATAGACGAGTCGATGGTACCGTATTTCGGAAAACATGGTACTAAGCAGCATATCCATGGGAAGCCAATCCGTTTTGGTTACAAGATCTGGTCCCTTTGCACACGGCTGGGATACCTTATCTATGGAGAACCATACCAAGAGGCTAAAACAGGAAATACAAACCCAGCCTTAGGCGTTGGTGGTTCGGTGGTCACTAGTTTGATTTCAAAATTGCCGGATGGACAACAATACAGTTTCTTTATGGATAATTTCTTTACGTCACTTCGTCCTCTCGATGAAATAAAAAAACTGGGCCATGATGCCACCGGAACCCTCAGAGCTAATAGACTTGAAGAGCTCCACTAAAGGATGCAAAGGAGATGAAGAGAACTGCTAGAGGATCTTACCATCAAATTACAGATGAAAATTCTAACATTACTTTGGTTCGATACAATGATAACGACATTGTAACTGTAGCCTCAACCGAAAGTGGTGTGCAGCCACTTGGTAAAGTAAAAAGATGGTGTAACAATAAACGAGTGGACGTCGATCAACCTCACTGTTATCAAATGTACAATAAATTTATGGGCGGCGTAGACAGACTCGATCAAAATGTCGGAAAATATAG
This sequence comes from Phasia obesa, assembly GCA_949628195.1. Lineage (NCBI taxonomy): Eukaryota > Metazoa > Arthropoda > Insecta > Diptera > Tachinidae > Phasia > Phasia obesa. Next base: position 113,311,256 of record OX451215.1, on the reverse strand, counting down.
AATTGCTATAAGGTTAAAGAGGTGGTATTGGCAAATGATGATGTTTCCTATTAATGTGTCTGTTAATAATGCTTTTCAATTATACCGTCTTTCACCAGCAGGAAAGGCTAAAGATGCACATGATTTTCTATATTTTACAATATATATAGTACAAACATATCTAATACTTGGTAGAGCGTCTTCGTCCGTTCCAAGAAGAAAGGAATTAAAAATGCCAATGACTACCAAAAATAAAATTCCCGATTCTATACGACTGGATGAAAAAGGGCATTATATTATAATTACACAAAAAAAAACTTTTCATACCACTAAATAATCGATGTTTTATATTTTTATATTACTATACTTTAATTAATCATTTAATAAAAGCAGTTTACGAATGAAATAAATAGCAAACAGAACATTCTAATTATTTAACAATACAAGAATAACTTGGGCATAATATCCCAGCGCCCCATTTTAGGTGCGGTTCTAAAACACAGTAGGCATAAAAAATAAAAAAAATAATAAATTATTCTCGCTTGTTTTGACGGATAATTATCACAATTTAATAAAAATAATATTTGATAACTGCTTATTTCATACCTTGGGAAAATATGGGTTAATTATCGAGCATACTAACGAAGACCTTTATTCGATGTAGTGAAACACCTTTTGGGAATGAAACCCACAACCCCCAGAGTCTTAGACTAGCTTACTAACGACTTCTCTACTGGGGCACCTTATTTATATTTTATATTACTGAAAAGTTCATATTATTTATGTTTCATATTTTTCCTACTAAATATCAAATGAATATAATTTTCTAACTAAAATAAAAAAAAATAAAACATTTTTAAAATCATCTACAAGTTGTAATTGTTAAAATATATTATTAATCATTTGTATGGTTGTTTTTTCTCATTGGATACAAATTTTTTAAATATGTTCGAGTTATTCGAGTAATTTAAAAACCTTATAAAATAAAATCAAAACCTGATTAAATAAAAACTTTAGTAGGTAGTGTGCTAGTCTATCAGTCTGTGGGTTGTAGGTTCGATTCCCATAAAAGACTGTTAGTGTTGCACTACAACGAGAAAACAAGAAAATAATTTGTAATGGTAATGTGTTTTGGTTCAACAGTATTAAACACAGCTATTTAAAAATATGTATAAAAAGTTTATTACCAAAATAAGCAACTTAGTAGTTTATTGAACAAAGGTTTAGATTGAGGGCCTTATTATGATTTGCATTCGATTTTCGATCTTCGCTGGCTAACGAAGATCGAATGTCAAATTCGTATTATGAGTTCGTTGTATAACGAATTTTCAATCGAACTTTCGATGCTTATTTAATATGTAAGTATTTGTAAATTTTTATTGTTTTTTTTACAAAAGGCAGCAGTAAATAATTTTATTTTAATTTCATTAAGGTCTAAGGTTGTAAGCAGACATAGGGGGATTCTATTACATTTCAATTACAATACAGGTAATGTGTAATTAAAAATTTCCAATTACTAATTACAAGTAATTGTAATTGAAATCAGGGACTAAAATCAATTACAGCTACTTGTAATTTGTAATTAAAAAATTTCAATTGCAATTACTTGTAATTAGTAATTGGAAATTTTCAATTAATAATTACATCTAATTGTAATTGAGAAAGTTCAATTACAAATTACAAGTAATTGTAATTAGGCAGTAATCATTACTTCCAATTGAACGAAATTCAATTATATTCCTAAAAATTTAAAGCTTATCTTAAATATAAATTTCTTGCGTTGCATGATCAACAGTATTATTCAAACGAGCAATACGAAAACTACATCCATGTTCGATTACGGTTAAGACCTTCATGAAGGTAATTATCGCTTACAAAATTTTGAAAACTTTGCGGTCAAATATACATTTTTTCATTTTATATTCCGTAGACATTGATTGACATTGTGAAAAAGCAAATAGTTTGAAATTTGCTCTTCAGATTTACTTTCGTGGTCTAAATTCGTTTCTAAGTTGCCTTAGAAACTATCCTACAATACTAAAGGTCTAACATCTTCAGAACCAGTTGAAAGGTTATTTTTGTTCCCTAGTATTATTTTAACACTAAGGCTACAAAGATTAACGGAGGAAAATTTTGAAAAAGGGTTTTGTTTAAAGCAATTAAGAATTTTTTATTAATTATTAAATAATACTTTTGCTATAACTTTGCAAATAATGGTATATTATGTAAATATACATGAAAATGTTTAATATTTAATTACATGTTATTCAGTTATGTGATTTTTTTAGTGTTTTCTTACTTTCGTTATATTATTAGTCTTACTGTGTTTTTGTTTTTAAATATAACGCCTAATATATTTATTCAACTAGGATTGTTATTATTTTTTTAAATTTATATTTAATTGAACATCTTTGTAATTAAATATTTTTTGACAATAATTACAAAAAAAAGTATTCATTACTTAAAATTTTTAATTACATGTGATTGTAATTGAATTTTTTCAATTACAATTACATGATTGTGATTGTAATTGAATTTTTTCAATTACAATTACATGTAGTTAGTAATTGAAAATTTCCAATTACTAATTACAAGTAATTGTAATTGATTTTAGTCCCTGATTTCAATTACAATTACTTGTAATTGAAAATTTTCAATTACAATTACATGTAATTAGTAATTGCATGTGTAATTAATTACAAAATGTAATTGATATCCCCCAAGTCTGGTTGTAAGTACTAAACAAAAAAAAGTTCATTTTTTTAATGGAATAAACGCTCAGCTGGCAAAACGTATATGCACAAAAGTTCAAGCGGCAAAAAATGGGAAGAAAGCATGCAGGAGCTAAATTGTATTGGGCCACCCGTTAGAACAACAGCAAAGTGGTCATATTAATTAATAATTAATTAAATTTTTTCTTTTATAAATTAATAATAAAATATCTATTTATAGTGCCAGCTGATAAATATGTACTTTGTGAATAATAAAATTGAGTCAAATTCACAATAGCGCTATTTTTATGGAATGTGCGCCATAATACCAAATGAAAATCCGTTCGATCAGCACTTTCGACTAAAGTCGAAGATCGAAAGTTGCTCATAATTGGCACCAGATAGTGCTGACATATTACGGCATCATTCATTTATGTAAGGTAGTTTGCATTCCCACAACATATGCCTTTCTTAAGAGACTTCGCACAGTGATTTGTTCCCATATAAAGATGGGACAAAAAAAGAAGGAGTTGACACAGGGTTTTGAAACTTTGCAGGAAAGTTATATTTAGCCTAATTAAGAAAAAAATTGTTTTTGAAAAAATCGAAACAACCTTGTTCCAAAAAGCAAATGTTTTGATATTTGCCATGTTATTCAAGGATAAAAATGTGAAAACATAGGTTTGTTAAACCTATCATAATGGTTCTTGAAAAAAGGTCTCTTGATCCTGTCAAATGTCCTTTATAGAAAAAATTAAATAAGTCTTACAAAAATTATGTCTATTAGTACAGAAGTGCACATAACTGTTTTAAACTCACGGTCTCGCATATTCAAGATGATAAACATTTTACCCTTTTAAACCTCATCGACACTACTTGAAACGCTCTCTTCATCATTAACGACACTTTTTTTGTGTATTTTTATAAATTACATATGAAATTTGTAGCCAAGCTTAAGTTCGTTTTTATTCTCTCTAAGAATGAATAATTTATATTACAAATTAGGTGATAATAGTAAAGAAAAATTGAGAAAATTTTATTTGCAGAGCGGAATGCACATTTTCTAGACAGCTACGTTCTTCATCAGCACTCTTCGTATCTATGTACTTAGGGTAGTGTTTTAGTTGTAAGCATCATCTATTTAACCGACCAAACTCATATAAAGAAATACGTATTTAATCATGAATCGTCAGTTGGTGAGAACGAAGTCTACCACTAGCTTAAGCTTACCTCTTGTTGAATATTTTTACTTTAATATTTACCACCTTATATTTAACACTACCCTAAGTAGATAGATACGAAGAGTGGTGATGACGGACGTAGCTGTCTAGAAAATGACACCAGCAGAGCGGCATACATACCAAAAAATTCAAAATTCGTTCTTCTGCTCTCAAAAATTTAAATGTGTGCAGCTGTTTTTAAGAACGTATCAAAACTAAGCTTTATTTTTAATAATTAATGCACATAGTTATCTGACTTGCGCCCTCAGGTGCCGTCAATAGGAGCTAAAACTTAAAAATTATTTCATATGGGTTCATATTATTGTATTAGCTGTCGAATAGTATAACTTTCGTTACAATACAACGAACCACTGTGCGTCGTAGTCACCCATCCATGTAGGTTTCTTTCCTAGGCACTGTTCCAGATTGTGAATCCAACTCTATTATTGGTGGTGAATTTATTTCATTCTTCTGTGATGAATCTGGTGTAGTATTATCTGGAAAATTGCGTCAGCAACCTCCGTTTAAACCTTCTCACGATCATCTGAGAACTGCAATGAATCGCTAAATTTTCCATACTCAGCTGACGATCGCAAATGTTGATTTGCAGCGCTATCACCGGATGTACTACATTTTGATGAATTATAAAGACTAAAACTGTCTAATAAAAGTCTTGTAGAGTCACATAACCTTCGTCGAAATATCGGCGCTTTAACTGGTTTACATGCGATGGAATAAGTTTTCGATTTTCGGTCAGTAAAATGTTATAATTTACCTTCCCAACTCTTTCGATAACTGTACCGGATGCCCAACGCTCGGTGTATTCTCGCATAGACTAAATCTCCTTTTAATATTCTTAGTTTTGTCCATGTTTTCTTATCTTGCAAACGTTCGTCTATTTTCTCGATCACTTCTGATGAGAATTTTTAATTTTAACAATCTTAGGCCATTTTTGAATAAGCATCAATTATTAACAGGTAATAATGTCCATAACAAGGCCCTGCAATGTTAATATGCAGCCTCTCCATCGGGTGTGACGTGATTTCTTCATCTATGCCAGTCCAAAATACATGACATCTGACCACGGATGTCCCCGATGAAATTGTCGCAAAATGCGAATCTATTGTTGGTATGGCAATATGATTCCCAAAAAGTACACATCCTGTTGCCACGCTCAAAGCATTCTTGCGTCTATAATATGAAAGCATACCATCTTCAATATCTGCTTTCCAGCTGATGCTCAGTAACTTCACCTTTTGTAACTGCTTACATTTGCTTGGAGCTTGCTTCACCATATTGAACGTAACTGGGATCCTGCTGATTTGGTCATTCAGTATCGTTGACATATCTTCTTCTAGGTGAGTGCATTCTATGACCATGTCCTCATGCTGATTATCATTCATCATTCTTGATAGCGTATCTACACATCCAAAATTCTTTGTATTTACATACTGTAGTTCAAAATTATATCGCATCAAGACGAGTAGGTTTGGGGTATGTGGGGCAGAATCAACATATTTTGAAAATAACTCAGCCATTTGTAAAGGGCTAGGCCGAAGCATCATATTGTAGGTATTAACCAGACCTTTAAGACCATGAATAATTTTTAAAAATCAAACAAAATTTAAAGAAATGCCAAGCTCCAAAATAATTTGGAGCAAGGTACCCAATTTTAAGACAACATAGCGCCCACCCTGGCAAGTGGATGGTGTCCAGCGTTAAAACTTAAGCTCAGACACCCCTCTGCTAAACTCATGCCAAATTTTGGATCAATCGGTTTAACCCTTTACAAATGGCTGAGTTATTTCCAAAATATTTTAATTCTGCCCCATTGTGCATTGTCGTGTAGTATTATTTCCTTGGATTGCTCATATTTGGAAAAAATTTGCAATAGAAATTTGCACTACCCAGAAATGCTCAAAGCTCAGAAAGGTTTACCGGCTGCGGCATTTTGAAAATAGCGTTGATTTAATCCGTATCAGGACGTATCCCGTCTCGTGAAACGATCTTGCCAATATATTAAACTTTCGCTGCAAACATGTACATTTTTCCAACTTTTACCATGTTGCTCCTCCAAAAAATATTTCATCAATATATGCCGCTGTATCGTCGATGTCTGCCTGCCAACATGGTGTTCACTATTTGCTGAAATGCGGCAAGAGCGTTCTTTACTATTGGTGCCAATTGGTTTAACATCGGTTTAACTGAAACAATGACTATTTGCTATTTTAGCGTAAATACCTTTTTTCTTTTCAATTATGGTTACATCCGTAGCAGTATCAATCTGAAGCCGGAAAATGTTTCTTTCGGCTGGTGTTGCTTCGCTGTTGGTTTTGTTTGGACTTTAATATACTTACGGCGTCATGCAAAATTTACACAATTTACATGCACTTTGTTGCTATTGGTCTACAGGCTACAGGCTTTGTTCATTTTATATATGGAATGCTCCTTCAGGCGGCTTTGTCTTTTATAAGCTACAATACCCCTCTTTGTGAATGATGCGTTTACATTTCGTGTTTTCCATATGCTATTGAATTTAGCTTTCTCAATAACAACCTGCATCCAAATCTTTACCGTCGACGATAAAAACATCATCGTGTCGGTAATACCATACATCAAATGTTAAATTGTTTTGCGGGTCATGCTGAAATTCAGCTGTGCTTCTTAATTTCTCTATTAAATGTTCTTGACTTCCTTCTTTGTTTTCTGTTAGCAACTTAAGCAACTGCCTCTGAAGTTCCAGTATATCCTGTTTTTTTTTATTTTTAATTCTACAATATATCTATTGGTGAAAAATCAAAAAGTAGACGTAGCCAAAATGTCGTGTACGAACACTTTAAAAAGAATGTGCTTGCTTCGATAAACTTCTAACAGTTTACTTTATTTATATGTATAAAATTTACTTTGTGTGTCTTTGCATAAACCCTGGGGGGTTACTCTCTATTGCGCTGCGAAAGCAATTTCGATTCGAAAGCTTAATGCGATAAGAGGGCAAATCGGTACTCTCTATGACTTTCGCAACACCTTTCGCAAAATTTGTGAAAAAGTGGCAACATTAACAGTTTAAAATATGTAAACAAAAGTTAAGCCGGTTGAATTTACATATAAATATTAATGGATTATGGTTTAAAGACGTAAATTAACTTGAAACGAGTTGCAAGCAGATAGGTTCGATATACTTTCCATAAATAAACGCTGGTATAATAAATCTGTTATAGAATTGTTTTCAAATTCTTATAGCTTTATTTTAACTTTTTCCGTTACTGAAAGTTCTACAGGAAATCCGCGCAAATAGTATCATATTTTACATAAATAATAGCAATATATATACATTTTTTAACCAGATATATTCCTTACAGGATCTCCATCAGATTGTCTAAATATTTTGTGCTACATTTTGCTTCCGGCTTGTTAGGCATTAACTCGCAGCAACTGTTTCAAGGCCAAATCACTATCTACTAAAATTAAAAACTGTCGCTGCTTTATTTGTAACTATTTGGCTTTGAATTTAGATATCAATTAAAATACATTTTTAATGTAATTACATGTTTTCTTCCTTTGCGCTTGCTCTTTTACTATCGCAAAATATTTGGGCTTATCGAACGAATTTGACATACGCTTTCGCATTACAGAGTGTGGTGCTGCCATCTTTGCGAAAAGGTTATGCGAAAGAAAAATGCGCAAACGCTTTATAGAGTACAAATCGTTCGATTTCGTACCATTTTTCTTTCGTATCGCAAAAGAGAGTAACCCCCCTGCACTTACCAAAATTCTCGTCGCCAATTTCTGTTGTGATCCAACAGAATTAAACATTATTTAAAAATATATATTGAAGTAGTTTACTGAACAAAGGTTAAGAAACGAGTATGTAACAAAAATGTAAAATATTTTTTTAAATAAAAATTAATCAAAAATACAATTTGGATTCAATAAACTTCAGAGTTGTTTTGAAAAAGGTTAGGAAATGGATTAAAATTTGTTATGCATAATTCTGTATTAACGAGCTGCTATTAGGGCTGTTATGATTATGTTATTATATCTGTGTTCAAAATGCAAAAACAAGTTTTTTTTAACTTTGGCTGTTCCAATATATATTTTTAAGAAACAATTGGTACTTAAACCAATGTTAAGTTATAAATTTTGCTGAAAAGACTAATGATTTTTGCATAAAATCTGGGGTCTAATCGCCGCATACGTGATCGAACAAACTAATGTATTGAATAAACTTTCGTTACATGTCGAATGGTCTAATTAAGGATTTCGATTGCAGTCGAATCGTATATTTAAAAAAAATGTGCTAGTGATTTTTGTTTTGTAAAAGAACCAAAACATATGTTTCTTAAAATCTAAACATAACAAAAGTAAAAAGGAAGAAACACCTAAGAATGTAAGTAATAAAACATATATTTTATAAATTGCAAATTTTGTTCTTAATAACTTTATTTAATAGCAAATGCATATATCGCACCCTAAATAAAACTCAAAATAATAAAATTTTCAGGAGAGACAAAAAACTGTTTATGTGCAGAAGCAACACACTTAACATAAAAATAGACATAACTGTATTTTTCCAGTTAAAAAAGATGGTGATGTGAAAGAAATTTTTGCAGTAGTTAGAGATATGTACTCTGAATTAATTTATAGAAAAAAGTCAGTTTTGGAAAATTTTAAATTGTATTTAGGGTGCGATGTGTATATGTCATTTTCAGGCTCAGAATATAAAAATAATACGATGGCCTTACTAGATAACTTCGCGATAAATGTCAGCAATTGCACTTACCGGTTACAAAGTAAGTAAATATCAAATTAATATATGTATTTATTATTTATTATTTTATTAATATTTTTGGAGTTTTAAGCAACAGCTATGGATATCTAAAGATGTCTTCAATAATATTTAGTAGCAGTTTTAATAGGCATATATTTACAGCAGTCAAACAGGGATACGTGGCCATAAAATTTGACAAAATTTTTGGCGCACCATTAATGTTTTAAATACTTGTTCATAAAAAATTGTAAAAACTTTAATATTTGTATTAGCAAATACTTTATTGTACTTACTTAATATGTGGTAATAAAAGTTATTTTATTTTCTGAAATATTTTTTTATGTTTACGTTAGAATCACATGCATCGAATGAAAATTCTAAATATTTACTTGATCGATTCTTCGTTATATAATCTCTTTTATTCCTTTGTGCTGTTTGATAGCACCCATCATCGAAAGCGGCGATTAGACCCCTGTTTAGGGTTTGGGATTATTTTTCGTGAAACGGAGAAAAATAATTCCAATCCCGGCAAAAGTCACTTCGTAAAGAAATTAAATTTATTTACTAAAATAGTATGTAAATATTGATAGTCTTATTAAAACAAACAACAAAAAGGCTTAAGAAATTATGAGGCCATAAAACTTAAAAACAAAGAAAAACATGGAAAACAAATATGTATATATATTAATACCAAAAATGCTTTTTTATTAAAAGAATTGAAATTACATATCAAATATTTTTTTTCCACAAGAATTTTTAAAATCACGTGATCACGTAATCGGTTAGCTATTTCAAAGGAATTAGTAATGTATAAAAAATTAAGTTAGTTTCTTACTAGTAAATATGCACAGAAACGAATCGTAACTTTTATACTCAACTGTTTTTACCGATTCAACATTTTCTTGCGGATGCTAATATGCATATTTGTTTTTTTTTTAGAACCAACACCTCTATTTTACAATTAATGAAAATGGAATTCCAAAGACGCCAATGACAGTTTATTTGAATGACTCTTTGTTAATGTCACCTAATAGGCAGATTTCTGATACAAACATAAAAACAGATAAAAGAAAAACCATACTTGAAGCGACAGCAATGCATTTCTCACCCAACAAGGAACATCAATCTGATAAAGAGAATGATGATCCATATTCAACACAAAATGTAAACAAAACTCAATATAATACTGTTAATATTGAAATGGAATCAACTGCTTTCCAAGATAAAATTAATCAGTTGTCACTTTTACAAGAATCCGATGATAATATTCCAACTTGCGATAGTTCGGAATATAAAAATGCAAAACCAACCAATTTAAACGAAGACCTTGAAATTTCCCTAAATAAAGGGAATAATTCAGTCGAAATTAAAACAAAATTTCGACCAACAACTTATTTCGACCAGGAAATTGAAATATCGCCTCAAAGTGGTAACAGCAGCTCTGAGGAACAAATACGCATAAAAAATATGAAATTACGACCGACTATTAACTTTAACGAGACATTTGAACTTTCTCCAAATAAGTCAGCAAACAAATCGGAGAAAACAAATATTTATGCAGATAATATAAAATCTCAGCTAAATACAAATTTAAATCAATCTATGGATATCGATACACAAACTGCACCAGATGGCGTTAGCAACAGACATGGTGCCATTTCTAAAGTAGTACCCATAGTGAATTTAATTCAGCCTATAGATACAAGTCCATCTAGAGTTAAAAATAATTGTAACAGGAGAACGTTAAACTTAAATGGAGATATGCAAGAGACTCCTGTAAAATTATCACAAAAATATGTTTATAATAAGAAGAATTTGAATAGTTCTGAGAGCATACAAAAACATGGCCAACAACCGAAAATAATTATTCGTAAGATATGCACACCTCTTCTAAATAAAACTAAAAAATCAGACGGTTTAGAACAAGAAAGACTGCTGCGATACAAAAAGAAACAAGAACACAGTTTACAGTTACCAGTTTCTGTAGATGAAGATGCAAAAAACGTAAAGAAAGCGGATATATCTTTAAACTTCTCATTGGGTAGTACCAAAAATATGTCATTGTCTCCAGAATCATCATCTCCTTTAATTCCATTAGAGTTTCAAGGGTACACCTTGAAGCAACTCAATGACGAAATAGAATCTGGAAAAATTAAGGTTTTTTCGAATGCTTCCAAAACTCCAAATACTGATCGGAAGGGCCGAATAACTGCATCCAACTTTCATTCGAAACAAAGAAAGACTATACTTTTTGAAGATGCAGATATGCCATTATTATCTGACGACACCTCATATAGCAATTTAAAAACTGACAAACCAGATACTTGCTTCGATTTTAATACCACTCAAGATGACATTGCAAAGAAAAGAAAAAATACTAAATATCGTTACTCGCAAGCTGATGAAACCATGCTAGACAATACAAGTTTTTTAACCAGAGCCAAACTAAGTGATGACACTGTGTCTCGAAACTGTTCGAAAAGAGATTTAACTCAAGTTAATGACCTTAAGGATACATTAGAGGAGGCAGCAAGTAAACTTGATAAAAGTGTGAAAGAAGAAAAATCGAGGTAAGTCAACTATCAACTTAACTATTTTTATTTTCTTATTTTTTTTCTTGCCTAACTTTAGCAATAAAAAAAAGAACACACTAATTTCCATGTCCCAAAGTGATAAACCAATATCTACATTAACTATACAGCCTTTTAAAAAAGGCTGTAATAATTTTGCGAATTTATGTGACACAATGGATATTTCGATTCAAATTAATAAAGAACATGATAAAGAAGTCGATAGCAATAATCTTCATTCACGTCAATACTTCATTAATGAGAAAACTGAAAAAAGTTCTTACAATATAAATTCAGCAAGGAAAACGTTGCATTTTAACAATGAAATTCCAATGGAAAATGTTACAACTGAGGAAGCTGTTACAAGAAAAACACTGTATTTAGGCAATGAAGTTTTAACTGACCAAAACAGTTATCAACTAGAAAAATGCGATTTAAATCCAACTAGGAAAACGTTGCATTTAAACAATGAAATTCCTTTGGACAATAATACAATGGAAAATAAGGAAAATATTACAACTGAGGAAGCTGTTACAACAAGAAAAAAACTGTATTTAGGCAATGAAATTTCAACTGACCAAAAAAATTATCAACTAGAAAAATGCGATTTAAATCCAACTAGGAAAACGTTACATTTTAACAATGAAATACCTTTGGACAATAATACAATGGAAAATAAGGAAAATATTACAACTGAGGAAGCTGTTACTACAAGAAAAACACTGTATTTAGGCAATGAAATTTCAACTGACGAAAAAAATTATCAACTAGAAAAATGCGATTTAAATCCAACTAGGAAAACGTTGCATTTCAACAATGAAATTTCATTAAACAATGAAATTCCTTTGGAAAATGTTACAATGCAAAATAAGAAAAATTTTGTAACTGAAGAATCTGGTACAGGTATTAGCTGTAGAAATACAACCAGAAAAACTTTGTATTTAGACCATGAAATTGTAACTGACCAACAAAGTTATCAAGCTGAAAAATGCGATTCGAATCCACCTAGAAAAACGTTGCATTTAAACAATGAAATTTCCTTAGAAAATACTACAGTGGAAACTAAGGAAAATATTGAAACTGGAGAAACTGGCACAGGCATTAGCTATAAAAATACATCAAGAAAACCCCTGTATTCAGGCAAGGAAATGCTAATTAATCAAAAAAGTTATCAATATGAAAAATGCGACTTAAATTCAGCTAGGAAAACCTTGTATTTTAACAACGAAATTCTTTTAGAAAAAGAAATTCCCTGGCAAAATATAACAACGGATAATAAGGAAAGTATTCAAACTAATGAAGCTTCTACAGATATTAAATGTAAAAATACAATAAGAAAAACTCTGTATTTTGACAATGAAATTGTAACTGACCAAGAAAACTATCAAGATAAAAAATGCGATGATACTGCTGTTCAAAAATTAAAAGAAACAAGAAAAACTTTGTATTTTAATAACGAAAATTGTGAATTGGAAGATACATTACAAGCCATAGATCAAGTATCTCAGTCAAGGAGTAGTGTATATAATGGACAAGATAACGATACTAGCCTCAACGAAAATATATCAGAAGTTGCAAACAAACCAGAATATACTCATCAAAACAATGAACAATTAATGGACTTCGATTTCGTTGCAGCTAAATCTAACGAATCGACAGGAAGAAAAAGTATATACACTTTTGAAAATATGGACGTGAAGTTGGTTGGAGAAGAATTAAATAAAAATACAAATTCATCATATGCACTTCATATGACGAATATGACCATGAATAATGAAAAATGTTGCATTGAAAACTTAAATAAAGATGAGCGGAAAACGTTTTCCCCTGAAAATAATAATGAAATGTCTATTGACGAATCCTTTAAGTCTGCCGAAAATTTTAACTTCATAGAACCATTAAATATAGAAAACTTGACTTTGGATCGTCAAATAAGTAAGTACTGTGGATCAATAGAACCAAAAATAACTAATAAACAGCATAATAATTTCATGACACCGATCAAATCTGCTGGTAATAATAAAAACCATCCTCTTATTTACATGACACCTCGGTTTTCTCTATTGGAGTTTACAGCTTTAGAAAAACAAACTAAAGAAGAAGAGGAGGAAGAAGAAGAAAGATTACAAATTGTCAAATATGAATGCATTGATAAACGTCTGTCTACCACTTTAACGCCAATACTTCCAATGCCAAAAAAAAGACAGACACTAATATTTGACGATTGTCTACTGAACGAACCGGCATCGTCTCAGTCATTTGATCGAAATTTGAATAAAATTAGTAGCCCAGAAGAGAAGTTATGTGATATGAAACAGAGTGAGATGAAAGATGAGTTAGAGTATATAAATCAACCCGACACAAATCAATACAAAATGGAAATATCCGGAATTGTTCTAAATGAATCAGTGTTACAAACTCATCCAAAAGAAATACAATCTCGCATTCGAATGCCGATAAACAGCGGAAATAAATCCAATAAATCCTTTTCCATATGTGACATCATTACCAATAATCCTAAGGAAGCAGAATCAGACCATCAGTTAGAAATGGAGTGTGACAATCTTACGGAAAGCATTCAGGTAATGCGAAAAGCTACAATATTTACACAAACAACCGACGTAACAAGGCAACATGAGTTGGATGCAAAACTTGTCCCAGCCAGTAGTAAGCCTTCTATATTTGAAGGCAATCCTATTACTATTTCCGATGTTTCTGAATTTTTTTTGTCTCAGTGGCAAAGCAATAGCATTATTCCACAATCTGAAATGAGTTTACCTATAGACAAAACTGACACAAGTCTCCTTAGCCCTCAAGAAAACTCAAAAAAATATGTTGATGAGCAATATATACATCTCACATTGGATGACATCGACAAAACTCGTTTAAGTCTTATACAGTTATCATACGAAGATAGTTCTGATCTTGAACAAAAAGATAATGGCATAGAAAAACAGTTGCCTCCTAATAATGCAGTTATGAGTGAGAATGTTGAAAACATTGCTGATTCAAAAAGAAACGGTCACAGTTTTAAATATTTATCTAATGTTTCATTGGTTTGTCGAAAGTGTAAACGTTGCCAGGAAATTCTTTTAGATGAAACTACTTCGAGTGTAGATGAGACCTTTGTATTGCCTGAGTTACCATCACTTCCTGACTTAGGTTTGGATCGCTTAAGACAATTACGCAAACGACCTACTATTGCAGATGTTATTGGTTTTTGGCAGCGCGTAAGCTCAGATCACACAATCATAAATAACCTTAAGGCATCCGATGAAGAAGATGAAATAGATGACACAGAAGATAAGAGCAGCACTGTAACAAAATTCATTCAGAAATATGAAGCAGATATGATGAGGTAAAAAAAGTACATACTTTATTAATATTTCAATTCAGCAATTCTCAATAAATATATATTATCTTTAAGTTTTGAAATAGATTTTCTGGTAAAACTACAAAAAATAGCTTCTTTGGAAAAATTGCCCTTCGTTTTGAGATTAGATGCTCTCTTAAGGTACTGGTATGCTCTACACACGTATGTTTGAAAAAATTGTTTTAATGAATATTTTTGTTGTTTTTAATTCCAGCACTAATCCAAATTGTTGGATTTTTGACTATCAAATGCAGTATCGTGGAATATTGCTTTTCACCCATAGAAAAATCTTAACTTTTACGCTGGCACTAACATACGATGAAGTTGATCCTTTAGGGTACGATATCAGTCTTAAGTCCGTCAATATAGAAAAAGGCCATGTGCCTAAAAGTAGGTTTTATTTTTGAAATTTTATTATTAATTTCAGTTAAAAATTTAATTATTTCTTTTGTAGAGAATTGGAAACCAATTGACTTTGTTTTAGATTTTCAACTAAAACTTAATTTACCTTATAATCTTCAATGGTTGTGTAAAGGTAACAATGAAGCTGAAATATTTGATATGCTGGAAGAAATTGATCGGGTGTGTTTAGATACGCTTAAATTGGGAAATTCTTTGCAGCGGATAAGTTTTGCTAACCAGGCATCCATTATAAGGTACTGATTTATTTTCTTAAAAAAATTATTATACACACCGCCGCGCATAGGGGGTATTTTGGCAATATAGAAGAACATGACTTTTTTTTAAGCTTATATTGGCTCTGAAAATTTATTGGGTGCCCCTAGATTAATAAAAATGGGCAGATAAACCTCTTA
This sequence comes from Phasia obesa, assembly GCA_949628195.1. NCBI lineage: Eukaryota > Metazoa > Arthropoda > Insecta > Diptera > Tachinidae > Phasia > Phasia obesa. The sequence goes on along the minus strand of OX451215.1, from coordinate 113,295,820 downwards.
AGGTCATATGCTGTTAAATCTAGAAAATAAGAAAAATCGGACTAAGGAGAAAAAAGCTCCCTTTAGAAGAACACTAATCCTATCTGTGAAAAATTTAATTTTTTAGGAAATGCAACTTTTATGGTATGTTCTTCTTGGACCCAGGAAGTTCTAAAATGCCACTATTCGCCACTCCCCTTTTTTGGGCGGTGACATAAAATATTATTAGCAAAAATAATGTGTATTTACTTGATATGTAAGGTACACATCCCTGGATAATTACTCAGGTACACATCCCTGGCTAATTACTCAGAAACATAGGCTTTATATAAAATTCTTAAATTAATATAAAATTCAAAAATTATTGTAGAGTATTGTAGTGTTTTAAAATTCCCGCTGACAAAAATAAATGTTGTTGCCAGGATTGTCAGATTTGTTTTCATCTATTTGCCAAAATCGATTTTAAAAATCGTCAAAATAGTTTATATTATATATACAGTGGTGTTCCATAAAATTTTTGTGTGACCCAACAATTGACCACCTAGTTACAGTGAAAGCGAATTTTGTAAGATATTCGAGGAAGTAATTGAAGAAATAAGTGAAGCTAATTGTGATCTTATAATTGCGGGAGACTTCAATATAGATTGGTCAAAAGACGATTTCTACAAAAACAAAGTAATAAACATATTAAATGATAATTTTCTAAAACAAATTGTCGAAGAATACACTCGAGTTACGCAACGATCAAAAACATTAATAGATTTTATAATAACGAATATGAACCATGTTTCAGTTAAGAACAGTGATGTAAATAAAATATCAGAACACGAAGCTCTTCAAATAAAAATTGAATTTAAACATAAACAGCAAAGTCAGCAAAAATATAGAGAAATAGAATATTTTAAATATAATAAAAGATTGTTCAGAAGTGAATTTTTATGCATATTGAACATTGATGAGTACGATAACTTAAATAATAATGTCAATAAATTTGACAAACAATGTGATAAAGCCATAAAGAAATGTACAATTAAGAAGATAATCAATCAAACTAATAGTGATAATAAATTATTTAGCAATGAATTAAGATCATTAAAACGTGATAAAATTCATAAATACAGAATAGCAAGGGTAGAGAATACAAGTAATTCATGGAATGAATATAAAATAATAAGAAATATGTATAAAAATAAGATTGTTCAAGAAAAGGATACATTTATTAACAATAAAATATGTAATACAATGGATCAGAAACAAATGTGGAGAAAAATTAAAAAAACTAGTGCTAAAAGGACCGAAATGTGATAAAATATGTGATATTTAACCAAATAGAATATAAGGAAAACTACAAAATATTCAATCAGTTTAACAACTATTTTATAGACAGTATTAAAAGAATCAGAGAAACTATAGAAAATGTGCAATATTTAAACCAAGTACCTGTGATAAATAATAATTTTAAGTTCCGTGCAATACAGTATACAAGAATTAAAGAATATATGTAAAAATTTAAAAAGAAAAATACATTGTTCTCTAAATACCAATTTGGTTTTCGAAAATCATTTTAATGTGAAACTGCTGTGAATGTCATTAACAGATGGAAAAAATAAAAACAAATAATAAAATATTAGCAATTTTTCTAGACTTTAAGCGTGCCTTTGAAACTATAGACTATCTAATATGTAAACTCCAACAATATGGTATAAAAGGAAAAGAACTGAAATGGTTTGAATCATATCTAAATGACAGAAAACAAATAACAAAAGTGAATAATATAAAATCCGAGAAAATTAATAATAAATACGGTGTTCCTCAAGGAACTGTTTTAGGTGCTCTTTTATTTATTATATAAATAAACGAGTTACCACAAATATTGGAAAGGTGTGAAATAGTGTTATATGCTGATGATTCTCTAATTTTTACTGAAGATGAGTCGGAACAAAAATGTCACGATAATTTATCTCACGATTTGAAAATTGTAAACAAGTGGTTAAAAATGAATAAACTGAAACTAAATGAAAATAAAACAAAAGTAATGGAAATAAATATGAACTCTGATATTAAAGTTGAAATAAATAATGAAGAAATTGAAAAAATAAATACTATAAAGTATCTCGGCTTTATCATAGACAATTGGTTAAAGTTCAAAGAGCACATAAACTGTATATGTAAACAGATTAACAAAAAAATTGGTTTTTAAAAGGTTAAGAAATAAGGTGTCAATAATTACGGCTATTAATATATATAACGTCATGATTAAACCGCATTTCGAATTTGGTTCAACAATAATATATACTTGCTGCACCAATCAACAAATACAAAGACACAATATACTAAGCTGTCTTAAATGGCTAAAAATTGAACAGAGACTGGAACTAAACACAATTGGCTTTATACAAAAAATGAAAATGGGGATAGCTCCACAATATCTGTGTGAACAACTAGCGTATGTAGGAGAGGTTCAACCGTACAATCTAAGAAATGGTCAAGATTTCCGATTAAAACGGGCAACATGCAGAAAACACTATTTTATAAAGGCTTGAACAAATATAATCAATTACCAAATTGTATAAAAAATTAAATTAATAATGCCCCTATTACCATTCTCAACTCAACTAAGTTTGGTCGTCTGTCAGCCAACCCGACTTTGACTCAACCAAATTATTTTTTGGTGTTGTGGAACACAACGATTTTTAGTTGTGTTTGACTCAACTGCTAATAAGCAGTTGTGTATATTTATCGTTTTTGTCAACCAAACTCATACAAAATGGTGAACCGCAATACCATTAAACACAACCAAAAAATCAACCGCATTTAAGTTGTGAATGGCAATACCGATTTATGAAAGACCACCAAACTATTAAAAAAGTTGTGAACCGCAATAGGGGCATAACTTTAATGTAAAATTGTAATGTTTGTTAAAAATAACTACTTTAATTGAAATGTTAAATTAATTTAAAACAGAATTTGAAAGTATGTATATTACTTACTACTAAATACGCCTTTGGATTTTTTCTACATTGCTAGCTGAGGCAGTTCCCCATAATTGAATGCCGTAATACCAAATTGGTTTTAGAATTGACTTGTACAATAAAAGTTTGCAATCTAAGATGGGAGTAGAATTTCTGCCTATAAGCCAGTTTAGTTGCACTGCTTTTAACTTCATTTGTGTTAATTTGGATTCAATGTGGCTTTTCCAAGTAAGGCGCCTGTCAAGATATACCGAGGTATTTGACGTCCGAAGGCTGAGCTATCATTTGATTATTTCTGCGAATAGGGGGGCATGAGTCCATACGCAGTGTGAAAATGCTTGAGATCCAGATGTAGCGATCCAGAAAATGCAGACAATATTCCAATTTTTTCTTTAAAATTAATCACTTTGTTTGTAATAAAAATTTTCTTTCAACAGACAGAATTACATCTGTATGTTAATGAATAGTTCGACTAATAAAATTAAAATATTATTTACGATAATTTTATAAAAAACCCTTACTTTACTCTACTCATTTTAACAAGTTATATTTAGCAATGCAAAGTGAAAAGTGATAAGACATAGTTGCAAAGATGATAAAATGCTTTGAGGAACATTTTTCACACTCACTTTGCAAGAAATCGCAAAGACTTTACAAGGGGTGCAAAGTCTTTGCAAAAAGTGCAAAGTATTTCCAAAAATTTGCTTAGTGCAAAGTGATATTTGCAAATAATATTGTGGAACAGAAGCACTTATGTATCACTTTTCCAAAAAGTGCAATTTGATAAGTGCGAAGTTAAAAGTTGATAAGTGGAATAGGGCCCAGCTTCTAATCTTGACTTTAGTGATTTCAGATTGTCGACTGGTAACTGTCGGTCTTATCTCTCATCACGCAGTCTGTCATTAGTAAGTCGAAAGAGTTCTTCGGACATAGAAATTCAGAAAGTGGTTGATGGAAGCAAAAAAACGTACTAAGTATTAAACACAAAGTGACTTACAGTAAAATTAAAATCGGCGTGTTTTTATGTTTTGCTATTAAAAGAACCCAACGTAAACAAAAAACGTAGCAACATACTTTAGTATCTAATCCTACACGATAAACAAAAGAAAAGAGTTTGCGAACTGCTTGTGAAGAAAATTGCTGTTATATGTGCAACGAAAAAATTACTTGAACATATCAATTAAAAATGACTACTCGTAGTAGTATATCTGAAATTAAGAATATGTATTTAAGATATAAAAAATATTGAGCTGATACCATTTTGTTGAAAAAATATCACTACTACAAGGTAAGATAAAAATTTATTTTTCCGAGTTAATAACATTTGAAAATATATCAAGAAGTTTCAGAAAGGTAGTAACTCAAAATATAGATTTATTTGGCAATAATTGCAAAAATTTGAAAGAAAAACAGTGTAAATAGATTTTCTATTGGAATTTGCTTACTATAATATGTTCGGTTTTTTAAATTATCTTAAAATGTAATCACAAACAGTTTTTTACTTCTACTGAATATTTTAAAATTTTGAGTTAATACCAATGCCCTCTTGTTGATCTAGTGCGACATGTGTCAGAGTTACTTATTTTCATATCGAATTTGTCGAGAACTCCCCAAATTTTTTGACTAAGACACCTTGAAGCTTGTTTTAAGCCATAATTTTTTTTTTTTTTTTTGTAATAAGCAAACCTTTGGGATTCTTTTTTAAATTCGGGGTTGAAATTCTTTTTTAAATTCGGGGGTTAAATTTCTTAATTAAAATCAACATACACAGACGCTATCTTTATATCGAATTGTTTTATCGACATTCTTTCAGAGACAGCAACAGCTAGTACCCAGCAAAAAATACTGTTTGCCTAGAAGCAACTTTGTAAGGGAGACAATATTTTGGAAGCACTTACTGTTGCGCATTAAATATGCATGATTTTTGTTGGCGATGAGGCTCTTAGAAGCAATAGCTTTTGCTGTCAGGAAATAAAAACCTTTGCTAATAAAAATCTTTGCCTTACTGCGTTGCATTACCGGAACTTTAATACTTAAATAAGCAATGTATTGCTTCCAGCAACTTTAATTGCTTATAAATATCAATTTTTTTGCTGGGTAGAAGACAGAAGGAGTCATACTTTACAACTGGACTATAAGTTTATTCGTAGTCTCGACCATGGTCTTAAGCTGTTACTGTGATAGTTACTTAACCGATCGAAAATACATTGTAAAAGAAGGAAATTTTTTAAGCTCACCTGAGTCAATAGAAGCCGGAGTCCCCCAAGGTAGTATATTGGGGCCCATTTTATACTTGTTGTATACTTCAGACATGCCAACGAGTAACCGAATCCACACATCTACATTTGCTGACGGCACAGCTTTTTTAAGCATTCACGAAAGTTCCGAAGTAGCATCACGATACTTACAAGACCACGTATTAAATTTAAAAAAATGGAGAATAAATTGAACAAAAATGTACTCACATAACTTTAAACTTTAAACCGTCCAACTAAACTGGCTTAATGGCAGAAATTCTACTCTCGCTTTAGATTGCAAACTTTTATAGTCAAAACCAATTTGGTGCCATGGCTTTCAATTATGGGAAACTGCCTCAGCAATGTAGAAAAAATTCAAAGGCGCCAAAATAAGATTCTACTAATGATCACAGTTGCTCCCTGGTATATCAAAAATTCGAACATTCACAAAGATCTAAACGGCCCAACAGTTAAATCCGAAATTACGAAACATGCAGTAACGTATTTAAAAAATCTCGAAACTCATCCAAATCCGCTGGCCCGTACATGCGATAAGAAGGAGGGATATTGCTTCTTTTGTCCGTACATCAGAGGGATACCCGCAAATGATAACAGAAACTGCGAAACATACAATTTTTGTCTAGCATTGGCTGGACTTAATAAGTATATTTAGTTTTAGTTTAGATTTAAGATATGAATAATTATTGCTATTTCAAATATATTGAAGATACAATAAATAAAAATATGAAAAAAATGTATATATCCTCTTCATACATTGCTCTTTTCCATTTGTCACAGTTTTTAGATTTTATTGCTTCTTCATATTTAGTAGGCTCCTCTAAATCTTGTTCCACCACAGACAAAAACATGTCATCAAAGGCAATTTTTTGTTTAAGATTAGACCTCCTGAATTTTCGGATTTATATTGGAACCAAATGAAAAATAAGATTGTTAAATCTTATATATAAGATTTAACATCTTATATATAAGATTAATGATAAATGAAAAATAAGATTGTTAAATCTTATATATAAGATTTAACATCTTATATAAGATTTAACATCTTATATATAAGATTTAACAATCTTATTTTTCATTAATGCTCTATATTCTTCATACATTGCTCTTTTCCGGATTTATATATTGGAACCAAATCTTGAGTACTTACTTCTTGATTGATTGGCGTTATCTTTATTATTTGTAATTTTAAGTTAATCTCCAAAAAAATTTATTTAAACTTTTAGTTTGTAAAATGAGAATAGTCCGCATTTCTCTCTCTGCAGACCCATTTTGTTCTGATATATAATAAACATTGATGATGTTTACCAAAATTAAGATTTTGATCTATATTTTTATTAACAAATTCTTTTCCATTATCGGATCTAAAGTTAATTATTTTTATGTTTTGATTTTTCATTATATTTAGAACATTTTTAACATTCTCAAAAACACCACTCTTCATCTTAAAAAATAGACGCATTAAATTCTAGAAAAATCATCTCTCAGCAACAAAATATACTTTGACTTTCCAACTGAAATGTCTTTCATTGGTCCGCAAACATCATCATGAATTATTTCACCAGGGGCCTTTGATCTGTTATTGCTTAGAATGTAAGGAAATTTATGTAGCTTACATAACCAGCATCCTTCACATATCTTGTTATCTTCATTTTCATATTTAATTTGTCTTGATTTCAAAATTTCTTTTACATGTTTCATATTTTGATGAGCAAGCTCTTGGTGCCATATATGTATTAGCTGCATTGGTGCTTGTAAGGGGTGATCCCTACTTAAAAAAAAAAAAAAACAGAAAATTCAAATTTAATGGAGAATGTTTATTATCATTAGAAAGAACATACTTTGATATTTATTTTTTGAAGATTATGTCTATCGAATGTTGGCCGTTTCTACGTCGTAGATGGTCCATCCGTTGAGTCCAATTTTCGATGACTCGTTCGAGCATTTCGACTGGTAACTGGCAAATGACACGCGTGATGTTTTCCTCCAAGCCATGAATCGGAGCGGATTTGTCCGCTTAAGCTTTAGACTTTACATATCCCCACAGGAATAAGTCTAACGGTGTGATATCACACGATCTTGGTGGCCAATCGACCGGCCCAAAACGTGAAATTATGTGCTCACCGAAATGTTCTCTCAATAAATCCATTGATTGATGCAATGTGTGGGAAGTGGCGCACCGCTGAAACCAAATGTCGCCGAGATCACGAGCTTCAATTTCAGGTATCAAATGGTCGGTTATCATGGCACGATAACGGTCGCCATTGATGGTTACATTTTCGCACCTTCATCCTTTTTAAAGAAATATGGACCGATGATTCCACCGGCCCACAAACCACACCAAACCGTTGTTTTTTCTGGATGAAGTGGCTGCTCTTGAATCTCTTCAGGTTTCTCTTCGTCCCAAATGCGGCAATTTTGTTTGTTTACATACCCATTGAGCCAGAAAGGGGCCTCATCGCTAAACAAAATTTGCCTCGAAACCGTCGAATCTTCTTGGAACTTTTCAAGATCCCATATAGCGAAGCGATTCAGGCGTAAGTCTTTCCATTATGAAATGCCAAACAATACTGAACAAAATTAACATGACAGCATGACACGACACACACGTGATCTGTCAAAAAAGGCTATTGAAAAAAGTACCTCGAAATGAATCACCCTTTATTTGTATAAAAATTTCTTTCACTTTTTATCACGACTTTTATTTCTAATTCAATCAAGTAGTCTTTTCGATTACCAATCCACTTTTTTTTAAATTAATTTCATATTATATCTTTTATCCAGCTGCAATTGTAGAAAATAAATTGACTTCCATATTTGGAACAAAAAGAACGTTTTCTAAAAACTTCTATTTCCATCCATTGCAACTATTAACTAAAACGTCAATATTTCCTTCACCAATTACCACTCTCTATGTGAGGTCATATGTTCGGAAGCTCCTGAATCTCTTCATCTGTTTCTTCATAAAAGCAATGGATTTTGAGTTCTAAGATTTAAAACTTTTTTTCTTCCACAATGGACAATCTTTCTTTTAATGTCCTTCTTTATTGAATTTAAAACATTGACCTGGCTTTTTTCTATCTTCGCTTAGATTTTGTCTTGTTGTTGTAAAAGCCTCAGCTCCTTCCATATCCCGACTTAACCGTGATTGTTCTAAAATAAGACGATTTGTTATATTTGACATACTTCTTTTGTTTTGTTCAGTTGATTCCCAAGCTGTAACAAAATAATTATGATGGTAAGGTCATCAATATCTTGGTAATAATCATGATTTCAGTAAGTGGATCGCCTAAATGCGCTTTTTCTTCGATTTTGGCAATATGCATTTCAATAGAGTCACTTCAAATCTTTTTAAAATCGTAGAATTGCTGTTGCAACAAATTACATTATCAATAGATGTAATGATAATTATTTGGGTCTTAATGTCTTCTTTCTCTCACTTATGTAAATTTTGAGAAAACAAATTATTATTTGCATCACTGTTTCCATCTGCATTTACAGGTTTTCGATAGGATTCATCAACAATTTTGAAAAGGTCAATAGATTTTAAAATTATACACATCTGAAACTTCCATGAACACCAATTCACAGCTCCCTTTAATTTCTCAATTTTCAAATCTTCCATATTTACCCTTACCTCTTATTATGAAAAACCGTTGCAATATTTTAAATTAAATTATACGATTCAATGTTTCCTTTGTATTCTTCCAGGCGTCTTCCAAATAACTCACAATCTTTTAAGCTTCTTGAAATTTTTTTTTAAATCGTTTTCCTTATTTTTTTCTAAGCGTCTTGGGAAAAAAATTTAAAATCCTTCTAGGTTTCTTCAGAAATTTTTAATCTTCTTCTATGCGTCTTGACAAAAGTTTTTTATTGTATAAGAAATTTTTTGAAACATACAAATAATTAGAAGTAGTAGTTATGGGTACAGTATATATAAATAACATAACTAACAGAGAGTAAGAGAATTAGTTGTTGTTGTTGTAGTAACAACTCTGCTGCTGCCGGAAGTTCTTTTCTGAGGAAAAAACTTTTGGTTGGTGCAGCTGTTGCTGCAATTGACAATCTTTGGCCGAATGATACTTGGGTCGTGGGAACGAGTCGAATTAGTTGTCGGTGTCGCTTTATGTACTGAAATATGATTAGTTTTTAACATATCCGCGTATGAAACATATCCGCGTATGAAGCATTTGCTCGATATTGTGGCTGCTTAGGAGGAGCATTTAACTTTTAAGTCGACTTCCTTACCATAGAATAAACTGGTCAGCCTCTATAGTTAGCAGAGTGATTTCACCGCAATTGCTACATTTTTTAGCCTTCGTGTCACCCTTTGATTTGACGCATTGACCGGTATTATGTAGCTCGCTACACACAACGCTAACCGGAACCAACTTACAGTAAGCCCTATTTTTTTATTTAGTATTAGTTACACAATAAATCATTGTAACTAAATCTAGTAATAAAGAGTACTAGCTGTTATACGTTTATATTTTACTACCTATCCCCAGTGCGCTTCGCTACACCCAACCACAAAAAAATACAATAAACACTTGGAAGAAAAGTATGGGCAACCTTTAACTTCTCACATCGAAAATGTTTTAGTTTATATGCACGAAACGACGCCTACTGTTTTCATCCAATCTGTTTTTGCTAGACTATACATATTAACACTACAATAATAATGTACTTTTTATGGAAGGTACCACTCCCACTCGCATTATCCTAATCCAGTCTGTATTTTACTATACAAGCCACCATACTCTGATAGTTACTTGTGCAAAGTTTCAAGACTCTACCTATTGTAATTCTCCAGGTACACGATAATAACTTTTCACTTTGTATAGGAGGTACCACGCCCACTGCCCCAATACAGTTTGCATTTTGGTAGACTATGCGCATTAGCATAGGGGTTTCTCGTGCAAAGCCTCAAGGCTTTATCTATTGTAGTTCGCCAGGAACACGATAATAACTTTTTTCTTTGTATGAGAGGTACCACGTCCACTATTCGAATTCAGCCTGTGTTTAGCTTGACTATGTACGTTAATATCGGGGTTACTGGTGCGAAATTCCAAGGTGCTACCTAATTTAGTTCTCTAGATACGATAATAATTTTTTACTTTGTATGAGGGGACCACGATCACTGTCCCAATCCAGCCTATGTTTTTCTAGAGTATTCTCATGGGTATGAGGGTTACTTTTACCTACTTTCAAGACCATAGCTATTATATTTCTCTATGTAAAATATAATAATTTTTCACTTTGTGTGGGAGGTACCGCCCACTGTGCCAGTTTATTCTGTATTTTAATAGATTTTACGGATTGATTGAGCCTCTTTTCAAGTTAAAAATAATCAAATTGTTTTATTTGGTTGTATATTAAGTTGATACTATTTTGTTGATAAATTTGTTTTACTTTATAATTTTAATTCGAAATGACTCTTTTTATGATAAAATTGTTCACATTTTTTAATTGTAACTCTTCATGATTTTTATGATATCTTGTTGATAATACATTTACTTTAAAATAATTACTTACTAATAACGAAATCGATTGCTTATTGCAGTAATAATGAAAATATTTAAATATAATAAATTATTGGATTTTATATTGCACGCAGAAACAATTCTGCGTCTTTGCGTTTAGAGGATATACAAAGTGACAATAAAAATTATAGCTCTGCAGATTCGTTCAGTTCTGATTAGAATGACGATTTCAATCAATCATTAGTAAGTTGAAGGAGTTCTTCGGACATAGAAATTCAGGAAGTGGTTGATGGAAGAATAAAACGTACTAAGTATATAATATACAATGACTTACAGTAATATTAATATCGGCGTGTTTTTATTTTTGCAATTAAAAGAACCCAACGAAAAGTAAAAACGTAACAATATACTTCCTACACCAAAAACAAGAGAAAAGTGCTCGCGAACTGCTTGTTATATGCAACGAAAAAATAACTTGAACATATAAATTAAAAAGACTACTCGTACAATATCTGAAATTAAGAACACTTATTCTTGTTGATAGAATATCACTACAAGGAAATATAAAATTTATTTTTTCGAGTTAATATCCTTTTGAACAAACAAATTTTGAAACTTTATTAAAATTTCAACTAAAGCGTCACAACTCAAAATAATACAAAAAATATATCGAGAAGTTTCAGAAAAATGTTATTAACTCAAAAAATAGATTTATTTGTCAATAATTTCAAAAATTTAAATGAAAAACAGTGGAAATACAGTGGATCAATAAAGTTTAGGCACATCATGATTTTCAAGAGTGTTCTGTTAATAACTTTGCATCTGGTTATTTAATATTATGCTAATTACCCATAACGTTTTATTTGTTGGGGGAAAGAGCTAGTCCCTATACGTATTTCACTGGTTGCTCAGGCCAGATCATCAGGAAACCTTTTTCCTAATTTTAGAGAAGCCAAAAATACTCTATAAGTAATAAAATTCTACAAAACACAATGAGAATTATGCATGTTAATAGAATAATATTACAGAATATTAAAGCTTCAACAAAACACCAACAACATCTGGTTCACTTAATAAAATAATTTTGATATCGTTTTAAAGATTGAGAGTTATATTGACCATTTAAAACAAAAAATATTTTATATCTTATTGTTTCTAATATACAACGCTTTAAAAACTAAAAAACAAGCTATGTCTATCTAAAAAAAGTTTAGGCACTTCTGCATTAATGCCCTTTAATCCCTTGTATAACGGTAAATTTTTACTTTTTTATTTCAACTCATGTTTATGCACATGTTAAATCCTCAGAAGGCGAGAGTTTTAAATGTAAAAAATATTCTTGGTATTTAATTCGTGACGAAAACAGCAAAATGAGCAATCGTTCAGAAATTTCCGTAGATGTCCGTAAATTTATAATAAATCTTCATGCACAGGGAAAATCCTATCGCGAAATTGGTGTGATTGTACAGAGGCCCTATACCAGTGTAAGAAACATCATAAAACATTATGAAAAAACCAACAAATTAGAGCGTGAGAGGAGAAGAGGACGTCCAAAAAAATTTACATCTCGTCAGGAGCGTATCATTGTTGCTGCAGTGGCTGAAAATCCAAAGATTTCAGCTGTAGAATTGTGTCGGGAAATGAAGAAAAGTTTTGGTGAAGACCTTAATCCACAAACATTAAGAAATAGCTAGCACAGAGCTGGATATCATCGAAGAGTTCCCCGTCGCAAACCTTGTCTTTCAGACATAAACAAGAAAAAGCGGTTAGAGTTCGCAAAACTCCACATTAATCACCCTGAAGCCTTCTGGAACAGTGTGATATTTAGTGATGAATCAAAGTTTAACATTTTTGGTTCAGATGGTCCACAAAAAATTTGGCGAAAAGCAAACAAAGAGCTTCAAGAAAATAATATTATTAAGTCTGTGAAGCACGGTGGTGGCAATGTTATGGTTTGGGGATGTATGGCGTCATCTGGAGTGGGAAATCTTGTCTTTATAGACGACAAAATGAACAAGCACTCTTATTTAAATATTTTAAAAGAAAACTTATCTCCAAGTGTTGCGAAGCTGGGCTTAAATGGGAAATTCTTGTTCCAACAAGATAATGACCCAAAACATTCTTCAAATCTTGTGCAGGAATGGCTTATATACCACTGCAAATAGTTAAAAACCCCTCCGCAATCGCCACGACACGAATCCTATAGAGCATATTTGGCACTTACTAGAGAAAAAAATACGGAAACATCCTATTACATCCTAAGAATCACTTAAAGCGGCACTTCGCTTAGAATGGGAAAAAATTACTCCTGATGAAACATCTAACCTAGTAAGAAGTATGAGTAGACGTTTAGAAGCAATTATCCAAGCTAAATGACGTTCAACCAAATACTAGACATGCAAAAACCCCGAATATACCGAAAATTTTCACATGTGTGCCTAAACTTTTTTTACATAGACTTACCTTATTTTTTAGTTTAAAAGCCATTGTATATTAGAAATAATAAGATATGAATTATTTTTCGTGTTAAATGGTCAATAAACCTATCAATCTTGAAAATAGCATGAAAATAATTTTATCAAGTTATGCAGATGCAAAGTTACTGGCGAAACACTTTTAAAAATCATGTTGTGCCTAGGCTTTATTGATCCACTGTATATATTTTCAAATGGATTTTGCTTACTATAATATGTTCGGATTTTCCAATTATCTTCAAATGTAACCACAAACAGTTTTTTGCCTCTACTGAAAATATTAAAATTTTTAGTAATACCCTCTTGTTGATCAAGTGCGATATATAGATTAGCAAAATTCGATAAATTTTAATATTAATTTAATATTTGTATTACAAATTTTTTTTGAGGGATCAGATGGGGTTTGGGATCCAAAGATTTTTGACCAGCATGTGTTGTATGCTGGACATTCGTCGAGAATATGTGTGAGAATTTTTTTCTAAAAGATGTCTTTGTGAGAAACTGCAGTGTCCAACTCTGCGGCGGACTATTGTAACTGCTTCTCTTCTGGAAACATTAGCTATCTTACTTTTGGGTTTATATTTTTATAATGGTGGCTGTAGACTGTTCATTGCCGATTTTTAATTTTGGATCGATGTCTAGCGCCGGTTGCTGCTAGATTAGCATATTCATTGCCAGTAATGCCAACGTGAGAAGAAATCCACATTATTTTTATATTGTCAGGACATTGAATGCAGATGTTTCTTATTTCCATTATTAATGGTGAATCATACCGAGAATTACGTGGGGCTTTGATAGAAGAAAGGCTGTCAGTACATATGGTGTTTTTCCTTTCGGATTTTAAGGCAAATTTTACACCTAGGTTTATTGCTATTGCTTCTGCCGTGAAGTTTGAGCAATAGTTCTCAATAAGGCCAGAGTTAACTATTTTTCCGTTATGTTGCATTGTTGCAAAGGATTACATCCTTGTTTTTGTTTCTGATCCGTCGGTGTATAAAAAGTTCCAGTTTGGATTCGCTAAATCTTTAGTAATATTATATAAAGTTTGTTGGTAAACAATTAGAGGTGTAATTGTTTTCGAAAGTTCTTCCATGGACAGAATTATAAAAGATGTCTTAAGAAGCAAACGGAACTGGATTGGCCACACACTCCGCAAGCTACAAGACGACATAGCACGCAATGCTCTCGATTGGAAACCTTTAGGGAAGCCGTGGAAGAGGAAAGACTTGGAGACCCCTAGTTGAAACAGAAGTCACAGGGAAAGGACTCACATGGAGACAAATAAAAACTCTAGCCTTAGAAAGAATTAAGTGGAATGATTTTGTTACGGCCCTATACTCCTCTTAGGAACCACGAAAAATATATATATATATATATTATATATATATATATATATATATATATATATATATATATATATATATATATATATATATATATATATATATATAAATGGAAACAGATATTTTTATGGATATATTACATAAAGAATAAAAGTTCAAAGTATATTCGAATCGAAAAAAAGTATTTTCGATTTGGGGTATTACTACCCCTTGCCACTTCCCGAAATTTATACAGCTCTTCATCCATAAAACAAAGGTACATACTGAATTTCATTTTGATATGTCGTACGGTATGACCTGTAGAGCGTTTACAAAATTTGGGAGTAAGTAAACTACCCCTTGCTTGTTCCCAATTAGGTCCAAAATTTATACAGCTCTTCATCTCCATAAACCAAAGCTACATACTAAATTTCATTTAATATGTCAAACGGTATGACCTGTACAAACTACACAAAAATAGTGGCATACACAGAAATGCGTATGTAACAATAAACGCAGACATAAATGAAATAAAAAAACAAACAAATTAATGTATTTTTAAATGATACGCCAGTTTGCCGCACTTGGTCTTGTTCACCATTGTTGTTAAGTGGTGAAAATAACATAAATATGAACAAGTCATCGCCGTCTTCTTCGGAACATAGTACGCCCAAAAAACCAAGACAAAGGTTGGCATAGATAGATACGTAACTGTACTAAAGAGAGGACGAAGCCCTAAATCTTCACAGATAGCACCAATTTCAAAAGTACCTAAATATAGGAACTCGAATAGACTTAGTTCACAAAACCACTTTTCAATTTTGGATGGTGTCACAAGTGAGCCCACAACGCTACCCAAGTCGTTCAAACCACCTTCAATTTATTTGAGAGAACAAAATTCCAACGAATTAGTAAAAAGTTTGATTTCAATAATTGGAGAAAACTCATTTTATGTGGTGCCAATTAAGCGTGGAAATATAAGTGAGACAAAAATTCAAATAAACGATTTAAGCAACTTTCGAAAGACAGTTAACGAATTTAAAACCCGCAAAAAAATTTCTATACTTGACAATTAAAAAGAGGAAAAGGACTTCAAGTAGTAATTAAAGGTATTGACTCATGCGTAGACTCAGCCGAAATAAAAGCTAACCTCCAAGCAAATGGATTTAAAGTCAAAAGCGTAGCCAACTTCAGAAATCGATAACGCACACCCCAACCAATTTTTCGAGTTAAATTGGAGCCTGGTGATACTAGGTTGAAAAAAAAAACGAAACTCATCCTATTTATAACCTATATATTATGCTGATTTCGGAGACTCACTTAACAACAAATAGCTTTTTTAAAGTAAATGGCTACATATTTTTTTACGATACTGAAGACCCTCGTCTTAAGCACTATTTACTGTGTGATTTCAGTACAGACTACATGCAAGCAACTAACCTTAAAGAATTTAATCGAAGCATAGTTATTTCTTCAATTTATTCCCCTCCTAGATTTTCGATATCGGAGAGTCAGCACCGGGACTTTTTTAAATTACTAGGACACCGTTTTATAGCAGCTGGCGATTACAACTTAAAACGCACGTTCTGGGGGTCCAGACTAATCACTCTTGTTTGATGCAATTTCAAAAATTGGCCTACAGATCCACAGAAAATTTCTGATGTTATTGATTTTGGCGTAACAAAGGGAAATGCTTAAAGTTGAAGATTCACTTGAATTATCGTCTGATCATTCACCTACTATGGTTTCATTATGAAAACCGCCAACAAATAGTGTCACCGATGGCAACACTCGCGTTAATTGGCTAAAATATAAAAAATATCTCAGTGCTCAATGCTCGACAAACATACCGTTAAGAACACCAGAAGACGTAGAGCTGTGTGTTACTGGTCTTAATCAAGATTCAATCGACTTTGCTCTGCAGACATCGAAATGCTCTGGACAGAAAAAAGAAAAATTCGAAGAGAGTGACAATCTCGCAGACCTCCTCAACCTAAAAACAGATTAAGATTAATCACGAATCAACTAAGAGAGCTACTTGAATCCCGCAGAATTTTATCACTACAAAAATATTTGGACGGCATTGACGCTGGCCCTCAATCGAATCATTCATTATGGCGTGCAACAAGAAACCTTAAAAGACCTGTTATACGCAAGCCTCCCTTACGTGCTTTATGCGGAGGTTGGGCAAGAAGTGATATCGAAAAAGGCAACGTATTTGTTAACCATTTAAAAAAGGTATTTATGCCTAATACACCTTTTACTTTAGTTGAGTTGCCACCCGTAGATGCTGAAACAGTAATCCCCCTTAGACAGAACTTATGAGATGTTGAAAGGGTAATTGCTAATTAAAACCCCAAGAAAGACTATGGTTTTGACAAAACTAGTAACTAGATGATAGAAGAACTTCCCCAGGTAGCAGTTAGAATAATTATATTTATTTTTAACGCCATTATACGCCTTGAGTATTTTCCCTCAGACTGGAAGGTTTCTCTTATTACTATGATACCTAAGCCAGGAAAATATCACAAAAAGGTAGACTCCTATAGGCCAATAAGTCTATTATCAAATATGTCAAAACTATTTGAGAAAATATTAATTACTAAGCTGAACCCAATTTTGAGTGAAAAAGGATGCATTCCAAACCACCAATTCGGTTTTAGAAAACAGCACAGCACTATTGTAAAAACGCACAGATTAGTAAATGTAGTAAAAAAGGCTTTCGAGGAAAGAAAATACTGTTCTGCGCTTTTCATAGACGTTTCCCAAGCGTTCTATAAAGTATGGCATAAAGGCCTAGTTTACAAGTTAAAGCAAAACATGCCCAAAAATTTTTATAAATTGTTAAAAAGTTACTTATTAACTGGTCGTAAGTTCATAGTTAAAGAAGGAGTTCTTTAAGCTCGCCTCAACCAATTAATACTGGAGTTCCCCAAGGTAGTATTTGAGGACCCGTTTTATATTTGCTGTATACATCCGATATGCCAACTAGCAATCGAGTCCACACATCAACATTTGCTGACAACACCGCTTTTCTAAGCATTCATGAAAGCCCCCAAGTAGCATCCCAATACTTACAAGACCATATTTTTTATTTGGAATTTTAGTTAAAAAATGGAGAATAAAAATTAACGAACAAAAATGTACTCCTCACATAACTTTCACACTGCGTAAAGACTCATGCCCACCTATTCAAATCAATAACCATACCTCAAAATTCAGAAGTCAAATACCTAGGTATACATCTCGATAGAAGCTTAACCTGGAAAAGTCACATTGAAGCAAAATTGACACAAATATATATATATATATATATATATATATATATATATATATATATATATATATATATATATATAATATATATATATATATATATATATATATATATATATATATATATATATATATATATATATATATATATATATATATATATATATATATATATATATATATATATATATATATAATAATCTGATTGAAAGTTGCGTCTAGGTCTTCCAGATTGCTACTCTTCGGTTCCTTCGAAGTAATAATTTTATGCAGAAAGATAAGGCATCTGTATTTAAAAAGATTGTCAAGTTTTATTTGGTAAATCTGGTATGAGTATAATGAGATATGTTCGACGGCCCTTCTGAAAAATATATATAGCTATGTTGTTGTATAAACATTAATTTCGCGTTGGTCATTACTATCACAATTTGCATAAATTTCGCAACCATATAGGAGTGATGGGATGATATACGTTTGGCAAATGGTGTAGAGACTTTTAGTGCCCATAGGGTTCTAAGCATACCATAGACTCTTCCTACTACAGCACTAATATGATCGGACTAAGTAAGTCTATTGTTAAAAATGACTCCCAGATTGAATGCAGAGGTCACAAAATCAATATGATTATCATCAATTTTAATTTGAGGAGTTACAAAAGATTTCTTTGATTTTGTAAGACAAATACATTTAGATTTATCCGTTAGCATTAGCCCACTCGTTACTTTTTTTCAAATCTTCATTAATATTATTTACACAAATAATATTAATTTTTTACAATAATTGAATAATTTATGTTCTGTTGTTTAATTGTTGTGATGTTGATGAAGAAAGTTTTAAATGATTTGCTTCTTTGTTGGTAAATTTACTAATTTTAAAAATGTTTGATGTTTCGGTGTTTGTTAAGTTTTTTCTTTTTGGGAATATGATTAAATTGTTGGTTGTTTATTTTTCTGCATGATATTTTACTTTTGCTGTTTCTAAAGAACATTTCTCCCTTGTTTTAATTTTTAAAATTCCTTTTTGTTGTTACTACACTTTACATTCTTTTGAAGAGGAGGATGATCTTCATTATAGTTAACGCAAAAAGTGCACGTACACAGGCGTATGTGGAGGTAAAGCGCAATTTTCACACAAAGGTTTATTTCTGCACAATTTTTTTTGTAAGTTTTGCAGCACATAGGGCTAGGGAAGTATTATATAACCTTAACCTTGTGCCATGAAATATCCAACTTTTCTAGGGTAAAGTACCAATCAAAGGTTAAAAGAAGAATACTACATAAGGAAAGTTTGCCTTCTTGGTTTTTTCTGGTATTTATACATTATTGCAGGCTCTGGTATGTTGTTAAGATACGGGGCGAAAATAATGCCTTTGAAGTGATTAAGGTTTGAATGATATTAACATTTTATATTACAAATTCCCGGCAAATTGTTTGTGTTAATTAACTTTTCCGCATTAGCTCTACTACCAATAAGGAGAAGTAGATTACCGTCTCTTAGTTCTGATACTGATAGTATTTCTGAGCAGATTAATTTTAACAATCGAAAAACCGAAACACATGAATATTCTTGAAAAGTTTCATCACCAGATACGGCAGAAATCACAACGTATTTAGGGTCAGGTTTTTGTACGATTGGTAGATCTGGGAAGATTTCATGACACTTATGCGTTTTTTTTAGCACGAGGGGCATCCGCTAATAGCGAAAAGCGGTTGTCCCCCCGATTGGGCGATAATGGGTAAAAGTAAAAGAAACTAGACTAAGCGAATTTTGTTTTTTGTTTACACTAAGTAGTAAGAAAAAAATAAAAATAGCAATCAGACTGATCGAAGAAGTCAACCGCACGACGCAAGAGTTAGTCGATGACTGTATGCAGTGCGTTTTGTTTTTACTTTATCTCATATCTCCAGGTTCCAGTTCAACTAGAAAGAGTGGTAGAGCCACATGCTCTCGATTTCTGAGAATATCCACACTTTTGACCTTGAAACCAGTTTTTTGAAGGCAATATGTTATTTTCTCTGGATCGACATATAAGGGCCTGTTTTTATAAAACAAACCTTCTCGTTTTCAAACGATAAAGCTTTAAATTTAGTATTTATGAAACATTTTTAATTTTTTTTTTCATTCTGAAGTATAGAAAGCTTTTCATACGCTTAAATAATTATGTGCGTTAAATCAACTGAAAAATTAAATAAAATTCAGTTAAACCTGAATAATTTTTATTTTTTTAAATGTTAAAGAATGTTAAATGTTAAGAAGTGTGTGTAAAGAAACAGCCTGAAGCTCAGTTTGAATTTTTTCAGGCGACTTTCAGTTTGGTAGCACGCAGCTAAAAAGAAAGTGTAGACTTTTTTTCCTTCAATTGAAACAAAAATTAATGTTCAGGCAATTGTTTGGTAACGGAATTTATTTCATGTTTTTTACACTTTCAAAATATTATTTTTTCATTTCTGTGTTGATATAATGTTATTGAGTACAATATACAAATTATTTAAAAACACGACAACATTATTTTTATTTCTACAAAGGACCACATCATGAATTTTAGTTTTGTAGAAGTAAAGACAAAAAAACCAACCTGAAATTCCGTAGAGCTGCGTACTAGGCTTAAAACATGAACCGAATAAAACCCGTAAAAAAGTTTTTTCTTCTTTAATTTAAACGTGCAAAATTTAAACTGCACGTTCCGTTGGAATTACTGATTTTGCATTTGTTTTTTTAAACGCCATTCCAATAAAAGTAACAACAAATACCGTTAAAATCAATGAAATTTCCGTCGTTTTTCTATTTTTACTTTAAGAATATTTATATTTCCTTTATTTTCAGTTAGATATATTTCAAGTAATAAAAAGAAATGAGTTAAAAAGTTAAATGCAACGTAAAATCAGTTTTTACATGTACATAGTTTGTTTTAAAAATAAATGTTAAATTTCAATTAACTAATTTTTTCTCTTCATTTTTAATATTTATTCATTTAGAAATAATTGTACGGAATATTTTTTTAATAAACTACAATCAGTTATTGTAAAAATATTTTGAGTGTAAAAAACAAAAATAAATTAAAAATTTTAAAGCTCTTTTTTGTCACACATATGAAAAATACTAAAACGTAAATGTGTTTTGTTTAGTTTTTTTTACGAAAGAACATAATATTTCATTTTATAAAAACAGGCCCTAAGTCTTCGCCTTTAATGACTACCTCTCAGTCTTAGATACACTTCAGCTGATAGATATAAAATTTTTATTTTTGCAGCTTTCATTTACTGTTTAACCCATTATATACCACTACCCGAAATCGTTGACATATCGGTATGAATTTTTGTATACTTTCTGTTAACAATCACCTGATCACTAAAAATACGATTTTTAAAAAATTAGATTACAGGGCTGCATGTGGTAGACTGTTGCGAAAACGCAACGTTGGCTAATTACATGCAAATCACTTCTTAAAAAAGGTAAAAAAAAATTTTTTTTTTTTTACTTTTTTAAACAATTATTATTAAATTTGTGTGTGGTATTTAAAATAAAATGTTTATTCATGAAAAAGTAATACATAAATAATATAAAGTATTGCTTGCTTTAAAGGGTTTATGCTATTTTTTTTCCAATTTTTAAATGGTATCCTTCAAAACACTTTGGATGCAATGTAATGTTACATTTTTTACATTGGTATACTGTCTGCGAATGACATTCTCTGCATCTCTTTCGTTTATTTCCTTGAATTTTGCATACAACGTGATCTCGTACATTAGGACGAGGCAAGTGCTGTGAGCCTTCGATCATATCTGCATGCTCATCATTTGGTTTTTCTTCATAAAAAAAGTAGTTTTGTAGCAATTTCAGCCTTAAAGTTTATTTGTGATAGCTGTTGGTACCTTCCTCTTTAGCAATAAGGCAATGGATTTTCCATGCATTTACTGTAGTATTGTTAACTGCATTTGTCCATAAGGGCCACCACCACTTTTTTCCACGGATTGAAATACGATAGTTAGATACAGCATTATCGTGTAAATCAACACCTCCCATATGTTTGTTATAACACTACTTCACAAAATTTCAACAAAGTCGTGACCAAATGAATCTGACACTTGATCTGTATGTAAAATTGCTCACTGAATCCGAATATGAAATCAAAATGGTCAAAAGTAGAACAGTTTTCGAGATATTGCGTAATAACCGTTTTTTGCGTTTTCTAAAAAGGTTATGTCACTATAGTGAACGTACCTTCAAAACAGCTTGGCGGATTTTGAAAGTCTTTTTTGCCGTTGAAAGACAATAAAATTATCAAAACAATCACGGAACGCTTGCAAAAATTGATTAAGAATTTAGAGTTTTACAGTTGACCAAAGCTTGAACTTCACGAAAATTTTAATGATTTTTTGAAATTTTGCTGTTTTCAACTTCTTTTTTTTAAACCAAACAATAACTTTTACTTTAGTTTCATCACTTACGAGATTAATTTATTTCAATACAAATATTACGGGTCCAATAAGAATCAGATCGGTGCAAAAATCACAGAGTTATAGAAGATTAATTGAATTATCCCATTTTTAGATTTTTATAAAATTAAAAAAATGCATGTAGGTATAAATTGCATTATTAATAATAAATATTAAAAATGACTTAGAACTGTTGAATTGCTTTGCCTATTGTAATTATTTTCTGCCTCTCGCACAAGGAACCAACAATAGTCGCCCAGCATCACCTCATCATACACCCCTTGGTACCGACGTTCCATTTCTTGTATTTGTTGGTGAAAACGCTCACCATGTTCGTCACTTTCATCGCCGAGGTTATTTGGGAAGAAATTTAAGTGCGAATGCAGAAGGTGTATTTTTAAAGACATATTAACTCCTTTTTAAATAAGATATAAAAATGAGTGTTAAGTAAAATTCTTCAATGAAAAAACGATTTAAAAACCGTACCAATTTTCTCATAGTTTTTTAGCAAATCACGAATGATGTCTTCATAGTTTGGATCCCTGAAATTGCCCAAAAAGCCTGATACAGCCAAACCAAATGATCTCCATGCCTTTAACTCATCTTCAGACAAAATCGAATCAAATTTTGAATCCTTGAGTAGCTTTGTAATTTGTGGTCCCACAAAAATCGCTTCTTTAATTTTGGCATCTGACAAGTTGGGAAAAACGGTTTTCAGGTATTTAAATGCGACACTGTTTCCTCTTTTTACCAAAGATTTTACAAAATTTTTGATTAAGCCAAGTTTTATATGTAACGGTGGCAAAATAATGTTTTCCTTTTTCACGAGAGCTTTATATTTGACATTGTCTTGACCAAGCGTAAAATTTGTTCTATCCGGCCAATCTTTTCGGGAATAGTGTTCCTGATGCGCTCGGCTATCCCATTTGCACAAAAAACAACAATATTTTGTGTACCCTTGTTGCAAACCAGTCACCATGGCAACAACTTTTAAATCGGCACAGATTTTCCAGTTATGGACTTCATAATTTACAAGATCGAGCATTTGAGATATGGACTCATAAGATTCTTTTACCTTTACAGCATGTGCCACTGGAACTGAAGGCTTTTTATTACCTTTGTGTAACAGAACAGCTTTTAAGCTTAACTTGCTGCTGTCAATAAATAACCGCCAATCGTCTGGATTGTGTGTCTCCCCGAATTGACTGAACAAGCCATTAATATCATGGCAATAGCAAATACCATCTTTTTTCGAAAAGTAACTAGAAAAACTTTCATGTCGGCTCCTGTAATGCGAAATTCTCACGTCAGGTGTGACAAAGCCACGTTCTTTCATTCTTGATGCTAACAACTCTGCCTTTTTCTTCGGTAACTCCAAATCTCTAACCCAGTCATTGAGTTCAGCTTGTGTGAGGGGCATTACTGTTTCTTTATTTTCATTTAAATCACTGTCGTCACTTGAATCATATGAATCGGAGTCATGCTTCCGCTTTGGACAAAGGGGATATTGAGCTTCAGGCATATGAGGAATTGGTTTTATAAAGGAGTTAACATCTGCATATTCAACAGACTTATGACGTCCATTTTGCTTTACATTGGCTAAGCAAAAATAACAGTCGATTTCGTGGTTTTTGGGTTCATGCCAAATGGCGGGAACATCAAATGGCAAATACCGACTACAGTATAGTAAATTAGCTTAAGATTCTGAAGACATATTTTCTAAGAACAAAATTAAAAAACGCATACTCACTCTGCACCCGACATCCACATAGTTAAACGAGTTTTGCATGAATTACACAAAGTATTCGGGGTCCAAGATTTCAATATGTTTTCCGTATTGACTTTGAAATACATCCGAAATGCTTTTTGCAATTGGTTTGAAAAATTTGACGGCTGTGCAAAACTGTACACTCCACAAGCATAGCAAAACTTGTTTGGATTGTTCTTGCAAATAAATGCCCGTTTTGCCTTACGCATTTCGTTCTTGTTATCAAATTTCACGCTTTCTTAATTTTTTTTTCGCAAAATTACGATTTTTTAATATTTAAAATGTTTGTTTTTCCTTTGGGCACTTGATTTAAAAATAGCGAAAAGTGGCTAAATTCACTTAATCTTCTGTAGCTTTGTCACTTCTGCACCAATCTGGATCATGTTGGACGCAAAATATTTCCACTTAAATATACTAATACGCTATGTAAAAATACATACAAATTTTTAATTGTTTGGTTTAAAAAAAAATGATTGAAAAGGGCGAAATTGCTAAAAATTAACAAATTTTTCATGAATCTGAAGTTTTTTCCACCATTACTCTGTCATTTCATGACCGATCTTAACAAACAACCGATGGTTATTTTAGTAATTTTATTGTCTTTCATCGGAAAGAAAGAAATGTCCGAACCGACGGACATTTTTGAAAATATTTTATTTTAAGTGCCTTCATCTTTTTTAAAAACACAAAAAACGGTTATTTTGCAATATCTCGAAAACTGTTCTACTTTTGACCATTCTGACTTCATATTTGGATTCAGCGGACAATTTTACATATAGATTAGGTGTCAAATGCGTTTGGTCAAAAAACTGTTCTCTAGTGTAATCATTAATTAAATTTGGTTGTATAACAGAAACCTTAAAAATTTAATAGTTTTTAACGAGTGCAAAAAATGTTTTTCAATCAAAACTTACTGTTTTATTTTTTGAATGAAGAATAGTATTAATTTCTGGGCTAGCAGCAACAAAATTTGATATAACGGTTACCTCTGCGTTGTCTTGCCAGCGAGCCACAAATAATATATTGTTTTTTTTTCAATACAATAATCATACTCGTGCTTCTTGAGAGATCGGCCACTGGCAAGCATATCATTTGCTCCTCTTAAACGATTTGATCTTACCGTTCCAGTTGCACGAAACTTTCTTTCATTTAACAAACAGAACAAGTAATATGATGAGAAAAAATTGTCAAAATACACCGCGAGTTTTTCGGGACTTGAAACCGACTCCAATAACTTTAAAACTACAGAAGCTCCTAAGCCAACAGTTTTGTCGTATGAAGAACCTGCCCCAGCATATGGATGTGCTTCAAACAGATAGCCTGTGTCAGAACAGAGGCACCAATATTTAAATCCAAAACGAATTGGCTTACCGCGAATAAACATTTTACAGTTATGTCGTCCAAAATATGGGATTATTTGCTCATCTATCGACAAATAGGTTGAAAACATACCAAACTGTTGATATTTTCTATTCAAAGTGTCAATCAATGGACGTACTTTAGCAAACCTATCAGAAACTTCCATTTCGTTGTTATCTTTTATATGAAATGCTTGTTTTATTTTTTGAAACATGTTTCGCGATAGAGACTGCTTTACAATGGGAACACCTAATGAAGGTTGAGAAGACCAGTAATGTTGGATATGAGGTACAGTATGATAACCCGATAAAATAAGTATTCCTATAAAACGGTACAAATGCTCTTTGGTAATCACTACTGAAATGTTCTTTTGCTGAGCATAAATATTGGAATTTTTCAAAAGCATATCCATGATTTCATTGTCGAAATATTGAAGAAACAGTTCTATGGGTGATTTCCCACCTATGTACACAAATTTTAAAAGTAAAAACACACACGCTAACATAAATATGTACTTGCGACTTACTCATTGATTCCACGATTCTATTTTGAAGTGGTGCCACAGCAGACTCTTCTGGGTGTGTAAAATTTAAATCAATACGTTTTGATTTCTTCCATTTTGGAACACCGAAGTTCGATTCTAGTGAATATTTTCGCTGAGCTAAAGGCAATACTTCTTAACTTGCAACAGAAGATCTCGGTGCAGCAAAATGTATGGGAATCATATTCAATTTCCATTTCACCACATACTTCCAAATTAGGGGGATTGTCCGTCATAAGCTCCTCATCATTGATATCTTCTTCGTCGGTAACTTCGCCAACATTAGGTGGTGGAATATGGACGACACAAGTGTTACTATTTAAGGATCCTTGATGCTCCTCTTCACCATCAATGGCATTGAGTTCAGATATGAAATTTTCTATTTCTTTTTGAGTTAAGCACTTCTTTACTGACATATTGATCGAAAGTTCACACAACAAAATTTATTACAAAAATAAAACCCTTCAAATTATTTTTATATTATTATTTAAAAACGCGGTACAAAAAATGAACAGGTTTCGTTTTTAGGCGATTTACAAATTTTTAATATTATTGTCACTGTATTAGTTTGTATTTTTAAAACCAGTGAGATTCAAGTGAATTAACAGCTGACCATACGCAGTTTAGGTCAATGCGGAAAACCTGATGATTTAACAACTCTAGCAAAGTACGTATGTACATATTTACGAATAAACAAAAACAGAATTTAATCTTATAAAAAAAATGATTTGCATGCAATTAGCCAACGTTGCGTTTTCGCAACAGTAATTTTTAAATAAATGTGGTGATTGTATGTTATAATATTTTGATGAAATGTTTTTTGATTAATCTTTTTTAATGTTTTTGCAAGCTAAAACTATAATCATAAAAAAAATATATTAATGTGATTACATAAATTTTGTTGTTTTCGTAAAAGCATTTTTTTGGACTATTTTTACAACTTGAAAAGCTTGATAAAATAAATGAAACATTTAAACTTTAAAACTAGTGTTATAATCTTAAAGCTTAGAACTAACATTATATAAATTATATAAATCAAATCAATAAGTTTTAAATAATTTTATTTGTGTCAAAACTTGCTGTTGCGAAAACGCAACGATGGTACAAAATGGGTTAATGATAACTGCCTTCATCTATAAACTGCATCTTTGTCTCATCTTTGTTTTCACGCTTTATGGGAATTACATACAATGAGTTCTCTCCAATCAATGAAATCAATTTCTTTATTAACTCATCCCAGTTTTTTTCTCTTAAATAAATCAGAGGCGGTTTGAACGACTTTCTAATTTTAAAATTGGTATTATACAATTTTTATATAATTTAAATAATATAAAGATTTATGTGTTTTGGAATATCTATACATATAATAAAATAGTAACTTATTTCCGTCTGTCTGTTTGCTTTTCATTCGTGTTCGCATCACGTAAAAAATACTGGATGAATTTAACCAGATTTTGGTGAGGAGGTACCTTAGCATCCTGATTCCAATATAGGATACTTTTGTTCTGCAAAATATCTTATTTCCAAGAGAAAGTGGAGAAAAAGCAGCGAAAACACGTAATTTCCGGTTTAAAGGTACTGAAATTTTCGGTTTAAAACTGGGAGATTTTAATAACGGTTGCACAGCATTAGGTGCCAATTCAATAAAATTTGATTTGTATTTTTACTTTGTAGAAGTACATTGCTATTTAAATATTTTAAACACCTTTTGCAGAGCTTTACAATATTTTTTAGAATTTTATTTAAATTTTAGAATTTTATCGAAGGCTGGGTACCTTTATGTAAATAAAATTTGTATCTGGATAAATTTTAACAGAATTTTGTGAGGAGGTACTGTAGCATCATGATTCCAACTTTTTTTCTGCAAAAGTACCTTATTTCCAAGAGAGAGAAAAAAGCAGTAAAATTAAGCCGACTTTTTTTTACCGATTTAGAGGTACTGCATATTTAAGGCATCTTATATTTTTAAAAGCGGTTGCGCAACAGATGGCATTGTTTTAAAATAATGACAAAATATTTATTATTTACTGCCAAATATCCAATTGAATAAAATTTGATTTGTACTTTGTGGAATTACAATGTTATTAAAATATTCCAAACACACTTCACAGAGCTTTACAATAATTTTTAGAATTTTTTATAAATGTTGGAATTTTATCCAGGATGGGTATCTTTATATACAGGAATACATAAACCATAACTGAAGCACTATAGAAGTAAGAGTCTTACTTTCAAAGCAAAATTGAGCAAAATATTGTCAGAACACCCAATACGTGGCGGGCACAGCTAGTTATTAACGTAAATATTATAATGACTTTGAAATAAGAATGTTTATTAGCACTGACTAGCTAAAAATATTGACATCTGAAACTTAAATGCATCATAAACCCTTTCAAAAACTACCCAATATTTGAAAATAAATTTTTTTTAATTTATTGTACTTTTCGTTTTGTTGTTTGATTGCTTAAAATTTAATTTTTATGGTTTCCTTGAGATTATCATCAGTTTGAACTTCTTTAAACATTGTTTATGTTTGCCATTTAAGTACATTTAAGTCCTTTCTAACGCAACCGTACTCTACTTCCTAATTTTTGCTAGTATAGCGTTCATTCATTTACTTCATATTTGGAAAAGTAATTATGCAAATTTTTGTTTTAATCTCTCGTTGTTAGTTTCTGTTGAGAAAGTTACTGAACATAGCTTATAATAATATATTTACTATAATAATTAAAAAAACACTTATTGATTGAAATGTCAGTAAAAAACAAGGGGTGATCCATTTCGAGGTTCCTTACTTTTTTTTAAGAATAAAACAGAAATTTCAAATTTAATGGAGATTGTTTATTATCATTTGAAAGAACATTCTTTGGCATTTATTTTTTGGAGATTATGAGCTCACCGAAATGTTCTCTCAATAAATCCATTGATTGATGTGTCGTCTTGTCACGAGCTTCAAACCACACCAAACCGTTGTTTTTTTTGGATGAAGTGGCAGCTCTTGAATCTCTTCAGGTTGCTCTTCGTCCCAAATGCGGCAATTTTGTTTGTTTACCTACCCCTTGAGCCTGAAATGGGCCTCATCGCTAAACAAAATTTGCCTCGAAAACCTTGGATCTTCTTGTAACTTTTCAATAGCCCATAGAGCGAAGCACATATGTGCAAATGAAATTTGCTCATTTGTGCACATTTCTTACACACTTCTGTGAAAAGTTGGATATCCACATTTACCATTCATTCAGAGCAATGATGTTTGTGCAAAACCTAAAAAATATCATTTTATGTGCTATAAAAAATTAACAAGCAAAGCAGATGCACGCACATGTGCAATGATACAAGAAGTAGTAAAAATGGTGGACAAATACTTACTCTGGTATATATCCATTTTCTCAATACATATATCTCACAACTCCAATTGCACAAATTTAAATTTTCTTTCCAACAATTTAGACAATAATATTCCGTTATTATTTGCTTTACATAGAAGCGCTAAATTCTCGCTTTTATTTCTTTTGTAAATATTGGTGGGTATAAAAATACAGCAACCCATCCTGAGAACATATGTATGTGATATTTTTCTGAAAGCTAGCCTTTTTATTCAATTTTTTTTTTAATATCCCATCAAGAGAAATATAGTTGTATAACATTGTGTCAAAAATGTCACCTCAATTCGGAGACCCAAAGGTACATTGTGATTCCCTTCAGCTAGCTAAAACTAAACAAAAAGAAAAAGAGAGACGAGACCTATATGCGTCCCAGCTACCTACCACTCAGCCACCTGATTTCCCTAATTAAGCTGATGACGTCCTTCAGTTTGCACCGACCGATGCCTCCAGCTATCTAAGTCTGCGGACTTGTAATACTGGTTCTTGCTCTATTTGTGCAATGGGCAGTGATCACACCTGCACCTACTCCAAGATCTTTTCTATCGAAACCCAAAAGTAGCTTCGCTTTTGCCGCTACCAGTCGAAATTACTCTATCTTCCCAGGACTGACTATTTCTCCTTACTACCCAATCGGATAAAAGCTTATAGCACTGATTAATCGGTGGATTTTATCTATCTAAATTAGTTTCCTCCGACCCAATCTTGCATTAGTCAGCAATTTCGTTGCCCTTAACATTGCAATTACCCGGAACATACCACAATCTTACCCTATAATATCGATAGCCTCAATTCGGTGGCCTACATTCATCTCGGAGCCTGTACGACATGCTGGAGTTCCTAGTACGTGAACTCCAGCACCAGTGCCCACATTCCTCTTCGAACCATCCGTAAAAACCGCAAACCCGTTGTACAATTTAGCAAAATCCAACCAAACATCCCTCTTCTGGAATTCTACTAAGGGTGTCCTGCTGAAATGACCCATAAAGTCTTTCTCAACAACCGCCTCTCAGTTCCGAGTTGATAATTCTGCTTCTATATGAATAATCCACTCCACTAAGAAGTCCTGCATGTTAAGAGCAACTAGTGAGTCCCTACAGTCTTAAAACAAACTCTAACGTATATTTCCTCTCCTGTAAACCGCGCTCTACATAACCAATCACATTATGAAGTGCACTCTCAACTGATTTACCCTTGAGGAAAGCATGACGACCGCCACTAATGACATACGTATCAGTTGTGTTGCTAAGGTGTAGGTCGATTACACGCTCTAGTGTTTGTAGAAAAGAGTGACTTGCCTTACCGGCTTTAGATATAAATATGACCACAATTTGGAAATGACACTTCTAGCCAAACATACGATAGATATCTATAAGCAGCATCAAGATATGTGCTATGACGTTCTGCAGCCTGGCTGGATAAAGAGGATCCGGGCCGGCAGATTTATACGGCTCGAAGGTATGTATCGCACATACCAACTTGTCAACAGTCACTATATATTTGATCGCCTGCACCGATTCCTCAACCAACATGCAGTATTATCCCTTCCTGACAAATTATCTGTTATTAACCCATTACAGCCCGAAATATACGTATTGATAAGTAAGTTCAGGGTCTCAGCTAGGTTCGGTCCATTAGCCATTGTTTTTTTGAATATGCCCAATTTCTTTCGGGTCCTTGGATAATATCCGCCTAAAACTTGATAGTTCACTGACCGAGCCAGTGGGCAGAACATTGCCAACAAAAACCCTTTTCGCTTTCTAAAACCATCCGTTGTACTTGGCCATCCTATGGCTGCCCCAACCCACAGTCCTGCATGTAAATTTTGCCCCACTAACCAGTTTTGTTACCGACGACCTTTTATCCTTCAAATCCTTGGTCCACCAAGAAAACTGCTCCCTTTTGCTCGGAAAAGTCTTAGGACCGGATAGCACAAAATTAATTAATTAATTAAGGGTCTCGGGTTGGTTTACTAAAATCCAATTTAAAGAATATTCTACCATGATCTGAAAAGGAGCAGTCCGTAGAAACCTTCAGTATAATACAAGATTCCTATTATTGGTCAAAGGTGTATTACCCTTGTTTGATATATTAAGATTGTTAGTAGTTACATAATCAAGGACCAGTTCACCCCATAAATACATTATGTTGCTGCTCCCCCATTGACAATGTCGTCCAAGTGCCAGGTTTTTTCCTCCTGTTAACGTATCTGGTCAGCTGCTGCACAAGTATGTAAAGTGGGTCACCAGCTTCATAGGGTATGTAAGACGTTGCTAGCGTGAGAACGCATTCACATTTAGCTTCTACTCCTTCGTCCTCAACATTTAGATAGTATGGGTTCCACCGGCTTTACAGTTGGTGGGACCCATACTGTCACTATCAGCCTTAAAAGTACGTCAGAGGCCCATTTTCGCGTCCCGACAAAGTTTGCGACATTTGCTAATTGCAGAACTTATGAAATCAAAAGTTTTCCTGTTTCCACACTTGACAACCTTGACTCCCTCTTACCAGTCCGCATCCTGGAAGTCCATGTCATCCGGCCATCCACTAGTCATCACTACTGCCTGAAGAGGCTTTTCCGTCCGCAGATCTCACTTGCTTAGTTATCCCCTTATGGGGAGTCATAGTCGGGATCGGTGGGATCACAGTAGCTTGTTCCGACTGACTGGTCCATAAATTCTCTCTAATTTAGCGACACTTTGCCTGTGCTTCCTGAGAGATACTTCTCTCTAGCCGTAAATAGCGTAGAGTCCCTTTAAGCCGCTCCTCGCCTTTTCTTCCTTGCTTTTATCTTTCCCTAACTGTGGCGGAATTCGGGCTCCTACCGAAACAACGTTGCTCGAACCGGATAGTCGATCCATCGAAATCGTCGATCAACCCCGTTGTGTCCAACGCACTCTAGAATCAAAAGGCTCTGACTCCAACCTCTGAGCCTGAGTTGAATCCAAAATAGTTTAAAATTCCTCGTCAGAGCTCAGAGGGGGAGCTCTTCGTCAGAGCTCTCCCAGCCTCCGGGCGGACGCTCTAATGGTCTAAACAACCATTAGACCGTCCAAACCGTCGAGTTGTGTCCATAGCTGTCCCTCCTGTAGAGTGATGTCCCTGTGAATGTCCGCGAGTTGTAAGTCCCCCCCTAAAATTTGTCCACAGAGTCATCCTACGTCTTCTTTTTTATGTTTGGTTCTGTAATATAAATTTTGTTCCCACGAGTATGCACGTAAACATACAAAAGACCCGTGCTCTGTCGTCGAAGAGCAGCTGTAAGCGACTATTTTTCTTTAAACACTGACTAGTCATTCAGGCAACGGCTATCACTCACCTTACAACTTACAACTGCAGGATTTGGTTTTCCACTACCATATTGTGCTTAGCTGCAAAAGAAATGCTTTCTTTTCTATGATATTTCATATGCCATTTTGTAACAAAAAAAAAAAAAAATTTATCAATCCAATCAACAACAAAATTTGTACTTCAGTTATTGGATTTAAAATTGTAAAACTTGAAAGTAGTAGAAGTCATATTCAAGCTAACAGTTTTGATATTATGAAACATAAGAGTAGTAAAATGAATTATCAAATTAACATAAATAGTAAATACATATTCTCTTTTCAGGGATGAATGCAGAACATTTGTACGTAAAATTATACGCGAAATTGCCGACAGTCCTGATAGTGATTTAAAGTACGTGAAGAAAACTGAAATAAAAATTGAACTGCTAAATCTTAAGAAGTTGAGTTTCAGAGATATTGTTTCTCCACAACTACACTACTTCCGTGAGGAAATTCATTTATTGCCAACAGGCATAAAGTTTTTGCAAGAATTTCTACCGAGTCCTTTAAAATACCTTAAGAATATTAGCATTTAGTTCTATTTAAATCTTTTTATGTTTTTATCGTTTATTATCATTCAATAAATTTTATATATTTTAAATTGTATTAATATTTGTTTCATATTTATTTAAACTTTCTTAAAAATAGCAATATTGTTTCCATTTAAAGAAGGCCTAAGTCGCTCTTAATCACTTACTGTGAAAAAAGTATTTTTAGGCAACGGTTTAACCGTTGGCTTAGTCAGCCAATCTGCTAAGTCCAATTTTTATTAAAATTGATATTTTATTTTCGAGTGCTTATTTAAATATAAATACATCGTTTTCAAAAAAGTAAAATATCCTTATTGTTATGCAAATATGCTAAGTCGAAAAGAAGCAATATGACCTTCCAGGGGTTTGTATTATACCTCTAATTTCGCTGGAAGCACTCGACAATTTTGCTACGGGGTGAAATAAATAGAAAAAATAACAAAAAGAGAAAGGGCGAATTAATCGTTTTCTATATAAATAGAAGAACAAGCTACCTGTTGGTCGTGTGAAAAGAGCAGAAGCTGTTTGACGTCTGCAGTGCAGAACTTGAATACTACAGCCCAATGTTGTTGTATTGGGAACGACAAAAAAGTTAACTACTTCAAATGTTGCCCTGTTTATTCAATGGTAAATAACTCCTCTAAAAATCTTGTTACTACTCCCAAGCAGACACAATATCAAACAATTGCTTATTACCCGCAGTTACCCCAGTCAACTGCTCAAAATGTTTTATATGCAGATATTTTAAAAACTAATCGTGTCATATAATAAATCTATTTTGAATCCAATTTTGCAGCCAGAGCTTTAAGAGCAAAATCCCTTTGTTAACTCTAGTCGTCTCGAAACAAGCATCGAGACATTAGTGCATTCGATAAACAGTTTTATGAGCTCTAGGAACAGCATGATGCAATAAATGGTACGCATGCAATCTATGATGTTGCAGGCGCTACATACGAAACCATGTAATGTTTAAAAATATGTTTCTGGAACAACAACACAAAAATGAACTAGAGTATTTCCTTCTAAATCAACAAATTGAATGCTGGTTAATAAAGATCCTCGTCGTAGAGTAAGAGGAAGCTCGGCAATACTAATCTTCTAATAAAGACTTCAAAAAGAAAATTTATTTTAACAAAAACATTATGTATGTTATGCCCAAATACTGAAACATTTAAAAGCCATTGTCTACAGAGGAAAAGGTAAAAACGTAAAAAATTTCCATGGAAAATATTGCTATATATTCATATTTATTTTAATTTTTTTATTCTTGATCTTAATTTTTCAGGTGGCGGCAATGGCCAACTTCAACATACATATTTATGTACATACATATTTATGTACATACATATTTATGTACATACATATGCTTTTGACCAAACTGTAGTGTATGTGCAGTTATGAACATCACTGTAAGAAGAAATTTTGCGAAAATTATAAGTTCAATGATTCTCCAAACTGTCGC
Source organism: Phasia obesa (assembly GCA_949628195.1). NCBI lineage: Eukaryota > Metazoa > Arthropoda > Insecta > Diptera > Tachinidae > Phasia > Phasia obesa. The sequence continues at coordinate 113,261,254 of OX451215.1, read as the reverse complement.
AACAGAAATACTTATTTGTTGATGTTGACAATTTCAATGTCAATGTTAAAGAATTGAAATTCAACAAATATTTTATCTTGAGAATTGGGATTTACCAATTATGCTGACATAAGGAATAAATTAGTATATAATAGTGGTTTTACACGACGTGTATTTGTCATATGACTTGTCACTTTTCCATGTGTAAATTCTATACACGTCTTGTGAACCCTTTCAAACATAACATGTGTACAATACATATGACATTTTTCATTTAGAACGTGTTCTATTTTGATGTGACAAAGCATCTGACATCCTGTAATGCCAACTTGATATTTTGTCATATTATGCTTTTTGTGGCACCAAAAGCGCTAAAAATGTGGTAAAAGCACTAAGTTTGCATCTTTGCATAGGCTGTGGTTGCAAATAAAAAATTGTGTGGCGGCAAAATTATATATTGTAGGTTATGTAACATGTAATTATACATGTACGTCTGAAAGCAAAAATTAAAACCTTATGTAAAATAGCTATTTTGACAAACACATGAAATTACATATGGGTTATAAAACTGACAAGTCATATGAGAAGTACACGTCGTGTAAAACCATTTTAAGCTGACATTTTACTTAATAAAAATTAGAATTGATCTAGAAGAACAAATTAATACTTGTCTTTAATTAATTCTCGAAACAAAAAGGGCATTTTGATGCTCGCAATCAAAACGGCAGAAGAAATACTACCAATCCCTTCTTAATTTAAACTTTGTTTTTACAACTACTTTGAAGCCCTCTTTGCACAAGCTTCCTTCCTTATGCTAATTCACCACACGGCGATCCTTGCCAATACATTTTAACGATCCTTGCCACTAAATTTGAACAATCCTATCACTATAATCCTGGCTATTACATTTTAAAAAGGATCTTAACTATTCCTGACAGAGAATCATGTCATTCGTTTTCTATTTTTGGATCCTTATACAATATCTTGACAACTACATCATCCTCATCACCGACCCATGAGCTCGCAGGAAGAAATAGATCGAATATTCTACAAATGGGTAGAATTGACAGAATACGTTCCGGTTAGTAGTACACCAATATCACCCCCACCATACACGCCTTCCCAAAAAAAACACCGGATAGAAACCTATAACCATAGAGGAATACAGAAAAGGACAAAAATCCAAGACAAATATAAACCCAATAGAGAAGGAAATCAAATTACCAACCCCTAAAAAACAAGGCGGAAGAAAACGACGTTTCCAAATAGAATGTAAAAACATACAAAATATCATACAAATAAGCAGAGGCCAACAGAAGCAAAAACTCATTGAGGAATTAAAGAAAATAAAAAATGAAGGATGGAAAAGCTTTGAGTAACTAATGCAGACTTTTGAACTAACCGAAGAAGATATAATACTACGAAATGAAAAACAAACAATGAGAATAAATGATGCGAAAATAGAAGGCAATGTAAATGCATACGCCATAAATGACAATAAAATTACAATAAACCAAGAAATAATAATAGTACTTTTAATTATTTTTATATTAACAAGAAATTATATAAAAAAAGAAATTGTTAGCAATAGAGTACAAAATGTATAGTATAAGAAAAATTACATACTTATTGTAGACGGAAGAAATAAAATGCAAACATATATTATATATACTATATATATGAAATAACATAAAATTACATACATACTTATTGTAGATGGAGGAAAAAAACAGAGAGTTGCAAAAAAAATAATTACAAATGCAAAAAATCAGGTAGTAGAAAATACTCTAAAGAAACTATTATCCAAAAAATAAAATTAATTAAACAACTTAGAAAAAATACGGTAAATTAATTGCAACTTTATCAAAAATAGCCAGAGAAGAAAAAATTAATCAATTTAAAGAATTAAAACAGACAGAAATTGACACTATTATAGGAAAAAGTAAAGAATTCTTTAGCAAAGAAACGTTAGAATTAGGAACATGTCTAATGAGGAAACAGTAGAAGCTGAATTATGTCTAATTTCAACGGTAAATAGGCTTCGGATACAATTCCGACATTTAACGGAAAGGCAAAACACATTGAGACATTCCTATCAATGGTTGAACTGGTGTACGATGAATTAAATGAACAAAGAAAAAATCGTTTAATAAAATATGTAATAGCAATGAAATTGAATGATAGGGTGAGAGATATTTTAACAATAGAACAAACACCAACAACATTGAACGAATTAAGAACTTCATTGACTAAATATTTCAAATCTACAAAAACAGCAAGGAACATTCATTTTGAATTGAAGAATACTAGGCAGAAGGGTAACGTACTAAATTATAAAGAAAAAATAAATTCATTAATTGCAGACTTGACAATAGCACAAATTTCAGAACTAGGAAAAAATACAAACGAAATATCCTGCTCTACAATAGAGCTGGCAAACTATCGATAGTATCGCCATTCGATATTCTCGATAGTTTGATAGAAAACTATCGATACTATCGATAGTATCGAATTTTTTGGGAATGTTAGGTTCCATATTTTATATGACAAAGTATTCTGTATTATTAACTCCATCAACTTAATTGATTAAGTTTTGAAATTATTTGAGTTAGTTTAATAAAAGAAAACTAATATATTAAACGATTTTAAGTAAAGTTCAGAGTTGTTTTATTAAAAACAAAGATAATACAAAAAAACAAAAATATGAAGCATATAAAACTTAGCATAAAAACAAAAACCCATTTATAATTAATTTTTTGCAACGCATTTTGAGATCAATTTTCTAAAAAAATTTGTACATACACTATAAATACTATGTACTCGTATATCACATATGTTGTGCATATGTAGGCTGCCCAAGGAATTATTTTATAATCGTAATTTTTTATAATTCTTGAGTAATCCAAAAATTTTTGTTTAAAAAGAGCAGCATATCAACATTTTTTGGCTTTAAACTAGATCTTTCATCAGAAATAATGGCCATAGATAACACATAGATGGCCAACTCTCCAAATGTCAAAAACGTGGCTACAAATGTCTTCACACATACGGGTACGGTGTGAATTCAACACACTTAGGGGAGTAAAATTTTTATTCACATTTAGGCACCATTACGCGATATTCCATTCCACTTTACAAATATTTAAACAATTTTGAATTTTTGCACAAAAAAATATTTAACAATTTATTGTATTTTAAATTTTTTAATACAAAATAAATTTAATTTTGTTGACATTTCTTTGATGAAATTTATTTCTACACAGTATTGTATTTTTTTTCTTTTAGGGGATGAAAATGTTCAAATCAATATAATAAATATTTAAAATTAGCATTCAATCTAACGTTTTTCGCACATAAATATATTAGAAAAGTACATAATTCATATTTTTATTAAAAAGCAAAAGAATTATTTATTTTTAACATCTAAAATTGAATGTAAAAAAATATTCTGTTTTGTTAATTTACTTGCTTAATTTACTATATAATTTACCCCAGTACTGCAATGGGTATAATTCTAATGGTGAATTTTTATTTGCAATGAACTAATTGCCAATTTATTAATTTATTTTTTCAACAATAGTATCGCTATCGAAAAAAAACATCGATAGTCTAATAACGACAAAACTATCGATAGTACTATCGATAGTTTGCCAGCTCTACTGTACAATTAAAAAAATTAACGAAAAATAAACACTGGAAATCTTTCAGGAAGGTCTGTATGAAAACATACGAATAGCAGTCATAGCAGCCCAACCAAAGACTTTATCTCAAGCTTATGATATTGCTATCACACAAGAAAGATCATTACATCTCTCAGATGCATTTAAACCCCTACAAATAAATATAAACAACAATAACAATATAGAATTTCGGAACAACAAGCATTTAAGACAAAAAAAATTTTATGGTCAAAACAGTAGCAACAATAACAATTACAACAGTAACAGAACAACATTCAACAAAGACAAGATTTTAATACTAATCACAACAGAAATAATAGAAACCACAACAATAACTATAACAACAACAATAATAGTAGAAATTTTTACAATTATAATAGAAATACAACTAAGACCAACAGTAGACATAACACAAATGATGCTTACAACAGAAATAATAGGAACAACTATAACAATAACAACCATACCAATCAAAGAAATAACCACCCAAACGCACGCACAATACATCGGCAATGAAGCGAAGAAACGCTGGAGATTCAAAACGATTCTCTGGAAGGGGAAAATTACAGATTTGCACAATAAATCCGAACACTTCGAACTTTATATATTTATCTATCAAAAACCTGACATACATATTGACTTTCTTAATAGATACTGGCTCTAATATATCTCTTTGCAAGTAAAATGTTATACACGGATATATTGTATTTGAACAAGATATTTTTAGATTGAATGGAATAACCAAAGACTATACAGAGACTCTTGGATCGACTGAATTAGAAGTAGTACTTGGAGAACATTACTTTAAACATAAATTCTATTTTGTAAACAATGACTTTCCAATAAACACAGATGGAATTTTGAAAATGGATTTCTTTTATAAATACAACTGTATAATAAATTAGGATACACAGACCATCAGTGTTTATTTAGACGGGTTAGAGGGAGAAGGGTATTGGGAAATAATAACACAAAATTTTATGTTTTTCAAAACGTTATAAATTATGTGTTTATTCAACTGTGATAATTTTGTACGGTAATTATTTATAATAAGGTTTTATATAGGGTAAGTATATAGGTAAATAATTTTTAGGTTAAGGTAAGTATTCAACTTTAATAATTTTAGTTCATATTTAGGTTTTATAATTTTATTTGTAGATTTTAGGTTTTTTATTATAGATTTTAAGTTTTAACAATAAAGTTAAGTTTTAGTAATAGATGTAAGTTTTATCACTAGAATCAAAAGTTTTAACTTTTTAATAGTTTTTAATTTTATTATATTTAGATATAAGTTTTAACTAGGTTGTAAGTTTTATCCAGTTTTTTCACTATTTTTTATTGAAAATGCGAGCGAACTTAAAAACGGGAGCGAGCCGGCAGCGAGCGAAAGATATTTTAATTTTTGTTGAGTTTAAATTGAAGTTGGCTGCAGTTACATGGGCGCGTTGATGATTCCAGGGTTTGGGTTTATACCATTGTTCGAATGAACATTCTCCCGGGCCTAGAAACTTCATTTAATTATTTAATTTGCTGATGATCCCATGATCAGCCACCCGAAAGATGAATCTTGGGCCACAAGGGATCCACCATCAATATGTATGGTATTGCGTTGCAAAATGGTAGTATACAAATCACCACCAATTTCCATCGATATTGGAGTGTTGGAGTAAAATTCCGGGTCTGCTAGGGTTATCCTGCACACTTTGTTTTTTATTTCTTCATTCATTGGATGAGGGTATGGTTTTTTGGGTAAATCGCTTACAACTTCCATATAGATTTCAAATTGTAAGTTTAAATTGTAGTTTGGTGCAATTGTAGCTTTGACATACTCTGCGTTATCTATATGGAACGCTCTTAGCCAACTGTCGCGGACAAATGATGAAGCTATCCGGGATTTCGTCAGGCTAGGGTTTAAAATAGCTCTTGCCAACTTATTTCCTTTATTCATAATCACTTGAAGTATTGTAGTTGGAACAAATGTTTTAGTGATAGAGGTTTGGATTACAGCTGCCATGGAGGAGGTTGTTGTTGATGAGCGTCTTTGAACTGGGGTTGGTTCATCAATTCTGGGAGAACTGGATGCTTGCCCACGGTCATCCTTCAAATCCTTTAAAATCCTTGCTGGCCCATGAAGAAGAGTATGGTGCTTACTACTGCATTTTGTACAGCGTGCTTTACTGGTGCATTTGTCGATTAAATGGTTTCTTGCCAAGCAGTTGACGCAGTAGTGCAGGCGGACTGCAGTTTTATATTTTTCTGCTAGATTTAACTTGTTGAATCTCTTGCAGGACGACAAGCTATGGTCCGCCTGACAAATGCCACATCCAAAATGACGTTTGGGTGTGTTGGCTGTTTTTACCTCTGTTCGATCTATGTTGTGGACGAGAGCTAGTTTGGCTTTGTCTGTGTGATCGTGGACGATCATTGCGGCTTTTATTGGAACCACGGCTATTGTTGTTGGATGCCATTTTCTATTTAAAAAGTGAAATTTTTAAGTGTTAATGTATTATGATGAATAAAGAGTTAGTGTGTTAGGATGAAATTAGTATGGGTTAGTGTTGTGTAATACAGTGAAGTTAGTAGAGTATTACAAATTAGACTAAGACGTAGGTAGAACAACAACTTTAGTTATCGGTCGGGTTAAAGTTCCTGTCGAAGTGCGTACGTCAACAACTCTGTTTCTTCTGTCGGAACCTGGGTAAGTCTTTATTACACGTCCAAGTGACCATTCGTTGGGTGGTAAGTTGTCTCGTCTAATTACAACAATATCATCAACTTCTACTGAACGTCGAGGGTTTTTCCACTTATATCTTTTATGGAGCTCTTTAAGATATTCATCTTTCCATCTTCTGCAAAAGTAATGATGTTGAATCTTTAACTTTTTCCATCTGTTTGCCAGGGTAATGTTTTCATTACAGAAATCTGCGGGGGTGAGTAAGGGTGAACCAATCAAAAAGTGACCTGGTGTCAACGGGTTTAGATCCTGTGGGTGTTCACTTGACGGTTTAAGGGTCTAGAGTTAAGGTATCCTTCAATCCTTGCAAGTAGTGTTGCGAACTCTTCATAAGTGTACTTTATGTTGTTTAGCTTTTTTAGGTGGGACTTGAAACTTTTAACACCTGCTTCCCATAAACCTCCCATATGAGGTGCTCCTCGAGGTATAAAGTGCCATGTCAAGTTTTGAACACTATTAATTGATGTTACAGAACCTTTTAATTGTTTGATGAATTCCTGTCGCTCTTTTTTAATCATTTGGCTTGCTCCAATGAAATTTGTTCCATTGTCTGAGTAAATGGCGACAGGGCTTCCCCGCCTTGAAAAAAATCGAGCGAACGCTGCCATAAAGGCTTGGGTAGACAAATAAGATGTAGGCTCCAAGTGGATAGCTTTTGTTGCAAAGCAAACAAAAACGCATACGTAACCTTTTGTAATTCTGCATACTCTGCCATTATAAACTTTAATGTCAAATGGTCCAGCGAAATCTATTCCAACATTAGTAAAGGCTCGGGTAATTTGGGTGCGCTCTGGTGGCAAATCAGCCATAAATTGGGTAGTTTGTCTATTCTTATACCTCGTGCATGGTAGACATTTGTTTACAACAGAACTAATGAGGTTCTGAAGTTTGGGAATCCAGAATCCTGACCGTATTACCCTCAGCATCAGTTGATTTCCTCCGTGTAGGGTAATTAAATGCACATGTGAGGTTAACAATTTAGCAAATTGACTTGCGTAGGGTATTAAAATTGGATGTCTTTCAGAATACGACAAACTGTTGGAATTAGCCAGTCGACCATTGGCACGCATAATCTTTGCAGAATCTAAAAATGGGGTAAGTGTAAGTAGGTTACTTTTTCTGGGTATTGGGTTATTTCTTTGAAGACAATTATAATCTTCATTAAAATATTGTTTTTGACATAAAATGATAAGTCTGTCTCGTGTTTGTTTAATTTCTAATGCATCAATCTCAATACTTGGGTGGGTTGTTAAAATTTCAAGTCTGTTACTGACTGTATGAGAATTGTTTCAATCAAGTATAATTCTATTATTTCGAACTGTGTTTCTCTGGGTACATGCTGCACGATCACAAAATCGATAGACATATGACATGACTCTTAGTGCTTTAGACAATTTTGAAAATCTTGACAAAATGTCTGCGTTTGTGTTAATCGTATTTTTCAAGGAAGGGTTAATATTTACCGTTGTAGAAAACGATTGATTAATTTTAGCTTCAGCTTGAGTTATAAATGGTTTTTGTGTTATTGGCCATGCTGCAGCGGATTCTTTCAACCAGGAAGGTCCATTCCACCATAGCGTGTGATGCTTTAGCTCATCTGCGTTACATCCTCGACTAGCAATATCAGCAGGGTTATCATGAGAGGAAACGTGGTTCCAATTGTCAACTCCAACGGTTTCCAGAATTGTAGATACTCTGTTGGCTACAAATGTGTTCCATGAGTTAGGGTGTTTACTGAGCCATGCTAGTACAATTGACGAATCTGTCCAGAAATACGTCTGATGAAGGGGTAGTTTGAGCTGGGTAATTAAATTGTGTGTCATGTTAGCCAATAACACTGCACCACAAAGTTCTAGTTTTGGTAACGAGATAGATTTGATTGGAGCAACTCTTGTCTTGGCGAAGAGTAGGGTTACTGTATTAGGACCGTCTATGGGTGTAACTCTTGCATATAATGCTGCAGAGTAGGCTTTTTCAGAAGCATCTGAAAAGCCATGAAACTCAATTTTTGCCGAAGGTGAAAAATTAATCCATCTTGGAATACTAATTTGATTAATGTTATCATAGAACTGCAGAAACTTTTGCCATTTTATTAGGGCGAGTGGGTTAAGACATTCATCCCAAGCTGTGTTATCTTGCCATACTTGCTGCATAATGATTTTAGCAGAGACAACAATTGGTGCTAACCAACCAGCTGGGTCAAAAAGACGAGCTATATCTGATAGTACAGTTCGTTTTGTGTATGCTGATTTCCTCTCAATTAACGGCACATTGAAAAAGAATTCATCTTCCTTCGCTTTCCATCTGATTCCAAGTGTTTTGGCGTTGTTGGATTCGGGTAAGGTTAATAGATCCACATCTAAAAGATGATCTTCGGGTAGGCCACTTAAAAGTTCTTTAGTGTTGGAGATTCATTTTCGTAGAGGGAAACCAGCAGAGTCAAGAGGTGAGATCAACTGAGATTGTGCAATTTTAGCTTCTTCTACAGTATGACCACCAGCCAAGACATCATCAACATACATGTTGTTTCGCAATACTTCTGAAGCGATTGTGTGGGTATTTTGAATGTCTGGCTAATTCGTGTAGGGTTCTAATAGCCAAATAGGGTGCACAGTTAACACCAAATGTAACTGTTTGCAGTTCATAATCTTGAATGGGTTCGTTGACGCTTTTTCTAAATAAAATTCGTTGGTAGGGTGTGTGGGTAGGGTTTAATAAAATTTGCCTGTACATTTTTGTAATGTCTGCATTAAAAACGAATTTGTAAAAACGCCATTTCAAGATAAGTACAACTAAATCTTGTTGTAGGGTAGGACCAGTGTGTAATGCATCATTTAAGCTGTTTCTGTTCGATGTTTTGCTGGAAGCATTAAAAACTACTCGAACTTTTGTGGTTACTCTATCCATTTTGACAACAGCATGATGGGGTAAGTAATACTGGGTGTTTGAAGATGCGTTCGGGTTATATTGAACGGGTTTCATATGACCTAAGTCAATGTATTCTTGAAGCACGTTATCATATTCGACTTTTAGCTCTGGTTTCTTCATTAAACTCTTCTCGTTCCTTAAAAATTGTGCCATTGCAACGTGGCGAGAGTTTCCTAACTCTACGGGTGGGTATTTGAACGGAAGATCTACCTGATAACGGCCATTGGGTAATCGACGGGTTGTTGTCGTATAATTTTCTTCACAGGAACATTCTTCTTCAGAAATATTGGGTTTTGTGGGTATTTCTTCAATTTCCCAGAATTTGGTCAAAATCCTATCAAGCGTAACGGAACTGAAGTACGATACTACTGTTTGGGTATTGGGTGAGTTCTGAACGGGCCCGGTCAAGATCCAACCAAACTCAGTTTCTTGAGCAATTAATGTGTCTAGAAATTCTTTCTTAACACCAGATTTTAAAATTTGGGGGTAAAAATCGCTGCCAATAATAAAGTCGATTGGTCGGCTTTTGTAGTACTTTTGGTCAGCTAACTGAATATTTTCGAAATCTGTAATAAGGGTTGGGTTTAAGTTTTGGGTGGGTAAATTCTTCGTAAGAGTTTTTACAAGGATTGCTTGGATATTCAGTTTGAAATTGTTTTGGGTGTTGGATCTCAACAGAACATCACAAAGTTTATTTGATCGGGCCGAAACGACTTCATTCAATCCAGATATTTCGGCTACTATTGGGGTTGTTGGTAGATGCAGCTTCCTTCTTAACTTATCGGAAATAAAGGAAAAGTCCAATGCTGGGTCAATAAGTGCTCTTGCTGGAAACATTTCTCCATGGACTTCAACGTTCAGAACTGCAGTTCCTAATAACTTTGTTCTATTATCTAATATGGGTTTGCTTGATCGGGTTTGTGTAGAAAATGTCTGTAATGCATTTCTTGATGTTGATGGTTGGTTATCATCAACTTGAGTGTTTGAGTTGGTTGGGTTGGGTTTGTGTAGAAGGGTATTGTGTCTTCCACCGCAATGTCTACATGTAAATGTGCTACGACAATCTTTAATTACATGAGCGATTGCTAAACAGTTGTAACAAATCCCATTCTTTTTCACAAAATCAATTCTTTCAGTAACTCCCAATGATGTGAACGTTGAACATTCACGTAATGTGTGGCTACTTTTGCATAACTTGCAAATTGAACCGTCGGGTTTATTTTGTGTGTTGGAGTTACTTTGTACATTTGATTTGTTTTGTCGATTTTGGGTGATTTTGTGTGGAATTTGGGAATCTGCTATTATTTTGTGGGTGTGGGTTGTTTTGAGTTGTGTTATGAAAAGCTTTACCTCTTCTATCAAACTGATTTCTATTTTCTTGGAAAGTTTTTGGCTTTGGGTTTGGGTTAGGGTTGGAAATTGTATCTATGACATCAATTCCTTAAATGTATTTGTTAAAAATACGTCAAGATCAGTCCAAGAAGGCATTTCAGCACAATCTTGAAGAGTTTTTTCAAACTCTCTTCGGGTTTCTCGGGGTAATTTGGTGGAACAGACGGATCCCAGTTATGCGTATCAATCTCTAATGAATTTAAATTTGCAATACAGTAATTTATTTTTCTCTGAAGTTTTCTAATTGAGGTGCCGCACATTGTGTTTACTGCGGGTAAATTAAAAAGGGTTTTTAATTGTGCATTTATTTGCACTCTTCTATTCTCATACTGAGAAACCAATGGCAACAAAGAAAAATTATTTCCTACCAAAGTCATCCCTAAAATTTACCAAAACAAAAACAACCAACATTTTTAGGGTTCCGTACACAAAGTGTAAAAACAAAACCCTATTGTTTTCGCTACAATGTCTGTCCGTCTGTCAGCGCCTTTTATCTCTGGAACCGTAATAGGTAGACTCTTGAAATTTTCACAGATGATGTATAGTTGTTGCCGCTATAGCAACAAATACTAAAACTTATAGGGTGTTCCAATAGAGAGGTGTTATTTACGAAAATGTGTTTATTTCTTGAACTGTAGAAGGGATACACTTGAAATTTACAAACAGTTATTAAAACTTAGTTCACTATATAAACAAGTATAAAAAAATAAAACTAAAAATTAAAGGGTGTTCGGATAGTGGTGTGAAATGCATGTATAAGGCATAAGTTTTGAACCATAATAGGTAGACTCTTGAAATTTTCACAGAAGGTGTATAGCGATGGCCGCTATAACAACAAAAATTAAAACTTATAGGGTGTTCCGATAGAGAGGTGTTATTTACGAATATGTGTTTATTTCTTACAAACAGTAATTAAAATTTAGTTCGCTTTATAAACAAGTCTAAAAAAATAAACCTAAAAATTAAAGGGTGTTCCGATAGTGGTGTGATTTGCATGTCTAAGGCCTAATTTTTGAACCATAATAGTAGATTCTTGAAATTTTCACAGAAGATGTGGCTGCTATAGCAACAAATATTAAAACTTATAGGGTGTTCCGATAGAGAGGTGTTATTTACGAATGTGTGTTTATTTCTTGAACTGTAGGAGGCATACAGTAAAAATTTACAAACAGTAATTAAAACAAGTCTAAAGTAATTAAACAAGTCTAAAAAAATAAACCTAAAAATTAAAGAGTGTTCCGATAGTGGTGTTATTTACATGTATAAGGCCTAAGTTATGAACCATAAAAGGTAGACTCTTGAAATTTTCACAGAAGGTGTATAACTGTGGCCACTATAGCAATAAATACTAAAACTTATCGGGTGTTCCAAAAAGACATAAGCGTGTTATTTACGCTTATGTCTTTTTTTTGAGCTGTAAGAGGAAACCACTTACAATTTGCAGAATGTAATTAAAACTATGTTTGTTTTATAAACAAGTATACAAAATTAAATAGTAAAGGGTGTTCCAATAGTGACGTGATTTGCATGTATATATCCTAAGTTTTGAATAAATAGGGGGAATCTTGAAATTTTTACAGGAGGTGTATAACTATGTCCACTATAACAAATAATAAAAATTAAAGGGTTTTCCGCCAGTGACGTGATTGGCATGTGTAAAGCCTTATTTATTGAACCGTAACAGGTAGACTCTTGAAATTTTGTACAGAAGATGTGTTGCCACGGCCGATCTGACAATTACTAAAAATTAAAGGGTGTTCCGACAGTGACATGTTTTTCACTTATAGTGACTTATTTTTTAATCGCAATAAGTAGACTCTTAATATATTTATAGAAAGGAAGTTGCCATGGCCACTATAACAAATATTTAATATTGAAGTGTGTCCATTAGTAACGTGTTTTTCATGAATATTACCTTATTTTTTTAACCGCAATAGGTAGGCTCCTGATATTTTAATAGAAAATGTATTACCATGGCCGCTATAAAATCAATTATATATTAAAATTTAAAGGGTGTTCTAATTATGATGCAATTTTCGCGAATATTACTTTAATTTTAAGGGTGTCCCATAAGACATAAAGAAATAAACAACTGGAATTTTTAAATTATACTGAACGTAGTACGGAACCCTACATGTGTGAGTGTAACTCGCACTTGACTAATTTATTTTATTTTATTATACATACTTATATTAATTGTATCCTTTATTTTGTCAACTACACAAATTCGTTTGCATTGCTTTCATAATATAATTTATTACGTTTTCTTTCATTCATTTTAGTGTAGGTAAACTTATACTTATATATTTTTTCAATTGTTTTAGTAAAATGTATCGAACTTTTAAGCACCATTTTTGGAGAATAATACAAATAAAAATATTTAAAATAGACAAACAATTATTTCTACCAAAAATGCATAAAAACTTCATTAAAAAAGAAAACTACCAATTTTCGTGTTATCGGACCAATGTGGCATCCCTGTTTATGAATGTGATGATTTATTTTTTCTCTTTCTGTTTAAAAGTAAATAAATGAGAAAAATTTTGTTGTTCACGCTAGTGTTCATATTACTAACGGCAACATTGAAACTAAAGAACGCAAAATATATATTTTTTGACAACGTGAAACATGCTAAATTGATGGAAACTCTCATATCCATTGGAATAGACCAAAAGGAAATGCAATCCATTAATAGTCTATATTGGCACCAAACAGCACAAATTGAGATTGACGGAGAACTTACTGAAAGTATAGCTATATCCAAGGGTGTCACACAAGGTTGCATTCTGTCACCTCTGTTATTATATATTTATTCTGAAAGAATATTTGAAGAGCCTATCAGCAACTTTTTGAAGAGATATACCCTTTTGTATATAAATGGTATTTTTCTAAATAACATAAGATATGCTAATGACACAACCTTACTGGCTGACAGTATGCCCGCGCCACAAAACCTGGTGTACAAACCACAGTAATACATATGGTCTAAGTCTATTCATATACAAAAATAGTAATTCATATCCGTCCATCTGTCTGCTTTTCTTGACGTTTGCATCACGTAAAAACTACTGGATGGATTTTTTCTGAGGAGATATATTTTAAAACTACTTAAGGATCTGTTAAAAAATGAATGTGTGCTCAAAAAGTATGAGTGTGTCTAAGAAATGTATGTGTGTGACACACTTTTTGAGAAGTCGTACGATTTGATAATCTTTTGAAAAAACTCATTCCATGCGATCAGAGTTGCAAAAACTTGTTTTGTATGATAGTGTGGCATCTACAACGCCATTTTTAAACGATTTTTAAAGTAGGAAAGAATTCTGTCAGGTTTTTGGTATATTAAATCGTATGATTGTGTAGGATAGTGAAGCCTGGCCTTTAGTACGGCATGGCACCTTTAATTTTTGATACACAGATGATGCTAAAATATGAATTACTTACTGCCAAATAACCAATTGAATAAAATTTGTATTTGTTTTAGGTCGCGTACGTGTTGTATAATTTGATTATTTTGTAAAATACATACTTAGGTAATAATGTGATTACATAATTTTTGTTATTTAGCGTTAATTTTTAAAACTTGGTAAGAATACTATGACTTGAGTGTGGCTATAAAATTCTGTTATTGTTAGTTTCTTATTAGTTTAAATGCATAGAGGTAAATCTTACAATAGGTTTCCACACCTATAGTATTGTTCTTTCAAAGCAAATTCGAGCAAAATATTATCAGGACGACCACGACGTGGCGGGCACAGCTAGTATTAATATATGAAAAACAAAATATGTATGTGATTGTGAGCAAGAAAAATAGTTATAATTCTACCTCTTTAAAAATATAAAACCAGGGTTCAAAATTTTTCATTTATGAACATTCAAAAATCAACATTCATGATATTTTTCATAAATATGAAATCTAAAATTTTATATTTATTTTTCATACACATAAACGAACAACAAAAAATGATCTGCCTATATTCATACATGTATGCCTGTAGCTGTTTGTTTTGGTAACATACATACATGATAAGTGATGAATTAGCTTGTTGTCATTAATTTTCTTTGTCATAAATGTATATGTTAAAAATTTATCATAAATGAAGATGAAAGAATTTTCTGCCTACGATCGCACATGTATGTACATATAAACTTTTTTTTAACATATTTAAGTCCTTACATGTTAAAGGGAAAAAGAAAGAAAATTCGTAATGTTCTTCTGCATATGTATGTAAGTGTATTTTAAATTTTTTGTGTTATACATACATACATACAACAAACAAGTTAAGGACTTAATATTGAAAAGTCCAAAAAAAAACACAATAATGTTTTTTTGTTGGCCAAACGACCAGTTTATTGAATATTAAAAGTAATACTAAAAAATTAAATTAACATAATGCTTAATTTATATTATTAATCAATAAAACAATTGCAAAATATGGTGTGATATTATTCTTGGAAAAATATAATAATAAGTAAATGACCCACGGTCAAAATGTGTTGTCATCTATTTCTTAAGAAAATGCAATTTCGATAAATATAGTTCAATAACCAAAACCTAGGTTTCTTATTAAATTGCTGAATAGAAAGAATAAAAGCAAAAAACCAAAAGTTCAACTAAGAGAAAAATGAATCAAGCTAAAGAGTTCGTTAACTTTATTTGAGTTAACTTACAAACATATTAACTCAAAATACAATTTTACAATATATTCCAAAAGAAATAAAAAAACATTTTGTTACTGCATACGTCGGCAGTTGCACGTTACAAGGTTAGGTTAAGGTTAGGTTAAACGGGCCACCCGCAAAACACAAGTTCACTCGGAGGCCAATAAGGCCCATTGTGATGCAACAAAGATCCTTTACCCCCACCGTTCCCTAGAGAACTGCAAAACCGTTGGTTCTTGTAAACCAACCGGCTGCTCAGTGTCACATCTCTGAGACAGTCCAGGTCCTGAAAGAGTTTTTGGCCTAAAAGTTTGAGCCTACGTTCTTGAAGAGCCGGGCAGTCGCAGAGAAGGTGTTGAACTGATTCCTCCTCTTCCTCATTCATACAACTTCTGCAGCACCCTCCACGAGAGATTCCCATACGTTCCGACATACGTCCAATCATACAGTGTCCCGTTATAACACCTAGCTGAAGTGCTAACGAGCTTTTCTCGAGGGTCAGTAGTACCTTTGTCCTTTTTTTGTCAATTGAGGCCCAAAGAATCTGCAAGTGGTTAATGTAGACAACCTGCGAACCGTTTCCTTTAGTGACCATTCTCCTAATATATTAGATATTTCGGCCAAGGGGATATTGATTTCTCCTTAAGCAGCCGTCACATCCAGATTCGAACCGTTCGTCGCACATTGATCGGCCATCTCGTTTCCAGGAATGCCCTCATGCTCTGGGACCCACACTATCCTTATACGATGTCGTTCAAGTAGGGCTAAAGGTTGTATGCATGCTAACACACATTTAGATTTCACTACTTTTGAATTAAGGGCCTTAATGGCGGCTACGAAAATATCGATAGTCGACGCCTCCATAGCAAGTTCCCCATTTTTCCTTGCCGCTACCAATATAGCATTTATTTCAGCCTGGAACACGGTACAGGTATCGGGAAGCCTAAGTGAAATTAAAAGATCAAGATCCTCAGAGAAGATCTCCGATCCGTTCCCCGTGTCTACCTCGGAGCCATCCGTAAATATTGAAATCGCATTGTTCCGAATTACGGAGTTCTCCTTTGACTCTTCCCTGCTAGGAATTTTCACGACAAAAGATTTGTCGAGGTCCATAACAGGGGTTAAGTAATAAGTCTGCTCCCTCAAGATATTGCCGCCCGCCTGCCGTAGGATGGTGCCATGTCCAACACGACAATGCCTTAATTCGCCCGACTCCCTGAGTCTTAAGGCCGACCTGGCAGCGACGTGTTTGATGTCTATATCGAGAGGGGTCAGATTGTCCCCAAACTGGCCTGTGGAGTTGACCTCATCACACCAGTAATGGAGAGACTCGCTAACCTTTGGACCTTATCCAGGAGAGAGAGGTGAACTTTAGTGTCCTCTACTCTCCACCAGACGAGTGCTCCATAGGTGAGGATAGGCCTAATCACTGCCGTGTACATCCAGTGTACCATGTATGGTTTTAGGCCCCATCTCCTGCCAAAGGTCCTTTTGCATGCTTAAAATGCACATAGGGCCTTATTCATCCTGCTCTCAGCATTACGTTTCCACGAGAGCTTTGAGTCTAGGATTACACCGAGGTACTTCGCTTCTTTTGACAATTCCAGAGTAATGCTACCCATTTTTGGGAGTCTAAATTCCAGAATTTTATATCGTCTGGTGAAGAGAACAAGTTCGGTCTTTCCAGGGTTTAGGCCCAGATCGTTCTCTTTCGCCCAAGCGAGTAGTTGGCCTAATGCCGATTCCATGAGGTCTCTTATCGTGGATAAAAATTTACCCCTGATAAGGATTACAACGTCATCTGCATACGCGACCACCTTAACGCCTCCGTTGCCTAGTCTGAAGAGGATTTTATTTACAACAAGGTTCCAAAGGAGTGGGGACATGACTCCCCCTGCGGTGTTCCCCTTGTCACAACTTTCCTCATCGTACTAGGGCCAAGACTGGAGATAATGCCTCTACTTCGAAGCACTCTATAATATTCTGTTCAGCCCCGCATATTGTAGGGCTTCCAGTATCGAGGATATATTCAAACTGTTGAAAGCGCCCTCTATATCCAAAAAGGCTGCTAAAACATACTCCTTCCTGTCCAGTGTATCCTCTATTGTACCGACCACATCATGCAGTGCCGTTTCCACCGACCTTCCCTTTAGGTATGCGTGTTGTGCCCTGCAGAAATTACTTGACGATAGAAGACCTTTGACATACACGTCCACCAGTCTCTCCAGTGTTTTCAATAAAAACGATGACAGACTTATTGGCCTGTAGTCCTTTGCAGTTCCATGGTTTATTCTTCCAGCCTTAGGAATGAATACCACGGTAACCTTTTTCCATTCTTTGGGGATATACCCATACAACAGGCTGCCCCTAAAAATGGAAATCAGCCACGGCATGATAACCTTTATCGATTGCTGTAGTAACGCTGGGAAAATGCCGTCTGGCCCTGCAGATTTGTAGGGCTTGAAAGAACTCACAGCTCACGCTACTCTAGCTTCATCTACAATGGAATCCACTAAATCATCACTTCTGTGGACAGCTGATGAAAAGATAGCCGCAGAAGGAAGCGGCTTTTCTTCGACATCCTTACAGTACGGGAAGTGAGTTTCCATTAGTAGATTCAAGGTTTCAACACTGCTTTCAGTGAAGTTTCCATCTGGCTTAGTTAAGAATCCTGGTATGCCGGGATCCTTAGAGAGCACCTTTCTTAGACGGGATGCATCAGTGGTACTTTCCAAGTCTCCACTAAAACGCTGCCAAGTTTTTCGCTTCGCTCTTCTGGTCTCCTTTTTGAAGTTATTGAAACTCCGGCGGTATTCAGCCCAATCAGAGGATCCTTTATCCCGCTTCGCTTTATTGCAAAGCCTCCTACATTCTGTGCGTAACTGCCTGAGCCCTGGAGTCCACCATGGCTGGTGAAGTCTCTTAGACGGATGCCGTTCAGTGCATGATGAATGAAAAGCTTCAATTAGTGTCCTATATAGAAAGGATGTGGAGTCATCCAGCTCTTGGGTGCTTGGAACATTTCCTCAGTGGGAGGTGGCATAAGTTCAACGAGCGTTCTGAACTTCCCCCAATCCGTGTTCCTAGGATTCCTGAAGGGTTTACTTGCATCGAGGGTAAGTTGCACCCTAAAAACAATTCTATTGTGATCAGAGAAAGAACAATCAAGCCGAACTCCCCAATCAATTATCTTAACTGAGTCCCTATAGCTGACCAAAGTTATATCAATGACCTGTTCCCTGATCCTATTGAAATACGTAGGTCTATTACCTCTATTGCATATCTTAAGATTAGTAGATAAAAGATAGTCTAATAGGTTCTCACCTCGAGTGTTAATGTCGGTACTCCCCCACAGAGTATGATGGGCATTCGCATCACATCCTAGGACGTGATCGTGGCCCCTTGTATCGCACCAATAAATCAGGTTGCGTACGGCACGTGAAGGCGGATCATCTTCATCGTATGGTAGATACGCTGATGCCAGGATCACCGTCGGGAGACCCATGCGTTCAAACGCTGCTACCGTCAGATCACACGTACTGAAATTAGATAAAAGAAATATATTACATCCCTCCTAACTAAAATTCAGCTTCTTATCTTACCTTCTTAGGTTGGATAGAAGCGCATATATTTTCGTGACCGGACGCCACGAACCTTATTGGCTACAAGCCAGGGTTCTTGTATTAAGGCCACGTGAATATCTTCCCTCTCCATGAAACGCAGCAGATCATCCGATGCTGCCTCGGAGTGCTGCAGATTAATCTGTACCACCTTTATGCCGCTCGGAATTGCCATCGCGTTTCTCTGGGGGCAGAATCAGCCGAAGTTGCTTAAGCCCATATTTGATGACGCCTTTAGAGGGACGTAGGAGACGGAGGGTTTCTGAATCGATTTTGATCCAGATATCTTTTCCATCTCCTTTGTCCCTTGCGCGTCCTCTTTCAATCGTCCAACTCTCGGTGCCAAGACCCTTATTCTGACGCTTGATCAGTGTAAGGATGGCCTCATCCTCCAAAATAGGGGGAGGAACCCATACCTTAACTGTCGCCTGAAACGGGACCTGGTCCAAGGGGACGATTTCGATTTTGGCGCGTGGCCATAGTTCGCCAACATCACGGATAGAGTCTTTGAGGAAGCCTAAGGCCTTTTCATTACCACATCCGATGATCTTGACGCCCTTTGACCACTTAGCGCCGTCAAACGCAATGAACAAGTCGTCCTCATTATGAGCGAGTTCGTCGATCAATCTGCGTAGGATCTTTTCTTCTAAAAGCAGCCATCTTTCATTGGTCATTTTACCACCGGGGTGGTTGCGATCAATTATGGCCACTTGTTTATACCTCCACCAGAGGAGTGATGAAAAACTGCCGCTCCACTGAAGACAGACGCAGACCAAGATGCCGCTCACTATGAGTCAGACACATCTTGCATTTGATGAAAAACAACCCCCACGGACCGACAAAAAGACGGACGAATTAAGTCTCCAGTAGCCGCCCTTAACCTAGGGAACAGACGCTACCAGAGCGGTATTGACCGACCAAGTCGACCAGAAGAAGAAGTCAGAGCTTGCCCACGGCCTCTCCTGACATGGAGTACAGACGCCGCGAGCTATGGGTGGGTGGTTCTTAGTTCACATCAACTTGATGTTTAAGCCCCTGCACCGTGTCTGAAGACTCAAGGTGACCACCCATCGCACATTATAAAATACATACATATTTGCGTGCATTTCTATACGTGAATGCTTAGCGCATATTTTTCTATGATCTTTTCATTTTTGAAATATTATCAAAATTGTATATACTCAAATATGAAAACCAAAATATTTTGTAATTTATTCACTTTTGTACAGAGAAAAAAAAATAAATTATCGCATTCATAAATGTAA
Organism: Phasia obesa; assembly: GCA_949628195.1. Lineage (NCBI taxonomy): Eukaryota > Metazoa > Arthropoda > Insecta > Diptera > Tachinidae > Phasia > Phasia obesa. The sequence goes on along the minus strand of OX451215.1, from coordinate 113,240,997 downwards.
ACACAAAAAAATTTCTGTAGTCTCTCACACATATATGATAAGAAACAGCTAAAAAATAAAATGTAGATTTTCATACATAAATGAACAGTGAGTGTACATTTCGGTACTCTGTAGAAAACGCATACAATGACAGAGTACAGAATTTAAGGTATATCAGAGTAACAACTAACGACACCCTTTGTCGATTTTTTTTAGTTCATTTATTATTTATTAGGTGCGATCCCGTACTCAACATTGGGAGCCCTCGGAATTCCAATTATACCGAAAACTGTTCCCGTACTGCAACATTGGGTAAAAGAGAATAATTTTGAGAGAAAGTATTCTTCTTGCACGAAAGAGCCCAAACTTTTTATTTGGGCTGATTGTGAAAATATAAAAACATCAATTATTAGAAAATAAACAAACAAAATTAAAAAAAAAAAATAAATGTTTTTATGCTCACAAAAACTATTATATAAAAGTTTTTTTCATAAAAGATTAAAAAAATGTCATGTATGCAAAATATTTGTGTTCTTAATTTTTATTATGTGCGAATACATGCAAAACACTTTGACATCACGTTTTGGGATGTAAAGTTGGTTTTTAGTGTTCCCGTACTTTTGGGCATTTTTGTCTCTAGGAGAGTTTATTTTTGTTTTCTCTCATTTTACCGAACTTTTCCCAAAAAGTATGGGATTACACCTATTGTATCTTCATTATTTTTGAACTAACAATAATTACACATATCTTAAGTCTAAAATATACTTTTTAAGTCTAGCCAGTGCTAGACAAAAATAATGTTTGTTTCACGGTTGTTGCAATCATTTGCGGATCCCTCTAATGTACGGCCAAGAAAAGCAGTATCTCTTCTTTTTAGACGAATGTAACCAGGTTCATTTATCATGTTACGCGGCAAAGGGTTTGGATGAGATTCAAGTTTTTTTCTATACGTTACTGCGTGTTTCGCTAGTTCTGCTTAGGCTGATGGCATATTTAGGTCTTTGTGGATGTTTGAGTTTTTAGGGTTCCGTACACAAAGTGTAAAAGCGTAACCCTATTGTTTTCGCTACAATGTCTGTCCGTCTGTCAGCGCCTTTTATCTCTGGAACCGTAATAGGTAGACACTTGAAATTTTCACAGATGATGTATAGTTGTTGCCGCTATAGCAACAAATACTAAAACTTATAGGGTGTTCCGATAGAGAGGTGTTATTCACGAATATGTGCATATTTCGTGAACTGTAGGTGGGATACACTTGAAATTTACAAACAGTAATTAAAACATACTAAAAAAAACAACTATAAAAAAATAAAAATTAAAGGGTGTTCCGATAGTGGTGTGATTTGCATGTATGCCCTTGTTTCTGAAACCTCTCGAGCATGGCAGCCATTCACCCAAAATGGTACCATGCCCGAGAGATGTCAGAATTGCTAGCCATCCCTCTGGATACATTGAACAAATGGTGCAGGGGAGTGGCTTGTAAAAATTTTAAACAAGGTACCCGATTCAGTCCAACTCGCGGACCAAAATTGAACCACTTGTAAGATTAAGGTGAAGGTAGCAGTGCTGAGAATCTGAATGGATAGTCAGTGGTAAAAGAAGACTAGTCTCTAACAGCTCCCCCCGACGCCAAGGCACGGGTCGGGTGTAAAGAATAGTTGCCTAATCCATGTACGCCGCCCCTGCATGGATTGTCGAACCCCTTACGTGCATACTTGTGGGAAAAAAATGAACAAAAATAAAAAAGAACAATTAACACAAAACAAAATAAAATAATAATAAAAAACACAACAAAACAAAATGTCGCAGGAGGTGTGCAGGGGCAACCCTCGCCTGCTGAATGCATTGTTGCCCCAGCAGTACAAGCTAATGCGACTGCTGAGGTCAATCCAAATGAGGTACCACTCGACTTTTCGGCTGGTACCTCTACGGTCCGTGCTGACTCCAGTTCAGCAAAAATCCCTGCCTCGGGTGCTCCGGTGACTGCTGTGAGCAACCCTGCGGTTATTGCACCAACTGAGCCCCCCGCCCTAACGGCAGTAAAAACAGCCCCAAATTCATTGATAAATTTGGTAAAACACCAATTACCAATTTATCAGCGGAAAGCTCCAAACCCGATGCAGATGTAGACACACCATCTACGTCAGCTGCGTCCAAAAGATAACGATCGGGGGAGGAGCCCATGCATCAGCAAAACTCTCAACCGGACACAAAAAGTCCAAAAATGCTTGCTCAGCCATCAACAATATTCATAAATAGACCTTACAGTGAGGTTGCCAAAGATCCACTGATAAGGGCTATCATTGACAGAAGCACTAGTGATGGGGCTATCTCCCGTGAGAAATGGGAGATGATCCGTCTCAAGTTGCTGGAAGATTTCTTGAGCAATGAATCCATTCTACAGGTAGTAATCAAAGGTGTAGACTCATATGTTAATCCAGTGGAAATAAAAGCTGGCCTCCAAAAAGCAGGATTTAAGGTTAAAAGCGTTGACAATTTCAGAAATCGAGAGTGTGTCCCTCAACCTCTATTTCGCGTTGAACTGGAACCTGGGAATATTAGATTAAAGAAGAACGAAACGCATCCCATTTATAATCTAAAATATCTGTTACACCGCAGGATAAGTGTAGAGGAACCACATAAGCGGTCAGGACCCGTTCAGTGTTTAAATTGCCAAGAATACAGCCATACAAGGGCTTACTGCAAGTTGCCTCCGGTTTGCGTTGTGTGTGGAGAGCTTCATTGTTCCGCCCAATGCGACAAACCAAAGGATGACTCGAAGGTTAAAAAATGTAGCAATTGCTGTGGAAATCACACTGCTAACTACAGAGGCTGTCCAGTATCTTCTGTGGTAAGGAAGTCAACTCAGCAATTAAATATTCTTGCTAGGCAGCCACAATACCAAGCAAATGCTCATTACCCTCAGTTAGCTCAACCCACAACCAAACATGTTTCATACGCGGATATGTTAAAATCCAATCATGTTTTAGCACACAAAGCGACACCTACAACCAATTCTACCCCAAATATGCAACCAGAAGCTAAAGAACAAACACCATCTGGTAACTAAAATCGTCTCGAAGCAAGTATCGAGACATTAGTGCATTCGTTAAACAGTTTTATGAGCTCTATGAGCAGCATGATGCAAGAAATGGTTCGCATGCAATCTATGATGTTGCAGGCGGTACTTAATAAAACATGAACTGTTTAAAAATATGTTTCTGGAACGCAAACGGCTTACGCCAACACAAAAATGAACTCGAGTTCTTCTTGAAGAACCAACAAGTTGATGTCATGATGGTTTCAGAGACTCATTTAACAACAAATAGCTTTTTTTAAAATCAATGGCTATATATTATATGACACTAAAGACCCCCGTAGCAGAGCATGTATTGGTTCAGCAATACTAATAAGGGCTCGAATTAAACATCATTTACTGTGTGATTTTTGTGAGGACTACCTTCAAGCAACAAACATCTGTATTGAAGAATATCATTAAAACCTTGTTATTTCTTCGATTTATTCACCTCCTAGATTTCAAATATCAGAGTCAATATATCGACTTTTACAAATCACTAGGTCCCTGTTTCATAGCATCAGGCGACTACAACGCTAAACATACGTTTTGGGGATAACGCCTAATAACTCCAAAAGGTCGTGTTTTATTTGACACTATTTCAAAAATGCGTCTGAATGTGATATCAAGTGGACAACCCACCTATTGGCCTACTGATCGACAAAAAATACCTGATGTTATTGATTTTGGCGTGACTAAAGGTATTTCGAGAGAAATGATTAAGGTTGAAGCGTCACTCGAATTATCCTCAGATGATTCACCCACTATTGTCTATATATGGAATCAGCAAAATATCGTGTCGCCAACAACTTGTACAAGCATTAAATGGTTGAAATATAGAAAGTATCTCATTACGCATTGTTCGGAAAACATACCAGAGTCTAATTTATTTTGATCAAAACCTTAAATCAGCTGCCCAACATGCAACAGAAACCAGACAACCAGCTAGATACAATTAAATTTATTTTGTAGATGTCGAGCGGCTCTTGGCTGAAAAAAGAAAAATTAGAAGAGAGTGGAAAGCACACAGATCTTCTCAACTCAAATCTAGACTTAAAGATTGCACGAAACGGCTAAAACAGCTGCTAGAATCTCGAAGAGTAGCATCTCTGAAAAATTACTTGGAAGACCTCGACGCAACTGCACAATCAGATTATTCATTATGGCGTGCATGTAGGAACCTTAAAAGACCGGTCGTATGTAAGCCTCCCTTGCGAACTTCTTGTGGAGACTGGGCAAGGAATGATACCGAAAAAGGCAATTTGTTTGTTGGACATTTGAAGAAGGTTTTCACCCCAAATGTATGTACTGATATAGCTGAGTTGCCATCAGTAGAGAGTGCCGTAGTACCCCTAAGATTTGAATTTAGCGATATTGAAAGGGCAATAGCAGATTTAAACACCAAAAAAGCCCCTGGCGTTGATAAAACAAGTAACAAGATGTTAGTTGAGTTGCCCCGTATAGGTCGCAGAATTATTCTGTTTGTTTTTAATGCCATCTTACGTCTTGAGTACTTTCCCACAGAGTGGAAGGTCTCTTTGATAACTACGATTCCTAAACCAGGAAAAGACCACACAAAAGTAGAATCAAATCAAAAAGACATTTGAAGTAAAAAAAATACTTTACTTTTTAACGAAGTTTCTCAAGCATTCGAGAAGGTTTGTCGCGAAGGCCTAATATTTGAGTTAAAGCTGAACTTGCCCGAAAACTTTTATAATCTCTTAAAAGATTATTTAACGAATCGCAAGATTTTACTCAAAGAAGGTGATTTTTAAAGCTCACCACATCTCATTGAAGACGGAGTTCCCCAGGGTAGTATTTTGGGACCAATTTTATATTTACTGTACACATCAGATATGCCAATTAGCACCCTAGTCCGCACATCAACATTTGCAGATGACATAACTTTTTTAACTATTCATGAAAGCGCCCAAGTAGCATCACAACTTTTACAAGACCACAAACTCAATTTGGAAAAATGGCTAGAAAAATGGAGAATAAAAGTGAATGAACAAAAATGCACTCACATAACTTTCACACTGCGTAGGGACTCATGCCCTCCTATTCGCATAAATAACCAAATGATACCACAGCTTTCAGACGTTAAATACCTGGGTATACATCTTGACCGTCGCCTTACTTGGAAAAGCCACATAGAATCCAAGTTAACACAAATGAAACTAAAAGCAGTACAACTAAATTGGCTTATTGGCAGAAACTCCACCCTGAGCTTAGATTGTAAATTTCTACTGTACAAGTCGATTCTCAAACCAATTTGGTGTTATGGGATTCAGTTATGGGGTACTGCCTCAGGTAGCAATGTAGAAAAAATTCAAAGGCGCCAAAATAAGATTTTACGTATTATTACATCTGCTCCCTGGTATATAAAAAATTCAAACATCCACAAAGACCTAAACATGCCATCAGTTAAAGCAGAAATAGCGAAACATGCAGTCACATATCTAAAGAGACTTGAATCTCATCCAAACCCTTTGGCGTGTAACATGCTGAATGAACCTGGTTACATTCGACTAAAAAGAAGAGATACTGCTTTTCTTGGCCGTACATTAGAGGGACCCGCATATGATCGCAAAATCCGTGAAAAAAACATTATTTTTGTCTAGCACTGGCTGGACTTAAAAAGAATATTTTATTTTAGACTTAAGATACGAGTAATTATTGTTAGTTCAAAAATATTGAAGATACAATAAATAAATTATGAAAAAAAAAATGAATCCATTCCAGCACTGCAAAATGTTGGTTTCAAGGCCACATAAAGCTGCTTTCATGTACAAGTGAAAGTTCAGCAAATCAGCTAAAGCTTTGCAAGCCTCTGCTGTGTCTCCATATTGGAATCCAGCAGGATTAACTCCTTTATGAGAAGTAGCGGATGGTTTTCTAACCAACCTTCACTTGACGAGGCATAGACAATCTCGTTAACAACCTGGCTTGACCAACCTGCCCTCCGTTGGCTACCTCTCCACATTTCTGACTCTTCTCTATCTACCTTTAAACTGTTTGTCTGTCTATCTGTGACTTTATCCTATGTCTTCTTTCAACGCTTTTTCTCTTTTCTCTCTCTCTCTCTCTCTTTTCTATCTCTCCCTTTTTCCTCTCCTGTTTTGCAGGTTACACAAAGGGACCAATACTTGGACCCAAGTTATATTGGAGCTGCCTGCTTAACCTAACCTAACTTGTTTTTTTAATAGCAATAGGTAGACTCTTGATATATTCATACAAAGAGAATTGCCATAGCCGCCATAGCAAATAACAACATTAAATGGTGTTCCATAAGAGATATGATTTGTACGTAAATAGCCTTATTTTTTGAACCGTAATAGGTAGACTCTTTAAGTGTTTACACTAGATGTTGTACTTCGGCCGCTGTAACAATTACTAATATCTAAAGGGTGTTCCATCACTGACATGTTTTTGACGTATATTACCTTATTTTTTGAACCGCAATAGGTAGGCGCATGTATAATTCTATAGATAGTGTATTACCATGGCCGCTATAACAAAAATTGCTAAAATTTAAAGGGTGTTCCAACAGTGATGCAATTGTCTTTAATTTTAAAATTAAAGGGTGACTCATAAGTCATGAAAAAATTAACAACTTGAATTTTTAAAGTTGTACTAAACATAGTACGGAACCCTAAGTGTGTGAGTCTAACTCGCACTTGACTAATTTATTTATATACCAGGGAGCAACTGTAATCATACGTAGAATCTTATTTTGGTGCCTTTAATTTTTTTCTACATTGCTAGCTGAGGCAGTGTCACACAATTGAATGCCATAACCTTGGTTTGAAGATCGACTTGTACAATATAAGTTTATAATCTAAGCTCAGGGTGGAGTTTCTGCCAATAAGCCGATTTAGTTGTACTGCTTTTAATATCATTTGTGTTAATTTGAAATCTATGTGGCTTTTCCAAGTAAGGCGAAGGTCAAGATGTATACCCAGGTATTTAACATATTAAAGCTGTGGTATAATTTAGTTATTTATGCGAATAGGAGGACTTGAGTGCCTACGCATTGTTAAAGTTATGTGAGCACATTTTTGTTCATTCACTTTTATTCTCCATTTTTCCAAATTGAGTTTGTGGTCTTGTAAAAGTTGTGATGCTACTTGGGCGCTTTCATGAATACTTAAAAAAGTTATGTCATCTGCAAATGTTGATGTGCGGACTAGGGTGCTAATTGGCATATCTGATGTGTACAGTAAATATAAAATTGGTCCCAAAATACTACCTTGGGGAACTCCGTCTTCAATGAGATGTGGTGAGCTTTAAAAATCACCTTCTTTGAGTAAAATCTTGCGATTAGTTAAATAATCTTTTAAGAGCTTATAAAAGTTTTCGGGCAAGTTCAGCTTTAACTCAAATATTAGGCCTTCGTGACAAACCTTCTCGAATGCTTGAGAAACTTCGTTAAAAAGTAAAGTATTTTTTTTACTTCAAATGTCTTTTTAATTACATTTACTAATCTGTGTGTTTGTTGGATCGTGCTATGTTGTTTTCTGAAGCCAAATTGATGGTTCGGAATACATCCGTTGCGCTAAGAATTGGATTCAGCTTAGTTATTAATATTCTCTCAAACAAGTTTGACATGTTTGATAAAAGGCTTATAGGTCTGTATGATTCTACTTTTGTGTTGTCTTTTCCTGGTTTAGGAATCATAGTAATCAAAGAGATTACTATGGAAAGATGGCATTAAAAACAAAAAAGAATAACTCTGCGACCTATACGGGGCAACTCAAATAACATCTCGTTACTTGTTTTATCAACGCCAGGGCTTTTTTGTGTTTTAAATCCGCTATTGTCCTTACAATATTTCTAAAATCAAATCTTAGTTGTACTTCGGCACTAGTCTCTACTTGTGGCAACTCAACAATATCAGTACACTTCTTTGGAGTGAAAACCTTTTTCAAATGTTCAACAAATAAATTGCCTTTTTCGGTATCATTTCTTGCCCAGTCTCCACAAGAAGTTCGCAAGGGAGGCTTACGTACGACTGGTCTTTTAAGATTTCTACATGCACGCCATAATGAATAATATGATTGTGCAGTTGCGTCGAGGTATTTCGAAGAGATATTCTAATAGCTGTCTTAGCCGTGTCGTGCAATCTTTAAGTCTAGATTTGTGTTGACGACATCTGTGTGATTGACACTCTCTTCGAATTTTTCTTTTTTCAGCCAAGAGCCGCTCGATATCTACAGAATTAATTTGATTGTATCTAGCTAGTTGTCGGATTACTGTTGCATGTTAGGCAGCTGGTTTAAGGTTTTGATCAAAATCAATTAACCTCTGATCCACTTCTTATGGTGTTCTTAGCGGGATTTTTTCCGAACAATGCGTACTGAGATATTTTCTATATTTTAACCAGTTTATGCTTGTGCTAGTTTTTGTTGACACCGTATTTTGCTGGTTCAATATACAGACAATAGTGAGTGAATGATCTGAGGATAATGCACGTGACGCTCAACTTTATTCACTTCTCTCGGAATATCCTTATTCACGCCAAAATCAATAACATCAGGTATTTTGTTTTGATCAGTAGGCCAATAGGTGTGTTGTCAACTCGATATTACATTTAGATGCATTTTTAAAATTGTATCAGATAAAACATGCCCTTTTGGAGTAATTCGTCCCAAAAACGTATATTTAGCGTTGTACTTGCCTGATGCTATAAAACAGGGACCTAGCAATTTGTAGAAGTCGCTATATTGACTTTGAAATCTAGGAAGTGAATAACTCGAAGTTTTGATGATATTTTTTAATGCAGATGTTTGTTGCTTGAAGCTAGTCCTCAAAAAAATCACACATTAAAAACATTTTTGACCCTTTATTAGTATTGCTGAACCACTACATGCTCTGCCACGGGGGTCTTTAATGTCATATAATATATAGACATTGATTTAAAAAAAAGCCATTTGATGTTAAATGAGTCTCGGAATCCATCATGACATCCATTTGCTGGTTCTTCAGGAAGTATTCGAGTTTATTTTGTGTTGGCGTAAGCCAGAAACATATTTTTAAACAGTTCGCGGTTTCTTAAGTAGCGCCTGCAACATCATAGATTGCATGCCTACCATTTCTTGAATTATGCTGCTAATAAAACTGTTTAACGAATGCACTAATTTCTCGATGTTTGCTTCCAGACGGTGAAAATTTGAAATAGAATTAGTTTTCGGTGTCGCTTTTTGCACTGAAATATGATAGGTTTTTAGCATATCCGCGTATAAAACATGTTGGGTTGTTGATTGGCTAACTGAGGATAATAAGCATTTGCTCGATATTGTGGCTGCTTAGAAGGAGTATTTAATTTTTGAGTCGACTTCCTTACCATAGAAAAAACTGGACAGCCGCTAAAGTTTGCAATGTGCTTTCCACCGCAATTGTTACACTTTTTAACCTTAGAGTCATCCCTTGATATGTTGCATTGAGCGGAACAATTTAGGTCGCCACACACAACGCAGACCGGAGGCAACTTGCAGTAAGCCCTCATATGACCATATTCTTGACAATTTAGACACTGGACGGGTTCTGATCGCTTATGCGGTTCCTCTGCGCTTATTTTGCGGTGTAAGAGATAAGGTTCCAGTTCTCGATTTCTAAGATTATCTACACTTTTACCTTAAATCCTGCTTTTTGGAGTCCAGCTAAAATTTCAACTGGATTAACATATGAGTCTATACCTTTAATACCTACCAGTAGACCTTTGCTACTCTTCAGCTGATAGGTATAAAAGTTATTTTTGCAGCTTTCAAACTCGTATACTGCTTTAATCTATAAATTGTATTTTTGTCTCATCAATGTTGTTCTCGTCAATAACTGAAATTAAATTCTTTATTAAGTCGATCGAATTTTCCTCTCTTAAATAAATTAGAGGTGGTTCGAACGACTTGGGTGCCGTTCACTTGTTTCGCTATCTAAGATAGCAGAACGATTTTGGGAATTTATTCCGTTAGATTCATTGTTTTTATGTACTTTAGACATTGGTACAAACTGCGAAGATTTAGGGCTTCGACCTCTTTTTAATACAATTATGTATCTGTCCATTCCCACTTGCTTCTTGGGTTGTTCTACACTATCCGTATTAATTTTGGTTATACTTTGTTCAGAAGGCCACTTGTTGGTAGTTATTTTATTGTCATCACTTAACAAAAGCGATGAGCAAGATTGGGCATGAATAACTGCCGTAGCTTTTATACACAAATTGTCACAAGCGTTTTTGTTTTAATTTATTTCAATATTGTCCACATTTTTTGACTTAAGTGAAAGAGGCTCATTAGCACCTATTTTTTGTTTGTTTTATTTTCAAAGTAGCAAAGCAATAATGCAGTTAAAAAAAAAGAACGAGGAAAAAAATTACAGACAACTTTGTTGTTGTATTAAAACAGGTTTGTTTTTGTCTTTTTTTAAAATTATTCACACAAAGTATGTTTTTATTTTTTGTTGATTGCGAGCTTCAACAAAATCGCGTCTGCACTTATCAACGCGGGAACTGAAAATGGGACCTTTTGTCGATTTTTCGACTGAAAGAAGATGCCATATGGAAATGGTCGAGATGCCTTTTTTAAGAATAGAAAAAGTTTCAAAAGTAACGATATTCATCTTTAAACGAAGTAACGATTCATTAAAACATACATATGTATGGTCAATTTTACAATATGCGGTGGAGAAATGGACAATAAAATCATTAGACTTAGAAGATTACAGACCTTTGAGATGTGGACTTACAGACGAATACTCAATATTACCTGGACCGATGATATATCAAATATCGAAGTATTGAGAAGAATGCACTGCAGAAGAAAGCTTTTCAAAACCATAAAAAGAAGGGACATATTATGAGTTACTGTTACAATCCATAACACGAGCTAATATTGAAGGAAAACCTCTTAGAGGGAGAAAAGAAACAACATGGATTGATAATATTCAAGAATGGACTGGTATAAGAGATATGGGCACACTTTTGAGCGAAGCAAGGGATGAAGTTGCTTTTGCGGAGGTGCTGAAAAATATATAAAATAATTTTTTTTAAATGCAAAATTTGAAACATACTGTTATTTTATTGCTCGTTAAAATTAGAAAAACAAATTAGCAAATAAAGAAAAAAAATGTTGATTTCGCCGACAAATAAAAGACTAGAGAATACCATTGCATAAAGCTACCTGCGTTGTGACGATGAAAGCTGCTTTTGATGCAACAAATTTGCAATGTTTATCTAAATAAGTCAATTAAATAGTGAAATGGGTCAACAAACTCAGAAAAACTTAAACACAAATAGTGCAACTGTTTGAAGCTATTCGAGTTTATAATGATACATTTCACAACGGTTTAAAAACGATTTATTTTGGACATAATTCGGTATCTCATGAGCCCCTAAAAATATCTTAATGAAATTTCACAGAGGCAAAGCAGAGGTGTCTCTGAGTCGAGTTGCGATCTTCGGCCCCTAGGATAAAGGGTTACTGCTAGGATAAAGGGTTACTGCTTCTTTCTTTTACTTTAATCCTGCGATAAATCGAACGATACGAGCACTGTTGCCAACTTTTTCCTACGATATCCCACCAAATATGTACTGAAAAACGCCAGAAGCCAATAAATTTTTTTATCGGTAATTAACGTGAAAAAAATAGCTAAAAATTAAATATTAAGTTTAATTTCCAGTATATCTAAATTTATTTAATTTTAAAGCCATTTCCATTCAGGAGCTTATGCCATTAAATTATGGATATTATGCGATTGGATGAAGACTAATTAAAATTTTATAAAAATTGAAGGAAATGATTATTCAGTTAATCGACATCTTGTCGCATTCTAGGCAAATTTTAAAGTAATCTTTATCCGATCGATTTAGGAACGATTTATTCGTTCATGAGAATTAAACCTTTCTCAAACAACAACTTGTACAATTTTTAGGAAATTTAGTTTCAATAAATAAATCCAATCGACAACAGCCTGCTTAGTTCATTTTTAATACAGTTCTATTTTTAACGTTTATTTATAAAGCCCATTTTAAATGGTTATGTGTCCAAACAGGACTTGGAATGTCGAAAATCTTCACAAAGTTTTTAAGAACCTATTGCCCTCAGACTTTTTTGTTACAATACAGTTACAATTAAATTAAAAATTGTAACTAAATTTTACACGCGTAGTAACTACCCAGCAAAAAATACTGCTTCGTCGTATGCAGGTTTGTAAAGGACAGACGAGTTTTATCGCTTACGAACCTGCTTACGTATGACATGATATTTGTTCGCGATGTCCCACTTCAGGCCGGGGCACATAGAATCCGTTATACGTCGTTTTTTTAACGTTCAAGAAAGTTGAAATACAGGGGGCTGATTATGGCAGTCGTGATCGAAATAGTATTCGAATAGAAAATTATTTCGATAGCGAACAATTTTCCGATTCTGTTATTCGATAGATATCGAATCGAATTATTGGTTTAGTGTTGTAAAACACACAAAAAAATCATTTTGCAAAACTGGCAAAAAATTGTAAACAAAGAAGTTTTTTATTTAAAATAAAATTTTATAAAAAAAATAAATTAGGTTTATGATGAATCTATTAATGTTTTTTTAATCATCATTTTCTGAAAGTGAAGAAATTGCTAATATAAATATTATTCGGAAAAAGATACGAAATACCACTGATCCCTTAAGTCTGCCAAGTAATGCGTAAGTATTTATGCACTCATCTTTAAATAAATATACATACATATGTGTAAGATTTTAATTTTCTTAATATTTAAAAGATTTAAAAAACGCTTTCGGGTAACAAAGGATGCATTTTGTTATATCCTCCAAGAACTGCATTTTGAAGGGCAACTTTCTACAAAGGTTCCTCCAAAAATTCAACTAGCAGCAACCTTGTCACTTTTAGCATCTGGAGGTTTCCAACATTCTATTGGAAATGACTTCTTTATTGGTTTATGCCAAAGCTCCATTTGTAAAATATTTAAATGCGTGGTTGACGAAATGGAGAGTTAACTATGCAGCAAACTTATTAAATTCGATCCTAGAAATAGCGACTACTGTAAACAATATTTTATGGCAAAATACAATCTTTCAGGACGTAAGTATGTCTCTCAATCTCATATTCATTACTTTTCGGCAATTATAGGCTGTGTTTTTCAACAGAAAAGGTTTCCACAGCCTTAATTCAATGATCGTAAGTATATATGTACGTATGCAATGTAACTATGGTACATAGTTTTAGATTTGTGATCACAAACATAAAGTTTTAGCAATTAATTATAAATATGGGGGCGCTGCTCACGACTCGTTTGTTGGGAAGGAATCACACGAAATGGCACTCCTTGAACAGCAGTACAATAGTAATTTAAGAAATAGTTTGCTCTTAGATAAGCTTTTTAAAACATCCATTTTTTTGAAGGTGAAAAAATAAGAGGAGAATATAAATAAATGTGAATAAATGTGTAACTAATATGTCCATGCATCATATATTTCAAAATAAAGGTGATTCTGGCGATCCGTGTGAACCTTGGTTACTAACATCCTATAGATGTCCTCTAGAAAATTCTATGGAATCGCGATTTAATGAAGTTCATTCGAAGGCACGATGCACTGTTGAACGAACAATTGGGATATTAAAGGCGCGGTGGAAGATTAGTGTCACGACAAAAGACGCCGCTATAGCCCAGAGAAGATGGCACAGTTGTCTAATGTTTGTGCTGCACTGCACAATCTGTGCATCCATTTTAACGAATATTGGGAAAAAATTCGTGAGAGTATTAAAATATCTTTATGTAGAAAATGAGAATGTAGATTGTATATCAATTTGTTCAAAACTTTTATTTTAATAAAAGATTTATAGTATATAAAATAAGAATTTATTCTAACATAAAATTTAGAGATCAATTCAAGTAAGTATAATTCAGAATAAGATAATATTATAATTTCATACATATTTAATATTGCATTTGACGATTCAAATTTTCTAATTCCTTTTTTCTTATCATCAATTCCATTTCTTTTATTTGTGTATTGTTGTTGCTCTTTTTCTTTCATTTTAAAGGCTTTAATTTTTATATCAATAAGTTGTTTGGATAGTTCAATTTCCCTTTCCTTTAATTGCATGTTCTCATTGTAAATTTCAATAATTCTATCTAGTTTTCCTAACATTTCTTTTTGATAATTCGGTACTTATCAAATTTTTTTTTTTTTCAAAAGACTCTTTTTATTTTCTTTTATCTTTTGGTTCATGTTTGGCAATTCCTTTGTTTTTATTGGCTTTGATAATTCTTCCTGATCACCCACTTCATTTACTGAAACAGATGAAATAATGTTTGGCAATTCCTTTGTTTTTATTGGCGTTGATAATTCTTCCTGATCACCCACTTCATTTTCTAAAATAGATGAAATAACCCGTTCAACATACACATCTTCAATATCTGATAATGAACAGGGAGATGTGCGCAAATTGTTGCTTTGTGAGTTAGATGCAAATATGTTGTTATCTTGTGACAGATCATCGATAGGTTTTGACCCAAAATTTTAACTGATTTTAGACCATCTACAGCGACTTCTATCAGCAGCAGCAGCTATTATTTGTTCTTCTGCATGGGAAATAATTTTTTCCTCATATGGTTCACCACCAGTTCTTTTTAACCGACTTCAAAAAAAGAAGGAGGTTATCAATTCGTTTGACTGTTGCTTTTTTTTATGTTTGTGCCCGCATAACTCAGTCATTTTTGAACCGATTTTAAAAATTTTTTCTTTATTATAAAGGAAATGCTTACAGATTGGTCCCATTTTAAAAGAAGTTCAGAATTTTAAAAATTAAAGGGTATCCCCATACAACATACGTGTTTTTTAGGTGTATTATGAACCGTAAAGAGCACCCTTATAAAATTTTAAAAAACTGCATATCACTATAGCTGCCAATAACAGAAATTAATAAAAAAATAAACTTAAAAATTAAAGGGTGTCCCCATATGTGACATCAAATTTCATATATATGAACCATTTGAACCATTGTAGACAATCACTTGAAAGTTGGCAGAATGTCCGATATTTATAATCAGAAATTAAATATTTATAATTACAAATTAAAGGGTGTCCCAATAGTTGATGTAATTTGATGTATATTGCAAAACTTTTGAACCGTAACAGAGAGACGGTTGAAATTTACAAATAACCTGTATATCTAAGTCCTTTATAACATCAGGTATATAATTTAAATTTGAAAACTAAAGGGTGTCCTCATAACTGATACAATTTTACCTATCTAGCCCTAACTTTTGAACCGTTATAGACAAACACTTAAAATTATACAGAATCTCCACTACTATGTCCCGTATAATAACATTAATAAATATTTAAAATTTTAAAGGGTGTCCCAATAGTTGATGTAAATTTATGCATATCGTCAAACTGTGTCAGTAATAATAAATGTAAATAAATAAAGGGTGTCCTCATATTTGACGTAATTTGTCATATATGGCTTTACCTGCTGAACCGTTATGGATAGACATTTGAATGTACAGAACGTATATTACTATGTCCGTTAGAGCAACAAGTATAAAAGTATTTGATTTGCGTAATATTTTTTACAGATTACTTCCTTTTAAATTTTTAGTTTAGAATTGATGCACATATATTTGTTTTGTAGTCGGTTTTTTTTTGCAAGAATTATTTTTGATGATTTGTTAAAATGAAACTTTTTGTTTACTTGCTGCTTTTGATCAGCGTATACCTATGAACATGTATATAAATAAACACACATATGTACATATGTATGTAAAAATAATTGCAATTTTTATTTTATTACAAACATAAATACCTTGCGCCACGATTTGGTGTCTCGTATTGGTGGACCTAAAGCATTTAATTTCATCGTCAATTGTTCCCAAAGATGATTGAGCTTCGCTTTTCCTTGGGAGCTATTCGGCTCTTGCCAAGTCTGTATGCCATGAAGTTTCCAAGAATTTTCTTTTGAGTATAATTTATTTTTGTTACTTTTGACCTAAAGTATTGAAATTATTTTATCATCTGAACAAATTAAAAAAAATATACATTTATTCACATAACTTACATGTTTCTTTTTTGTGTTTTTTAAAAGAAACCGTTAATTCGAAATGGTTTCTGCTTGCGAGAAAAAATTCGTAAGATGACATTCGAAAGAACATTCGTTATCGAAAGCCACCATTAGAAACGTCGATACATTTTATTCGATAACGAATCATAGAATCCTAAAAGTTAATAAATTCGTACATTCGAGTAAAAACTCGATCGTAAACGACTGCCATAATCAGCCCACAGATTTTCTAATGAGTTTTGTCGCAATCAGTACGTCTCCGTCAACGCAAAGTACGAAAGTTGGGCAAAGTGCGAAAGTTGAAAGCTATAAATTGGTTTCTCTTTTTTGCTCTCTCTCAAAATTAAATTTTTGTGTTGAGTGAAAGCAAAAATAAAACAAAATACAATAAAATAATTTAATTTAATAGAGTAAAATGGAGAAAAAAGCTTTTTTCGTGTTTTCTTTTCTGATTTAATGTACGTCAACGAAGTACTCATTGGGTCAACCTCTTCCGTTGTTACTTTGATTTCAGTTGAGTAACCTAAAGTATAACTAATGACAGATTCTATGTGCCCCGGCCTTTAGTAGCATTTTCTTTTAAGCGCTCAATGCAGCGCAGTATAGATGTTCTAAAATCATACGGTATTAAGTTCGTAACTCCTCGTAAATTCGAAATTTGTTTATCTCTGCCTTACAGTTGTGGTTTTTAGTATGCACTACTGTAAGGCGAAATGTTAAAAATTCGTTATTTTTTTTCGAAAACTTAACATTTTATGTCATACAAAATTGCATTTATTTAGATTTTGTAGGGCAGAAGTTTGCTAAAAAGACACAAATGCAACCCGCAAACTTAAAGACAAGAACACTACATACTTGCCAACCAAAGCACATCCAGATAAAGTTGTTTTGTTTACATCTTATCCTGGTGGAGTCTTTCGTCCCATATATTTTAAAATATAAATAAGAGTAAGATAAGATGATATTTGTGCTGTTACTTACGGTATTCGATACAATTTGTAAATGTTTTAAAAAAATATCATGTCACCTACCACATAGTCACCGTAACAATCGATTTTATGTGAATAAAATTTTAACTCAGAGCTAGTTATTTAGCACTTATATCTTATTTAACTTTAAAAAGTCTGCAGTGGTCCACACTCATCTTTACCATACCCAATGGGAACAGATATTTTTATGGATTTACATATATATAAGTTCAAAGTATATTCGAATCGAAAAATTAATTATTTTCGGTTTGGGGTGTTAAATTTATATAGCTCTTCATCTCCATAAACCAAAGTCACATACTGAATTTCATTTTGATAAGTCAAACGGCATGACCTGTAGAGCGTTTTCAAAATTTGGGAGTAAGAAACTACCCCTTGCCCCATCCCAATTATACCCAAAATTTACACAACCAACGAAACGGTCTTTCAAGGTTGTAGAAATGTTTATGGTTGCACACAAAGTAGTACTTTGCAAAAAAACAGTGTTGTCAATCGTAATTTCAAGTTAATTTCGTCGAAATTAATATGGCGTTCACACTTAGGTGTTTAAACAGTTTTGAAGTGTTTAAGCGCAAAACAATTTGTTTTTGAGATGTTTTCCCATACATTGGCGTGTTTTGAAAACACTTCAAAATGAGGTGTTTTAGATTTAAACACTTCGCAAAACACTTCAAAGTCAGAGTTCGGATATAATCTTGAGGTGCGTTTAGTTATTTTTTGCATTTTTGTGTTAACTAAACATGTTTCATAATGGCGGCGAACATAAATTAAACATCATGTTAAAAAGTGTAAACAAAGTGAATAGATTAGTGAGTTTTTTAATATAAATATATTTTTTAACAGTTTTATTTGTTAAAATAAATAAAAAATTTCAATATAAACATTATAATTTCTATAAGAAGGTATGTACATTTTGTTATTTTAAAATTTTTTGGAATAGGCTACTAACAATAAATTTTTCTAATTGTAGCAAAGTTCCGAAAGAAATGGATTGCAAAAAAGAACAACGGAAGAGAAAGATACCATGGACAGTAAAAGAAGAAGAATTGCTGGTAGAAGTATGGGCAGAACACATACATACGTGACCTTAGAGGAGCACGTAAAAATAGTCATGTTTTTGAAAATATGAGAAGTGAGCTGATGAAAAATGGATGCGAAGCTTCTGTAGCAGAATTTAAATCAAAAATTCATAATTTGACAACAAAATACAGGTGAATATTTATAGTAATTTATAAAAGGCTGTAAATGTTTGCCTACATGTATAAAAAATATATCTAAATATAGATCTTATAAAATTTTTATTTTCAGAAAAGAAAAGTCACTTGTTGGGCCATCTGGAGGTTCTCCTTCTACATGGGGTCTTTATTACCGAGTCCATAATATTCTTGGTAGCTTTAAAATTAATAATGTTGAAAACCTAGTGGACGAAAGTATACAAGGTAAATTAAAACCCGTCAGTTCATTATCTGACATTAAAAAATTTAAACGGCCTAAAAGTCGATTAGGTATAGTTTAAGGTATTATGAACAGACATTAAAAATGTCTCCGTTTCATAATACTAGTATTTATTTTATAGTATGAATATTATCGAAACGAATGTTTAAAATTGACTTTTTATGTCTTGTTTTTTATTTTTTAATATTTTATTATATTTTATTTCTTTTAAAAGATTTTAACATAACGGAGCCAAGCGAAATAGAGATATTAGAAGAATGCAGCGAATATAGTATGGACTATAGCACTTCATGTCCTTCAATTCCCTCAACTTCAACGATTCCAGAAGCATTTATATTTCCGTCCTCAAGCGCAGCATCAACACCAACTCCAACAGCTGTAAAGAAAAATAAAAACCAAAATAATTTCCAAGATGAAATTTTAAAACGGCTGGATAAAATAGTTGAAAAGATTAGTGAGCAAAATGCAGAATTCAAGTAAATGGACGAGAAGATGCATAACATTGAACTGAAAAAAAACCGAACTAATGGAAAGGTTTATAAAGAGATCTGAAGAATTTAAAAGTGCAATGATTGAGTACTTAAAAAAATAAATTTTATTGTGATAGTTTAATACATTTTGTGATCTCTTTTTTATAAACATATATGTGATGAATTTTGTAATAATTATTTTTTATTAGTATTTAAGAAATGAATTCCTTGAATGAACTATTTTATTTTTTAATATATGTATAAGTTAAGGAACGGAGGTTCAAATATCCAAAATTCTTTGCAAAATTAAAAAATTTCCAAAATTAGCGCTGCACGCGCAATAAAAATGCATTTTCTTGAACATTCTGTTCACACGAAATATGAGTTCCGAAAAATTCTCTAAAATAATAATAAATAAATATTGTAGTAGACGCTACGTTGCATTTTTACTCATCATTCCGTTCACATGAAACGTGAATCCATTCTGCTGATAAGCGGATTTGTTGTTGTTTTTGCATACTTATGAAGTTGTGGAGCTCTTTATTAAATAAAATAAAGTTAGTGTTGATCTTCACTCGGCTTGCATAGCAAGAAATTATTTGTTACTTTAAAATAAAAATTTAATCTAAATAAATTTTCCATTAAGAATTAATCATCAAAATTATGTGTAACAATAAAAATAAATGAAAATAAAAACTATTAATATTACATAAAAAATTTAATTGGCGCCCAACGTAAAAAAATATAGTCACCATACTAGTGAATTAAAATTACAAAAAATATAGTCACCATACTAGTGAATTAAAATTACAACGTAATAAAAAACAGTCACCATACTAGTGAATTAAAATTACAGTGTAAAAAACTAATATAATTAGCTTATTGAAAATATAAAAAAAAACATTCAGCATATTAGTGAACAAAAAAACACAATAAAGTTAAAGTACTATGAAACTTAATATAATTTGCTTACTCTTGAAAATATAAGAAAACATTCACCATATTAGTGACCAAAAAGCACAATAAAGTGCTAAAATATTACAAAAAAACTACAACATAAACTTTAAAAACAAACCCATCAATCAACAATTAAAAAAGAAGGAGCCTTGGTGAAGCTGAGTCTTGAGAGGTTGCATTTGGAATCAAAGGAGCCTTATTGAAGTTTAATTCCAGCCAAAACTTGGAAAAATTGCAGAATTTTATAGACGATATTACGGTTGCGAATTTCTCAAAAGTTTATGGACAGTGAGAAGGATTGTCAGAAAGAGAAGAAAAGCATTTATTCGATAAAGCATAATTATTGTAGAGTTTTTTATTATTATAACAGTTTTAAATAGAGCATAAAATAGAATTATTATCTTTTTAAATTAAAATGAAATTTGCATAGAAAGAATCCCAAAATTGATCCTTGTTTTTCCCATAGAGTTCATGTCAAGAACACAGGAAGATCCTGAAGATTTTGACGTCATTTTAGCTAGGCTACAAGCATTAATAATCTCCGGAAAAGGAGTGGAAAATAAAAAAGAAATGAATTCTGAAAATTTGCAGGTTCTCCTGAACACTGCCGTCCAACAAGCGGTGCAAAGAACAAAAGAAAGCTTTGAAGCAACTATTGCTGACCTAACTAGGCGACTCCAAACCTTAGAGCCATCTTCTTCCGTAGAAGAATATAAGGAAATAGGACGTGTGAGGAAACCTTAGTTATAGTCTGTCCCAGAATTTAAAGGGGACCCCATTAGATATGTCTCTTGGCGTCAAACCGCTACGACAGCCCATAAATTATTTGAACCTTATGTAGGAAGCTCAAAGTACTACCAGGCAGTAGCTATTCTCAGAATCAAAGTCGTCGGTAATGCAGACGCTGCGTTAAGTGCGTATAACACAGTCCTTAACTTTAAAGCTATTATAGCAAGATTGGACTTCACGTACATGGATAAAAAATCCATCCTTACATTGGAGCAAGAGCTTTCAACTTTGAGACAGGGCCAGAAGACTATTATACAATTTTATGACGAAGTAGAGCGCAAGTTAACTGCAATCGTGAATAAAATTATAATGTCGAATGAAGGAGATGACAATTTGATTCAGTCACTAAACCAAAAATACCGCGAACAGGCCTTGCATGTCTTTGTTTCAGGAGTAAAGAAACCCTTATGTGACACATTGTTCTCGTGCAAGCCTACAGACTTGCCATCAGCTCTGGCTTTAGCACTAGAGCTAGAAGCAAATCAGAACCGTTATCATTTTGCTGCTATTTACAATAATGGTTTAAACACGGCTTTACAGATTCCTTCAATACACACAGCCCCAAGGCAAAATATGCAGAATTTTAAACAAAACTCTTTTGTCCAGCATAATAACAATTCCCAACCACTTCGAAACTTTGTTGGTCAACAAATTACCCCATATTATCAAAATCGCTCTCAACAGATATCTAACCAATCACATCGTCATAATGTGGCGAATTCAAATTTCCGAAATTTCGCTCAGAATTCTTTTTAGGCCATAGGCCAACAAGCTATTGAATCTCAACCAGTACCACAATTCCTCGACACTGATGTAAGCATGCGTACGGTACGAACATATAACTTTCAGGGTTTTCAAGCCCAAAAGCGAGGTTTAACATCCGACAAACAGGTCCCTCAGAAAGTTCAAAGGATTAACCACCTTGGCCAGGAAATGTTGCAAAACGAGGGTCAAGAAACCTTGGAAACACATGACTACGCCGACGAACCAAACTTATCTTGTAACCAAGAACCGTATGAAAACTCGGTAATTTTTTAGAGGAGGATCAGTTCTCCCCTACATTGAACGAATGATAGGTGGCAGAAACATTAAACTTTTAATCGACACTGGTGCCTCTGAAAGTTATATTACCAATATTAGCGGATTAAAAATCATTAAAGTAGTAGAAAAACGATTTTTAGTGAAATCTATTCATGGTGCTGATATAATTAAAGACAAAACACTAATAAACGTTCTAAATCATACAGAAACATTTTTTATTTTACCGAATCTCTCTATATTTGATGGCATCATAGGCTTTAGCTTTATAAAAAACATTAAAGGCATAATTGATACTGAATAGGACATTATCTACTATAACGGAGGCGAAGAAAAACTAAAATATCTTGAGTTGGATGCAGTGAATGCTTTAATAGAAAAAGTCTCTGTCCCAAAAAAATGTAGAAAAAAGATTTTTTCAGATAATAAACGAGAATGCTGATGTCTTCGCTAACCCAAAAGAAGCTTTACCCTTTAACACAAAAATATTCGCAACAATTAAAACAAAAGATCAGGAGCCCATATATTCTAAATACCAATCCTACCCCATTTCGATGATAGAATTTGTCAGTGAAGAGGTTAAGGAACTTTTAAAAAATGGCATTATAGGGCCATCCCGATCCCCTTATAACAGCCCCGTCTGGGTTGTTGACAAGAAAGGCACAGATGAATTTGGCAAACCCAATAAACGTCTCGTGTTCGACTACACTAAACTTAATTCAAAAACTATCCCTGATAAATATCCTATACCTGATCCGTCTGTTATACTTTCAAATCTTGGCAAGTCCAAGTTCTATACAACTTTGGATTTAAAAAGTGGCTTTCACCAAATTAACTTGGCTGAACACGACCGGGAAAAAACTGCGTTTAGCGTAAATAATGGTAAATACGAATTTTGTCGCTTACCATTTGGATTGAAAAATGCGCCGAGCATTTTTCAGTTTTACGTGATGAAATCGGAATATCATGTCATGTCTACATAGATGATATCATCATATTTTCTGACTCTGAGCAGAAACATATTGATGACATCGAAAACATTTTACGGAAACTTTACCATGCTAACATGAGGGTTTCTTTGGAAAAATCCAAATTCTTTAAAACCTCAGTCGAATACTTGGGCTTTGTTGTTTCAACCGACGGTATTAGAACGCCTCCAACCTTAAGGAGCCTAAGGTCATTTTTAGGATTGGCCGGCTACTACAGGAAATTCGTAAAAGACTATGCGGCTATGGCGAAACCTCTAACTAAGTATTTGCGCGGGGAAAATGGACATGTCGGGACAAAACATTCGAAAAAAGTTAAAATTGACCTTGATGCTGATGCTAGTCACTCATTCAAGAAAATTAAAAATATCCTTTCTTCCGAAGATGTACTTCTCTTTTATCCAAATTTCGATAGACCCTTTGACCTTACGACTGATGCGTCGTCCCATGCTATTGGCGCAGTCCTTTCACAGAATGGTCGACCTATTACCATGCTATCGAGGACCTTGTCACTCGCCGAAGAAAACTATGCAACCAACGAACGCGAACTTTTAGCCGTCGTATGGGCCTTAAAGAATCTTAGACACTATCTTTACAGGGTAAATAACTTGAATATCTTCACCGACCACCAACCCCTCACGTTTTCGATATCCGATAAAAACCCAAACTCTTAATTAAAGCGCTGGAGAGCTTTCATTGAAGAATACTCGCCAAAATTTTTCTACAATGTTGTTGCTGACGCAATTTGTTAATGTTACAATGGATACGACATCTACATGCTCACTTCAAGCTTGTGGCAGTTAAATGTCACTTACCGAAATTATTCCCGCGGTCGAAACCCCAATTAACTGTTTCAAGAACCAGATTTTAATCAACCATGGTACAGAACAGAATAAGGAAACAAAAATTCTTTTTAGAAACCGCATTCGCCACCGCATTTCATACCAAGAAATTCACGATCTTTTAAATACTCTTAAGGACTGCATAAACCCAGAAGTAGTGAATGCGATTCATTGTGATTTACATACCCTAGCTCAAATCCAACACCTTCTGATATCAAATTTTCCGTCTGCTAATAAACTTGTTACGGTATGCTAATAAACTTGTTACGGATATCTTTAACGCAAATGATCAAATTGAAATTTTAACAAATGAACACAATAGGGCACATCGTTCTGCTTCAGAAAATATGAAACAAGTTCTTCAGGACTATTTTTTCCCGGACATAGCGAAAAAGTTAAAAGAAATTACAACAAACTGCAAAATCTGTCGGCTAGCGAAATATGAAAGGCATCCAAAAAAACATGAGATCACCGAAACCCCCATACCCTCCTTTTCAGGCGAGATACTTCACATTGACATTTATAACACAGACAAACAATTTTTTTTGACTTGTTTGGATAAATTTTCAAAGTTTGCCATAGTCAAACCCATAGCCTCAAGGGCCATAATAGATGTCAAACCAGCACTTATAGAAATTTTGAATTTTTATAAGGAAACAAAAACAATAGTCTGTGATAACGAAAAATCCTTGAATTCACAAACCATAAAATCATTAGTCAAAAATAACTTCGGTGTTGAAATTTACACAACCCCACCAATGCATAGCTCTTCCAACGACCAAGTTAAAAGGTTCCACGGAACATTAACTGAAATCGCTAGATGTCTTAAATCAGAATGTGCTTTTGAAGATACAATAGAATTAGTCCTAATGGCCACCACAAGATATAATAGGTCCATTCACTCAACCACCGAACTTAGACCAATGGATGTAATTCAATCTATATCAGACGATTTAAGAGAAAAAATTCAATGCAAAATACTAGCAAAGCAGAAGGCTGATCTTAGTTATCACAATAAAAAGACCGTAGTTAAAACATACAACCCCGGAGAAAAAGTTTACGTTAAGGTAAATAAACGTCTGGGAAATAAATTTAGTAAAAGGTTTGTCGAAAGAGTAGTTCAGCAGGATCTAGGTACAACTGTTAGGATTGATAATAAAATAGTTCACAAGGATAACATTCGTTTCCTTATTACAGCACCCTAATATTTGCAATCATTGTATCCACAAACTATGCTGCCATCTTGGATTATTCGGCCTCACGGTATGTCCCAATAGCAGACGGGAACGTGGCAATCTTTGACGCTTATGGAGTTCTGGCCCATGTAACAGACCTATCGAATTTTACAACCATGGCAGAAGAAACTAGAAACCTAACGAGTCTATTGCCAATATAACACATGCAGAAATTACTAGAATCAGATGTTGACCAAATACAAAAAGCAATAGAATCCTTACGCATACACCACAGACACGCGCGTAGCATCAATATTATTGGGACTGCCCTGAAATACGTAGCTGACACACCCGATCACGATGATATCACTGAGGTATTTGACAAGCAAAATGAATTGATTACGGCAAATAATGCACAATTAATTATAAACACTGAAATACAATCTAGAATAAATAACTTAACTCAAACTGTCAACGCACTTTTAAAAAAAGTAAAAACCTCGGAAATAGATTCAGGATACCTTTATAGTCTGCTAAGTGAAAGGAATAGGGAAGTGCTTAGGGAACTAGATAATATAGCTCTGTCCATAACTTTGGGAAAGATGCAAATGATTAATCCCATTTTGTTGGACGGCTCTGAAATAGATTTTGTTTTGAAATCTGAAGTAGATGCCAGTGTTAGTGTAAATGAAATAATTGTAAATTCAAAATTAAAAGTTCTGCAGAATGAGAACATTATCACATTTTTTATAAAAGTCCCTAAATTGTAGAATTTTGTAATAAAAAATTAATATTTCCTGTTATTCACCATAACATTACATTGTCATTTGAAACCAATGATGTAGCAAAATGTGGCTACAAATACATTATGTTAAAAAATTGTAAAAAGAGATCCATAACTTCATTTTGTGAAATCTTGAGTGACAAGAACAATTCGTGCCTCAAAAATTTATTGAACAATAACACAGCTGCTTGTGGCACAAATTCCGCACACAGTATGCCACCCTTAATGGAAATTGACGATGGGATCATCATCGTAAACAATCAGCCCTCCAAAGTTGTCTCTGAAAATTTAACAAACTTTCGACAATACTTTAACCGTTAACTCAACAGAGTTTAAAAATTTAAGAAAAATTGCTTTTAGAAGTCCTGAAATCCCAATAGCGCATACTGTAAACTTAACCGATCACACCACTTTATTATTACTCCAGTACCTTAACGATTTTTTCTAATAATTTGTATTGCATACGTTTTCGCCAAAAGGCAACGCAAAATAGAAATTAACAACATTCTTCAGAATTACGATCAGACGAGGACGTCTGATTCCTAAAGGGGGGAACAGTTAAGGAACGGTGGTTCAAATATCCAAAATTCTTTGCAAAATTAAAAAATTTCCAAAATTATCGCTGCACGCGCAATAAAACTGCATTTTCTTGAACATTCTGTTCACACGAAATATGAGTTCCGAAAAATTCTCTAAAATAATAATAAATAAATATTGTAGTAGACGCTACGTTGCATTTTTACTCATCATTCCGTTCACATGAAACGTGAATCCATTCTGCTGATAAGCGGATTTGTTGTTGTTTTTGCATACTTATGAAGTTGTGGAGCTCTTTATTAAATAAAAAAAAGTTAGTGTTGATCCTCACTCGGCTTGCATAGCAAGAAATCATTTGTTACTTTAAAATAAAAATTTAATCTAAATAAATTTTCCATTAAGAATTAATCATCAAAATTATGTGTAACAATAAAAATAAATGAAAATAAAAATTATTAATATTACATACAAAATCTAATTTATATATGTATACTTTGGTTTTTGTTTGCAATTTTTTAACCAAATAAAATGATTTAATAATAAAAACCTACCAATATGCAAAGCAATCGCCTGTCTTATTTCTTCTCCGTTACCGCTTTCATTTATGTATGTTGTGGTTGTTGGGTACTATGAACTTCCTGTAGCCATTGTTGATTTATGGAATCATTATTTTCGTTGAAAAGATTGTGTAAAACACAACACGCCTTAACAATAGCATTAACATTTTTAATATCATTGTCTACGCCTTTACCGATTCTCGGAAAACGAGCTTTTAAATGTCCAAAAGCATTTTCCACAACCCTTCTGCTTTTTGACAATGCGTAATTAAATTGCTTTTTAGTAGCATTATTTTCTACATTGAAAGGGTATGGCTTCATTACCGTTTTCGACAAACGGAAGGCTGAATCCCCTATGATTGGAACTGGGATCTCAACACCATGTTTGTTTTTGGACATTTCCGTTAATAGTGGACATTCATCAAGACTTTTTTTTAACAACGATTTTTCAAAAATTAATGAATCATTACACCGACCTGGACTGCCAACATTTATACATATATAAAAAACGGTATCTGGAAACAGTTTCAATTTTTGTTAGCATATACATAAAGCAAAGTTTATTTTGATTCATATACCTGAAGTCAATCAAAGCAAATAGTATAATAGAATACCAACCCTTATAATTGAAATAATCAACAGCATCGGCACTATTGGGATGGACTTCTATGTGACATCCATCTTAATAGGTAAAATTAGGTTTATTAAACATCTCTGTACTTAACATACTTACCAATTGCTCCCAAACATTGAGGAAATCCTAATATATTAAACCCATTTATGCATTCTTCTATTTTAGTTTTGCGTAATGGGAAATGATTTTAATATTGTGGACCTAATATGTTCCAAGCTATTTTGCAAAACTCTAACAAAATGCAACAAACTATGGATCTTCCAATACTAAATAAGTTTGCTATGCTTCTATATTCTGCAGAGGATCCCAAGGAATACAACGCAATAGCGACTCTTTTTTCCAGTGGTATTGTCGTTCGAAATATTGTTTGTTTTTTTTTTCAAGCATCTCAATTTGTTGCAAAGGACTTCAAATGATTGACGCTTTACACGAAAATTATTTTTAAATCCTTCATCATTTAGCACTTGGCAATCGACTTCCCAAAATGATTTTGTTCGGCCCTAAGAGCAATAAAATTAGTTTGTTTCTAATAATACTAATTACAATAAATATTACCAGTTGCCACAATTGTATAAGTGTTGGTTTAAAAATAAAATTCCCCACAGCACCTAAACTGCACACAGTTGTATAAAATATTTTGTAAAAACAGAATATTTTTTACATTCAATTTTAGATCTTAAAATTAAATAATTATTTTGCTTTTTAATAAAGATATGAATTATGTACGTTTCTAGTATATTTATGTGCGAAAAACTTTAGATTGAATGCTAATTTTAAATATTTATTATATTGATTTGAAAATTTCCATCCCCTAAAAGACAAAAAATACAATACTGTGTAGAAATAAATTTCACCAAAGAAATGTCAACAAAATTAAATTTATTTTGTATTAAAAAATTTAAAATACAATAAATTGTTAAATATTTTTTTGTGCACAAATTCAAAATATGTGTGAAGACATTTGTAGCCACGTTTTTGACATTTGGAGAGTTGGCCATCTATGTGTTATCTATGGCTTAAACCATAGATAACACATAGATAGTCAACTCAAACGTCAAAAACCTAAGTCTCTTGTCAAAAAACCTAAGTCTAAGAATGTATTGGTAGGCAAAATTGTATAAGTGTTGGTTTAAAAAAAAAAAATCCCACAGCACCTAAACTGCACACAGTTGTATAAAATATTTTGTAAAAACAGAACATTTTTTTACATTCAATTTTAGATGTTAAAATTAAATAATTATTTTGCCTTTTAATAAAAATATGAATTTTTATTTTTCTAATATATTTACGTGCGAAAAAAGTTAGATTGAATGCTAATGTTAAATATTTATTATATTGATTTGAAAATTTTCATTCCCTAAAAGACAAAAAAATACAATACTGTGTAGAAATAAATTTCACCAAACAAATGTCAACAAAATTAAATTTATTTTTTATTAAAAAAAAAATTAGAATATAATAAATTGTTAAATAATATTTAGTGCAAAAATTCAAAATTGTTTAAATATTTGAAAAGTGCAATGGAATATCGCGTAATAGTGCCTAAATGTGAATAAAAATGTTACTCCCCGAAGTGTGTTGAATTCACACCATACCCGTCTGTGTGAAGACATTTGTAGCCACGTTTTTGACATTTGGAGAGTTGGCCATCTATGTGTTATCTATGGTTTAAACCATTCAAATACTCCGCCAACATTAATAAGAGTTACAGTTGCTCCATTCTCAAATTTAAAATATTTTTAATTAAGGCAGAACGCCGGCTATTATAGTGTCTTTTTTCTTGTTTAAATAGCTCATCAATGTTTATTACTGCATCGTTTATATAATTTAAATAATATCCCATAAATTCCACTCATTGTTTTTTATCCATTTTTTTAAGTACTATACTTTATTTTCTGTACCAGCTGTGTGATCAGCTGGAATAAATGTCAAACCAAAACTCGATAATTGTAGTGTGAACACTTTGGTTTAGTTTGTTAAACAACTCGCTTAAACACGTTAAATTTTAGTAGTGTGAACGCCATATAAGTAAAATGAGTTAATTTCGGCAATGCTAACATGTATGCGAAATTACATAATTTCAAATTGATTTCGGACGAAATGACTTAATTTCGTGGCAGCTTGAACGGGCTATTAGGAAATCTTTCAAAAGATATATTGTTAGTGACAAATTGAAAGAAAAGTAAAAATATAAGTATTTAAACGTTTCAAGATAAATAAAAGTGTATAATACATAAATTAAAATTTTTTCTTTATATGTTTATAATAAAGAACTTAAACCTAAATAATTATTATTTAAAGGATCACTCAGAAAAAACTTTTAAAAAACAGTATGAAGAAATGGTTCAATTCATGTCTAAGCATTCAGAATTAGCAAAAGATCATCTTAATGTTTCTAAGAATAAATCAACTAATATGAGGTAGAAATTGTAGAGTGACTTCCTCATTTAACGTAGGTGAATCGCAGCGGTTCTTTGCGATATTTTTAATTCTTTTTATGCTAGTAAGAATATACGTAATTTCACCCTTACTGAGTAAAGTTTTTCACATTTTGTTAATATAATTTAGAAAATAATGATTATGGTCTCTTAACTTTTATTATTAAGATTCATGATATTTGATGGGACCCTCACTATTTTGCTTTGAAATCTTTTGGACTGAATCATCATATTTAATCCACAACGAGACACAATCCATTATTACAATAAAACCGAATTAGAAAAGTTTTTTTGTTTTGGGTTATTTTCACCAAGTTTAACAATAAAGTTGCAGAGCTTCCAACTTTTCATACTACTTTTCCATTTGTTTAAAAATACAACTCTGTCATCGTTTCGAACGAGTAACGCAGTACGATTTAGCTTTCGATTCGGAAAGTGCTTTCAATTCGAAATACGCAGTAACCCCCCAGTATTTACTTTAAAGGGCGTCTACAAAAAATTCACTAGAATCGCATGAATGCATCGCTATTAATTCAATTATTGGTATTTAATAGTTTTGGACGGTGTACAAACTAACATCTGCATACATGTACATATGTATATACATATAATACACATGAATATTTATACAATATATGCATGATTATGCAAAATTAAAATTACCTACTTGGAACTACGAAGGTGATGATACTTTATTTGTAAATAAAGGTATAATCATGGCACAATAAACAAGGTAGACTCGCGGCGAAAAAAGAGTACAACTCTGTAATAAAAATACGTGCATTTTGTTTTTGTGTAAATCATTTTAGCCTGTCAAAACAAAAAATGTTAGTACATTTTGACACTGGAAGA
Source organism: Phasia obesa (assembly GCA_949628195.1). NCBI lineage: Eukaryota > Metazoa > Arthropoda > Insecta > Diptera > Tachinidae > Phasia > Phasia obesa. The sequence goes on along the minus strand of OX451215.1, from coordinate 113,210,368 downwards.
TGGAGACAAAATATAGTCAGCTGAGCTCTCGAGTTTACCTGTTATGAATTCGCCTTGGGTATAATTAACTAGGTGCTAAAAGTAATCAAACTCTAAGTAGAAAAACTGCAAAACTCTTAAATTAATGAAAAGTTAGGTGTGGTTTATGGTACATCTGCACCTGTAGTTAAAACTATTAACAACTAAGTTAATGAGTTAAGACGTGCCCGTAAATCCATAAATGATAAAGCTAATCGGAAAAAATTGGTCCACGAAATAACATTAAGTAACTGCACGAAATACAAAAAGCCAAAGTCACACATTGCTGTATCAAATTGTTTGCCATCTGAAGTGTTTTTAATAGGTCATAAAATTGTTAAAATCAAACTAAGTAAAAGAAATACATAAGTACATATATTAATGTAAGCTATTCTTATATTCCTCCGAGTTCTGAAAACTCTGTCTATGAAAGAATTTTGTGTCTTTTGAAAGCATGATAAACTCTGCTAATTCCACGGATTATGTATTTGGTGATTTTAATTTATCCTCGGTTTCATGAAACTATTCACCTGATTTATTAAACCTATTTCCGTTAATTCCTAATGATTTCTTAAACCATATAATGAATTTATGCCTAGGTAGAGATTAATGCGGTGTATAATATTAATAATAAACTGCTTGACTTACTATTCATCAATGAACCTCCTGATTGTGCAATAATTTGATCCTGCCCACGCACTAAGCCTAAAGATCGACATCACACCATTCTGCAAGTTCGTTTATCACTAATAACACTCCATTAAACATTACAAATATGTTTATTCTTTAATGGAAAAATGTATAGCGAAACGTACTGTCTTTAAAAGATTCGGTCCACCCTTTAGATCTAAATATCTATCGCGTCTAAAAAATAAAAAGAATAAACTTTATAAAGGTACTCTATTTGCCGAGTTGAGTATAATTTATTAAATACCACTTTGTATAAAAATTATATTAATAGATTGAAATCAAATTTTAAAAACAATTCAATATCGTTCTTTAATTTTGTAAACACCAAAAGAAAATGTAATGAGTTTTCGCCTGTAATTAAATATGAAAATTGTGAATATGATGAAGACTCTTATCGCCAATATGTTTGCGGATTTTTTTTTTTTTTTTGCTTCTACGTACTCTGATACCATATATGATGACACGAGTATTTATCCTTTTGAAATTTCTTCAAACCTAAAAATAGACTTTCCAAAAATGGATTCTGCTGAAATAGAGTTCGATTTAAAAAGACTTAAAACAACATTTAACCATGACCGGATGGTATAGCCGATTATGTATCTACTGAGGTGCTGTGTAGCTTGTTTATCTAAGCCTTTGACATTTAGGTCGTATATCGTTCATTTATTTAAATCTGCCTAAGTAATATGCAAAAAACTATAGAGGTAACTAAGTTTTATACCTAAGCATCTTGAAAATTCATCAGTAACTTTCTAAGCCACAATATATTGATATCCTCTAAATTAATTTAATGGCTCTTATACAAGATCAAATCCCAAAACCAACTTAAATTTGCTGAAACTTCTTTTTAAAGCTAATTTCAATATTCAGTATTTATGTACATACATACATATACATATATATATATATATATATATATATATATATATTTAATGCGCAATTATGTTTAAGCTGTAATAGCGTAGACAGATGACAGAGTTAATGTGCATTAACAGTCTCAATTCATATAATCTTGTGAATTTATACTGAATTTAACTATTTCAATGTGACAGCAGGGTTCCCAGATATTTTTCGATTCCCATCCCCAATTTGAAAATTTTCATCCCCGAAAAATATTTTAACATTCCCCAAAATTCCCCACTAAAAAGTATACTGTTTTCATTGAAATTAATACACGAATACTTTATTTGCACGCTATTTAACTTCATTTAAAAAATATAGTGTATACTTTTTTGTGTGTTATTTATTTAACAAACTAAGTTGAATGAAGTTTTACCTCACTCTTTCTGGGGATGAATTAAAAGATTTAAAACATATTTCATGATGATTTTTGGCAATTAAAATATTTATGTGCTATTATACCCATTCTTAGGCAACTTTGCTGTACTAAATATTCTTTTTTTTGGTTTTCTTTTGAAAGCAAAATTATAACATTGTTGCTTTTTTTAAAGATATTTTTACTTCTTACAACTACAACTAGAGCTGGAATAATGCAGCCAATGCATGCATGTAAGAAAATATAAAAATTATTTTTTTCTCATTTATTTATCTACAATCTATCAAAGATAATAAGTAAATTTGATGAATTTTAGAAAAATATTAATTGTTGAACTCCTGTGAGAACAACGAAATAAATTTATTTTATTATTTCGCATATTATTTATAATTTTGCATGTTATAGAAAACTATATGCGAGCATTTTAATATCAATTAAGTTAACAAAAAAAATATGTTTCTTATTCATAAACATATTTACAAAAATTAAATTTGAAGTATATATATACCTAAAAGTAAATTATATTAAATACGAAAAGGCTTTTATATGATTTCTTTGGCAAAGTTATTGCCAATAAGTTGTTGTGATTACTTAGTCTCTCCAAGTAGTTTTGCTAAAATTTCTAATTTTATCCTTAACCATTAGAATTGATAAGTCATCATAAATAGCTTTGTTTGATATAAGCTGTTCCCCACAGTTGTATGCGGTAAGTTGTTTTAAATGTTGTCTTTTGCCTTTTATTTGATTTTTCCAAAATATTAAATATGAAATTTATTTCTTATTTAAGATTTTATTGATTCCTTTGCCGACAAAAAATGATTGCATAAGCATTGCAAGTTGGTATGTAAATCAACTTTTCCAGGTCTAGAAACAACGTAATCTAAATAAATTTTCCATTAAGAATTAATCATCAAAATTATGTGTAACAATAAAAATAAATGAAAATAAAAACTATTAATATTACATAAAAAATTTAATTTATATAATTCAAAAGTCAATAACAGTATATTAAATATGTAAATATTTAATGAAACAAATGAGAATTCTACTCGATTTACTTTCGACACTTAAAAGTTAACCGAAATAACATTTATAGAGCACTAAGAAAAGTGAACTAGTGTTATAATCGAAAAAGTTCGGATTCGGTTTAAAGAACAGTGGTGATTATAATTGAAATATGTACCTTTGAAAATATTTGTAAATCTTTTTAAAACTAAGAGATTTTTTGTAACTGTAAAAAATGTTCCCTTAAAGTACATATGCATACATATAACACTAATATAGACTTAAAAAAGAAAAAAATCGTCTTGTTTTCAAGTTAGCGCTTTTTAGCTCTTTTGACCGCTTGGTCGACGCGTTTGGTCTTTGAAAAGTTGGCATTCCTGGTGTCAGGTATTGTCTATCACTAACTACTTGTTGGTTATGTTTTCTCTTTTCCTATTATTGTTGTTGACACACACTTACTCGTCTCGCAACGCAAAAAGTATACGACCTGAATTAACTGCTTGGGCATAAAATGTTTTGTTGTTCATTTAAATGGTGTTGTGCAGCCCTTTAATATGTATGTATGTACATACTGTTACGAAAGAAGAATCGTGCTGGCGAGTAGTATGGCAGTATTAATTTAAAAGTCAAAGAGTTAAGTTGTCGAATTTTAAGAGTATTTAACAGTGGTGTTAAATAAATAAAGTGACTTACAGTAAAAGTAATAACAGTGTGTATGTATGTACATACTGTTACGAAAGAAGAATTTATTCATTATAGGCTCTGAACAACAATACTCTCGAACAACAACAACAACATTAATGGTTTGTTTTCTTACAATGATGAAAGAAAGAAACAAACAATAAAGAGTAACGCCTTAAACAAACATTCGCATATACACACACACATTAAATAAACACTCATCAGTTAAATACACAGCCACATACATAAATACAAGCAAAACAAATAAACAGCCACACATGCAGGTATAAAGAAATAAACAGCCACACATACAAGCATAAAAAAATAAACAGCCACACAGACAGGTATAAAGAAATAAACAAACACACAAACAGAAAACAAGAGCAATAACAATCGAACCTGCCAGATCTGTCTGGAATAGAACATTCTGGTGCTTTTAAATCACCTATATAAGCGAATCGTGCTGGCGAGTAGTATGGCAGTATTAATTTAAAAGTCAAAGAGTTAAGTTGTCGAATTTTAAGAGTATTTAACAGTTTGCTGTATTTTTGAACAGTGGTGTTAAATAAATAAAGTGACTTACAGTAAAAGTAATAACAGTGTGTATTTATTTTGCAATTAAAAGAACCCAACGTAAAGTAAAAACGTAACAATTGGTTACAGAAGTGACATTGTAAAATAAAATAACTTAAAAAAAATAATAAATGAAAATGAAATTTGAAGAACTTAAAGTGGAGCAGCTGAAAAAGGAGTTTAGTAAGCTGATAGTGGTATGTAGCCGTGAAATAACAACAGCAAGTAGCATGGACTTCAATACTATGTTCGCCGCTATGATGGAGAAAATGGGAGAAGACTCTAGAATGCTCCTAGAAAATGAACAAGAAGCTTCTAGAGCAAACAGCGAAAAACTTCTGGAAACATTAAATGAGAAACTGGAGAAAAATCAACAACTTCTAGCTGCGATTCAAGAAGTTTCTAGAGCAAACAATGAGAAACTTTTGGGAAAGGTCAACGAGAACCTTCTACAAATTTCTGAAAGCATTAATAAGCGAGTAGACGACGTAAAAGTCAAGTTCGACGAAAAAATCTCTGCCGTAGAAGTGCAACTGTCTGGTTTAAACAGAAAAGTTAATCTTCTAGAAACTAGTGGCGTCGAACTACAGGTAAAGGATGTCGATGTAAAGCTGCAGGAGCTTGGAAACAAAATAATGAGCCTGGAAATAAGAGAAGGTCCAGTACGAGTAGTGACGGAAAACACAAATAGGATAAAAGCTCCCAGTTTCAACGGCACCATACCTTTCAACGTCTTCAAATTTCAATTCGAGACAGTGGCCAGTAAAAATCTATGGAGCAATGAAGAAAGAGCGATTGAGCTGATTCTGGCACTTAAAGGATCTGCAGCAGAAGACCTCGAAAGCCTACCAACTAGCTGCAGAAATAATTATGAGGACATAATGGTGGCGTTACAGCGTAAATATGGCGGCGATCATAAAAAGGAGCTGTATAGAATGGAGCTACGTGGCAGGCTGTAGAGAGCAAATGAGACGCTTCAGGATTTCGCCATGGAGATAGAGCGCTTGGTGCAGCTGGGGTAAACCATCCACTTCTAGAACAGTTCAAAGTGGAGGCATTTGTTAATGGTATTCGTGACCCAGCACGTAGTTTGCGCTAAGCAAAACACATCCTGTGCTGAGACCATTGCTTACGCTCTGGCTCAAGAAACAGCAAAAGTCATTTCGAGGCCGCAGTCATACAAAGTGAGAAAAGTTGAAGTTGCTGCTGAAGATGAAAAAACAACAATGGACGAAATAAAGCAAGTACTTGAGTCGGTAAAGAAAGTCTTAGATGAAAGACAAGGTAAGACAAACGCTAAGTGCTTTAATTGCGGCAAAGTCGGCCATTTTCAACGAAACTGTAAGGCAGCAAGAAAACGAGCCAGATCTGTTTCGCCGCCAAGAAAAAATAAACGTGTGACTCATGGAACATCTCAAGAGTCGTTAAACTAAAGAGAGCTAGCACTACGGGGCATGAGCTAGCTCCCACAACCGAGGGCCCCACAATCTCCATATCTGTGATGCAGCAGCAAAACAGCAATCTTACTGCAAGCGGGTATATCAACGGAGGAAAGCGTATTCTGACAATAGACACAGGAGCGTCGCAGTCTATAATAAGACCTGATTTAGTAAAGGGAAAAGTGGATCAATTGAATAATGTAAGTCTGCGCACCGCTACCGGAGAATTTGCTACTGTCTATGGTAAGGCCAAAGTCAGATTAACTATAGCCAACATGAGTGTGGACCATGTGTTTATTATTGCCGATATCGTGGACGAAGTTATTATTGGCGCAGATTTTATGATTATGCATGGAGTCGATCTGCGCATGGGGCATCAAATAATGATCTGGCGAAACATCGAAATACCCCTTGATATTGGATATGTGAGTAAATCTGCCGTAAGGATGTTGGTTGCTGTATCATCCCAGATATTACCACCTCAGGCAGAAACTGTGATATGGGCACGTATGGAGGAAGATTGTGAGGACAATCGGTTGTAGGTGGTAGAACCATCAGGAAATAAGAGTGAGACAATAACAGCAAAAACCCTCGTGAAAACCTGTAAGAATGGAAAAATTCCTGTGAGAGTGTTAAATCTATCCAACAGTGAAAAAGTAATTGGTAAAAACTCTCAGATAGCCCAATGTACACCAGCAGAGGCCATAATTAATTGCGAGAGAGACTCGGAGCCTGAAAAACTGTCAACTAAAGAGCGCGAAATACTAGCAGAACACGTGAGGAAATGGGTAGCAGAGCTGAAGCCACCTGACAGAAACAAAGCCAAGCAGCTGCCTCTGTCTTCGCCCTAAAAGATAAAAGCCAAGGTAGAACGGCAATAGTGAAGCATGAAATAAATACTGGCGAAGCGAGGCCCATAAAACAAGCCCCCAGGAGCACTCCCCTAGCCAAGCGGAGCGAAGTAAAGCAGCTAGTCAACGAAATGGAGCGAGACGGAATTATCGAACCCTCTTCGAGTCCTTGGAGCTCGCCGGTAGTTTTAGTAAAGAAGAAAGATGGCAGCACTAGATTCTGCGTTGACTACAGAAAGCTCAACGATGTTACCAAAAAGGACAGTTATGCGCTACCAAGAATCGATGACACCTTGGACACGCTAGCAGGTACTAAGTGGTTTTCTACGCTAGATCTACAGAGCGGTTACTGGCAAGTCGAGATAGCTGACAAAGATAAAGAAAAAAACTGCTTTTAGTGCTCTCGATGGTTTATGGCAGTTTAATGTTATGCCATTTGGTCTCTGCAACGCTCCAGCCACCTTCGAGCGTTTAATGGAACGTGTGTTAAAGGGACTCAATTGGAAGTCATGCCTGGTGTATCTGGATGACATAATTGTCATGGGAAAGTCCTTCGATGAACACCTAAGGAATATCAGCGGCTGGACTGAAGCTCAGTGTTAAGAAATGTGCATTGTGTCAAATACTTGGGGCATCGTGTAACAGAAGAGGGCATATCAACCGATGAAGATAAAATACGGGCAGTAAAGGACTGGCCTCGTCCTTAAAATCTTCACGAGTTACGAAGTTTCTTGAGACTCTGCACATACTACAGACGATTTGTGCCAAATTTTGCTAGTGTTGCTGCGAGCCTACATTAGCTAACCAAAAAGTCGCGACCTTACCAGTGGAGTGAAGCAGCCGAGGAAGCATTCCAGAAGCTCAAGGAATTGTTGTGTGTGGCACCTGTCGTGGCATATCCAGTAGCTGGGAAAAAATTCAAGCTAGACACTAATGCGAGCGGATATGGAATAATAGGCGTGCTGTCGCAAGTGGTAGATGGGACAGAAAAGGTTATAGGCTACTACAGCAGAGTACTTTCGAAGCCTGAAAGAAACTATTGCGTAACACGACGAGAGCTTCTAGCAGCATTGGAGTGCATTAAACACTACCACAAGTATTTGTATGGCCAACATTTTACGCTGAGGACAGATCATGCCGCACTCAGGTGGTTGCTGCAATTCAAGAGCCCTGAAGGACAGCTTGCACGCTGGATAGAGCGACTTCAGAGCTATGACTTTAGTATTGAGCACAGAAAAGGAAGCAAGCATAACAACGCAGACGCCCTTTCTAGGCGGTCATGTGATCTGGGGTGTAAGCATTGCATAAAGGCGGAGAGAAAAGAATGCGTTATTGATGTTCGGCTTACACATATAGAATCTAGTGAAGACTGGCCGACTGCACAAAGAAACTATCCCATATTGGCAAAAATTATAGCAGCTAAAGCGGAAGACAGAAGACCGACGCGAAGTGAGATCTCACCAGAAAGTCCGCTGGCGAAGGCATATTGGGCCCAGTGGAACAGTCTAAGGTTAAAGGATGGCTGCTTATATCGCACCTGGGAAAGCACAGACGGCAAAACTGTGCTACATTTAATCGTCGTGCCATCCAAGATCAAAGAGGTCATGCAACAATTCCACAATGGTCCTAGCGGAGGTCACCTTGGTGTAACGAAGACGCTGGAAAAGATAAAACGACGGTTCTATTGGGTCGGCTGTCAACAAGCCGTAGCCGAGTGGATAGCCAATTGCCAGGAGTGCATAGCAGCAAAGGGTCCAGTACGAAGGAGTCGGGGGCAGCTTCAGCAGTACAATTCAGGCGTTCCCTTTGATCGTATAGCGATGGACGTAGCAGGTCCCTTTCCTGCTAGCAATGCTGGAAACCGATACGTTTTAGTGGTCATGGACTATTTTAGCAAATGGCCGGAAGTATATGCCATTCCCAATCAAGAAGCCAGAACGATTGTAGACGCTTTTATAAGCAACTGGGTGTGTCGTTATGGTGTTCTCTTAGAACTACACTCCGGCCGAAATTTTGTATCCGCTATATTAAAAGAGATGTGCGAAGTATACGGAATAAGAAAGACCGGAACGACACCGTTACATCCGCAATCTGATGGTATGATCGAAAGATTCAATCGAACCCTGGAGGAATACCTGAGAAAAGTAGTCAGCGCACATCAGAGGGACTGGGATGAGCATATACTCAAATTTTTGTTGGCATATAGATCAGCTGTTCACGATTCCACCTCACGAACACCAGCGAAAATAGTCTTTGGATCTGAGCTAAATTTGCCTGCAGATTTAGAGTTTGGTGTTAAGCCAACATCGGCAGAAGGAGACGGCGAAAACTTTAGTCAGACACAAAGAGACCTCCAGGAGATTCAAGAATTCGTGCGATGTCGTATAAAATTAACCAGTGATAAAATGAAAGCCAGATATGATCGAGCTGCCAACTCTGAGGGATTTAACGAGGGACAACTGGTTCTACTTTTTAACCCACAACGGAAGAAAGGATTATCACCCAAACCACAAACTCATTGGGATGGACCTTATAAAGTAATAAAACGGCTAAATGACGTAGTTTACAGAATACAGAAGTTTCAGAGCCCAAGATCAAAAATGAAAGTTGTGCACTTGGAGCGGCTAGCCTACTATGGAAAAGGTACATCTGTGCCTGTTCGGGACGAACAGGTTTGAGAAGGGGGTAGTGTTACGAAAGAAGAATTTATTCATTATAGGCTCTGAACAACAACAACATTAATGGTTTGTTTTCTTACAATGATGAAAGAAAGAAACAAACAATAAAGAGTAACGCCTTAAACAAACATTCGCATATACACGCACACATTAAATAAACACTCATCAGTTAAATGCACAGCCACATACATAAATACAAGCATAAACAAATAAACAGCCACACATACAGGTATAAAGAAATAAACAGCCACACATACAAGCATAAACAAATAAACAGCCACACAAACAGGTATAAAGAAATAAACAATCACACAAACAGAAAACAAAAGCAATAACAATCGAACCTGCCAGATCTGTCTGGAATAGAACATTCTGGTGCTTTTAAATCACCTATATAAGCGAATCGTGCTGGCGAGTAGTATGGCAGTATTAATTTAAAAGTCAAAGAGTTAAGTTGTCGAATTTTAAGAGTGTTTAACAGTTTGCTGTATTTTTGAACAGTGGTGTTAAATAAATAAAGTGACTTACAGTAAAAGTAATAACAGTGTGTATTTATTTTGCAATTAAAAGAACCCAAAGTAAAATGGAAACGTAACAATACTATACCAAAAATTATACGTAATTAGAATTTATTATAAGTACCATTTCTAATAAAATATACTTCTTTTTTCATGGTGTTGTTAAAATCGACTCTTTTGTTTTACATTTGTTTTAAACAAAATTTTGGACCTAAAAAATAGTTGATTCCAACCTCAAATTTTATGACATGTAGAAATTGATGATTGCCCGGGCAATTTATTCTGTACAGCAGACCCCAAATGGCCATTTTTGTTATAACACGATCTAAGTTCTATAACAATTTTATTGTTTTTGAAAACGTGGTTTAATATCTAAAAATTATGAGAATATATACATATGTATTATCTCGGTTCTTGAAATAAATTTGTTTAGTAAATCATCGCATTTTTAAAAATACATAAAATATCAAAAAATTAATTAGAACCCCTCAATTGTACCGTGTAGGTATTAACCACTGTGCAAGATAGCAATCACGACAACTTTCGCCTAAAAGTCTGGCTTTGTATAAAGGTCAGACTGGTACACGCTATTAGGAAACCCAGAAATAAAACAAATTGGAATTGGAGAAATCCTTATCCAGTGGTTATTAATATAGGGGGAATAACGAAGCAGACCACTACTAAATGGGTCCCTTTTCGACTAGTGGTTAAGTTAACACAGTACTTTTAAGCTCTTATAACACGTAATTACCTTTTTTTAATAACTTCTCAAATGTTTCACTTAAATAAAACACCAAAACTCTTAAAATCAAAATTCTTAATTTTAAAAAATATTATCTTATATAATATTATGCTAATTACCCATAACGTTTTATAATAAAAATGCAATTTATTTTTGGCTTCTCTAAAATTAGGAAAAAGGTTTCCTGATGATCTGGCCTGAGCAACCAGTGAAATATATATACATATAGGAACTAGCTCATTTCCCCCAACAAATAAATTCCATTTTTATTACAAAACGTTATCAGTGTTGGGATTTGTGGTACAATTGTACCAAATTTGGTACAATCTACACATCAGTGGTACACTGGTACACCTTATGATTTTTTTGTACAATTTCATACGCAATTTATTCAATAATTTTTTTCTATTTATAAATTTTTTTTTTACTTTTTCATACAATAACATTTCTCCAACCCTGCCTTTCAGGGTTGTCAGATATGGCGATTTCTCGCCAAACGTGGCGATTTTCAATCTTATTTGGCGATCAAATTTTGGATTTGGCTTTCTCATTGACTTTTGGCCAACATTAGAAAGTGAATTAAGGAATATCAAAATGGATAACAAAGAAATTGAAGTTTTAAAAGTAAATTGCTTTTCATATATAAATATGACTATACTTCTGGAAACCGGAAACTTTCAAAACATATAAATTTATTTAAAGTTCACGAACATCTTTCCACAAACAAAAAACTTTCATTTTAAAATGTGTCTATTTTAAAATGTTGCAATTCCTTATCACAAAAAAAAACTATTGTTTTCAAAGATTTTTATAAATCCTAACATACTTTTGGATATTTATCAACCATAATATGAATACTTATCAACCGTAATAGAAAATATTAACTTTTGTTTCAGAAAGATTATAAAAAATATTATTTTCTATCTAATTAAATACAGCTACATTAGTTTTGTACTTGATGTGGTGGTAATTCCAATGAATTTTTTATACTTATTTTTCACATACAAAGGAAGTTTTGAAGTAAGGATTAAGATCGCTTTATTCTCTCTAAGTTGAAAGAATATTTTTTACTTTAATTTAATTTTGAAGAAAAATTGGATTTTTTTTAAATTTATATGATGAATAAGATCGATTTCGAAACACATGCTATAAATTTTGTGAATTGGAATAGGACATGTGACACTCTGTCGATTTTTAGCAATGTTAAATAAATTTAATTCTTATAAAACATATTCTAAATAAGAACATGGTGTCAAATACCTTATAGATGGATATGTTCAGGTCTCCATTTATAATACAGTCGAATTCGGTTAAGCGCAAATGAAAAATTACACGATTTATTTTTCACTTATTCGGAATTTTCAATTATAAGGACTACGCATAATGGAAAACGGGTTTCATATAAACGAAGTAAGCAATTGTTATTAAAAAAAGTCCTATATGAAATTTAACTTTAGGTTTTTCTTAATTAACTATAATATTTTATTAACTATATATGTATATTGTTTCTTATCGCTTTTTTTTCCTTTAAGCGAACTAAAAGGCTTAAAAAATCAACGAGATTAACTGTTAAGAATTTTTAATTTCAATAAAGCGATTTTTTCTTTTAACCGGCGCGCCAGCACTACATCCATTACAATTACAGTTAGATGGGCAGCAAATTGAAGTAAGCTACCAGTTAGTCCTGACAATGATAGATGGAAAAGTGGGTCAGGCTTTGACTAACACGAAGGCTGCATCCAGCTGCATTATATGCCAAGCAACATCAACCCAATTAAACCAAGTCCCAGCAAAATCATTAGATAATACCGATGCATATGAATTTGGATTATCACCACTACACGCAAGAATACGACTTATGGAACACATACTAAAAATCAGTTATGATTTGGATTTCGGGACTTCAGGATCAATAAGAAACAACGTGACCAACAAAGAGTTAAGAAGTTCAAAAAAGAAACATGTTCAAGATGAATATCGCAAACGTGGACTGATTATAGATCAGCCAAAACAAGGGTCAGGCAATACAAATGATGGCAATACCGCAAGAAGATTCTTTTCAGATCCAGAAACAGCATCTGAAATAACAGGAGTGGATTTAAACCTTATTTTCAGATTTAAAATAATACTAGAAGTACTTGCGTGCAATGAAGAAATTGACTGTAGAAAATATGGAGATTATGCTAAGGAAACTGCAAAAATATATACAACTAACTACCCATGGAGAAATATGTCTGCAACAGTTCACAAAATGCTTTATCATGGTGAAGATGTCATTAAATATCATTTGGTGCCACTTGGAGATCTAATAGAGGAGGCTCAGGAAAAAAGGAACAAGGATTACATATTTTATAGAGAGCACAATACTAGGAAAATTTCACGGAATTCAACAAATGAAGATCTATTTAATATATTATTGACAACGTCAGATCTGTTCATATCCAGTATTCGAAATCAATGGAAAGTGAACCATCGGGATTTAGATGAAGAAGCCAAAAAACTACTAAAGAACAGAAATAGCACAGAACAAAATATGGAATATTTGCAATTAATATTTAAGTCAAATGAATAAAAATTATATTTTCTTGTTGCTTAACCAAAAAAAAAAATTTTTTTTTTTGGGGGGGGGGTGAGGTGAAGGTAGCGCAGAAGATCCGAGTACATTTTCCATTCGTCATGAAAGCTTAAAAATTAATTTTTTATGCAATCTAGGCTTAGGTAATACAATTTGTTAATTATTGACACTATTTTTCATATAATATGCTATATAAACGCCCACAAAAAGGAGGCGGGGTCCAAAAATAAATTTTTATGATTTTCTGGCTCCAGGGTAAAGACCTTGAACCTTCTTTGACATAAAAATGTTTCATTTGCTTAACAAATTTACAAAAAAACTTGTAAAAATGTGTAGTTTTTCAGGGGTTGGTTTAGTTCTTCATAGGGGATTTTTTTCCCCCTGGTCCGATTTGGCCCATTTACGAACTTAGCCTGCCCTATCCTTCAAGATATATATGTACCAAATTTTAAGGGTCTAGCTCTTTTCGTTTAGACTGAATCGTGTTCATACAGACAGGCGAATGGACGGACGGCCGGACGTATGGACAGACGGACATAGCTATATCGTCTTAGATTTCATCACTGATCAAGAATATATATACTTTTTTGGATCTTAGAGGGATATTTTACTATGTTACACACAGAATAAACCCATATTTCACTCTGAAAGTTAAAAAAATTAAAATGTTCAACTTTGACCTCGAATTCCTTGAAAAGTCCTCCATCAATTTTAATGTAATTAAAACTGAATCAAGCTGAGCTAAATATCTATCCATTAAAAAAAATTATTTCAATATTTTGATCGGTTCAAAAGTTACAGAATTTTGGCCAACGAAAAACGATTTTCAGCCACTGTGCGGCGTGCGATTAACCGAATTCGACTGTAATAACCACTATTTTTAATTGTTTTAGGGAAAAAATTAACTTTCTCGTGTTCACAAACCATTTTAGATAAAAAGCAAAATATTTATATATTTTGGCGACTTTTTATCTATTTTTGGCGAATTTTAGCTATTTCGATTGAATTTATTTTGTGATTATTTAAAAAAAAAAAATTAAAATTAAAAAATATTCTATATATTATAGGCAAATTTTAACAAGAAAACTGTTTAGGCGATTTTGGCGATTTTTCACATCGATTATGGCGAAATAGGTGAAAATAAATCTGACAACCCTGCTGCTTTTAACTAACTAAATTGCAACATCCTTGATTTAAGTTAAGTGTTTTTATTTAGTTTGATGTATAAATAATGGGTAATTTAATCACAAGGACTTTTTGCTGAACTACAGCGTTCGAACGTTTTGCATCGTATAATACAGTTTCGGCTGATACATATACTTGTCCATTGTTTTTAGTGGGAAATCGTAAGGTTTTTTTGATATTTTTTATTATATGTATAGGTGAAAAATCGAAGCAACCCACTTCCATAATGGGTCCCTTTTCGACACCCTTCGACCGCTATCCAGAGTTCGCATACTAAAGGCCAATCACCCTCTTGGCCTTTAGTATTAGGATTAGGGGAGCTGTTTACTACTAGTCCTCTTTAACCACTAACTAGCCATTCAGGTTCTCAGTGCAGATATCAACCACCTTAACCTTATAAGTGGATTTTTTTGGACATTAGATAACTCTTTAATTCTTCTTCCAAATAATTCGAGGAATACTCTATCGGGTTAGTTTCCCCTTACTTTGGTGGAATTTGAAGCACCTGCTAGAGATTGTAGCTTTTTGCATATGATATAGGTAAGCAAAGTAAGACAAATCAGAAAGTCAAGTAATCAAGGTCAATTATCACTACATTTAAATATCCTAGTATAATACCCTAGCATAATTATTTATCCTATTTTAATGTCGAGCCAAATTTTGGTACAATTGATACTGATTTAGTACAATTTTATCATTGGGGCGGTACAATTTAAACATTGAGAAATCCCAACACTGCTATAAGTTACAAGATGTGTTTCGCAGGGGTCAATTTTGGGGCCACTACTTTTTTCAATGTATGCAAATGACTTGTCCCAACATTAATCCTGTTAAGATAATTTACCCCAGAACTCTTTACAGTAAAATATTATTAATCTAAACACTAACCTCAACAACGTATTTTCGTAGGCATCAAATAACGGTCTTTGTTTAAACCAAAATGATATCATGATAAATAGTAAAAAAATTGAATTGGTAACATCGACGAAAAACCTGCGTATTGTTTTCAATGACACACTAATTTGGTCAAACCACGTAAGCTCAATTGCATGTCAAGTTCAGTCAATGCTGCGACATGTTTATATCAGAATGCTTATTGACAAAACTTAGCTGATGCCTCGCCTACTTTATGGATGTGAAATATTTTGACATTGCGATTCTTTAAGCACAGAAAAGCTCAACGTTATATTTAAAAATATTGGCACACAGAATCGTGATCACATATGTACATAAGTACCCTCTCAAAACAAATTTATGGTATGACATTCGAAAACCATGTGGAAAGCAAATTCCTTATTTTCCTGCATAAAATTGTTCACTTAAGACCAGGATTCACTATCCTACACAATGGTACGATTTAATTACAAAAAAATCTGAAGAATTCTGTCCTAGTTAAAAAGGCGTTTCAAAATGGCGTAGTAGATGCCACACTATCATACAAAACAAGATTTTGCAACTCTGATCGCATGGAAACTATTTTATGATTTTCTTCAAAAGATTATCAAATCGTACACACTGTCAAAAAGTCTGCCACACACATATACTTTTAATCCACACTATCATACTTTTTGAGCTCACATGCAATTTTTGACAAATCGTACGACTGAGTATGATAGTGGCCTTTAAAAATATGATAGTGGCCTTTAAAAACATCATTGTGCTTACATACATAAGTATGTATATAATCGTATAATTTTTGTAAGGTATATCGTTGCAGACTAATAAACATACAATATTAGGGCCTAATCTCTGACTTCAGTTTCTTGTAAATGCTAACCGATTTTGGAATAGATTACCAATATCTTTTTTACATTCTAACTGCAAAACTATCGAACAAAAATTTTAATCCAATAAAATATTAAAATTATTTATTAAAAAATATGTTGGAGAGAGATATTAATGAAAATAAACAAGATTTATTAACAAAAAACTAAGCAAATGTGCTTGTGTTTTAATCACAACTGCTTTGTTTATATTAAGCAGCATGTTTTAATAAAATGCCATTATTATTATTATTATTGTTATTACTAATCCAAATGCAAAGTTTGTTTAGTGATGATTATCTCTGATATCTGAGGGGCTTAGCTGTTTGCTTTTGCACTTTTGCTTTTTTAATGGGTATACAAACACAAGTAAATTACTGTAAATCACTATAAAAACTGTTTACGATATTAGTTTAACTTATTATTGTTCTCAACTTGATTTAATATAGACTTCTTCAGTCAATCCTATAAAATTAAAAAAAAATATTTTTCTATAAATCATGGATCTTAGTGGTAAAAATGTAATTTTTGTTGCTGGCTTAGGAGGAATCGGATTTGAAGCCTGTAAACTACTTATGAGTAGGAATGTAGCTGTAAGTACTACATTTATTGCCCTTGCAAATCTTTTTTAATGACTATTTCCAAATGCAGTATTTGGTTATATTGGATGTGATGGAAAAGGATAAAGCAGTACAAGCCTTGCAGGTATTGAATCCGAAAACAAAAGTCATCTTTATGAAATTCGATGTCACCGATAAAACTTCCATAAAAAAAACGATCAGTCAAGTGGTCGGTATCCTAAAATATATCGATGTGTTGGTAAATGGTGCCGGTGTTATTGCGGACAGAAATGTTGAACTTACCATCAATGTCAATTTAATTGGTCTTATTAATACCACACTTGAAGCTCTTCCTTATATGGACAAAAGCCTCAGAGGACGTGGTGGTGTTGTATTAAATATTGCCTCAGTTTTGGGTTTGGAGCCATGTTCACCAATTGCTGTCTACTCTGCATCGAAGTTTGGTGTTGTTGGATTTACACGTTCCTTATCGGTAAAGTAAATATGTCAATTACAAATATACATATGAATGTTTGTTTATACCTATATTTACTTTTAAATGTTGGCAATTATACATACATTTATATATATTTTCCTTTGCCTTTAGTTTGAAACACCTTCTACATAAATTATTTTTCCCCGTTTTCAGGATCCTCATTATTTTAAACATACTGGTGTTGCAATAACTGCTATTTGTCCTGGGCTAACTGAGAGTCCAATGACAGCAAATCCCAAAATTAGTGATACTTTTGAATATTCTAAACCTTTGACCGACCAACTTTTTTCGGCTCCACGTCAACCTGCTGCCAAAGCTGGAGAACATTTGGTTAAAATAATTGAAATGGCTAAAAATGGAACAATGTGGATTAGTGATAAAAATGCAATGATAAATGTTGAACCCAAACTTTTCTGGCAGCCTTAAAATACCCTGAGCTAACTTTTACTTCACTTTGAATACATTTCAGTATATGTATATCTACAGAAAAAAATGTTCAACAATTAATTTTTTAATTGATTCATTTATATTCTTAGATCAGAGAAACAAAATAATCTTTCAATTGAGAAAAAAATGAATCAATTAAAAATTAAATTAAATTTATATCCCAAACTAATTAATCAAATCAAATGTAAGGAGCAATTATAAAAATATAAATTAAAAATATTCATTGTATCGATACAATCTGTTTTTTGTTTAGAACTTTTCGTCTTCATTAAAATATTTAATACAAAATAGTCATTAGTCTGTAAATTATTTAAAGCCAAATCACAATAAGATCGAGTCACAATTTAAAAACACGAAAGAACGCAAGGGAAATGACAAGGGTGGAAAGAAAAAATATTTTTTTCAATTTCAATATTAAATAGTGATAAAAAGTTGCCATTTGCTATTGTTAAGTCAATTGTAAAGTTTAAAGACGATTGGATTAGGTTAAGAGGTGCCTCAAATCCAAATTCCGCAGATCCAAATTGATTGAAATTTACCAAATACAAATTTTTTTGGATCTGCAAAAACTGTATTATATAAATAAAAGAACCATGCTAAGTACATTAAATAAGTTTTAGTCAAAGAGAAATCATTAAAATATCATATCTACGCCTTACTCTTAGTACAATAAAAGAAAAAGTAAAAAAAATATTTTTCATGTTTTTATACCCCATTTAGATTTTAAAACGTGAAAAAAGGTAATGACGATGGATAGCAAACTTTTATGTTTTGAATTATTTTAGGATTAGTTTAAATGAAATTAAAATAATAATAAATAAAAAACACGAATAAAATAAAACATATATGTAACTATATAAGATTTAAAGAGAAAAAATATGTTCAAGGTTTCTGCGGCACTTCAAGAATAGGTTCAATCACAATAAAACTTAGTAGAATAACTTCTCTCATAAAAAGACAAACTTGTATCACTATTTGAACGGGTAATACAAACATTTATTTTCTGCCATATACCAATATTTCAGCCTAATGTATATACATATGGTCATTTTATCTGTACATAAAATGAAACTGTAACAGGATCGAGTCTGAATATGAATTTTTTTAAATTTGATTGATGAAATACAAAACAAGAAACCAATTATGTTTGGAGTTGCTATCAGTCTGTCTGTCCGCCTCTCGCAAAAATATTCTGAATGAACCGCGGTTCATTTCCAAAAGACAATAGAGATAAAACCCATTTAAATGACTTGGCAGCACCTTTTATTTTTATAATATTTTCCTATCTCTCCATTAGAGTGCAGTAGGTTTTCTGTAACGGTCGTCTTCGAGGTTGCTTCCTGTTTACAGTGGAATCCCTCAGGGATCCTTACTTTGACCATAACTTTTTATCATGTTTATGAACGATCTTTTTCATGTAGTTTCGAGTAAGGTATTTCTTCTGTTTCTTTTACAGTTGGCATACAGCGTCGTAACTAGTAAATAACTCGCAACCATATACAGTAGACGCTCAGAAATTAGAACTCTTAGTAATTCGAATTTCCAGAAATTAGAATCGGTAATTTCATTGCATTTAGCGCTCTAAAATTCGAATCAGAAATTCGAATTTCCGAGCTTTTGTTCTTTTTTTGTTGTAAACACTAAAATTTTGACAATATAGTTTAACCAAAAAGAAAACAAAAAGGGAAATCCCTTTTAGTAGATGTTATACGAATTTTGTTGATGTTGTTTGAGTTTGGAAGTCAGTCTTTTGGTGTTTGTCAAATAAGAAAGTGGACTGTTAAAATGCCTAACAAGCGCAAGAAAAATACTGTGACTTTAAAAGACAAAGTAAGGATATTGGAAAAGATTGACAAAGGCGTTCAAGGAAAGCGTTTAGCGCTGGATTTTAATGTAACTACTTCTACTATTAGCTACATTAAATTGAATAGGAAATCAATATTGGATGCTGTTGCCAACACATATCTAGTAAGATTCTACATAGTGCCGAATACCCCAAAATGGAAAGTCGTCTCTATGAGTGGTTTCTCAACCAGCGTGAAAAAAAGGTGACCCTAAATGGAGCTATATTGAAGGAGAAAGCCAAATCCATTTTCAGGCAAGAATATCCCGATTTTTCAAAAAATGCCTGGATGACGTCTCGGGTATTTTATGACTGGTTTCATAAGATCTTTATTAATGAAGTAAGTGCAAAAATTATTTATAAGCTCCATAATTTTAAAACATACATATTTTTTAATAGGTCCTTCGTTTTTCCGAGGAGAATAATTTGCCTCCAAAAGCCCTTTTACTGATTGATAACTGCTCTGCTCATTCACCTATTGAGGCATTGCAAAGTGAAGATGGAAATATAGTAGCTTACTTTTTTCCACCAAATGTTACAGCAGCCATACAGCCGATGGACCAAAGCCCAATAAAGCTAACTAAACTTATTTATAGAAATAAATTGCTAGCACAATTAATTGCCGAGAATGGTGAATTTAACAAAAGTTTAAAATCTGTTTCAATCAAAGATGCAATTAAATAGATGATGCTTACAACTAAAACACTACTCTAAGTAGATTAGATACAAGTAGTGCTGATGACGGACGTGGCTGTCCAAAAAATGTGCATTCCACTCGTGCTGGTGTCTAAAAATTAAATTTTCCCAATTTTTCTTTAATATTATCACCTAATGCAATAATTTTATTAAAAAAAGCTTGGGACGAGGTCCCTCAAACAGCTTTAAAAAATTCTTGGTCAAAGTTGCTCAACTGGGACTCTGACGAATACAATAGTGATGATGATGTGCCCCTATCACTGTTGCTGGGAGAATATCAAGACTATAATGCCGTTGTCCAACTAAATCAAAATCTTTTGACACAAATCGATCCGAATAATCCCATATCTGTAAGAGAAATTGAAAGATGGAATGAAGATGCGCTTGAAAATGAATCTATTTATATACATGATAGTGAAAGTTTGTCTTCAGACATGGAAGAAGATGCAGGTGTGGAAGTGCCACCTAATGTTTCTTATTCCGAAGCTACTGAAAGCGTAAATAATTTAATACAATGGTGCAAAAGCAGTGAATTATTTTCCACCAAACACTTATCAAATCTTTTAGATCTCCGTAATGATATTGTTTTGTTGGAAATACAAAAATAAAAAAACAAACTAATATTACTGATTACATGTTTAACAAAGACTGAGTGAAAATAATATTTTACGTTTTTGAACAAAACTTTATTATTAAATAGAAATTAACAAAGACTGAGTAAAAATTTACAATATGTATTATTTACCTTTTTAACTTAAAAAATTGTTTTGTTTTTTAATTGAATTATATGTATACCATGTACATCATACTGAATTCACGTGTATGTTAAGGTGTAGATGAATTGAATTGTTATTTTTTGTTATGTTTCGTTAACTTTTTATAGTTTTTATGTTAAATAAACTAAAATAAAAACAAACATAGTTCTTTTAATATTTATATGGTAAAATTTACCTAAATTTTAGTAAAAAAAAAACGTCTAGAAATTAGAATAATTCGAATCACCCTAAACAAAGTGGTTCTAATTTCCGAGCGTCTACTGTATAAGGGTAGGCAATAAATATGTTCGAATGCAACTGGCCAATAGCATTCGAACATGTATTAGTGTATAATACTGCGACATCCAGAATTTCCTCAACAGTTAATTATCCCCTTTTTTATTAAATCACAAATACGAGTAGGTATGTATATACAACGTGTAATTGCACCTTTTATTTTCATTCATTCCACAATTATCACTCATTCCACAAATCTCTGATTGCCTAATTGAAATTTAATTTTTAGGGTTCCGTACCCAAAGGGTAAAAAGGAAACCCTATTGTTTTCGCTATAATGTCTGTCCGTCTGACCGTCTGTCAGTGCCTATAGCAACAAATACTAAAACTTATAGGGTGTTCCAATAGAGAGGTGTTATTCACGAAAATGTGTTTATTTCTTGAACTGTAAGTTCAAGGGACACTTGAAATTTAAAACAGTAATTACAACTTAGTTCACTATATAAACAAGTATAAAAAAATAAAACTAAAAATTAAAGGGTGTTCCGATAGTGGTGTGATTTGCGTGTATAAGGCGTAAGTTTTGGACCATAATAGGTAGACTCTTGAAATTTTCACAGAAGGTGTATAGCTGTGGCCACTATAGCATCAAGTACTAAAACTTATAGGGTGTTCCGAAAGTGACGTGTTATTTGCCTTTATGTCTTTATTTCTTGAGCTATAGAAAGAAATCACTTAAAATCTGCAGTGATTTAAACTATGTTCGCGATATAAGCAAGTATTAAACCTAATAATATTAAACCTAAAAATTAACGGGTGTTCCGTTAGTGACGTGATTTGTATGTATATGGCGTAGGATTTGAACGATAATAGGTAGACTCTTGAAGTTTTTACAGGATGTGCATTACTATGGCCACTATAACAAATAATAAAATTAAATGGTGTTCCGACAGAGACATGATTTGTACGTAAATAGCCTTCTTTTTTTAACCGTAATAGGTAGACTCTTGAAATGTTTACAACAAATGTTGTACTTCGGCCGCTGTAACAATTACTAATATCTAAAGGGTGATCCATCAGTAACATGTTTTTTACGTATATTACCTTATTTTTTGAACCGCAATAGGTAGGCGCATGTACATTTTTATAGAAAGTTTATTACTATGGCCGCTATAACAACAATTACTAATATTTAAAGGGTGTTCCAACAGTGATACAATTTACGCGATTACGACTATAATTTTAAAATTAAAGGGTGACTCTTAAGACATGAAAAAATTAACAACTTGTATTTTTAAAGTTGTACTAAATATAGTACGGAACCCTATGTGTGTGAGTCTCACTCGCCCTTGACTGATTTATTTATAGTCCTTACTGTGGCTTCGTTTAAACTGAACACTTTGCCTAGAAATGTTGAGCCTACTCAATTTCGAAGGCGATCTAATCCATTTTTAACCGACTTCAAAAAAAGAAGGAGGTTATCAATTCGTCTGTGTGTTGCTTTTTTTTGTGCCTTCAGAACTCGGTCATTTCTGAACCGATTGCGCTATTAGATAGGTTATGGCTACAGATTGGTCCCGTTTTAAAAGAAATTTAAAATTTTCAAAATTAAAGAGTGTCCCCATACAACATATATGTATTATGAACTTTATAGGTCACCAATTTAAAATTAAAAAAAAGTGCGTATCACTATAGCTCCCAATAACAAAAAGTAATATCTTTTGAACCGTTATAGACAAACACAAAGTTGCACAGAATGTTCGTTGCTATGTCTGTTAGAATAAGTATAAATATTTATAATTAGAAATTAAAGGGTGTCCCATTAGTTGGTTTATTTTGATATATATATGGCCAAACTTTTTAACCTTTATAGACAGACAGTTGAAATTTACAAAGAACTGTATTGCTAAGACCGCTAAAATAACAAGTGTAAAATATGAATTTGGAAATTAAAGGGTGTCGCAATAGTTAATGTAAAAGTGATATATATGGCCAAACTTTTCAACTGTTATAGATAGACAGTTGAAATTTACAAAGAACCTATATTGCTTAATCCGCTATTACAACAAGTATAAAATTTGGATCTATAAATTAAAGGGTGCCCCATTATTGATGTAATTTGACCATTATGTCCTCATCTTTGGAACCGTCATAGACAAACACTTGAAATATAGACAGAATGTTCACTACTTTGTCTGGTATAACAATAAGTATAAATATTAAAAATTGGAAATTAAACGTTGTCCCAATAGTTGATATAATTTGATGTACATATATGCACACAAAGTTAAAATTTACAAAGAATCTGTAAAACAAAGTCCTCTTTAACAAGTATTTATATTAAAATTTGAATTTCAAGGGTGTTCCAATAGGTGACGTCATTTGATATATATGACCCTATCTTTTAAACAGTTATTGATAAACACTTAACAATTATACAGAATGTCCATTACTATGTCTGTTATAATAAGTATAAATATTTAAAATTATAAATTACAGGGTGTGGAAATAGTTTATGTAATTTAATGTATATGACCAAACTTTTAAACCGTTACAGACAGACGGTTGAAATTTAGAATGAACCTGTATTGCTACGACCGGTATAACAAGTATAAAATTTGAATTCGGAAATTACAGGGTGTCGCAATAGTTAATGTAATTTTATGGATATAGCCAAACTTTTGATCCGCTGTGCACAGACAGTCGTTTGGCATTGCTTTGACCTGAAAAAGACCAGAACCCTGGGGTCTGTGCCCCTATATACTCCGGAAGCACCGCTCCCCCGGTAGAAAATCGATTGATATTTGCTTTAGATTATTGAATTCAAAAATTAGTTTTTTTATCTGAATTGACAGTTTGTGCTACGACATTTAAAAAATACCGCTACAATCTTCCTCGAATATAATTGTATAATTACCGTCTTAAAGAAACTTGATTTTAAGTTTGTCTGTTTTGGAGTCGGTTTTTTTTTTGCAAGAATTATTACTATTTGTTATAGAGGTCATAGTTTAAAACTTATGTCATATTCATGCAAATCACGTCGATATAGGAACACCCTTTAATTTTACCCTACAAATATTAAGTATTTGTTGCTATAGCGGTCATATTATTTTTGAAAACTTTGGCCATATACATATGTAAATGCAAACCTCGTCACTATCGGAAAACCCTTACAATTAATACTTGTTTATATAGCGAACAAAGTGTTAATTATTGTTTGTAAGTTTTAAGTGTATGCCTACTAGAGTTCAAGAAATAAACACATACATATACGTGAATATCACGTCTCTTTCGGAACACCCTATAAGTTTTAGTATTTGTTGCTATAACGGTCACAGTTCACAGCTTCTGTGAAAAATTCAAGAGTCTACCTATTACGGTTCTAGAGATAGAAGGCGCTGACAGACGGACAGACATTTTAGCGAAAACAATAGGGTAACGTTTTTACCCTTTGGGTACGGAAGCCTAAAAAACAGTATTAAAAATGGTTTTTATGAAGTTTGAGTTGTGTTAAGACAAGTTGATGGGTAATGTAAACGGGTGGTTACAATAACAGAATTTTATAAAAAACCTGTGCATTTAATTTGTATCTCTATACAAATTAAATACATAAACAATATCTGTAGTACTATTAAAGAGGAGTTTTAAATTTTTTGTGTATTAGAGAGGCCTGCGCAAATATATTAAAATATCAAACAAACCTTGGTGGAGTCCGTCATCAATTGGCTCACGTGAGCTTAAAACAATGAAATTTCACCTTTCGTACATTCTTTAAGTCTGCTTTTGAGTTGGGGAGATCTGTGTTTTGCCATTCCCTACATCTGCAGAATAAATTTGATTGTATCTAGCTAGTTATCGGGTTATGCTTGTGCTAGTTATTGGTGACACACATAGGCCAATAGGTGGGTTGCCCACTCGAAATCACATTTAGACGCATTTTTGAAATTGTGTCAAACAAAACGCGACCTTTTGGAGTTATTAGGCGTGATCCCTAAAACGTAAAACGTTTCATAGCATCAGGCGCTGTAGTCGCCTGATGCTATGAAACAGGGACCTAGTGATTTGTAGAAGTCGCTATTTTGACTATGATATTTAAGATCTAGGAGCTGATAAAATCGAAGAAAGAACTAAGCTTTGATGAAATTCTTCAAGACAGATATTTGTTGCTTGAAGCTAATCCACACAAAAATCACACAGTAAATAATGTTTGATTCGGGGCTTTATAAGTATTGCAAAGCCCCCACATGCTCTTCCACGGAGGTCCTTAGCCTTTGATCAAGCATACCCAACCAGAGAAAGTTGTTAAAACTGGTTAAAATGAGAATGTGATTGGTGTTTTGCAAAAGCGTTTAATTTTGAATGAGTTAACCAAATTTTAATTTAAGTTTTTTGTTAAGATCTATCTTATCTATCTCTAGTTAAAAAGTAGCAACAAATGGTAGCATATAAATATTTTATGGTTGTGAAAATTCCACACAAAAGGTTTTTGTAAAATATTAAGTTTGTGTATAATTAAATTAGTTTTCTTACGATTCTTATAATTAAGAAATAGTCATGAATTGTAACATATGTATGTACATATGTGTATGTTGTGATAATTCCGTACAAGCGATTCTTATGAAAAAATAAATTCATGATCAATGTTAACAGGTAGAGAAATCACACAATAGCGCTTTTTCAGAAATGTCCATTACTGTCAAAGAGCCTTTTGTGTAAAGTATTAAATTGATTGGATTTGTTCCGCCAGTAAATAAAATACTGTTGTCATACCTTTCGCTGAAGACCGTCGGCACTGGCTGTTGTTTTGGTACGTTTGGCGAGTACCATTTTAAACGCGGCTTGAAAATGATGTCTTTACATCGAAAGCGCTCGCCAAACGTACCAAAACAACAGCCAGTGACGACGGTCTTCACCGAAAGGTATGACAACAGTATTTTGTGTAAAGCTTTTTCCAACCATAAAACAAATTTACGTTAATTTATTTTTCATTCTGAACAATTAAAACTAATTTCGTATTTTCCAAATTAATAATACGTAAATAAACTATTCATGCATAAAAATTGTTAAAATAAAACAAATAAATGTAACGTTTATTGCTTTGCCTTAAAATTGTTAAATGAAAGCGTGATTTATATTAATCTAATACGAAAACTTCAAAACTTATTTTTTATATTTAAATAATAAATATTATTTCAAACTAATGGTTTTGGTTAATTATGGTTATATAATTTCAGTGTACTTATTTTAATACACAATACGACATACACCTACTTTGTTGAAAGTTGGCATCAGTGTTACCAGATCTAAAAATATTTTACAGCTAGATCTGGTTTAAAATAATGTTAAAAAATGCTAAAAAAAGATTACAAAATGCTAAAAATTAATGCTAAAATTTAAAATTTATAATTTTAATGAATTTATCCCTTATACACTATTTATTTTTCATAAAATTGCTATATAATATATCATTTAAATAAAACAAAACTGATTGAAAGACAATAAGGGGTAAAAAAGAGTCCTAAGAAAATTAACAAAGGATATGTTTCTTTATTTATGAATAAGTCTTGAAGTAAAAGGTTTTTAGGATTTAGAAATAAATAATTAATTTTTTGTTATAAAAGGACAAATATTTTGTTCATACAACTTCAATTCAAAGTTTATCTAAAACTTTACTTTGAGTGGCTCTTATTCATTTCTGAAGGAGGCTTTAATTCAATATACTCGTCATTAATACTAGCTGTGCCCGCCATTTCGTCCTTACAATATATTGTTTGATTTTCCTTTGACCAAAGACCCTTACTTTTTTTGTGCTTCAATTATGGTTTATGTATATACTTTAAATAAAGCAACTCATCTAGGGTTTGGGATTTCCAGGGAAATGGGGAAAAAAATATTCTAATTCCCGGAAATTTCTGGGATTCCCGGAAAAAATTCATAGTTTTAACATAAAAAAGAACGCAAATAACTATTAAATATTAGTATTACCAGTTTATAAAACTTAAAAACAAATCAGGATAAAAAAGATATAACAAATGTTTATAAATATTGAAAAAGTATTTCAATAATTATTTTATTACAAAATATGATTTCAGTACTGTTAGTGCGTTTAACAAATCGCTGGACATTCTTTTCCTTGCCTTTGTTGCGAAAGTTTCTCTTTAAAAGTTTGTTCCATTTAGTTAACAACACAACTGCTAGTAGACGGTTTTACAGATTATATTGGCTTAAATAATCTGTTGAAAAAATTAGCAATTTCACCACATTTTAAATACCTGAGTATCGCAAACGTTTTATCATCCCTTCTTTCATTTATTTTTCTTTTTAACCATCGTTTTTCAAAGAGCCGAATTAATAGCCAAAAGATGCTCGTAGAGGGTCTGAATAATAACATCTATTAACAAATTTGTGCCCCTGCGACTCAAGGCCTCTACTGCAACTTTAATGGGATTTAAAACGGCCACTAAACTCACAACTCTACGCAATTGAAATATATTTGAGTTTTTTTAAATGCTTTCTTCGATTTAAGAAACGATTGAATCATTTCAACCATACTTATCTTGTTTTTACATCATGAATTAAACGTGATTCTTTGCCATATTCTTGTTTTTATATTTCTCGAGACAGACTGTTTTTATAGGACGTTTTAAAATAGTTTTACAATTAGTCTTGCACGACCTATAGCATATTTGTAAGTTTTTTTTTTTTAAATATTAACTACAATTTTAAAAATGCTAGTTTTTAATTCAGCACAATAACAATTAAATATTTCTGTCATAGCAAAAGAAATGCTTATTTAAAAATAAGAACCACTGAATTTTCTTTAAAGTGTTCATTATTTTAAATTTCCCGTTTCCCGGTAAAACTAGCAAAAATGAGACCGCCCGGGAATTCCCGGGAAAAGCTATAAACAATTTCCCAGGCGGGGTCTTATTCCTACTAAAATATGCGTCGTGAGCGCCGTGTTTACTTGTCTTATAATTAAAACACTCGATGTATTTTAGAACTTTTGATTATGAAATAAGTTCCTTATATTGAAAGTAAGTTATGTTTTTAAAAAATTCCGGTTTTTATTTGTACTGTGTGCGTGTTTCAGTCAAAGCATAAAACTGCTTGAACTCGCACAAGTTCATTGTTATTTTGTTTAAAATTAACCTTTTCAGCTTGCTTATAGAAACTCCGAGCATTTAGCTCGCTGGTCTTGGCTGTTTATTATTATCCACTCAGCTTTACTCGTGTGCATTGAACAGACATGAAATCAATGAAATATTATAATGAGAGTCTCATGCGCTTAATTTTATGTGCTCATGCAGTGCTTTAGTAACCAAACGTAATATTTTACAGATTTTTCGAATATATCTTAAAAGTATTCGATTGATTTTTTATATTCCTTTTTAAAAATTTATTGGTTTTGCAATTAATGGGCCAAAAAGTAACTGTGGTATAAGATGACTATTAATGAACTTGTAAGGTGTAGGCTCTTTTGATTTCAGAATAATGCAGTATGCCATTGGAATAATTGGAAAGTCAAATACATGTCATAACTTTTAGCAATTCCTTATAATCGATAAAAAATTGTGATATATTTTTAAATAAGACCAAAGTAATTGTATGATTTTTATAAAATTAAAAATGCTAAATACGTAACTGAAGTATGCTAAAAATAATGCTAACTGCTAAATGAAAAAATTGCAGCTAAATTAAAAAAAAATAATGCTAAATTTAGCTGCAAAAATGCCAAAATTGTCACACTGGTTGGCATGCTACTGATTAAAAATTTTACATGTTTTGTTATCTTTGGGAGAGTCTCGTTGAGATTGTGTGTGTGCACACTAGTGTTACCGCCGAGAATTTTGAAAAAGTAGCACAAAAAGTCGTTTTATCAAAATAAAGTCGCACAAAAAAGTCGTTTTTCCAAAAAAAAAGTCGCACATTTTTTAACTTTTTTTTATTTAAACAAAACAAAAAGTAATTAACAACTCAAACACAACAAAAAACTAAATATCAATTCATTGAAAAAGGTTGATTAAATCAGCTCTTTATATAATTGTTTATATATTATACACATTTATATAAGTACGTATCAACTTAACATATTATCGTAGTCTGGTACAAGTTCATTACTTAGAATCCAGTCTTCTATTTCGGTATCTAACAAGTTTAGAGCTGATAGAATGGAACCACAAGTTGATACTTTTAACCTGTTAGTTACTTTATTTATCATTAAAACCAGTTTAGAAAAATTCTTTCCGCAAATGTGCTGTTGTTAGGTAAAGTTGAAACTTGCGCAGCCAATTTGTATAAATTTAGATACAAAGGTACGTTTAAAGAATTTTTAAACTACCTACTGTATGGCAAAAACTCTCAGCATCATTAATTTCAAAAATGTACTCGTATGATTTATCCTAAGCTTTACTTTCCAATAATTTGTATTCGCTAATAAAGGTCTCAGGTTCACTTATGACATAATTAAATTCTGATATGAGATCAATATAGTTAATATCTTCGTTAGAGATAAAACATTTTGGTTGTAAAAATATTGAAATACTCAGTTTCTAATCATTAATGTTTATCCGCAACAATATTTCGTCACAAAGTTTTTGGTAAAACTTTAAAATATTTTGTTTAATCGCAATGCATTCAATATTAAGCATATTTTCAGCATGTATTGCAGTTTGAGCTTCATGGCCTATATAAATATTTATAACATCTTTGATGTTTAGTGTGTCTCTATAACTTATATTTTCTAGCCTTGTGACCAATATATATTCCTTTTTCAGAAAATTTTGAATAATTTGGAGTAAAATCTCCTTTGTATATAATATCAGGTATATTATATGAGATGGCTCACTCTGAAAGCATTTGTTAAATTTATTCATAATACCTAAAATGTACACTAAAAATTGTAAATGAATGCGTTGGTAGACGAAAACTTATCCTGAATTGCACTCTTTTCTTCAAATTGCGAATGAAATTATGCTGTAGTACTGTTAAGTGTTGTAAAATTCTATTTGCTACCGGTGTCCGAAAGCCTTAATAGCTTGTGCTCTGGAACGTTAAAAATGCTCTGCAAGTCTTTAAAATCTACTTGCCTGGTTGAACTTCGAAAAAAGTTCTTGGATAACTTCTCTACGTCTTCGGGTATGCATTTTAATGCCGAAATGTTTAAAAGATTCACAGAGTGGCAAACACAGCCAAGATGAAACAAGTGGGAAACTTTATTTTTTAATCAACTGGACACTCCAATATTTCTTCCAACTATAGTGGACGCGTTGTCTGTCGCTTTTTTTTTTGTTTTTAAAAAAAGGGGGAATAAGTCGTACAACGGTAGGAAAAGTGGCACAATTATATGAGTGTGAAAAAGTCGAACATTAAGTCGCAGTCCACCAAAAAGTAATACTGGGCATGTGTTCAGCTTGCTAGTTTGTGTTCGAATATGGCCACTTGCTCATGATCTCAACAATTAGATGACCTTGATCATGCAACTGTTTATTACTTCGCTTACAAAACGCTAATAATCCAATTGCATACTTTCTATAGTTGAAGTATTAAATATATTTTATAATTTGTAAACCTGAGTCAGTTTTTGGTCATTAAGCCACATAAAGGAAGAAATAAAATTATTCACATCTATACGTATAATAAAATCTATACATATTAAAAAAGAAACTTATTTCTGTCTGCTTGTCTTTTTGTCTGTATGTCTGTCTGTCTGTCTGTCTGTCTGAGTTCGCATCACGTAAAAACAATTGGATAGATTTTAACAAGATTTTGTGATTTTTGTGTACCTATTCGATTCAAATATCCAACAGTAAGTGGGGAAAAAGCAGTGAAAGTACGTAATTTTACCGATATGCATACTTTAAAACGCCTTTTTTTTGTTGAAAGACGCATATTTTAGTAGGGATGAGACGCTTTATGTGAAGAAAATACATAAACAATAACTGAAGCAATGAAAAAGTAAGTGTCTTTGGTGTAATTTGCTTTCAAACAAAATCGAACAATATATTTTAAGGACGTTGACGAAATGGCGGGCACAGCTAAAGTAATGATGATTATATGGAATTATAGCCTTCAGAAATGAATAAGAGCCACTCAATGTACAGTTTTAGGTAAACTTTCAATTGAACCTTTAAATAAAACTGGAGTGGCCTACACTCAACTATACCATACCCAATGGAAACAGATATTTTTATCATTTCTTATTTCCTCTGTATCGACGTATGGATCTACACCTTTAATGACTACCTGTAACCCTTGCTACTCTGATAGGTATAAAAGTTTTTTTTCAGCTTTAAAAATCGTTTTCTTTGTCTCATCTATGAAGTATACTTATTGTATACTTCAGACATGCCAACTAGTAACCGAGTTCACACATCGACATTTGCTGACGACACAGCCTTTTTGAGCATTCACGAAAGACCCGAAGTAGCATCAAGATATCTACAAGACCACATATGCAATTTAGAAAAATGGTTGAAGAAATGGAGAATAAAAGTTAATGAACAAAAATGTACTCACATAACCTTCACACTGCGTAGAGAATCTTGCCCCCCTATTCGGATAAATAGCCAAACGATACCTCAGCTTTCAGACGTCAAATATCTCGGCATACATCTTGATCGGCGCCTTACATGGAAACGCCACATAGAAACAAAGTTAACACAAATGAAGTTAAAAGCAGTCCAACTAAACTGGCTTATTGGCAGAAATTCTACTCTAGCTTTAGATTGCAAACTTTTATTATACAAGTCAATTCTAAAACCAATATGGTGTTATGGCATTCAATTATGGGGCACTGCCTCAGCTACTAACGTAGAAAAAATTCAAAGGCGTCAAAATAAGATTCTTCGTATAATTACATCTGCTCCTAGGTATATAAAAAACTCAAACATCCATAAAGATCTAAACGTGCCATCAGTTAAAGCAGAACTTATCCGAATCTACTGGCCGTAACATACTAAATGAACCTGGTTACATTCGACTAAGAAGGAGAGACACTGCTTCTCTCATCCGTACATCAGAGGGATAACCCGCAAATTACAGTAACCATGAAACATACATTTTTTTTTTGTCCAGCACTGGTTGGACTAAACAAGTATATTTTTTTAGACTTAATATATGAGTAATTATTGATAGTTCAATTATATTGAAGATACAATAAATAAAAATTGCAAAAAAAAAATCTATGTAAGTTTCCACGCTTGATGGCAATTACATAAAAAGAGTTCTCTCCAACCAATAAAATCAATGCATCTATCCATTCCCACTTGCGTCTTGGGTTTTTCTTCACTATCGATGATTATTTTGGTTACACTGTGTTTAGAAGGCGACCTGTTTTTATCATCATTTTGTTTTTATGACTTAAATTAAAGAGGCTCATTGTTTTATTTTAAAATTAGTAAAGCAATAATGGCTTTGTAAAAGAAAACAATACACACAACTTTGTTGTTGTTTTAAAACAGGTTTGTTGTTATTTTTTTTTATTTTATGTATATGCAATGTACGTTTTTGTTGATTGATAATTAATATCTAATAAATGCAGCACGAAAAAAATTTGTTACCAAACATTAATCTAGAAGTGTTTGTCTGAAACGGTTCAGATAGGGCTACATAGGTCTAATCTTTGGTAAACTGCTTGATTTAGTTTTCGTTAATTATCCTAAGGAGTGTTCAGTTAATCGGGCTGTCGCTGTTTCTTTGCCAGAGGACCGATATCATCCTTCAGTTGAAATAAGCTGTAATATATCAAACGTTTGTCATGATAAAAACTCTATTAAAAGAAAGATACAATAATGCCTTAAACGTGCTGATTACAATGAAATTAATAGCTTTTTAGTTAATACTAATTGGCTTGAATTGCTAACTATCGCAAAAGATATGCTAAGTCGTATTGATGAAATGGTTGATCGTTTTTATAATACCATGTTTGAATATATGAATGAATCTATTCCGAAACTAACCCCTCGTTCAAAAACTGGACCGCCTCTCCGTTTTAAAAAATATAAAAACAAATATTTCAAGAAATGAAAAAAAAAAACTGGATCTGCTATACATTATAGTAAATATTCTGTTCTTCGTGCTCAATACAATTAGCTTAACAAACAGATGTACGACAACTACCTAATTGATATAAAATCTAATTTTTTGCACGAACCTAAATCATTTTTCAATTTCGTAAACTACATATTCGGATTCCAACTATGATGATATTGCCGATTATCCGTAAAAAATCAATT
This sequence comes from Phasia obesa, assembly GCA_949628195.1. Lineage (NCBI taxonomy): Eukaryota > Metazoa > Arthropoda > Insecta > Diptera > Tachinidae > Phasia > Phasia obesa. The sequence goes on along the minus strand of OX451215.1, from coordinate 113,177,104 downwards.
CGAACCTAATAATGTCAATGTTTCCAATCGACGCCTCACATATAGTAAATTGCTTAAAAACTTTTAAACCTTCAATACATAGTGGACCTGATGGAATTCCGAGTTGCCTTTTATTAAACTGCTCATCTGCTATAGCTGTACTATTATCTATAATTTTTAATATTTCGTTAAAATACGGATATTTTCCTAAAAAATGGAAAGTTCCCTTATTTAAATCTAGTGATAAATCTAATATACTAAAAGATTTTGAAAAATGAACTACCAATTTTTTTATACATCAGATTTCTTCAATTCTTACACCTTTTCAACGTGGATTTCGTAAAGGTCTTTCACCAATTACGAACATTCTCAATTTTACAACCCTGATTAATAGAGCCTTTGTTAATGGTCAGCAAACCGACATTATTTACGCCGATTTTAGTAAAGCGTTCAACAAAGTAAACCATAATTTATTACTTTTTGAGCTAGATAAAATCGTGTCTCGTATGCAGAACTCAAACTATAAAATTTAAATCTACAGTTTCAAGGCAAATTCCTGTTAGTTCTGGTGGTTCTTGTGTCCCCCAAGGCAGTCACCGTGGTCCTATACCGTTTCTTCTTTTTGTTAATGATATGCCTGATACCATAAAATATTGTAACATCTTTATGTATGCCGATTACTTAAAAATCTTTTAAAGTTTGAAATAAACTTCAGATTGTATCCATCTTCAGGATGATTTGAATAACTTCTATGAATGGTGTCAGCTTAATTTAATGGAACCTAATCTGAAAAAATTCAAACATATGCACTTTACAAGAGAGCATGATATTGTTAATTCGTATATGCTGAACAACAGCACATTAGAATTGGTAAACACTTTCTCTGACCTAGGAATTTTATTTGATATAAAGTTAAACTTTCTTGAACATATGTATTACGATAACTGTAAATAAAGCCCATGGGGTTTTAGCTTTTATCAAACGTTGGGCAAAAGAATTCAAATATCCACTTATTAACAAACGTTTAAATGCAGCACTTGTATGACCTATTCTGGAATACGGTTCGATTATATGGGACCCGTTCTACAATATACATATTGATCGCATCAAATCTGTTCAAAAGCATTTTCTTCTGTTCTGTCTGAGAAATCAGAGATTAATTTAGCAACGTTAAAAAGCCGGATGTGCTTTTTAATGCTCAATATATCTTTCATGATGAACCTTATTAATGGAATTTTATGCTCTGATGTTTTATTAAGTAACTTATCTTTTAATGTTCCTCAATGCTCATTACGTTCATAAAAACTTCTTTTTGTAAAAAATTATCGTATTTTTGCTTTGGCAGATCTTTAATAAAACTATGTTGATTTGTTAGTAATTAGGGAGAATATCGAAGCAGACCACTTCCATAATGGGTCCCTTTTCGACCCTCTTCCGTCCTCTATGATTACAGGCAACCGAAATGTAATTTACGACAACCTACTTATATTGAGTCATGTGCTACAACCAGCCCTTAATCTTGACTTTAGTGATTTGAGACTGTCGACTGGTAACAGTCGTCCTTCTTTCTCATCACGCAGTCTCTAGTAATTGCTAGCATTTGTTCAAGGCTCAGGTCCCCCATGGCACCCACCAGTGGTCCTGAGTCTTATGCTAGCCAGTGCTGGATATTCACACACAATGTGCGCTGTCGTCTCAGCTTCTTTCCTTTCCCCGTCTCCTCTTCTGCGTCTACCACTCACTTTTAGGCATGAGCTGTAGAGACTACGACACGACGTTGAAGGAATGTTTTGAGGTGCCTGCTTCCGAAAAGGATTTGCCTAAGCCCACAGGGACAGGTGCGTCCAATTCATCCACATTTACATCCATAGCCACAGGAGTATCTTCATAGACTGACCAGTCCACCCCTTGCGGGGTTTCTTTGTCATTCTATTTCGATATCCTCCCCTGGCCAGTGGCAACCGGAGTTCCTAAAGGGATTAATCTCTCCACCTCTAACGAGGCTTCCTTGTCCATCCCTATCGAGATATCCCGGTTCAACGCCATAGGAGAACCTTTAGAGATTAATCTGTTCACCCCTTGCGAGACGTCCCTGTCCATCCCTTCTGAATTCTTCCTAGGCCATTATTGGAGAAAACGTTGTCCACCTATACAGAGCTCCTTATGCATGGGTAAGTCTACATTGAAACTAGAGGTCGACCGGTATCCAGAGTTCGCATACTAACGGCCAAGCACCCTCTTGACCACGCATCCCTGGCATATGCTGTTCACCGTGGATTAGGGTGGTGTTCTTCCAGATTAAGGTTCAAGGAACATTGGCGTCTGGTGCTCCCATTTTCCCCGATAGCACTGCGTCAAAGCTTTGAGAATAAACCGCAATGACAATAAGTGCCCCGGGGGCACTATGTTGTTTTAATGAAATGTCTAATTTTATTGATTTTTCTTCTAATATATTTTTGTAATAATTTTTTATTTATAGTACCTAATTTATATTATATAATAGTCTGTAAGGAATTATCCATAGACTTTTAATAAATAAAAAAAATATGTTACCTTTAAGGGAATATTTAAATAATGATTGGGATTACAAATAAATAAATGCAATGAGTCAATAAGTTTATGTATTATATATGTATACAGATCTATAAAAAAATTACGTCATAGTGTTATAACGACAGACTTGATGAAATTGATGTCAACCGGCTAAACAATGACTTCATTTATCATTTATTCAATGTTACGAGTATTAGACAAACGAAAAACCTCAATTCAATTTAAAATTCTATTCAATACAAATATACTTTTGCTTTTTGTACTTGTTTGTAGAATTAAAAAAAAAAAAAAACATTTTAATTGAAAATATTGTTGCACAAAATAAATAAAGGACAAAATGAGTGAGTTTAATCTGTGTCATTCTCTGTCGTTCATAAATAATGAAACTACTTGTTAACAAACAGTATCGTTCGAAGTAGTAAAAGGTATACCAAAATTTACACAGTATGTGGTAATGCATAGAACAGCATATCGGGCTAATGGCGATATTTAAGGTTGAAATTTGTAATAACCATTTTCCATAAAAGTGGCTGAAGTTCGTTGATTTAAAATAAATATTTACTGTTTTCAGAACAATTTAAATATTTTTTTAAAAAAGGTCAAATTTCTCGGAAATTTCCTACTTCATAGAGCACAACTCCTGTGAGTCAAGCTGAGTCAAAACACAAATTTACTGTTTTGTAGTCCTAACTCTCCCCTACATTCCTATATATACATGTCCATGCATCGGGACTGCGCTTTTTGAGCTACAGCAATTTTTCTGACCCAAGGTAAGATATTCGGTACAAATGCACGTCATATTTTTTGAGAAGTTATTTGTATGTGAAAGTGGATATTATGCATATATTTTGATGCAATTTTGTACAAGAGTTCTTATTGACCCAAAAAATAATTCTGTTGAAATTAGGAGAAGTTGGCCCATATTTGGACCTAGTCCACATAGAAGGGTGTATCAAAATTTTGAAAAAATGACAATAGAACTCTCAAATTATGTGGTATCTGGCAATTCATTTGGAAAAGGTAAAAAATGATTTTATTGCCATCTAATATTACATAACTTAAATACCTGAAAATTGCAAATAAATTTAAAACCAATGGAAATAACTAGTAAAACCAAGTACCTGTTATATTATGTTTCAAAGAGGTAAAAAAGATCATGTTGAAACTTCGAGCAATAGTATATTAATCCATCCATTCATTTTGTTTCTTCATTATTGTTTAAACAATGGCTAAATTCAGTTATAGTGTTCTATCTGATATATATTTTGAACGGAAAGATGAAAACGACATTATTTTACATATAATGAATAATCCATTCTTCAAAATATGCGACAAACAAGAAATTAAAATTCATAACTTAAAAATAAAAAACTTTTAAATACTTTAAGAAAACGGTACAATCAATGTTCCAGAAACAAGAAATTGTTTTACTCACGCAACCAAGAATTGCTAAGAAATAAACTTATTTTTAAAAAGCCATCAGTAACTACCACGGAAACTGGAAAAGGTGGTCGACCAGCAAAGCCAATTGATAATTGTAGTGAAAGATCACGAAGACGCAAGCTTAAACATATCAATGAAGAAGTTTCTTGTAGCATATTAAAGGATTCATTTCTGCATCAAATTCAACCATCGAAAACTAAAAAGAGTAAAATTGCTATCATTGAAAAAATAGTGGAAGCAAGCCCAAGACGCACAAAAAGGATTTTAGAAAGTATGCCGACACCAACTGAAGAAAATAAATTTACTCCAGAAGAAGCATTTGCACTATTTTTGGATTTGAAAATGACTAAAAACCAATATACAGAATTGCGGAAGCGAAGCAATGAAAAAATTGTTGAATTTTTCCATCATATCGAGATATAGTTTCTTCCAAAAAAGATTGCTTACCTTCACCAACTGCTATTAGGTAACTTTAAGTTCAGCAGAAATAAAATTGCAGGATCTTCTTGAACACACTGCAGAACGATTATTAAAGACATTTGATGCTGACTATTTAAAGAAGTTTAAAAATTGCAGCATAACTTTTCTAAATGGGGATGTGTTGGGTCCTCTGGCCAGAAACAATACAAACAATGTAATGCGGAAAATTCATCAGATGCCAATTTCTTCATGATTTCTTTCGTTCCATTACGTTTAACAAAAACTTATATTGGTTCAGAGCCGTCAACTAGTAGAGCTGCAGAGATAGATGTATGGAAGAATGAAATTCCCTCGTCAACAAAATTTTGTAGACCAATAAAGTTTGCTTACAAAAAAGAAACTAAAGATGTCATAACTGAAGAAGTTGGCAAAATAACAGATGAAATTAAAGAACTTCAACCAGTGATATTTGAATTTAATGACCAATGCATCGAAGTTAACTTTAAAATGTCACTTACAATGATTGATGGAAAAGTTGCACAAGCTTTAACCGAAACAAAGTCTTCGTCAAGCTGCACCATATGCCAAAAAACATCAAGTCAATTGAGCCAACCACCAACACAAGACGATAGTTTTAATGAAGCATATGAATTTGGAATGTCACCTCTTCATGCTAGAATTCGTTTTATGGGGCATATTCTTAAATTGGGATACGATTTGGAATTTAATTTAATTTTTCTATTTTATTAATATTTTTTGAGATTTGAAATTTTAATTAAAGATTTTACAATTTCAGAATATTTCCTAAGTCAATTAGCAAAAGTTTTTTTTTACCCATTTAATTACGCTTTTCATTTTGCCCGAAGCATCAATTAGACAAGCATTTTTCATAAAGATTTCTATTTTTAAGTTCGTATGTAAATCGATTTACACTACGTCGAATTCTAGTAGATTTCGTTTAAAATCTTTTTCAAAATCTAGCTCGTTTACATTTCATCTAGTATAAATAACTAGATTTTGTTCGAAATCTCTACTAGATTTTGCTAGTGTAAATTAAAAACCAAAATAATCAAAAACACTTTTTTCCTGTGTCAATTTTGCTTCGTTTTAATGAAAATTAAGATATTTAAATGTGATTTCATTCAAAGAGGCATCAAAAAAAACTGTCTGTGTTTTTATACCCTACACCACAGGTGGAAAGTTTGTCATTCCGTGTGTAATTTCTACAAAATTTATTTCCGACCCCATAAAGTATATAATTCTGGATCCTTATACATAGCGAAGTTGATTAAGCTATATCCGTCTGTCCGTGTTTGGGTAGTAATGTAGTAGAACAGGGGTCTTATTTCATTATTCCATGCACAATATATTCAGGCATTTGGCATCTGCTTTAAGCACTCTAATTTGTTCAAAGAATTTGTACCGGCCCACAACAACACTCGATAAAGAGCACTGAAGCAGGTTTAAACAGGAGGAATATATGAAAAATACAATACACATATAAGAACTCCACCGGTAATACGCATACATACATAAGGTACAGTACAAACTACAATTATAGTTGTACTACCCGTATAAAGCAGAAGTTCAACTGCGAACGTTTTATGTCATTTGCCAAGGCACCAGAAGACATACAAAGAATTTAAGCACAATCTGTCAGGCATAGTTTCGAAAATTTTGGGATTGCCATTCAGCAACATCGGATCATTCCTTTGGAGGCTGCGGGCCAAAAACCATGCCCACCAATACGATAACTGTAAATAAAGCCCATGGGGTTTTAGCTTTTATCAAACCTTGGGCAAAAGAATTTAAATATCCACTTATTACCAAACGTTTATGTTCAGCTCTTGTATGACCTATTCTGGAATACGGTTCGATTATATGGGACCCGTTCTACAATATACATATTGATCGCATCAAATCTGTTCAAAAGCAGTTCCTTCTGTTCTGTCTGAGAAATCAGAGATTAATTTAGCAACGTTAAAAAGCCGCATGTGCTTTTTAATGCTCAATATATCTTTCATGATGAACCTTATTAATGAAATTTTATGCTCTGATGTTTTATTAAGTAACTTATCTTTTAATGTTCCTCAATGCTCATTACGTTCATAAAACCTTCTTTTTGTAAAAAATTATCGTATTAATTTTGCTTTGGCAGATCTTTAATAAAACTATGTTGTTTTGTAAGTAATTAGGGAGAATATCGAAGCAGATCACTTCCATAATGGGTCCCTTTTCGACCATCTTCCGTCCTCTATGATTACAGGCAACCGAAATGTAATGTAGATTTGGCACGTTTTTTAATTTTTATTCGGCTTTAATGATTCTCTTTTGCTTTTTTTTGTCAAAATAAATAAATGCCGCGACAGATCTCGAGGGATCAATAACCCCCTGCGAGGACCAATTTTGTGTTTTGTATTTTTAGGTTGGTAAGGATATTCTGCTTTGATTTGTATTAGAACTTATAGACTTACAGGGTGCCCACTGGTAACCAGAAGCAGTTAAAAGGCACATGGGGGGTCAGTATAATGAAATTTATTTAAGCATTTTTTTTGCTTCAGCCTGATCACTCCTGATCTAACTCAATATAGATTGCAGGAAGATCCTCAATTAAAAAAATACACTAAAATTAAAAAAAAAAAATTTTTAAATATTTACAAAAAAATTTATAAAACATTTTGAAAAAGATACAACAATTTTTTAAAAAATTTTCGAATAATATTTTACAAAAAGTTTTCAAAAAATGATTTTACAAAAAATTTTTGAAGAAATTTTTACAAACAATTTTCGAAATATAAAAAAAGCAGTTTGGTGTGAAAAATAGCATTCATTCTTTCTTTGACGCGTATGATAACATGCAACTAATAAAAATCACTTGTGGGCATTACTAAAAAGAACATGGAGTAATATTCCGATTGAGACATGCCAAAAACTTGTTGACCCTATGCCAAAACGGTGCTTAGCCATTATCAAAAATAAATTATATTCCACTAAGTACTGAAGTAATAAAGGTTATTAAAGTATATTATTTTATTCATCTCTAGGAATTTTGTGTTTTTTAGATAATTAAAGTGAGTGGCTCTATCATTTTTCACACCTAAAATCTTTTACGTATATATTTCATTTTAAGTTTTTTTTTTACCAAAACAGGTCTATAGCATTTTAGTAGATCAGTTGTTCGGTCACACAAAAATAAAAACAATAAAATTTTTTATGAAGATTTAGTATACTTTTTTCTTTTTCGAAATATGTAGTAAAATGTGGCTCTATTTTATGGAACACCACTTTATGTATGTATATAGAGTTACATATTTTTTAAAAGCGTTTGATTCTTAATAGATGAGATCTCTGCATTAAACACATAGACAACATCATACCGATTACAAACTGTCAAAAAAATAGGTAAACGATTATTTTGAAGCCAGCAAAGCTACATGGCTACACGACCACCGTTGGTTGCACTGTGGCCCATATTTTGAGAAGGCGGCCAAAAATCAATTTTTTATGGTTTCCGATTTCAAATCTATATTATTCATTTGAAAGTAAATACCAGCGTACTTTGGGACCCAAAATATTACTGCTCTATTTCAACATTATCACAGAGAACAGGGTAGTCCAAAATGGACTTTCTCTGTATTTTGCTAAAATTAAAATTTTGTTATTGAACAGCTTTGCAACGTTGCTATTTGAAGTATTTCGGCCTTTTTAATATAAATCTGAAGACAAAATATTTTTAATCAAATCGTGTTGTTGAGTGTTGGATCCTCCTACTTTTAGCGAACCCTGTGCATACAAACAGAAGTATTATAGGAATTAATATAAACACAATATATGTTTTATAAATAAAATTCTTTGAAATTACATTTTTAGGAATGTTAGCTTGATTACAAACAAATTTGTCTGTTTTTTATGGGGCAATAAAAACGGTAGAATTAAAGCAAATTGTTATATATAAAAAAGAATTGGGACATAATGCGCTTAATTGTTGCATTTGATATGTAAATTCTTTTTTATTTTAGGTGGATTTTTCCTAAAAAAAAATAATAGTGGTAACATCAATCGAACAAACGATGGAAACCCTGAAGGAGATTATTTTCCGATACAGAAACTGTTGCGTCATATCACAGGTGTAGGTCATAAATTAATAAAACGATTTAAAATCGTTTTACAAGTTCTTGCATGTAGCAGGAATATAAATAAAAAAAAAAAAAAAATTGGAGAGTACGCAAATGAGACTTCTATATAATAAATACTCTTGCAATCTACAATTCATAAAAATTTTACCATCGGTAAAAGTAATTCAACAAAATATGCTCCCAATAGGATAATATGAAGAAGCGAAAGAAACAAAAACTACAGATTCTTTCGTGAGGTCAACGCAAGAAAAATGTCTAGATGTTGTACTAGTGAAGACCTTATCATTATTTTGTTGTGCACTTGTGACATATATAGTATGTCCCATATTCGACAAAAATGAAAATCTACCTCTGTTGAATTGGACGAAGAAGCTAAAATGCTTCTAGAAGATGAAAATCAAGGCTATTTAGAAGAAACATTTACTAAAATTGTTTAATTTTAGTAGCATTGCAGTTCATTTAGTTATACTTGTTTTTAGATATGTAGATAATAGCTTGTTCTTGATTTAAAAATTTATGTTAGTTGATCAATGTTTATTTTATAAATTTACAGTAATTTGATATGGAAATATTTAAATAAAAAATAACTAAAATAGAAACATACGACTTTTACATTAAAACTTCTCTATCTGAGGTAATTTTGAATCTATTCCAGGTGAGAGTTTTATTCGATACATACTTTAACTCGGGCTGTTTCAAAACGGCCAACCTTTGGCCCTTGTAAATATTAGAGTTAAGAAGTTCACGGGGGCCAAAGTTTGTCATTTTCTGACAAGATTTAAGTTTTTTTTTTGCGGTAAGGAGGTAAAAATGCATTTACGCACTTCACAAATGGTCGTCACCATACGTGGGTGTGTCGGGCTTGCCACAAGTGTGGAGTACCGACTAAAAAACCCCCTTGTCAGCTGCCGGGAATAAAATACACCCCGGGACCGCTTGCGCATTACTTCGGGGTGGTTCCCTGCTCGGCCTTAAACCGTCATCTTGTTCGCCTGCGTCCAGGCGCCGCTCTTTTTCAGCAGGATATCGACGTTCGATTTCGCTTAGTTCTGCAGCAGTTAATCTACTCTGCATTCGAGTTTCCGGTTACCCTTGTACCTGTGTTTATTCTCCTTTCTGCGGCGTCTAGATCTGCTTTCTTTTTTTTTCGCAATTCGTATTCATTGTATCTTCAATATAATTGAACTATCAATAAGTTATATATTAAGTCTAAAAAAATATACTTGTTTAGTCCAACCAGTGCTGGACAAAAAAAATGTATGTTTCATGGTTACTGTAATTTGCGGGTTATCCCTCTGATGTACGGATGAGAGAAGCAGTGTCTCTCCTTCTTAGTCGAATGTAACCAGGTTCATTTAGTATGTTACGGCCAGTAGATTCGGATAAGTTTCAAGCTTCTTTAAATACCTTATGGCAAGTTACGCTATTTCTGCTTTAACTGATGGCACGTTTAGATCTTTATGGATGTTTGAGTTTTTTATATACCAAGGAGCAGATGTAATTATACGAAGAATCTTATTTTGACGCCTTTGAATTTTTTCTACGTTGGTAGCTGAGGCAGTGCCCCATAATTGAATGCCATAACACCATATTGGTTTTAGAATTGACTTGTATAATAAAAGTTCGCAATCTAAAGATGTGTGGACTCGGTCACTAGTTCGCATATCTGAAGTATACAACAAGTATAAAATCGGCCCAAACATACTACCCTGGGGAACTCCGGCTTCGATTGGCTGGCGTGAGCTCAAAAAATCTCCATCTTTCACAATAAATTTTCGTTCGGTTAAATAACTATCTAGCAGCTTATAGAGGTTTACGGGAAAATTCAGTTTTAGCTTATATATTAGGCCTTCATGCCATATCTTATCGAATGCTTGAGAAACGTCGATAAAAAGCGAAGAGCAGTATTTTCTCTCTTCAAAAGTCTTCTTAATAACATTAACTAACCTGTGAGTTTGCTCGATCGTACTATGTTTTTTCCTGAAGCCGAATTGATGGTTTGGAATACATCCTTTGTCGCTTAGAATAGAATATATTAGTTATTAACATCCTCTCACACAGCTTTGACATATTTGATCTGCTTTCTTGGTACGCACGATTGTTTCGCAATATTTGCGACTGCTCGCCAATTATTTTCTCCTGCTATCATGCTATCGATAATATTTTCGACCGTTAATAGTCCCGTGACGCTCACCAGTACTCGCGATTTTCCTACCAGCGGGAACACTTGAAGAAGGTATGCTCTGCATCATCTGTTACGTCTTCTTTTTCGTAAAGGCAATAGGGAGTGTCGCTTTTATTCATTCTGTGAAGATATTTCCGGAAGTGTCCATGACCTGACAACGTTTGGGTTAAATAGTAATTAACATTTCCATGTCGTCTATTTATCCACTTTTTTATATCTGGAATGAGCCTTGAAGTCCACCTGCCTCTTGTATCGGTGTTCCATCTAATAAGCCAACTCTCTAGAAGCTCCTGTCTGATTAGCTCTTCTCTCCTGGGTTCTGTGTCGTTGGTTTGTTTTGCTAACCATATCCTCCTTCGTCCTATTATGTGTTGTGCTTTCACAATTTTTTGAGGCTATTGTCCTAGCAATTATGACCCTACTATTCCCTTTTTCCGACTCAGCCTTTTTCCAGTTTCTTCGGTAATCGCCCATTATATCGACTAGCTCCTCCAGCTCCGATATTCCATTTTGTACGTCCATACTTATGGTTTTCTGTTTGGTCATAGCATATCTTATTTTCCGAAGCACGTTACGGAAGCTTTCGACCGTTTCCTCTCCTGATGCCCTCATTTTTAAAATGAACACCTGTCTTGGCGAGCTGTGGGTTGGAGTCTCTCTCTGTGCACCTAAATCCGTCTCAGCGGTCCTCTTGTTCGTGGTTTGAGGCGTCTGGCCGATTCCACCTGCATTATTTAGTGCGTTCGTCGCGTTAGTGTTTGCAATGACCGAAGGTCAAGTGGTTGCTTCTGGTACCGCATCGATACCAGGATCCAACTCCTTTCTTGGGGGATCATTGTTCTTTGTTCTCTCTGATATCTGTTTTCCCGTTGAAGGGGATCTCATTACCTTTCCACTTGGGCGAAAAGGATTTACTTCCTCGTTGTTGGTTTTATGGGTCCCCGCTTAAAGCCGTTATCTCCGTTCGTTGTGCAGTTGCCCTATATGATGACCCCGAGGGTCCTTTGTAAGCAGTGAGCTCCTCGCGAGGGTTGACCCAAATCTTTATGAGAGTTTACGTTCAGAGCCAGGTCGGGCGCTAATTAGGATTCATCTCAACTAAACCTGCATAACCAACTTAATGGCTACAAACATTGAGCGTTCTTTAAGCCCTGCCAAGGTTTTAACGGGACGGCGGTAACTTCCGCATTAGCCTGTAAGCCATTTCATCACGATACCACTCGTGCTTACCGAGCTTACAGAATACGGCAGCTCCCAGCCCATGTGCATCTCGTTCACAATCAGTATATTGGTTGCTGGTCCATTTCATAACCGGTCCGTCATCTTGCTAGATTTTGATCACCCCAATGTATTTTATTTCCCTGGTGTCCCCCTCGCCTTGGAAAAGGCATGGTGAGCGTTCCCAATTCTCCAGATGGGAGGGCCCCGATGGAGGATCTAGCAAACCCCATACGGGGGCATGATTTAAGTTTAAAATAAGTATTAATTGCAAAAGTAACTTAAAAATTAAGATGTTATTCAATGACATTATTTACATGTTTAAACACTCTACTTTTATACTCAAATTCGACTAATGTATTTTAAATCCTCTATAACTTTTTTATTATTAGTCATCAAATGGACCACTGTATGTACGTGTCTGTATAAATAAATCACCGTGGTGAAGGGTATAGAAGATTCGAATATAGCATTCTTAAGCAAGCCATACAGTTGCGATGAGTTGTACAACCAATTTTAGGAATCAGTTGTATACGCTCCACAAAAATATACAATTAAGCGTGCGATTTCATGTACAACTTCATTTAACAAGTTCTCCCAAAGTAAGGTGGCGTTCAGTATTCTCTCATATGCTATAATTGACATCGTCCACAAATAATACTTAACATTCAATGTTACCTGCAAGGTGGTCAAAATAATACTAAACACAAATACTACATAAAATCGTGGGCGAGAGCCACATAAACGTTGCGACGTGTGGGTACAACTTGGCAAAAAATCAAAACTTTTTGATCTTTCGTACAACCGACATACAACTTTAATACAATCAGCCCACATACATTCGTTAACAATTCGTGTACAACTCACGTTCAACCTAACAGACCTATAATTGGTTGTACAACTCATCGCATCATCTGTGGCTTGCTTTACTTGTTATTAAAAAAATATATATTTTCTTCTATTATTTATGACGTCAACAATTTATTACGGTTTGCCCAACATTTAATTTTGCTTTTTAACCGACTTCAAAAAAAGAAGGAGGTTATCAATTCGTCTGTGTGTTGCTTTTTTTTTTTTTTTTTTTTTTTGTATGTTTGTGCCTTCAGAACTCGGTCATTTCTGAACCGATTTTCAAAATTTTTGCACTATTACAAAGGTTATGGCTACAGATTGGTCCCATTTTAAAAGAAGTTCAAAAGTTTAAAAATTAAAGGGTGTCCCCATACAACATACATGTTTTTTACGTGTATTATGAACTTTATAGGTCACCAATTTAAAATTAAAAAAAAGTGCGTATCGCTGTAGCTCCCAATAACAAAAAGTAATTCAAAAATAAAATTAAAAATTAAAGGGTGACCCCATAGGTGACTTAATTTCACCTTTATTCTCCTATCTTTTGAACCGTTATAGACAAACTCTTGAAAGTTGCACAGAATGTTCGTTACTTTGTCTCTTATAATAAGTATAAATATTTAAAATTAAAAATTAAAGGGTGTCCCATTAGTTGGTTTATTTTGATATATATATGGCCAAACTTTTGAACCGTTATAGACAGACAGTTGAAATTTACATAGAACTTGTATTGCTAAGTCCGCTAAAATAACAAGTGTAAAATATGAATTTGGAAATCAAAGGGTGTCCCAATAGTTAATGTAAAAGTAATATATATGGCCAAACTTTTCAACTGTTATAGATAGACAGTTGAAATTTACAAAGAACCTATATTGCTTAGTCCGCTATTACAACAAGTATAAAATTTGGATCTATAAATTAAAGGGTGTCCCCATTATTGATGTAATTTGACCATTATGTCCTCATCTTTGGAACCGTTATAGACAAACACTTGAAAAATAGACAGAATGTTCACTACTATGTCTGGTATAACAACAAGTATAAATATTTAAAATTGGAAATTAAAGGGTGGCCCAATAGTTGATGTAATTTAATGTATATGGACACAAAGTTAAAATTTAAAAAGAATCTGTATAACAAAGTCCTCCTTAAAAAGTATTTATATTAAAATTTGAATTTAAAGGGTGTCCCAAAAGGTGACGTCATTTGATATATATGACCATATCTTTTAAACAGTTATTGATAAACACTTAACAATTAGACAGAATGTCCATTACTATATCTGTCATAATAAGTATAAACATTTAAAGTTATAAATTACAGGGTGTAGCAATAGTTTATGTAATTTGATGTATATGACAAAACTTTTAAACCGTTACAGACAGATGGTTGAAATTTACAATGAACCTGTATTGCTACGACCGCTATAACTAGTATAAAATTTGAATTCGGAAATTTCAGGGTGTCGCAATAGTTACCGTCTTAAAGAAACATGATTTTAAGTTTGTCTGTTTTGAAGTCGGTTTTTTTTTGCAAGAATTATTTAGAAAGCACTTCTAGTTTGTATAGTATATTTCATGCAGTGAGAATATGAACTAAACTATCTGTTTTAAATTCTTAGGGCTAAATTCATAAAAAATTTGATTTATAAAAGGTTTATAAGACAAATTTTCATACAAAATTAGTTTATTAAACCTAATATATTTTTTATGAATATGGCCCTTATAGTTTAAAGCACTGAGCGCAAAAGAATATGATAAAAGTAAAGTGATTTATTGCGAACCATCAAAATAGATTTAATTGTTTATTACAATTTCTTAAATTTTAAGAAAATTTGTTTTATAAACCAGAAATAACAATTGGTAGATATGAGTATGTTTAAATTTAATATTTTTACCTACAGAAAACTGATTCTTTCGTGCCGAATCCTGATACTCTTTCCCATAGTGATTGAATGTTTTACAATTTTATTTGTACAATCATAGGAGTGATTTAATAAAAACTACAATAATAATAAAACTATCCTAGTACAATTATTTTTTTTAACCGACTTCAAAAAAGAAGGAGGTTATCTATTCGTCTGAATGTTGCTTTATTAAAATTTTTTTAAAATTTTTTGCTTTATTTGAAAGGTTATGCTTCAAGGTTGGTCCCATTTTAAAAACAGTTCATTATATTAAAAATTAAAGGGTGTCCCCATACAACATACATGTTTTTTACGTGTATTAAGAACCGTAAAGGGCAGCAAATTAAAATTTTAAAAAATTGCGTGCCGCTATAGCTCCCAACAGCAGAAATTAATAAAAAAAGAAATTTAAAATTTAAAGGGTGTCCCCATAGGTGACATAATATGACCTATTTGGGTCTATTTTTTGAACCGGTATAGACTAAACCTTGAAAATTTGACAGAATGCTGACTACTATGACCGTTATAATAAAATGTATAAATACTCAAAATTTTAAATTAAAGGGTGCTCCAATAGTTCATTTAGTTTGATGTATATGGCCATACTTTTGAATAGTAGTATACAGACCGCTGAAATTCACAAAGACCCTGTAGTGCTAAGTCAGCTATAACAATCAGTATAAAATTTTGAATTTGGAACTAAAAGGGTGGCCCAATAGGTAATGTAATTCTATGTATGTGGCCAAACTTTTGAACTGTTAGAGACAGACAGCTGAAATTTACAAGGAACCTGTATTGCAAAGTCCACTATAGCAAGTATACAATTTGAAGTTAGAAATTAAAGGGTGTCCCCATAAATTACGTAATTTGATGTATATGACCCTATCTTTTGACCGTTAAACACAAACACTTGAAAATTAGGCAGAATGTCCACTACTTTCTCTGGTATGATAACAAATATAAATATTTGGAATTATAATGTAAAGGGTGTCCCAATAGTTCATGTAATTTGATATATATGGTTACACTTTTTAAACGTTATAGACAGATAGTTGAAATTTACAAAGAATCTTTGTGACCAAGTCCTCTATAACAACAGGTCTTTAATTTAACATTGTAAATTAAAGGGTGTCCGAATACTTGATGTTATTTGATCTGTGTGCCCCTATCTTTGAAACCGTTATAGACAGAGGCTTGACGGATGCTGGTGAAAATAACTTAACTTTTAAACAGTAATAGGGAGAGGCTTGACATTCAATAGTCTTTATTTTTTTCCCTCTAATTTTGGCGCATCTTTTATTTGGTTTAAATCTAATTCTTACAGATTACATCTTACATTTTTAGTTTAGAATTGGTGCCCTTCTATCTGTTTTGAAGTCGGTTTTTTTTTCAAGAATTATTTAATATGCTGGCGAATTTTCGATATTTAGTGAAATTAGAAGACCTCGGATTTTAGGTGAAATAAGGATTTTTTGTTGTAGTTTCGATTTTAATTATTTATTTTTTGTACAACATCAATTTTTATCAATGTTTCTGGTTTATTTATGCTGAAATTCCTTTTGGGATGAAGATATGCCTATGAAAATTTAGTTTTCTTACATTTTTTTCTGAATTCAAGGGTTATGCAGTTTTAATTTGTTTTAATATTGCGATCTAATTGTTAATTTACATTTTTTTGGTGATATTATTATACAAATGTGATTTTTTTGTATGATTTTGTTCTTTCAGTGATCTTTCGATGATAACTTTTAGTTTTTGGTGAAATTTTAATTTATTTTTGTTGTTTTAATTTATTTTTTTTTTAATTTAGAAATAGGAAATAGTCGCAAGGGTCTAAATCTAGAGAGTATCCAGTATATTGTAGCAGTTCGTAGAAAAATTTTTTGATTTTATTGACTCCACTCTTGCACACCCGCACAGTGGGTTGAGTGATGAAGCATCTATCACGCTTTTTCATATCTAAATGATGATGCAAAATATTAAGATGACCACAGTCCCTTTCTTCGATCGTCCAATATCTAGTTTGCTGTCAAGTGTATCTACAATTTAATGTTCAACTTGAATACTAGTTCCTTTGACTAGAGTTTTCCATTGATGTTATAGAAGTATAAGTGTATGTATGTATGTTTGTCACAGCTTGATTTATATTTGCTTTCAAGCTAAAATGATTATTGGAATTGTAATACACAAAAGTGCTTTAATTTAGTTTATAGTTCATGTCAATCATTTAATTCAAAGAAAAATGATCTATAAATTGCATTTGCAACGATCAACGTTCTGTTTATAGCCATGTACACAATGACAAAGTAAGCGGCAGAGGTGAGTTGACATCAATGCAAGTCATATACATGTGTGTGTGTGTTTGTTGTTGGGATTTAGCATTTTTTATTACAAAAAATATACAAACGTAAACAAAGTTTGACAGCTACAAAAAGAACAAACGAAGGAAAAAAAGTCAATTGTTCAACTAACAGTAACTATTTTAAAGCATTTCAATTTGTTACAATTTCATTTTTACTATTACAAAAGGCCATGATTCACTATCATACTCAGTCGTATGATTTGTCAAAAATTGCATGTGAGCTCAAAAAATATGATAGTGTGGATTAAAAGAGTGTGTGACAGACTTTTTGACAGATATGTACGATTTTATAATCTTTTGAAAAAATTCATAACATAGTATTTTTCCATGCGATCAGAGCACGGTTGCCAGATTTTTTTTCCCTCTCCCCTAAAAGCAAATAGAAAAACCCCTAAAATCAAGCTTTTTAAAAAAACTCCCCTAAAATAATATTTCTTGATTAGATAGATAGATAGAGATTCTTTATTAATTTCAATATTTCTTATAAAATAATATATACAATTTTATATAATATTCTTAATAAAGATTTTTTACGGGTTGGATTAAAACCGTCAGCCGGAAGTTTGGATATATCAAAAAGAAAAAATAATATTTATTTTAATTAGCTTAACTTTATTAACAAGTTATGGAGTGTATGACGAGAAATAATTATAACAACGATTATTTAATGTTTTGTTAAGTTTTATTTATTTTACTATATTTTGTGTTGATAAGCGTCGTATTTCACAATAATAATAATAAGTTCGTTTTTTCTCTAGAGGGTTACCACGGTTTCTACTATTTCAAAAATGTTGACTGACGTTGCCAGATAATCATCAATAAGATACTGGTTGTTTGTCGTACGTTGCAGGTTTATTCGACATGTTGCAAGACTTAATACGCTACATCACTCCCCCTCCAATAATTTGGTCCAAATCGAAACTAACATATTTTCTTGGCCGTTTTATTTCCCGACCCCTACGGTCAGTTTGAACTGCTACAGGTGTTTCAATTTGAATAGTTTGAGATGTTTCGTTTTGAATTTGTTGATTTGTTGATGAAGATTGCGGTTGTTCAGTAGTCGTTGACTGCTTTTCGAAAAAATTCTGATCTTCCTGGTTGTTTATATATGCGGATTTGACTCTATCAATACTGACCTTTGTAACTTTATCACCGAGTTTTATGCTAAAAGTTTTGTTATCTCTACTTAGAACTTCGTATGGGCCATCATATGGTGGCTTTAAAGGTGGACGTACTGTGTCATCTCGTAAAAATACATGTGTACAATTAGCGAGATCTTTCTGTATGAATACTTTATTTGTACAGTGTTGAGAAGTTGATACAGGCTTTAAGTCACTGATGACGTTACGTAAGTTTTTAACAAAATCACTACCAACATATTCCTTGGATGGCTTTTCAAAAAATTCACAAGGTAATCTTAGAGTGGAACCATACACCATTTCAGCTGGGGAGGCATTAAGATCAGGTTTCAAAGTTGCACGAAGTCCTAGCAGTACGATAGGTAAACTATCAAACCAGTCGCTAGAAGTGTGACATTTTATAGCACTCTTTAAGGTACGGTGCATACGTTCAATTAACCCGTTAGCCTGAGGGTGATATGCCGTAGTACGTAGGTGTTTAGATCCTGTAAGACGAGATAATTCGTTAAACAATGTTGATTCGAATTGCCTGCCACGATCGGTTGTAATTGCGCCGGGCATTCCAAATTGTGCTATCCAACCATGCAGAAAAGCTCGGGCAACTGTTTCGGCAGTGATGTCCTTCATAGGTATTGCAACAGGCCACCGAGTAAAACGATCAACACAAGTAAGACAATATCTGTACCCGTTTGAAATAGGTAGAGGTCCTATGATGTCTATATTAATATGTCTAAATCGTTCGTCTGGCACATTAAAACGTTGCAGAGCACTTTTGTTGTGTTTTATAATCTTACATCGTTGACAAGGTATGCAGGTCTTTACCATAGAGGAAATGTCTTTCTTCATATCCTTCCACACAAAACGTTCGGTGATTAGTTTTACAGTTGAACGCCTGCCAGGGTGTGACATGTTATGAATCGAATTAAATACTTGTTCTTTAAAATTTGTTGTGATGTAAGGTCGTATGCGATTATTAGAAGTATCGCACCAAACTGTGGAGTTAGAACCTAGTATTGGTACAAGTTTTAATTGTAGACTAGTATCCGATTTTGCATCATCAATTTCTAAATTATCCTTTTGATCCGCTGACAATTTTTCAAAATCAATTTGGTTGCCGTTAAATATGGATTCTACGCGTGACAATGTGTCAGCTACTATATTGTTTTTACCTGAAATATGTTGTATGTTTGTAGAATACTCACTTATAAAACTTAGTTGACGGCATTGCTTCGGTGTTAACTTTTCCGGCTTTTGGCGAAAAGCATACGTTAGTGGTTTATGGTCAGTCATCACCACACAGTCTCGACCATCTATGAAATGAGAAAAATACTTGATGGATTGATAAATAGCTAGCAATTCTCGATCATAAGTGCTAAGCCGCTTCTGAGAGTCCGTCATTTTCTTGGAAAAAAAATCCTAGTGGTTTAAGTTGACCATCTTCTATTTCGTGGATTGCTGCACCAACGCAAAAATTACTAGCATCGACATGAAGTACCAGTTTCGCCTTTAATGATGGGTGAGCCAACAACGTTGCATTTGCAAGAGAAGTTTTGCATTCTTCAAACGCCAAAGAGGTTTCGTCATCCCACTCAACGATAGACTTGTCGTTTTTCTTATTCCCTTTTATGAGTTTTTGTAGTTTGTTCTGTCTAAATGCTGCTTGGGGAATAAATCTACGATAATAATTTAAAAGTGCAATAAATCGTCTAAGTTCATGAGCAACTGTTGGTTTTTTAAAATTTAGTACTGATGAAACTTTTTCCGTAGTTGGCTTAACACCAGCCGCCGTAATACAGTGACCCAAAAAATTAATTTCAGTTTGTCCAAAGACGCATTTCGAAATTTTAATTCTGAGTCCATATTTACGTAGGCGATCAAAAACAATCTTTAAATGTTGCATATGCTGTTCTTTACTAGAGGATGCGATGCATATGTCATCAATGTAAACCACGACAAAGTCAAGATCTCGGAAAATCTGATCCATGAATCTTTGGAACGTCTGACTTGCGTTTCGCAATCCAAAAGTCATTACATTAAATTCATATAACCCAAAAGGTGTTATTATTGCTGTTTTTTCACGGTCTTCAGGTGCTATAGGGATCTGATTATATGCACGTTCTAGATCCAAAGTGGTAAAAATTGATTTGTTGTACAACCTATGTGACACGTCCTGTACATGGGGTATAGGATACCTATCTGGCTTAGTGGCTGCGTTCAAACGTCGATAATCGCCACATGGGCGCCATTCCCCACTGGTCTTCTTCGGTGCAAGGTGCAATGGACTTGCCCATTGACTGCTGCTTGGACGGCATATACCGTGTTGTAACATGTAGTCGAATTCTCTTTTAGCTATTGCCAATTTGTCCGGATTTAGTCTTCTGGATTTAGAGTAAACGGGAGGGCCTTCTGTAACAATGTGGTGATGAACATTAATTTTTGCATCGACAGCAGAAAATTTAAACGGTTGTGTTAAATCCTTGTAATCATCGAGCAATTCTCTAATCCACGTATGAATTGTTGGTGATATAGTATAAATTTGCTCGAGGTTATCTTTACACTTGAACCCGTTGACCATAATATTTGTTTTACCATCAATTAATTTTTTCCTGCGTACATCGACAAGCAAATCATATTTATGTAAAAAATCAACCCCTATAATAGGCCTTGTAACCTCTGCCACGAGAAATTCAAAGTCCATGTTTCTCCTCAATCCAAGGTCGATTGAAATTATTCTCGTGCCATAGGTATTTATGGGAGTGCCATTTGCTGCGTAAAGGTTACCCGTTTGTGCATTTTTTCTATGTGTAGGTGGTATTACTGAAAAATCGGCACCAGTGTCTATAAGGTATTTTATTTTAGTTTTCCTATCCGTTACAAATAGACGACGGCAATCTGCTGCTGCATACCTATCAGCCGTCGTTGACAGGGCTGCAGTTAGTTTTCCGGAGTAAGTTTCTTGTACTGACATGGCTCGATACATTTTCGCGCTTTATCACCATAACGATAATGATACTTACAGAATGGAAAACGTACCTTTGACTTACTACGATGAGAAGAATGATTTCTGGATCTTGAATGACTTGGGGTTCTCTGTCG